>CM039483.1:30596839-30644677 GCA_022433065.1 Begonia loranthoides
AGAGAGAGAGAGAGAGAGAGAGAGAGAGAGAGAGAGAGAGATGTTAGTGGGTTTTATCCTTTTCCTTTTCATTTTCCTTGTTTGCTGCCAAGTATTCACCGTAAAATTCCCCCATGAAAGCATTCCCTCGCCCATGAAAACATTCTTCCCTATCTCCCTGCATCACCTTGTCTGCAATGTCTCCCTTTTGTTATGCAAGAAACAGTGAACTGGGATTTATTTCATTAAAATCCAACAGATACTTACTACTTCAACACACCCATTTGAAGAAAATTTGAAACTATGAAAATTCAGCAAGAGAGAGAAAACTTAGACAACTAGTAAAAATGGCGAAGGAGTTAAGATTGGTGAATTTGCAAAAAAAAATATATCTTTTATTTGAAAATCTACAACAACTGAAAGTAGAGAAGTTGATTCGGACCTATTAGAAGAGCTGATGTGGACTATAGTTTCTAAGGAAGTAGCTGAAGTGGATAATTGTAACTGTTGTATTTTTAGTATAAATACTTGTACTAAACTTCCTTCATTTTAATGAAACTTGCATTTTCCTTCTAGTTAAATTTCATTCTTTACAGTTTGTAATATGGTATTTGAGCATATTAATGCTTCTCCATTAAACTCTGAAAATTTTTTCTCGATCGTCGTGCTTCTCCATTAATGCTTCTTACAATGGAGAACAACTCAGCATACTCTTCCTTGTGACTTGTCTTTTCACTTTAATCTTTGCTTTCTTCGAATGAGCAAGGGTAAGTCGGTTGCTTCAACAGGGGGAAGTTCTTATATTGTCTTCCCTGGTTCTTTCGTTGATAACCCTAGCGATCCCTTCTTTCTTCACCATGCCGATCATTCTGGTCTCGTTCTGGTTTCGCATCTGATGAATGGAGCGAATTACCACACCTAGAAGCGGGCAATGGTTATGGCGCTCAACGCTAAAAACAAATTACAGTTTGTTAACGGCACGATTTAGCACCCAAATCCGTTTGATGCAAGGTTTAATACCTGGAATAGGTGCAATGGTATGGTAACGTTTTGGATTATTAATTCTGTTGTAAAAGAAATTGTTGATAACTTGCTTTATTTGAACTCTTCAACGGCAGTTTGGAATGATCTTTATAAACGGTTTAATCAAGCTAATGCACCTAGGATTTATCAAATTCGTACATCTCTGATTTCTTTAACTCAAGGTACTTTGGATGTCAATTCTTATTATACAAAATTCAAAACCTTATGGGATGAACTTCAGGAATTTAGGCCTATTCCCAATTGTTCTTATGGAGGTGCCAGACTATTGATTGAACATCAACAGGAGGAATTTATAATGCAATTCTTAATGGGTTTAAATGATAATTTTTCTCAAATTCGTAGTCAAATATTGATGACAGATCCATTGCCATCCTTGAGTAAAATGTTTTCTTTACTACTTCAGGAAGAAAGACAGAAATTGGTTATTAATCTCATAGTTGAGGCACAAGACAAGATGATTTTTATGTCTAATAAACAACAAGAATTTCGAGGGAAGAGAGATAAACTGGTTTGCACTCATTGTAAATTGACTGGTCACACTATTGAAAAGTGCTATAAGATTCATGGTTTTCCTCCTGGTTACAAGTCTAGGGGTAAGAACAGTTCTAAGCGGATTTCTGGTTCTAATAAGGTTAATTGTGTGAAGGTTCAAACTGATGTTTCAACAAAATAGCCTCCGATTACATCTCTTTCGACGGATCAATGTCAACAGCTCATTGCTTTTCTAAGTACTCAGCTGCAAAACAGTTCAACTCAGAGTTCTTCTTATTCAAGGGAAATTTCACTTGGTGATCCTTTGGTTTCTAATTTCACAGGTCTGTCCCTTATTCTTAATTCCTCATTCAATTTTAATAACAATAATTTGTTGCACTGGGTATTAGACAAAGGGGCAACTCATCATGTTTGTTCTGATTTTAATTGTTTTACTGATTCTTTTCCAGTTAATGGGCAATTTGTTTCCTTACCTGATAATTCCAAAATTTCTGTAGAATGCATAGGCACTATTAAACTCAATGCCAATATCATTTCACGTGATGTTCTTTACATTCCATTCTTTCGGTTCAATTTGTTATCTGTTAGTACTTTAGTTTCTGCACTACATTGTTTTGTCACTTTTCATATTGATTCAGGACAAATCTTTACTCTGAACGATTGGGACGGGTAATAGAATCGGAAATTTGTATGTCCTCCATCACAATATGCATGATTCTGATGTCCTTTTTCAAAGACGGGTATGCAATGTTAATTCCGCAGACAGTTTTCTTTAGCGTTGCAGACTTGGTCATCCTTCAACTGTTAAAATTAAAGTGCTTAAAGATTCATTACATTTACATTCTATAAAGGATTCTCTTTGTACTATTTGTCCTTTAGTTAAACAAAGACATTTACCTTTTGTATCTCACAATTGTGATAACTCTTTTCAGCTTATACATTGTGATGTTTGGGGTTATTCTCATGTTCCTACCCATGATGATTGGCGATTTTTTCTAACTATTATTGATGATCATAGTAGGGCTACTTGGGCATATCTTCTTAAACACAAATCCGATGTTAGTTCGATTATTCCTCAGGTTGTTTCAATGATTGAAAATCAGTATCATTTGACCATTAAAGGTATTAGAACCGATAATGCTTTAGAGTTTTCGATTGATGATTTTTATAAATCCAAAGGAATTATTCATTATTGCTCTTGTGTTGAAACACCACAACAAAATTCAGTGGTGGAAAGGAAGCATCAACATATTCTTAATGTTGCTCGTTCTCTTCTTTTTCAGTCGCATATTCCTTTAAAATTTTGGGGTGATTGTATTCTTACTGTTGTTTATTTGATAAATAGAATTCCTTCTACTTTTTTATCAAATAAAACTCCTTTTGAGCTTTTAAATTCCAAAGTTCCTTCATATAATCATCTTAAAAGTCTTCGGTTGTTTGTGTTTTGTTTCTACTTTGAAAAACAATTGGGTTAAGTTTAAGTCTGCGAGCTAAATCTTGTGTTTTTCTCGGATATCCTGCGAATTACAAAGGGTATAAAGTTCTTGATTTAGAATCCAATAAGATTCTCATTTCTCGAAATGTGGTTTATCATCGGTTGTCTGCTTCTTTTAAACATCTTACCTTGGCCATTTCTTCCAATTTGGAACCAAAGTTCTATCACCAAGATGAGAAATCTCCTGAATGTCGAGAAGCTATGAGTGCTGAGCTTAAAGCTTTGGAGGATAACTTTACTTGGACCTTAGTTAATTTGCCTCCAGGAAAACAACCAATTGGCTGCAAATGGGTATACAAAATAAAGTATCATGCTAATTGTACTATTAAAAGGTATAAGGCTAGATTAGTGGCTAAAGGATATACCCAACAAGAAGGTATTGATTATCTTGATACATTCTCTCCTGTTGCTAAGTTTGTTACTGTAAAGTTGTTGTTATCTCTTGCTGCAATTCATGGTTGGCATTTAGCACAGTTAGATGTTAATAATGTTTTTTTTGCATGGAGATTTGCATGAAGAAGTTTATATGCAGTTACCTCCAGGTTACTTAGTCTCTGGAGCTTCTAAACAGGGGGAGCAGCCACTGGTTTGTAAACTTAATAAGTCTCTCTGTGGATTGAAACAGGCCTCGAGACAATGGTTTTCGAAATTTTCTTCTGCAATTGTTGATCTTGGCTTTCATCAATCTCCTGCTGATCATTATTTGTTTGATCAGTATTCTAATAATAGATTTACAGCCATTTTGATCTATGTTGATGATGTGATTGTTGCTGGAACTTCTCTTCCTCATATTGAAGCCATTAAGAATCTACTTAATGCTAAATTCAGGTTGAAAGACTTGGGAGATCTCCATTTTTTTCTTGGGTTGGAAGTAGCTCACAGTTCTAAAGGTACCACTTTAAATCAATGTCATTATACCTTGGAATTGTTAAGTGATACTGGTTATTTAGGTTGTAAACCTGTTTCCATTACTATGAAACCCAATTTGAAATTTCCTGATGATGATGTTCTGTTAGAGGATCCAAGTATCTATAAAAAATTGATTAGGAAGCTCATTTATCTCACGTTTACAAGACCAGACATTTCCTTTATTGTGGGACGTCTAAGTCAATTTCTTGCATCACCAAAACAACTACATCTATAGGCTGCTTATTAGATTCTTCGGTATTTGAAAGGTACTCTTGGTCAGGGTGTTCTTTATTCTTCAAATTCTGAATTACATTTGAAAGCCTTTGTTGATTATGATTGGGCATCCTGTGCAACTTCCAGAAAGTCTATTACTAGTTTTTGTGTTTTTCTTGGTGATTCTTTAATTTCATGGAAGTCCAAGAAGCAACAGACGGTTTCCAGATCTACTACCGAGGCTGAATATCGAGCTATGGCTCAGGCTACCTGTGAAATACTATGGATACAATCTTTGTTGAAAGATTTTGCTATTTCTATGTCCAAGCCAGCTGTTATGTTCTGTGAAGATCAAGCTGCCTTCCATATTGCCGCTAACCCAGTTTTTCATAAATGTACAAAACACATAGACATTGATTGTCATGTTGTTTGTTAGCAATTACAACTTGGTCGTATCAAGTTTTTGTATGTTCCTTCACAGTTTCAATTGGCAGATGTCTTGACAGAACCTTTGCATCCTAGTTCATTTCATTTTATAATTAGCAAGATGGTCTTTTGAATATTTACTCTCCATCTTGAGGGGGAGTATTAGAAGAGCTGATGTGAACTACAGTTTCTAAGGAAGTAGCTTATGTGGATAATTGTAACTGTTGTATTTTTAATATAAATACTTGTACTAAACTTCCTTCATTTTAATGAAACTTGCATTTTCCTTTTGGATAAGTTTCATTCTTTACCGTTTGTAATACGACCCTAATCAACTACAAAAAATATAATCGGATCAATCACTGCCGTTGGATGTTTCAAAACTTCTTCCGATTACCTGCTAAAGCTAGTGATATTCATTTTAATTTTCTAAACCTCCTGATATATATGCTTGTTCTATAAACTATTCAATGACTGTTGAACTGTCAATATTTATAAATATTCATTCCCTCCCCCTTATCATCCTCCTCCCTCTCTAACGTAAATTCTCCTCAAAGCAACCAGCCATTTTTCATCTCTCTATCTCTCTCTCTCAAAAAAAATTTGCCATTTCATCATTTTTGTTCTTTTATTCGACAAGCCCCTCCTTAAAAGTTTCCAAATATCCAGACATGTATAGTCAAATTAAGGAGAGAGATCATTCTCTCTCAATCATCTTTCTACTGTCAATCTCGATTCTCACAAATCCATCATTTTCCTCCATGGATTCCTTCATCTTTGCCGGCTGCTCTCAGCTTAAATACAGCTCTGAGTCAATCTACAACTCAAACCTCAACCTCCTCCTCACCTCCATAGTCACCTCCGCCGCCTCACTCTCCTACAACAACTTCACTGTCATCGGCTCCACACCCCAAACCACCATCTCCGGCCTCTTCCAATGCCGAGGCGACCTTGACTCCCCGACATGTGGACAGTGCGTCGCTGACTCGGTGAATCGACTCGGAACCATATGTATCAACTCGTGCGGCGGCGTGTTGCAGCTGGACGGTTGTTTTGTTAAGTATGATAACGCGAGCTTTGTTGGCGTGGAGGACAAGACTGAGGTGGTGAAGAAATGTGGACCGTCGATTTCGTATGATCCGAATATGATGAGCGGTTACGACGCGGTGATGGGTGGTCTTGGGTCGGATGGTGGGACGTACAGAGTTAGTGGGGCCGGTGATTTTCGTGGGGTGGCTCAGTGTGTGGGGGATCTGAGCGCCAGCCAGTGTCAAGATTGTTTATCTACGGCAATCGGACGGCTTAGAAGTGATTGTGGGCCCACATCGTCGGGGGATATGTTCTTAGCCAAGTGCTACGCGCGCTTCTCGGAGGGTGAAAGTGAATCGCCTATGGAACATGGTAAGTGGTCTGCTTTACATAAAAATTAGAGTAGATTATATGGCGAGTGATATAAAATATAAAATATCAATATTTTTCACAATTTATTTAAATGATCGTAAAATTTTAAATGTCGGGGTTAGTAAATACCCTACTTGTAATTAAGTTATGGGACCTCATATTCCAAATGTACTTTTGAATAATAATGCAAAGTAAGTAACCACTCCACTCCACTCCTCTCATAAACAAACATCTTTGTGGAAATGATATTTATATAGCATGCCCATTGCCCACTCCATAAATTTATTCATCACTTTGTTTAAATAATGATATTTACCTAAGAGACCTTGTATTAGTATTAGACCCTAATTATAAATTAGTGTCTTTACCTAAACTTTCAGTTGATTTTGACTTTAGTACTATTTGTAACTCAGTCTTATAAAATCATTGTTCTTTTTATCTCATTTAAGTGAAGTAAGATTACACAATTTTATCTGTTTTTAATTCTTTTTTCTTAGGACAGTGTTTGTCATAATTAGTGACAACAAATCCCATGATAATAATGTTAGAAATTATTATTGTTTTATTTGTTTACAAAGAATTATTAAAGTTTATCATGTGATTGTGTCGTTTAAACTCCAGGTTATTATCTTGTTGTAGTTGCTTTTATATTTTTTGGCAAATAGATAACAAGGAGGATGGTAACGAAAGTGATAAGACGCTTGCAATAACTATTGCATCAGCTGTTGGAGTTGCTTTTCTCGTCTTGCTCATCTCCTCCATCATCAAACAGTGTGAGAAAGGAAAAGGTTGGCCAACTTTTTAATTTTTTTTTTAATTTCCTTACTTTTTTTTTTTTTTATCAACGCAATAAATAAATTGATTGAAATTGTTATAAGGAAAATCGTTTTAAATTTGTTGTTTTTTTTAAAAGCGGAGATTTCAATTGCAAAATGGGATTAATGTTAAAAAAAATGAAAATGTGATATATTGAACCATAAAATAAGGAATTAGTTTGATCTTCTAATATTTCATCTCAAATCAAATGAAATTACATTCAAATTTAAGCTTTGCCGGTGATGTTGAGCTAAAATATAAACAAATAATCTCATTTTATATATAAAAAAAAATTCAGGACTTAATTACTTGTTAATATTATTATAATAGTTATTACAAATATTTCAGAAATAATATTTTGAACTTATAATCTTTTTTTTTTATAACTAATTTTAATTTGAAGTAATAATATTTTCAGATTCAAATTTTAGACACAAAAAGGACGTAGAGATCATTTATTTTGAATCGGAAATAATTTAATTATTGTGTTTTTCAAAAAACAGATCCAACTTTATGAATATTATAAAAAAATATAAAGTAAGCACATGCATTAATATCAACAAAAAAATCAGTAAAATTAGGATATATAAGACACCCTTAGCAAAAATTTTAAGAAAATTTAAGTGTAGAGTTTAACTGGGTAGGATAGTAATAAAGCATCATGTTGAACTCTATTTGTACAATAAAGGTGTTAGCTATGAATAGTAATCAAAATCCAAAACGAGTAAAGGATTGAAGTTTATTTTGGGACATGCAATGCCTAATAGACCTATTGCTTTTAGAATTTTATTAATTTTTAGTCACTTTTTAATAATTTATTAAAAAAATCTTTTTTTTTTGGATTAATTATGCAGGTGGGAAATGAGTTGCATTCCAGAGGATAAATTTAATGTAAAATTTCCTTATTGTCTATGTAGCATATAGATTTGTTTGGAGGATCACTATTTGTGTTGGGTCTTTTGTATATACTCATGTTCTATCTTCGTTCATAATTTCTTTCTCTTGATTCCTCGAAATAGTATAGAATAATTCAAAGAAACTGAAGTATTTAAGCGCAGATATGAAAAAAGAACAAACAACTATTTTATGACAAAAAGTCCTAATGTGTAAGAACATCTTTAAAAAAAAATATCACTATGCATGAACTATGGTTATAGATTTTGTCACACTTCAAAAGGAACTCGAGATAGAATGAAGAACAACTAAACTCGAAAAACTTATCAATGATATTATGATAAAGTAGCAATATAAATATTTAACTAACAACCAGTGTGTCAAAATACAAGTAGAAATAAAGTTCTCACTTAAAGAATAACCCATATTACAAATTAACTAAATAGATAAACTGTCGAACTCACTTATGCGTCATCAACTAGGAGAATATAGTTGGGGTGAGTTGACTAAACTCAATATGAGTAAAATTTTAGATTTAATATTTAAAATTTTGAGAAAAGTAAGGAGCATCCCCTGTGTTAAAACATCAGTATTAAAAATTTGTTATCAAATAACAGTAAGATAAACATCAGAAAACAATTCAGTATAGTGTGGTACGTACACAAAATAGATCATATTGTACCATATGAAAATCTCAATGAAAATGAAATCACTCACAGACTTCAGACACACTGTAATGTCCCAAAAATATGAAAATACTGTATCAATCCGTATATGACATTGTAAATAAGATGTGGTGATGTAAGGATATGATTTATATTATGTGGCATATGAAATGTAATGTAAAAAGTTAAAGAAAATGTAAAATGGGGAGTTTATGACGACTTGGGACGGAAATTGGCGTCCTAAACACTAAGCTGTCAAAGTGCGGATGCTGAAGGACGCTGCGGACGGTCGCAGGGTCGTCCGTTTTGAATATGTCCAATTCTGGGATAATTCGGACCGTTGCGGATGACTGCGGACGAGAGAAGATGGCATCCGAATGAATTTGTCCTTAAACTGGACACATTCGGATGACGGTGGACGTGTCATGCAGACGCCTATTGGTGTCCGAATATACCTTGCGGACGGCACGAAGGAAAGACTGGGGACTCGTTTTCTCGTCCGAAAACTGGTTTCGGACAATGCGGACGATACTGCAGACGACGCACCCTGTCCAGAAGGTCAAAATTGTCCAAGAAACCCATTTAAATGTGTGTCTTTCTCTCTTTGTTTCAATGATTTCTCTCTGATTTTTCCAAGGTGACACGAGTCTTCCACGCATCACTCCTCTGTTAACGGGTAAGTCTCCAGCAGTGTACGTCTCTTTGTTATAAATGTTTACAAGCAGGGGATGAGTTCAGTTCAGTGAGATGAGGAATTTGAGAGAGTTGTGATGGCTGAAGAAGGATGATGGCAGGGGGTTGAGCAGGTCATGGTGCTCCTAGGTGTTGTTCCTCGGGTGAACTATGGAGTTCAAAATGATGTGTTTATTAGACATTTATTGCATATAGGATTGTATGAATCCACATGCATATTGTATGACATAATAATCTATGTAAATAGGCGTGTGGGGGTTCGGGAAAGCAATGACGTCCCATTGTCATTAGATCCGCTGGATGGACTATAGAGACCCTAGGTTAGCGACATGGGATACCAGGGTTCATTGCCTCCTGTTCTGAAATCCCTAATGTTCTCGTAACAAAAGAGTGTATACGGCCTGAGAAAACCCCTTGATATATATATATATATATATATATATATATATATATATATATATATATATATATATTGTTCCTTTGTGGATTGACCGGGTTTTCTCATGGTCCCATGGTGTTTGTCATATATGCACTCTTGGCTTAAAAGTGAATCGTATGGTCATGCATTGCATTTCATTTTATCACTTACTGAGCATTAGGCTCATTAGTTAGGTCTTGTGATGTAGGTACGAACGAGGAACATATGAACAAGTTAAAGACAGTTGATGAAGGATTTGCACGGGTGGATCTTGTGGCTGGCTGGGCTAAAGAGTTAAAGGAAAAGTATTTGAAAAAGATTTTTGTAACTTATTTATTATTCTTTAATGTTTTGTTTTTATTCCGCTGCATTTTATTCAAAGAATGTTATGGCTTTTGAAAGTAAAATGATAAAGGTAAACGTAAACTGTTAAAGGTGAAAGAAAACTAAGAAAAATGAAATAAAAGAGTTTTAGCGATCAGAATTTATGAAGGAAAAAGACTCTGATGTTTTTACGAAAAGAAAGTTTTAAATTTTACGTATTTTAAAAAAAGGGAAAAATATGGGATGTTACACACACAATGCCATAGACATAAATAATAATGGCGATATTTGGTGATCACTAAAGCTACGAAAGTAAGATCCTGATTAGATTTAGGGTTTTGTGCCTAGAGACACAATATAGCCAATTGTCTTATTACTTTAGTTAACACAAGCAAACACATCCTCCAACAATCCATGTGCATAAAGAAAACATGACCCCTTTACAGGTCTATCAAACTTGGTTCGCCTAACCAAGATGATCTGTAACGACACGATTTTTATTACCTTTTAAAAATATGTGAAATTTAAAACTTTTCTTTTCCGTTTATAAAACATTAGTGGAAGTTTTTCTTTAAAACCTTTTAAATTAAAGGGAAAATAACACTACAGACCTTATAGAACTCGGTCAATGACAAGTCAAACCCTGGAGTTTATTTTTGAACAACTAAAACCCTAAACTATAGGAAAATCTCGCCAACGACCTCGCAGTCACAATTGCCATCTAGGACCGTCGAGGTTAACGCCTCGGTTTCTACTCTGTCAAGCGACGTCGAACAGAGACGAAGGACGTCAAGCTCCGTCCTTCCTTGCGGTTCAAAGAAGATGGACTACGGCAGGTGAGGGTGGAGACGAAGCTAGAATCGTCCAGAGGCGACAGACGGACGACATGTGGTGGCCGTTTGATCGATCGAGGGACGTTCCTCTCCTAGATCGACGGCCAGGATTGAATCTGGCGTCTTCCAGAGGCGAAGACGGACGACGATCCTTGGCTGTAGGATCGAGAGACGGAAGTCCATCTCCTGAATCGACGGCCAGGATTGAATCCGGCGTCTTCCAAAGGTGAAGATGAACGGCGATCCTTGGCCGTAGGATCGAGAGACGGAAGTCCATCTTCTGGATCAACGGCTAGGATTGACTCCAAATTAATTGAGTCACGTGTGGGGCACACGCGATCTTAAACCGCCCGAATTCCCCCAATTAAGACAGACATCCCTTGGCATGACACAGACGTCCGTCGTCCAATACTACGTCGTCCTGCCCTAAATGTACACCTCCAGCCTTTAGACGCGGCTATTTAGACCATCACGGATGTCAGTCTTAATACGAGGGACGTCCGTCCCTTGCCCTATTTCTTGCAAATCTGCTTTTAGACAACGGTGTTTAGGTTATGACGGACGACCGGCTGAATATGATAGGCGTCCGTCCCTCTCGGATTTCATACTAAAACCCTAGATAGTAAGGTTGTATCTTCTACCTTATAACAGAGTCGAACACAAGAAGTCCTTCCATTGCCATAGATATTCGAGAGAGAGATTTTGTCTTTCCCTGACCAACTCCCTCAACGTAATCAAACGAACAAGAGTGTTGCACATCACATGGAGTCATCAAGGCTTGCTGCTTCATTCATTGTTGAAGAATCCATTGACTGCGAAATGGAGGTGGATCCTAATACTATTTCGGAAGTAGAGACCAATGAGAATCGATGGTTCTATCACGAAGCCGGTATAGAAGTGCGTTCAATCTCGGGATCCCTGGACTCGGAGCTTCGTTCAATATGTGACTTAGAGGATGATGATTGGGCAGAGAGTATGCATCCCCAAATTGAATGTTCGTGTTCGGAGCTGTGTCTCAATAAGAAGTATAGTGCGTTGAAAGATATTAGAGATGAAGTGGTTAATTATGCTTTGAAAAATGGGCATGTGATCAGGTTTGTTAAAAGCGAACAACATCGGATAACTGCTGTGTGCAACGATGGATGCTGTTGGCGGCTTCACACTTCAAAAATGAAAGGTGAGATGACCTTTCAAATTAAGAGCTATAATGAGGAGCACATATGTGCACGACAAATGGAAAGTCGACACGCTTCCTACAAATGGGTGGCAAACCAATATTTGGATAGATTCAAAATTCAACCCACGTGGGACCTTGCTTCCATTATTGAGACTGTAAGGAAGAACTTTAATGTCAATATTACTCCGAGTCTTGCTAGAAGAGCAAAGAATTTAGCACAGACCTTAAACGAAGGTGTAACGACCCGAATTTTCGTAAACCGTTAAAATGCGCTAAAAATTTGAAATTTCTTTCTTTGTAAAACAAGACATATCAGAGTGCATCAAACCGGATCACTACTGACTTTTTCTTAAAACTTGATATAAAATTCATTTAGTAAAGACTTATGCGGAAGCATAAATAAAATCATCGTTTATTTAAAACTTGGCGGAAGCGTAAATAACTAGTCGAAAGAAGAAATACTAAACCATTGCCACTTTTATACTATTTACTATGTGACTTAATTACAACATTTAAAAATATAACTTGATTAACAGAGTTTCTCTTTTACCCATTTCATATGCCTGGCCAGCCACAATCTCCCTCGCACGTGCAAACCCATCATCTCTGCTTACTATTGTTTGTTCTTTATCTTTTGCTACTCCTAGTCCATGCATTTCTCATAGCGTACTAGTACCTACATCTACACCACAAGTAACTGTAAGCCCGAAGGGTTAGTAAGGAAAAAGGGAAATGCATTATGCTCATGACTCTCTTTAGTTCATTTGGAATGGGGCCACCCATACCAATTTCTTTCATTACGTTTCTTCTTTCTTTCTTTCTTTCTTTACTCGTACTTCGAGCTGGAGATTAGAAGAACCCGTATGGGATGGTATAGTGGGTCGGACCTAACCTCCTATAGACAACTAGGTCCTGTTCCCAATATGGTAGAGGCATTACCTAATTGTCATGCTAGAACCGCTACCCATCCGCCTCCCAACTCCCTTTTCTTTTCATTCCTTTCCTTCATCTTTTCTTATCATTTTACTTTGCTTTCCATGCATGTGAGTACCACCCCGTGGAAGTACTTCCTACTTTGTTTCTATTACATGATGTGTGGTCATACATTCTCATCCTAACATGATACATGATGCATATAACGTAACATTCATAATTAAGGTGCGCAAAAAGAAAGTAACTGTAATTAAAATTGTGCATAGCATAAAAGTAAAGCAGTAACTATAATTGAAAGCAAAGGCGAACTGAAATTGAAAACGTACATAGAGAACAAATATAATATTGAATTGTAACAGCGAAGTATAGAAAGAGAATCTATCCTAATTTATTTCCTAGTCATTTTACATGCTTCCAACATTTATCATTTCCAACGATTATCCTACTTAGTTATCCTAGGTGATTGACACGCTTCTGAGTTGATTTCATGCTTTTATTCTACTTAACTAGTTATGCTTTGGTTTAACTAATCATGCTTTGGTTAATCGGGAAATAACATGCTAAAGACACAAAGTCGTAATTGAGATTGTAAGCAATACCAAGAAGACAATATCAAAACAATTATAAAATATTCATTCACTTAGTCATTGAACCCTTAACTCATTCACGTTTACTTCGTTCTCTTTTCATCCTCTTTATCATTCTGTTCTTTAGAAGAGTAAAGCATCGATTATGTATTTGAAGTACGCATTGAATGAAAGTGAAAGCGCATATGAAGAAAGGTAAATAATACTTGCATTGAAAGTAAAGCAGCATTGAATCGAAACAGTGAATGCATACAAGTACGGCAAACATGCAAGGAATTCATTAAATCTAACATGCTTAGTAGTTAAACATACTCACTAATTAATCATAATTAATTAACATACTTACTAATTATGATTAACATGTTCGCTAGTATTCATGTTCAGTTAATTAACCTAGTTAATTAACATGCTAACATTATTAATTATCATCAAGTTATTAGCCGGCTTGCA
Organism: Begonia loranthoides; assembly: GCA_022433065.1. Taxonomy (NCBI): domain Eukaryota; kingdom Viridiplantae; phylum Streptophyta; class Magnoliopsida; order Cucurbitales; family Begoniaceae; genus Begonia; species Begonia loranthoides. The sequence continues at coordinate 30,610,589 of CM039483.1, forward strand.
TGCTTAGATTACAGGATTAGTTAAATTGCCCTAAACATGCTTGCTAGTTAGTTCATTAATAATTAATCATGCTCATTAGTTTGTTAATTAATTACCCTAATTGATTTCATACTCAAAGGTAGGTTATTTCTTGCATTTAGTTAATTAACACGTTCAGCTAGTTAGTTAATTAATATGCTTTAGTTACTTAACAGTTTAATATCAACCTAATTAATTACAACATGCTTAACTTCTAGTCTTTACATGCCCAATGATTGTTTAAAATAACTACATGCTTAGATTTAGTAAATTTGTTGACATGCTCAATTACTTAACAATTAACTAACTTAATTAGAAATTAAACATGCTAGTTATATACTAAGTTAAACATACACAACTGTGAGTCACTCTAATTAGTTTAACATGCTTAGATCATTATTTTGATTCATGATTTAACTCTAGTTCATTTACATGCTAACTGTTAATTACATAGAGGGTTAACTTATTACCCTAATAAATTATCATGCTCATACAACTTACTTAACATTTAATCGGGCAAGAATAACAGAGAAACATAATGCGTAAGGAAATGAAAACAATACTACACAGCAAGTAAACATCCCAGATTAGCATAGAACTCTTAACTCTTCTATCGTTGATTTGCTCATTCTTCATCTATCAAACATTTTCCACAACCTTATCTAACCATGAAGGAACTATAACGGGGTATCCACACAGCACTAATAAATAACAGAGTTAGCCCTAACGAAACATCACATAGCAATGAAAACAAAGGGACAAAGTATCATTCAAATGAATATCACAGAGCATAAATTTACACTATCATTAACACAAGGAGCATTTCACAACAATTAACCTACTAAATCAACTATTGGTAACAATCAACTAACATTAAGCATAAGCATTAGACCAACAATAGCTAACATTAACACTAAACTCACTTACCCATACTTGTGGTGTAGGGCTTCAATGGCCAAAACACCCCATTTTCCTTACCTCGAACTTATCGTGTATTGCACTTAATCGCTATCCTCCCCTTTCCTTTTTCCAATACCTTCATAATTCCATAACATCATGTCATTAATATTCATTTCTCTATTAATTGTTAACAAAGTTTAATAACACATACGGGTTTCAACATCTATAACTTAACAACTTCATCCTTATTTATATCTTTATTTCTTGTTATCCAACAACAACAACAATAACAACCGAGTGTTACATGCACACATTAACTCCATCAAATATATTCCTCAACTAAAACATTTTAAACTTCCAAATACACAAAACCTGTGCCAAACATGTTGATTTCCAATATTCAGCAATTAACTCCAATAACCAAATATCAGAACATAAATCCAATATATTAGTGTTGACAATAGCAGAGCTAAGCGTACACAATCCAACATACACACAAACTGAGGATCGGACATCAACAGAGGCTTCATTAATTTTTCCCATAATTTATTCCACACAACAGAGAATAATTCACACATTCAACCTCCAAAAATCCATTAAGAACACCAATCTCAGCATAACAGCAGACTAATAATAGTCAGAGGATTTCGTTACCTGAAGCACACCATGGTCTTCAGCCATTTCCATAGCAACCGGAAACACCCAGTAACAGAGCACCACTCAGCAGAGAAGACCAAAACCGTCCAGACTGGGTCAGACATACCCAGGTCGGAGTTCGACCCGAGCTCCAGCAATCTGACCTGAGTCAGAACCCGCAGCCTCACCTTCAGAACAAGGCAGATCCAAGAATCGTCCCTGCCAAACGTGAATTGCCAATCCAGCTTGTCGGTTGCTACCACCACGCCATCGTCGTCGAGCCTCACCGGAAGTTGACGGAGCACCGCAGCACCGAACAGCAAATCGACACCTGAGCCAGTCGTTCGTTCGCACGCCGCTGGGCAACATCAACACCGCGCACCCGAGCTCGCCGGCTGTCGACTCGTCGCTGCGCTTCACCGTTCGCCTGACCGGGATGCACCCGAGCTCGGGCCCGATTGCGTTCATCGTTCGTCTCCCGATTGGTTCTCTCCCACGTCGCCTCTCTATCTATTTCTTTAGCAAAACAAAACATCCCCTTTAACCTAATTTTCTTCTTCTATTTAAATTACCTCTTGGACTGGTTTTGCTTAACGGAACAGGTTTCGCTGAACAAGCTCAACTTTTCCTCCTCTCCATTTCTTAATTTCTCTTTTAATTCCTCCCTTTTAATCATAATTAATTTATATTAAAACATATTTAAGCGTTAAATATTCACATCGAATATTAACCGATCCAATTTTTAACTTCCGACTTATTCTAAATATCGTTTACAAATTATTAGAGATCCAATTTAAATTTCTTAATTATATTTTCTAAATTGATTTCTATTAATTAAAATTTTAATAAATTTTCTTAAATTATAATCTAACGATTGCGTCCTTGGTAATACCCCGATAATTTTCCAATTTAAAAAGTCGAGGTGTTACAGAAGGGGATGGTGAAGAACAGTACAAGCTACTGTGGTCCTATGCAGAAGAGATTCGAAGATCCAATCGAGGCAGCACACTATTGTTGGTGGTAGATTTTCTAGATTTGACGGCCCGTCCAAGTCCAACATTTAAAAGAATGTACATGTGTTGGGATGCATGCAAGAGAGGTCTGAAGGAGTTTGGTAGACTCGTTATTTGTCTGGATGGCTGTCACTTGAAGGGGTCGTGCCTAGGCCAATTGCTCACAGTTGTCAGCATTGATGCCAATGATGGGATTTATCTGATTGTTGTGGCCCTTGTTGAATCAGAATGTAGAGACTCGTGGACCTGGTTTTTGTGTTGCTTGCTGACAGACTTTGAGAGTGACGTAAGCAGAGGATGGACACTCATTTCCGACCGACAGAAGGAGTTGGTGCCTGCTATTGAACAATATGCCCCAACAGATGAGCATCATTTCTGCCTAAGACATTTGTATGCCAATTTCAAAACACAATTTCCAAGAATGCAATACAAAGATATCATGTGGAAGGCAGCAAGGGCCACAACATCATCGAACTTTCAGAAAGAGATGGGTAAACTACTTGTGCTCGACCAGAAAGCGCACGCATATATGCAGAAAATTAACCCGAGGTGTTGGTCAAAACATGCTTTCAGTTTTGTCCCAAAGTGTGACATGGGCCTTAATAATTTGAGCGAGTGCTACAATGCCTGCCTCTTGCCAGCCCGGGACAAACCGATCATCACTATGTTCAAGATGATTAGAATAGGCATAATGACTAGGATCGTTAAGAAACATAACCAGATGACTAAATCAACAAATCTTTTGTGTCCTAAGACCACAAAGAAGCTTGCCAATCTGCAACATGCAGCTTGGAATTGGTGTCCAACACCTTCAGGTTGTAATGGGTTTGAGTTCAGCGATGGTAATGAACGGTACACAGTCGATCTGGACACGCGCACCTGTAACTGTTACCGATGGGAGCTCACTGGAATCCCATGCGTGCATGCCATGCTGTGCATCAATTTTATGCGGACTTCAGTGGAAAATTACGTGCATGCATGGTACCATCGGGACACATTTATGAGGATGTATTCCCATTTTACCCGATCTGTCAGTAGCCACCACATGTGGCCTGCAACGAACCTGCCTCCAATTTTGCCTCCGCCAATTAAGAGACTCCCAGGTCGGCCTCGAAAACAAAGAGTGCGAGATGCAGACGAGCCCCGTAGCTGCATGGTACTCAGCAGGAGACATATCCCCATGACATGTAGCCGTTGTCACAGTGTGGGCCACAATGTCCGCTCTTGTCAAGGAGGAGGCTCAGCAGGTGGCACGGCAAGTGGCAGTGTAAGAGCAGAACGCTCACACGACACCTTCATGGGGTTCACCATTGTGGCCGATACGCAGGTGCTTAGATTGTTATGCTTTCATACCTTGTTGACTTCATGGCGTTTTGTCTTACATTAAATTGCTTTTGTGTTTTGCAGGAGTCCGTCGCCCCACACTCGTATCCTTAACCATGGGGCTTCATATATGTATTTGGTTGTATAATATTTGTTCATGTATAATACACTGAAGTTTATTTGTTATTGTACATGTGTTTATCCAATTATTTGCTTGTGAATCTGTAACATTTAGAGATGATACATATGCCATGAGGGACGTCTGTCTTGGCATGAGGGACGTCCCTCGTGGCATGACGAACGTCCCTCCGAGCCATTCAAGCCTGTCATATCAGGTTGACGGACGTCCCTCTCAGTCCGACGGACGTGCCTCGCATCCCAATGGACGGCACTCACCCTGTTTGGGGCGCCCCTCCCCCAAAGCCAACATTCAACAGTCACTAGAAAAAACCAAAGCAGATTGCAACATCCAAAAAAACTTTAAAAAACACTTTCTAATGTTCCATAACCACTATTCAACAACATACATCAAAAAACAAATTCATTTGAGCCACTTGTTCAATGTTCATTCAATTCTTTCACTTGCTGCACCTCTTGCACCTCTTGCACCTCGTGCACCTCTTGCATTTCTTGCAGTTCTTGAATATGTTACAAGTGGCGCTTTTTCTGTAGGTGGTGCCCTTTCAACAGCCGGTGCAGCTGAGTGGAAGGCGGAGGTGAAGCTTATGTGGAAGGCGGAAGTGCTGCTGATGTGGAAGGACGAGCTGCAGGAGGTGCAGCTGCCACCTCTCCTCTGAATACCCACTCCCCTTGGACTTTTTGTAGTCCCATCCGAGCCAATGTCACTTGATTGTACACGTCAAGTGGTTTTTCAATCGTTCGTCGCTCCGTGTGAGGGACAACCAACCTGTTGCAGTCAATAATGTGCTGAATGAGCCAATTATATGGGAGATTCTTCCTTGCACTATTTAGACTTGCCTTCATTTGCTGCATAATGATGTATGCAAGGTTGAACCTTTTCCCATTGTAGAGCTTCTCCATTACGTAGAGATCCATGGCTGTGACAAGGTCTCTATGTCCATTACGAGGCTCAACTATGTGCGTGATCATGTGATGGATGACCCACCCTTGCTTTGGCATCGAGGTCCTTTGATTTAGCTCGAAAGAAAGATTCCACAGCTATAGGATTGTGAACCAATTGCTTCAGCAATACAAGACCTTCTCTTTTTTTGACAAAATCAGTGTCCTGTGATGCATGGTAATACTCCTCCAACGACTCCTCCGTGGAGCATCCAATGAGCTTATTCAACTGTCCTAGAGTTATCCTAATCTGTTTTCCAAACAGAAAAGTCCTCAACTCTCTGTCACTGAATATGTTTAACTCCAAATTGGCATAAAATAGTTTAACAGCTCTCTCATAGAAATAACCTCTCATTGTGCACAGTTTATCCAACCAAATTCGTTCAAACATCGCCTTCAATCCAAAATCAGCAAATGAATTGAAATCTACCTTCCTATATATGATTATTGCACGGGGTACAATGTCATTATCGTACCGTTCATTGGCGTAGGCTGAGCTGAATAACTCAGGTTCTGCAGACAGCACTAGACCCGTTGTCTCGGTGGGAGCCACCACCTTATGCTTCTTCGACGCTTGACTAGTCTTCGGTGCCATTTTCAGATTCAAAACTCAGGATTTAATTGGCAGTTAATTGAGAGTTTGGGAATTCGTCGGGGGAAAACTCTTTGCGATTTGTAATACAAGGCAATATCTAGGGCATGGACGCCCTTCGCAATTATAAGCAGCTTTTTGTCGTCCATCGAGCAGAAAACACTATCGTTTCGAGCTGTACGGACGTCCGTCATATTAAAACGGACATCCATGATGGCCTAGACAACGCCGTCTAAAGGTTGGAGGGGTACATTTAGGGCATGACGATCTAGTATTAGACGATGGACGTCCATGTCATGGCGAGGGACGTCCGTCTTAATTGGGAATTGGGTCTTTTAAGATCGCGTGTGCCCTGCACGTGACCCAGTTCATTTGGAGTCAATCTTGGTCGTCGATCTAGAAGATGGACGTCCGTCTCGCGATCCTAAGGCCATGGATAGTCGTCCTTCTTTGCCTCTGGAAGACGCTAGATTCAATCCTAGCCATCGATCCAAAAAATAGACTTCCGTCTCTCGATCCTACAGCCAAGGATCGTCGTCCGTCTTCGCCTATGGAAGACGCCAGATTCAATCCTGGCCGTCGATCTAGGAGAGGAACGTCCCTTGATCGATCAAACGGCCACCACATGTCGTCCGTTTGTCACCTTTGGACGATTCTAGCTTCATCTCCGCCCTCTCCTGCCGTAGTCCATCTTCTTCGAACCGCAAGGAAGGACGGAGCTTGACGTCCTTCGTCTCCGTTCGACGTCGCTTGACAGAGTAGAAACCGAGGCGTTAACCTCGACGGTCTAGATGGCAATTGTGACTGCGAGGTCGTTGGCAAGATTTTCCTGTAGTTCAGGGTTTTAGTTGTTAAAAAATAATATTCAGGGTTTGACTTGTCATTGATCGCGAACTATAGGGTCTGCAGTGTTATTTTCCCTAAATTAAAATTAGAGTTCTTTTATTAAAAACTCAATCGTTAAAACATTTTACTTAAAACTTGTTACTTAAATCCTTATAAACAGCGGAATACTTTATTTATAAAATCACTTTTTCTCATTTTACAGCGGAAGCATAAATAAATAGTGGAAGCATAAATAATTCATTTAAATGACAATAAACACACCGTTACTTTATATTTACAAAATCTTTTTCTCTTTAATACCATTAGCCTAGCCAGCCACAAGTATCGCCCATGCAAATCCTTCATCGACTACTCCTTAATTTGTTCTGTCATTTTCTCTCGTGCTTGTTCCTGCATTGCAAGTCATAAACTATGAATCTAACGCTCAATAAGTGATAAAACTTAAATGCTAGATGCACATGTTGTGCAATTGTAAACCCGTATGCAGTTTCTCTTTTCTTTTTCTTTCTTTTAACTTTTATCTTTTCTCGCTTATGTACTTTCTTTTTATTTCTGTTTCCGTATCTGTTTCGGTATCCGTGACCATAAGCGTTTTCGTATCCGTTTTCATGTCTGTTTCTGTATCCGTTTCCGTATCCATATATGTATCCGTATCTGTATCTATTTTTATTTCTAGAAACTCATATTCGTATCCGTATCCGTATCTGTATCTGTTCCCATTTCTGTTTCAGTATCCGTGCTCGTACCGTTTCCATTTTCGTTCTCGTATTCGTATCTATTTCTCATCTCATATTCTTTTCTTTACTTATCTTATATTATCTTTTATTTTGTTCCTATGCCAGGCTTGACCTACCGGACCACAGAAACCTTTATCTTTTCTTTATCTTTTGTTCATGAGCCGGACTTGACCTACCTGACCACAAGAACCTTTATCTTTTATTACTTGGGTTGTCGGGCATTACTTATCCGAACCAACCCCTTTTCTTTATCTTTCTTAGTCATTCGTTCGTACTTCTTTTCATTTTCGTTTCCTTTTCAAAACTGTGCATGAAAATCATTTTTGTATTCTTTTGAAAATCGTGATGCATGATGTTCGTGAATATATACAATTTCTATCGTATAATTAAAGGAAGTTAAATAAAAATCCAATATACAATTCACAGAACGTGCTATAAAAACTGTAGACATGCTATAAGAACAGTAGACATGCTATAATATAATAAACGTGTTATTAAAAACTGTAGACATGCTATAAGAACAGTAGACATGCCATAATACGATAAATGTGCTATTAAAAACTGTAGACATGATTTTAAAGCGGTAAACAAATAAATGTGCTTATCTTATTCTTGTGATATAGGGCCCTAAGGTCCAAAGCACACATATATCACTTACCTCGATTGCATAAAGCGCTCAACGCTTAAACGTTATCATTTCCTTCATTCTTAGTACCTTCATAAGTCAATAGCACATAATTATTAATAATCACAACTTATTAATATCATCATCTTTCCTATCCTTAATTCTTATACATTACTTACTAGAGTTCCTAAATGAAACTGCTTCATCAATATAACCCAACTTAATAGTTTTAATCCCAATTAATAGTGGTTAGAAACTAAGTTTATCACATGGCAATTACTGAACCAATCTACTTATTTTCAACAACAATCGTCATTTAATCACTTTTCCATCACATATATTGAGCAGTAAATAAAACAGAGAACCAAGTTTCATTCATAGATCGACCTTTTCTCATGATAGAAGTTCACAGAGAATATATCTTTTCCATTTACAGAGCACCAGAGCAATACCAATAATAGACTACAAAGTAGTTTTGGTGTTCATCACGACCAAAATCAGAATGAGCACAAATAATTAACAAGATATATTTTGCCCAAATATTCATTAACAGATTGCCCAGAGAAATCATCCAAACAAGTTATTAACCAAATCCAAAACATGAGCATAACAACAGCAGATTTCATGACTTAACAAATATCACAGTTTCACCATCCACAAGACATTATAAGGAGTACAAAACAACTCAATCCAATGGTTTATCAACCCTATAGAGTTGACCAACAGTGCCCAAATTGAAGAATATAACACAATAAACCAAACACAACCTCTCATAATATCCCCCATGACAGAGATCAAAATGCAGACAGAGCCAAAGCAATTGTTTTAAATAAAAATGCTTATCGGCAGAACATCAATTCCCCAACAATGCCAAGCCGATTATTTTCATCAAACTTTCAGTCACACGATGATGAAAACAAAATACAATCATTCAATTCTAGACCATGTGATGCAGAGCCTAATGTCCAAGCAAAACAAATACATTCTTTACCTGGAATATTGATGTTACCCAACACCTGAATTTGCACAACCTCACAAACACAGAACACCCGAGAGCAGACAAAAGCTTCTCTAGAAGCTTTCTCACCCTTCCCCCCTCTCTATAATCTCTAGAGAACTCAATCAGCTCCACACTGTCCCTCATATTTAAACACAGACGACAAGTTGAAATGTTGAGCAACTTATCCCACAATTCAAGCGATGGGTGCAAATTTTTTTGCCATATCTGTTGGGAGTAATATGCTCAACAATCAAATGTAATAGAATAATTTTATAATATATCAATAAATTTATATTGATTAATATTATGTTAATATTTTATACTATGTTTTATAAAATTCATAGAAAATTCCTTGGTTATTTATGCTAACTTTATATTAACATAAATATTGTATATATGTGGGATAAAATATAAAAAGTAATAACCAAAATATGTCCATGACTTATATTTGAAGTATGAAATCTTCAAATAGTTCATAGTCATAAACATAGTTTATCTCATTAAGAATGTATAGTCATATCCCAACTAAATATGTAGTGACATAAGATAAATATGTTTGATATAATATGATTATATAGGACTGGACTAGATAAAATTATATTGTTCTGATAATTTCTGTTAAATATAGAACAATTAATTTTATCATAATGATGGTCATATATGTATGATCTTAATTCATTGTATTTAATAAACTCCTATTTTATTTTAATTTATTCTTTGATTTACTCGGTAAAATTTTGTGCGAGTTATGATTCGTATACCTTGTATATTAGGAGTAAATTAAAATAAATAGCTGAGAATGTTAATATCAATACAATGAAATCCATTTATATAGATTCCCTTGTTTGTTAGTTCAAGGATCGAATAATTAGCACACAATTCATAATTGTTATGAATTAATTATTCAATGAAGAACTAATGGTAGTCAAGGATAAAGAATTAATATGAGAGGTTAATGGATTATAAACCTAACTCTATTGCGAATCTAAATAGAGGGTTAATTCATATGTAATGACTATATCAATGGACATGACTTTAAGTAAATATACTCTATAGTTTTGAGAGTGCAACTCTAAGTATTTAGTGGAATTACTTTAGAGTTAATTAATATAAAGAGTTTATATTAATTAACGAAATATTATTGGAGCTTAAAACTATAGGTCCATCGGTCCCTTCGTCACCTTCTATCATTATTCGAATAATAGAAAAATGAACAAAGAAGATTAAATAATTAATTATGAATTAATTATTTAATACACTCAATATTAAGTTTATCATTATTTTTTCATTAAATGAAATAATTGAATTATTATTATTCAATTAATTAACAAATATAAAGTAATTTTTAAAAATAGTTTTTAAAATGGATTTTGTCAAATTTGAATTAATATCAAATTTGATTTAATGTCATGACCTTTTGTTTTCCATAACATTTTTGTTATAAATGTGTTATAACTTAAATGTGTCAAGTGTTGAGCTATGGTGACAAGACTTTTGATTCCCATAATATTTTTATAAATGTATGAAATCAATTATAACTTTAATGAAGAATTTGCAGTATTTTTCTCTAAATGCCATAATGGTCATTATGGAGCAATACCACTATAAATAAAGGTCCAACCTCATTAGAAAAAGCTTGGAGAAAAAAGTTGAAGTTGAGGTTGAAATCTTTGAGATTAAATAATCCATTTTGAGAGAAAAATTTGTGTCTACTGTGTTGGCTTTAGACAAGTGTTTTCTAAATCCAAATAGATCATCTAATGTGTTGAGAATACGATCTATCATAAATTGAGTGTGATCTTGTTTAGTTCATCACGACCACACGTGATTATTCGAGGTGAGGAGGATTGGCGGAGAAGATCGAAGGTTGATTTTGTACCCGTGTAAAGTAAGCCACAAAGGTAATATTCTTCATCTTTTAGCTTAAATCTACATAGAGATTTTAAATACATATTATTATTAATATATTATAACAACGATCCATTTTATATTCATGTTGAAATTGTTTTTCATGATACATAGGTTACGCACGTTACCGTTGTTATGAACATCGGTAATTCTGCCGTGCGAAGGAATCCAAAAAATCAACAATTGGTATCAGAGCTTCGTTGTAGTTATGATATATTGAATAATGTGATTTTATGAAAATCATGATATGTGATGATAAGTAGGCTTATGCATTTTTTGTAATTAATATATATTTTGGAATGTTGAATGTATGGATATATGCATGATTGAAATAATGATCGTAATTTCATGTGGCCAATTTGGGTTAGGAATATTTTTTAAAATTTCTTATTTTTAATTTTTGATGTAAACCCAATTTGTCTTGGGTAAATACTCTTTATGTAATATTGATGGAGATCAAAGAAAGAAGGAGGACTAGACAAATTTTAGAGCGAGACTATGGTATGCAATTGTTGTCACCACAACGTATGATGCAAAAAATGTGGAGGCCACCAAGACTTTAGATAATTTTTTTATGGGTTTACATCAATATTACGAATAAAAGAGAGCAATTATAGCAACGAATTGAAACATCAAATAGGAATACCATGCTGGAATTTTCAGAATATAGCAGTAAAAAAAGACAGTATAGCATGCTTCTAAAAACAAAATATACAGCGAACATAGCGGCGAATTATCATGCTTTTAAATATCAAATTAAACGACGAATGTAATAGTGAATGAACATGTTTTTAATATTAGATAGACATGGATATAACATACTTGATAAGTTGCAAAGTATTTGGTCCTACGCATTAGGGATAGTGTACATACATTCAAGGTAAAGCATGGTTTTAATGGCATAACCTCACTTGAGTTAACAATTTATTTCATTGGTGCAAATATTAACCTAGTTGATTACCATGCTCAGATTAGGGAAGTAATAACTTCTAGTTAACACAAAAATTTCAATACTAATAATAGTAGGACAAAATTGCATTAACATCTATGAAGGCTATCGTTACAGCAAGTAAAACAATAAATTGCATTCACACAACATGATCATCGTCAGGGAAACTCTTAGGTCATTCATGCTTATCATGTCATAATGTGCTCTTCAGTTCATCATTCTATAGTACAGGGCTTAACGTCAGAAATTATCATTCAAGTAGTAAACATTCATCACTTCTCCATCAAAGTAAAGCATTTCATTTCAGTATTTACAATAAGGAAATTTACAGGAAATTAAAAAACAAAGGAATTAACACAACTCATGCACACTACTTGTGAGTAGGGCCTCCACAGGCCAAGACTCTAGCCAATCCTTACTCTTGTTGAAGAAATGAATCACGGATAGCAAAAATCCCAGCTTACAGAGCTTCACTATCACCCTACACTCACGTATCACACTAGAGAAACACACTAACTCACAATTTTATCACAACTTACTGGAAGGTTTCACTCACGATGGAAGACTTTCTCTCTCTTGCTGGAAAATTGAATGCAAAGGACCCAGGGAAGAATGGCTTAAATCATAAAGCCTTACCTGGAAGGGAACACACGTACATCAACCGGTGAGGGAGGAGCGTTCATTAACGTGGTGGAGGGGTGGGGGAGCTCGTCTCCCTATCGTTTGAGTGCATATGAAATGGCAAAACGACAAATGGTCTATCATTTAAACCTATTTTATTCGCTGCTCTAGGACATTTCAGACTAGAGGAGTCATCTTGGCCTCGTCCGCGTGCATTTGAAATCACCATTCTTCATGACAGAATCGTGTTTTCGGACAAAGGAAGGTGTCCTTGCCTACGTCCGTCTTCATTTGAATCTGTCCCAAAATTGGACAGATGCAAATCATCCCAGTCCTCTATCTTTTGCCATAGTCCGGGATCGCTCGGAATCACTCGATCACGGGCAATGGACAAAATTGGACACGGAGTCCCATCTTGTATTGTCGCAAAACGCAGGGACGACGTTCCATGCTTTTTCAGACAGAATTCCCCATCCTTAAGTTGTCCACCTGCATCAAAATTCTCATATTACTAATTTTCTTCCAATTTTCCTACTTAATTTTTATTCCATAATCTTTACCCCATAATTACACGTCATAATTTAACACGTATTGGTACGCAATGTAATATATTAATTGTCCTGAAATTGATTACATCACGTATACAGAGGAAAACATTATCGCGGCCTTAATTACTCCCCCCTTACAAAATTTTTGTCCCCAAAATTTAGCTAACTAAATAGTTCAGGATACTAGGCCCCTCATGTCGTCTTCCTTCTCCTAAGTGGCCTCCTCGCTGGTATGATTCTACAACAAAACTTTGACCAACAGAATTTGCTTGCGTCGTAACTCCTTTACTCTTAAGTCTAGTGTAACACCCCTACTTTTTTCAGTTTGACAATTATCAGGGTATTACCGAGGACATTATAGATCATTAAGTCTAGAGATATTTTCATAACGTTTTCCCTGTTTACGCGATGTAATTAGACAAAGGGGTGATAAGGATATAACATTGCATATTGATATGTGTTATTTTATGTCACGTATTTATAATACCCCGACTTTTTAAGTGGGTTGACCATCAGGGTATTACCAATGACGTACTCATTAGATTATATAATACGGAAATTAACGGGAAATTAACGTAATCAAGATAAAATAAATATTAATTTACTAAATTAAAATATATATAATAATTGGGATTTAAAATGTAAAGGAGTTAAATTAATAAAAATTAAATTTATTTAATTGGGGATTAAATTAATGAATTAGATTGATTAAAAAGGATTTAAAAAAGAGAGAGAAAGTGGGTTGAAGAGTGATGAACCGGTTCAATGAGTGAACTAGTTCAACTAATTAAGTAAATGGCCTTTGGCCATTCATTGGAGAGGAGCCCGATTGATACAGAAATGGAGAGAGTGAAGGAGAGCAAAGAGACGACGAGGGAGGAGGGAGCGACGAGCGACAGTGAGACGGACGACGATGAGCCAACGACGAAGAAGTGGAAGGTGAAGGCTCGGGAGTCATCACCCGGCGTGTGGCGGAGAGAGTTGTTGCGGCAACGATTTGGGCGTTGGGATGGGGCAAGATTTTCAGGTGGCCAGCGTGTTGGTCTAATGACGGGCGGGGCTTGGTGATGATGAATGGTGTCGGCAGCGATAGATGGCGATGGCGTTGAGGGGCGAGGCGATGGCCGGCGTTGCCTCGGGTCGGTGCTGGAATTGGACCAGCCGAAGGCCTTGGTCCAATTGCTAGTTCAAAAGAACTGAATTCTTCTCCTCTTCTGATGCGTGTTCTCCAAGTCGACAAGGGGACAAATTGGACATCGTAGCTATGGATAGCAGAGTAGAATGTTGAGTACCTCTACTTTAGGGAGGCAGGGAGTGGGCAGGAGATATAATTGGAGGCTTTTGTCGACTTCCTTCCTTGCTGGTGAAGCCGAAAGTGCAGGGGAGGAAGGGGAATTGCTCTCTCTAGAGAGCTGAACCGTGAGCAAAAGGAGAAAAATGGAGGCAGGAGCTAGGAGTTCTTTGGAGTTGTGGTGGCCGAGAGCTTCCTCTTGGCTGCTGGTGAGTTCTTCTTCGATTCCTTTATCTTTGAATTCTATTGTGATGTTTGCCAGTCTCTGTGAGTGTTTTATTTCTTTGGTTGGTTGGTAATTGTTGTGGAAATATTGGATGAATGAGTTGGGAATTGCCCTATATAAGCATGAACACTCTCTGTTGATTTCTTCTGCATGGTTAGTGTGAGTTTGAACACTCTTTGTTGATGGCTCCTGCATGGTTAGTGTTGGAAAGGTTGGTTGGTTAATAATATGTCGAGTGTAGTGATCTGTTAGTATGGGTTTTCCAAGTTGTGATGTTGATTATGCACTCTATTGGTTGGAAATTTAAAAAGGATAATTGTGTGTGTTGTTGGGTTTTATACTCCGTGTGTTGTGGTGAGTCTTACGTTTAAATTATTATTGGATTTCAAATATGTTATATAGGAACTCTGAATATTGAAACATATGGAAATGCTATGTTTGGATTGTGTTATGCACTTGATCGTTATTGGCCCTGTTGATTGGTTGATTATATGTTTTGCAATTTAGTTACAAGTTATGAGATAATGATGGATGGTTTTTGTGTTGAATTGGTGTTCTGTTGTTTAGTTAGGAATTTTTGAATTTCTGTTGATCAATTGCTCTGTTGGGTTGTTTTTTGCCGATTTGGATGGTGAGCTTTCTTCTCTGTTGCTCAGTCTGTGAATTGTGTTTCTACGTGTTTGGTTAAGATCAGTGCTCTATAAAATTTGGTAGACATTCTGTGAAGAATTGATTAGTTTGAATATGTTAGTTATTTGCTTGTTGCCCTTTGTTAAGTGTTAAATTAATTATTGCCTATGAAACTATGATGTAGCTTGTGGGATATTACCTCTATTGATTAGTTTAATATATTGAGTTATGCTTTTGACTATGTAAATGGATTTTTGACTTTTCATAAATGATCAGTAAAGGACAAACGTTGGGTTGTGGGAAAATGTTGAACTTCCTTGTTTATAAATAATGCTTACGGACTGAAGAAAATGGATGAGGGTTGGGATTTGTTGTGATGATGCCTATGTTGTATTCCGATTTCTTGGTTACACTTTGTTTGGTTGTTGTTGCTGGATTGGATTATGTTATGTTCTTGTGATAAATTGATTTTAGAGAATGATAGAAACATAGGTTTGATACACTGTTTGGTAATTGGTTATGTTTGAATGTTGTTGTTGAGAAATCGTGTTATGCGTTTGATCGTTATTGGCTGAATATTTCTTTGGATGTTACTGCCCTATTGATTTTATTGGAAGCGTTGATCATTGGTTGTTTTCATATATTAGATGTTGTTTCTATCAATTAGAATTAGTTGTTGAGATGAAAATATGTTCTATTGATTTTAGTTATGTAGTGTTGGTTATGTGTTGTGATTTTTACAAGTGATAAAGAATTGAGGCTTTAAACTGATTACTGAATTGGACTTGTTATATGAATGGCTATATTGAGAAATAAGGAAATTGCTACGTGAAGCTTATCCATGAATTATCGAATATCATTGATTTGTAATTTAATTATAGCTTAATGTTCGTTGTATTGTTACGATGGGACGTTGGTATGCTGGAATTGGTTAGTTAATCGGTTACGTTGGTTGATTTATTGGTCTAATGTTTATGCTGGTTGATATTAAGTATAATGTATTGTGGGAATGTTGTGAAATTTAGTGAGTGTTATGCACGTTGATAAATGCTTTAAACGTTTGGGCGATTCGACTGTTGTTTTGTTAAGATGAAATGTAATGAAATGCGTTGGTTGTTGTTATTGGATATTTACTGTTGTCTTGATTTGGTTTATAAATGATGCTCTCTATTTGACAATGTATTATTATTGGGGTTGGTTTGACAGTCACGGGTTGGCTAGTTGTCCTACATTTTAGAATATTGTTATTGGGATTAATTTATTAGGATGGTTATATTCCATGTTGGGCGGTAATGGGTTCAGTGGACTATTATGAGTTTAGTTGGGTTAGACTATGAAACTAAGTAATAATTAAGTGTTATTAAATTGTGAAGGTACAAAGAAGAGGAGAAGAGGAGAATGGTAGCAACGAACTACTACTGCACATTAACCTTCGAGATAAGGAATTGGGTGAGTCTTGGCCATTTGAAGGCCCTACCCACAAGTAGAGTGCATGAGTTTTACGTTAGAGTTTTATAGTTTATTGTTAGTTCTGTGACTAAATGCTTTACTTATTGATAGTGTTGTTTTCCTATTTTCCTTGAGTGACATATTGTTGTTATGTCCTTGGTTGATAGTGATAGGGGAAATAAAAGTGGAACAGGTGAATGATAAATGGTTATGTGATGCCCAAAGATGAGCTGAGAGTTCTATGCTATGCAGTTATCGTTTTATTTCCTTATGCATTTATTCTCTGCAGCCCTTTTTCCTCTAGAGCTCATTAATCAATTGAACATGTTAATTGTTAATCATAAATTGTAAGCATGTTAATCGACTAGGTTAACTAATGAGTATGTTAATTAACTAATGAAATTAAGCATGTAAATTAACTAAGATAACTAACTAGAATGCTCATTGTATCACCCTTGAGCATGTAATAAGCTTGTGTATGTAACGAAGTAGGATAATATTAATAAGTTATTCCTTCTTGTTAATATTTTGTGTATTGCTCTTTACTGCAATTTCCTTCAAATAATTATACTGTCTTCAGTTGCAATTTTTGTTATTGCTTTACTATACTAAAGAATGATGGGAAAGATGAAAGAAAGAGGAAGTATGGATGAATTAAGGGTGGCTAAGTGAATGAAGGTTTTTATTATTGTTTTCATAGTGTTGTTTATAATTGTTAGCATATTATTTTCTGTCAAATCAAAGCATGATTAGTTAAGTAGAATAAAAGCATGGAATCAACGTAGGAGTACGTTAATTTATTTGGATAACTGATTAGAATAATCGCTTAGAAATATAAATGTAGGAATCATGTAAATGGACAAGGAAGTTTCCCGAGCATGTTTAGTTTATTGATCATTCGTTGTTTTTATTTAATGTTGCACTTGTTTTTGTCGTGCGCAGTTATTTCCTTTCATTATATGATTTACTTTCGTTTATATGCGCGTTCGATTACAGTTTCATTTCTTTATATGCTCACTTCTATTCTTATGAATATTATGTCATGTCATCATGCATCATGTTAGGATAAGAATGTATGAGCATGCATCATGATAATAGAGACTAATAGGGAGTGCCATGGTGATATACGCAAGCATGCATAAGTGAGGTAAAAAGTTAAGAAAAGAAGAAGAAAAGGGAATTGGGAGTGGATAGGTAGCAGATCTAGTCTGCGATCTAGGCGTAGCCCCTCCCTCATAGGGTGCGGGAGTTCTAGATGCGAGAAAAAGGCTAGGTCCGACCACTATGCCATTGCACGAGAAAAATCTCTCAATTCTAGCTCGAAGTACGAGGATGGAAAAATGGAATACTAGAATAATGGATCCCAAGGGATCAATAGAATAATGGATCCCACGGTATCAAAGTAAGAAGAAATAAAGTAAGAAAAATGACTTAATGAAAGGATTGGTTTGGGTGGCCCCCATTTCAAAATGGACTAAAGATTGACATTCATATGAACCCTTTTCCTTACTAAGCCATTAGGCTCGCGTATTACTTGTGGTGTAGGTGTAGGTAGTTGTACGTGGAACCAATGCACGGACTAGGAGTAGCAAAAAGAAAAGACGAACGGATAACATCAAAGCAGGGATGATAGATTTGCACTCGCGAGGGAGTTCGTGGCTGGCCAGGCATATGAAAAGGGTTAAAGAGAAAGAGTTTTTATTTAAGTTTAGTTTTCAAAGTGGTAATTAAATTAGGTAGTAAGTTGTATAAAATGTAGTATTTAAATCGGTTGGTAGTGCTTCAATTATTTAAGCTTCCGCAATGTTTTACATCAATGAATTTTATTGTTTACGCTTCTACAAAGCTTTAAATAAAACGATGATTTTAATTACGCTTCCACACAGTTTTAATTAATGGGGTTTTATAATGAGTTTTACGAACGGTTGGTAGCGATCTGATTTGAGACGCACTTAATTTGGTTTCAAAAAGAAATTTTAAAATTTCACGCATTTTAAAGCATTTATGAAAATTTGGGTCGTTACAGTATTTAAGGGAAAAGTGTTATGGGGTAGGAGCTAGGTGAGAAAATGTGAGGAAATGCTGTCCAGGGCATTTTCAGACTCCTGCGGACGACACTGTGAATGAGTTTTCTCGTCTGCAAACGTATTGTACACACAAGGAATGGGTTGGGACCGCTCAGGACATGATTCTGCGTCCTGACTGCACTGTGTTGTAGACTTTCGGACAAGTCCGGACGAGTGCAGACGTGGACGAGCTGCGTCCAATTTGAATCTGTCCAAAACCTGGATAGTTTCGGACGACTGTGGACATGGAGTAGCCTCGTCTGATTAGCCTCTGACCGATTTTGGGACACTTTCGGACGCCTAGGGACGCTACGTGTGGAAGCCATAACGCGTCCAAATATCGTTTGCGGATGGTACGGACAGGATGGGGACGCCTTTTCCCATCCAAAGCCATGATTTAGCCTTTGAGATTTTACTCTTACGGACAAATGCGGACGAGACCAATGCGTCTGCACTCATCTGAAATAACCCAGTGCAGTGATAAATTAGGGATTTAGAATGATGAAATTTGTCGTGTAGCCTATAAATGATCGACAATGGAGACGACGAAGTCACCTCCCCCATGCTGGACACCGCTCCCTACACACCCGAGGCCATGCCTCCACGTCTCCATCCATCCCCTTCTCTTATGCCTATGTTGTCCCCTCCATCCAGGTAAAGTCATCCCTTCTCTCTCTCCCCTGCCACCTCTCTCATTTAAGTCTACAGCTTCCCTTCTGCGAGAGCTTCAGCTTCCCTTCCGCGAGAAAGAGCTTCATGTGAGTGGTGAGTTCCATCCATGTGAGTGTGTATTGAGTGGAAGAGTGGTGAGCTAAGTGTGAACGTGAGTGAAGTGAGGTGTGAGCTAAGAAGTGGAGCTGCTGTGTGCTGCTCCCATCCGTCCTTGAGTGTGAGTTGTGGAGTGCTGCTGTCCGTGAGTTTAGTTCTTCAGCTTAGGTAAAATATTAAGGGTGTCTTGGCCTGTGGAGGCCCTACACAACAAGTAGAGTGCGTGAGTAGAGTTGATTTTCCTTGAATGTTAATATGGATTTAGAGTAGTGTTGGTTCCCTTGGATGATTTTTTGCTGTCATTTCCTTTATTGATGCTTTGTAGTATTTCCTTGAGTATATTGCTATTCTTATTTCCTTTGTAGATTTCCTTACTATAATTGTTCTCTTTACTTGCATTAATTTCCTTTGACGATAGTGTAGATTCCTGTATTGAGAGTTGTTTTCTTCGTTGCACTTGTTAGTTTTGTGATGAATGGTCAATGTCTAAATGTGATAAGAATAGAGAAGAGAATAATGAATGTGTAAATGATGAGTCGCATGAATGGATTGAGAGTTCCCTTATATGCTTTGTTAATTATTATTTATTTGCCATCTAGTTTACATTCTCTGTGATAATGCAACTGTCATTCCCTTTATTCAATATATGTAACGTTCCGTCATTTCCTTTGTTTGATATCCATGTTAAATTAGCAAGCATGTTAACCAATTTAGATAATCTAAGCATGAAAATAATTTAGTTAGACTTAAGCATGTTAATTTACTTGAGCATGTTAACTATTACTCAAACATATTAATTTACTTAACTAATTATTTAATTAATAACTAATCCTTAATTCCCTAGTTGAGTTAATTAACATGTTAAACATGCTTAAGGCTGATTAGTTACTAATTAGCATACTCAACTAGGGTAATTGATTAAACTTGAATGTGTCTCATTAACTAAGTTAATTATATTGCTAGTTGTTCAATTAATAATTATCCGAACTTGTTTAAATAGTTATTTAATTAACCATTGTTGATCACTTCGTCGAGCATGCCAATTAACTAGGGCAATAATTGAATTTCTAGTTAAGCATGTTTAATCTACTAACTAGGCTAATACTAACATGTTAAGCAAGTTAATTATTCTTCAAGCATGATTATTAACCTAAGTAGAGCTGTAACCTATCCTGAGCATGTAATTTAATTAGGACATCTAACTATAATAATAATTGTAATGAATCCTTGAGCCTGTAAATGACCTAGGATAACTAATTAGCCACCTAGAATAATAAATGTAGGAAGTATGTAAATGGACTAGGAAATTAACTAGGATAATTAGAAAATCCTGCTTGAGCATGTAAATTACCTAGGATAACTCTCTAGAATAACAATGGTAATCTTCCTTGAAGCATGCTAAGTAACTAAGATGAAAGCATGTAATTAACTCTTGAGCATGTTAAATTAAATTATGTTTTGTTTCGAATGCATGCCCTTCGCTGTTTAATTATTCCTATAATCATCTCCTTCATGTACTCTGCTCTACTCTATTGGGTGTTCAATTGATATTACTATCCTTGGGTGCGTTATTCAAATTATTGGTTGTTGACATTTCTATGCGCTTTCAATTCCTGTAATTTCAATTACAGTTACTTTTATTTCAATGCGCACTTCAATTATTGTTAGTGTTACGTTGTAAAGTATCTTGCATCATATTAGGTCGAGAATGTATGGTCATGCATCATGTTAATAGAAATTAATAGGGAGTGCCATCTGGTGGTACTCAAGGATGTATTATATGAGGTAAAATGTTAAGAAAATGAAAGAAGAAGGGGAATTGGGGGTGGATGGGTAGCGGCTCTAGTCTGCAACTAGGCAAAGCCCCTCCCTAGTAGGGTATGGGAGTTCTAGTTGCAAGAAAAATGATAGATCCGATCCATTACGCCATTACTCGAGAAAAACCCTCCAATTCCAGTTCGAAGTACGAGTAAGGAACGAATGGATGAAAGTAAAGTAAAGTACTAAATGAGTAAATGACTTAATGAAAGAATTGATTTGAGTGGCCCCCATTCCAAAAAAGACTAAAGAGCGACATATCATGTTACATTTAACCCTCTTCCTTACTAAGCTTTTGGATTTACAGTTTACTTGTGGTGTAGGTATAGGTAATTGTATGCGAAAATGATAATAATGACGAACAGAAAAAGAACAGATAATAAAGCAGGGATGAAGGATTTGCACGAGCGAGGTTGGGGCTGGCCAGACATAATGATAGTAAAGCAAGTACGGTTATAATTAAATTGTAATTTATTGCTTAGTTCTTTTAGTAAATTATTTATGCTTCTGCAAGGTTTAAAATAAATGATTTCATAATGCTTCCGCATTTCATTAATTTGATTTTTATAACGAGTTTGATGAAGGGTTGGTAGCTGTCCAATTTAGACGCACTCTAATATCTATTTTAAAAGGGTTTAGCAAAATTTCAAATTTTCACGCATTTTAAAGGAAATTTCAAAAAACTGGGTCGTTACATCTAGGATCTGAATAGGCCTTTCTTTGTAGCTCAAGTTAGGTTGAACTTCGATGTCCTCAGCAGGGCTTAATACAGCTACATT
Source organism: Begonia loranthoides (assembly GCA_022433065.1). Classification (NCBI taxonomy): domain Eukaryota; kingdom Viridiplantae; phylum Streptophyta; class Magnoliopsida; order Cucurbitales; family Begoniaceae; genus Begonia; species Begonia loranthoides. The sequence continues at coordinate 30,632,412 of CM039483.1, forward strand.
TCCCAGACACTTCTTGAGCATTGACACATGGAAGACGTTGTGTACGCCCGCCAAGAGTCTTGCAACTGTAGCTGATAGGCGACAGGTCCTATCCTCTTCGTGATTACATAGGGGCCCACATGTCTTGGATTGAGCTTTCTCCTCTTACTAAATCGAATAGCGCCTTTGAAAGGAGATATCTTTGAAAATACATTGTCTACTTGATTGAATTCCAGGGTTCGTCGGCGATTATCGGCATAACTCTTGTGGCGGCTTTGGGCTACTAACATCCTCCACTTGATTATGGCCACAAATTTTGCAATTTTCTGTACTATTTCGGGGCCATAGAATATAGCTTCACCTACCTGATCCCAGTCTACGGGAGATCTGCACTTCCTCCCATATAGGGCTTCATATGGTGCCATCCTATCGTAGCTTAGAAGCTGTTATTATAGGCAAATTCAACCAAAGGTAGCATTTTACCCCATCCGACTTGAAATTACAATACATAAGCCCGAGGCATATCTTTGAGCGTTTGGATTGTTCTTTCGCTTTGGCCATCCGTCTGAGGGTGAAATGTTGTGCTAAACTTTAGTTCTATGCCCATGGCCTTATTAAGACTCTTCCAGAATACTGACATAAATTGCTGGTCTTGATATAATACGATAGAAACCGGAACACCATGAATTCGTATGATCTCCTTGACATATAAATCAGCGAACTGGTTCATCTTGTACGTTATGGCTACCGGCAGAAAATACAACACCTTTGTAAATCAATCTACGATTGCCCAGATTGCATCATGGCCTCTAGCTGTTCTAGGCAAGCTGGTAATGAAATCCATGGTGATATGCTCCCATTTCCACTCCGAAATTTGTAATGGTTGGAGAAATCCACCAGATCATTGGTGTCCAGCCTTCACTAGTTGGCATACATGGCATAGAGCCACGTAGTCGGCAATGTCGTACTTCATGTTTGGCCAGTAATTATGAGTCTTGAGATCCCGTTACATCTTGTTGCAACCAAGATAAATTGAGAAATTAGAAGAGTGGTCTTCTCGTAGGATCTTTGTGCCCAGGGTTACACTGCTCAGCACGTACCATTGGTTGTCATACTTGATCATGCCATCCACAGACATAGAGTAGTTCCTATATTTAGGAAAGGTAGGATTTAATCTAAAATCCTCGCATACAGCGTCGCCTTGCTGAGCTTCCTTAATCTGCTCAAGAATAGACGGTATCAAAGTCAGTTTTGCTAATACCATGTCTAACTGTGTTGGAACCATCTGTATATCAAGCTCTTGTAGGTCTCTCTAAAGTTTAGAAGACATTTCTTCACACAACATACTCAACACTGCAACCTTGTGGCTAAGAACATCTGCAACAACATTGCTTTTCCCGGATGATACTTGATTTTATAGTCGTAGTTTTTAACGAACTCAAGCCATCACCGTTGCTGCATGTTTAGTTCCTTCAGGGTGAAAATATATTTTAGACTTCTGTGATTCTAGTAGATTTCATAGCACTGCCCATATAAATAGTGTCTCCATACTTTGAGAGTGAAGACAACTACAACGAGCTCTAGATCATGCTTGGGATAATTCTATTCATGGAGCTTAAGCTGTCGAGATTCATAAGCAATAAATTTTTTGTGCTGCATAAGAACTCCACCGAGCCCTCTCTTTGATGCATCACAGTAAATACAAAAGTCGCGTTCCTCTATAGGCAACGTTAACACGGGGGCAATTGTTAATATGCGCTTTAACTTTTGAAAACTGTTCTCATAATCGCTAGACCACCAGAATCGGGCATTTTTCTTTGTTAAACTACTCAGTTGTAGAGCGATCTTAGAGAATCCTTCAATAAAGCGCCTGTAGTATCCGGCCAAGCCCAGAAAACTCCTTACATCTTTGACATTTCTCTGTTGTGTCCAGTTCACCACTGCTTGTACCTTTGTCGGGTCCAGGGAGATACCATCTTCGGAGATTATGTGGCCAAGAAATCTAACCTTGGTCAGCCAGAAATCTCACTTAGAAAATTTTTCGTACAATTGGTGCTGGCTGAGAACAGATAGGGCTATCTGGAGATGTTCACAATGCTCTGCCTTTGATTGGGAATAGACCAAGATATCGTCAATGAAGACGATAATAAACTTACCCAAATAATCCCGGAAGACTCAGTTCATCAGGTCTATGAAAGCCACCGGGCGTTGGTCAACCCAAATGACATAACCAGGAATTCATAGTGCCAGTCCCTAGTGCGGAATGCAGTCTTAGGCACATCGTCTGATTTGACTTTCAACTGATAATAGCCAGAGCGGGCACCACATAATTGATCAAACAGATCGTCAATCCTTAGCAGTGGGTACTTATTCTTGATGGTCACTTTGTTTAATTCTCGGTAGTCAATTCACATCCTCATCATACCGTCTTTCTTTTTAAGAAATAGCACTGGTGAACCCCAAGGAGAAAAGCTTGGGTGAATTCCTTGGTGACTAATTCCTCCAATTGAACTTTCAACTCCTGTAATTTTGCTGGAGCCATACAAAACTGTTTTGGAGATGGGTTCAGTGTCAAGCTGTAAGTTGATCTCAAATTTGATCTCGTGATCTGGGGGTAAACTAGGAAGATAGTCGAAAAAACATTTGGGAAGTCACGAACTGCTGCAACATCCTCCATCTTAGTCTCAGGAGTTGCAGTGGTGTCAATCACATTCACCAGGAACCCATCACATCAATTATTTAGCAATTTATCTACCTTGAGTGCATAGATGATCACCGGGAGGGCAGAAGAAAATTTCCCTCTTATTACAGTGGATGACTGTGTGGTGTGCAGATAGCCAGTCCATTACGATAATAATATCGTAGATCTTTAGGTCCATAATAATTAGCCAGAAATAAAACACCATTTATCTCTATTTCAAAGGCTTTGAGAATTTTATCTATAATTAAACAGTCACTTGAAGGCAGCTACACGCGATGCGTATAATTCACGCTGCTGGAAAAATAGTTCGCCCTTTCACAGAACTTTGTAGAAACAAAAGAGTGTGATGTGCCCCAAAAACCCTACCGTGTGACCTTGACCCATTAGGTTCACTTTTTATTTAACGAGTTCTTATTTTGCAAGGAATAATAAATTAATGCAGCTTACGGAGGAGCCAATGCATGAAGACAAGGAAGCTTTGTGTCAGGTTGTCACATGGAGCCATGCAAATCACAATCGGTTTGTGCCATATTGTCCCGGGTTAGTAGAACTCCCATTGGTCGAAGATAACAAGATCAAGTATGAGTATTTTATGAAATCTTCCACATTAATCTTATGACTTTAGATGTTTTGATTGTTGAATGACTAGTTAGGAGTTTTATTTTGAGAATTTTAAATTGTTTTAAGATTGTAGGAATGAAGGTGCTCGGTTTGCATGTAAACAGAGCCCTCATGCCCAAATTTTGAGGATTCAAGGGCAAAGTTGTAATTTTATTTTTTTGCATCATTAGAGTACTATTTAGGGCACTCTAATGGAAGTTTTTAGGGGACTTTTGAAACCCTAAATTATCAATTAGAACTCTTGTTCTTCTGTTCTCTCCCGTGGTGGTGGAAAGCTTCTCGGCTACAATCCTCTTGCTCGATCTTTCTTCTTGTGCTTGCTAGGTCTTGAAAACAAAGATTAAAGCTATCTCTTCCAGTAGCCTCCTAGTGAAGTTGTATTTGGGGTGTGGAGATAGAAGACTTTAGCAATCCTCGGTTTGGAGTGTTGCTTCATCGAGTGACTGAACCAGTCGCCCCCTCGATCATTGGAGGGTTCTACGAACCTAATTGATTTTTCTTCTTCTTGTTCTTGGATTTTCTTGAAAAGTAATCTTGATTCTTGGTTCCCTTGAACTGGTATTTTGTTTAAGAAGATTGGTATAGATTTTTCTTTGATTGGAATCGAATTATGGGAGCTTAAAAAGGGAAGAGAGAGCCATCGCAGATCTGCTGTTTGTGTTTCCAGATTTAAGATTTGTTTTGCATGACACATAACTCCGTTTATGCGTGACCTTTGAAGTTAGAATTTGAGAGTGTTATTGCCTGGGTTGTTATCCACTTAACCTGTAAATTTGAGGTTTATTAAGCGTATGCAAGTGAAGTTATTATTGTTTTATTATTGGCATCCAGAATCTGATTCTTGAAACCCTAATCTGAGGCTGAATTTCCTTGAAGCATAACTATGTTGTTATAACATTTTTGGAGCTGATTTTTGGATACACTGTTATTTAGATTGTTGATTACTGGTACTATAAATTTGAGCTCCTAATTTTGTATGCAAGTTGGGTTTCATTTGTTTCAATTTTAGTTGACAGATTCTGTTTTTCCGAAACCTTAATCCAGGGTTCATTCTCCTTAAAGCATAACTCGGTCGTTACGACGTTTTTGAAACTGATTTTTGGAGATATTGTTGATTTGGTTGCTAACTATTTTACCTGCAAATTTGAGCCCCAAACTCTGTATGTGCGTGGAATCTCCCCTGTTTTAAAATTGGAGTTTAGATTTATCACTCTAGCTGTTTGCCATTTACAAGTATTGGAAGTTTAGAGTCTTGGACTCTATCATTTGGTATCAGAGCCATTTTTGGCATTTGCTTTAGTTTGGTGATCTTATTTTGAGCTAAGAATGAGTACAAGAAGTGGTACTAATTATCATTATAGTAAAGGAGCAATGCCTAGCTTAAGCTCACCTCCCGCCGAGATAGAACAAGAGAAGGCTAAGAAAAATTTTCAACAACAACTTGATGAGATTAAGGAAATGGTAATTAAATTACAACAAAGTCAAGAGGAGCATTCTAGTGGGCATGTGAGGGACCCTAGGACTCCTAGACGAAGAAAAAAATTCAGCACATCCATCGAGTCAAGGGGCTGAAATAAAAACTTGTATGATAGGGGTGAGAGAGAAAGCGATATGGAAGAGCTTCCGAATTCGAGAAGAAGATCTCATGACAAGATTGATATGACGCTTGTGAATTTATCCATCCCTCCATTTAGAGGATTCAACAACGATATTGCGTGTGTAGATTGGTTGGAAAAAGTCGAGAGCATATTTGATTGTCACAAAATTTCGGATAAAGCTAAAGTGAGAATAGCCTCCTCGGAATTTGTGGAATATGCAAAATCTTGGTGGAATAATTTGAAAGCTCAGTGGCTACTTGATGGGGAAGATGAACTTATTACTTGGAAGATGTTTAAAAATTTGATGAGAAAAAGATTCGACACCTCTCGGCTAAGGGCTAAAGACATCTGTTGCTCCGAGTGCCTTGAAATTGGGCACTATGCCTCAAAATGCCCAAATCAAAAGAGTACTATACTAAATGATTGCTTGGTTGATGAGAGAAGCCAAATTGACTCTATGGCAGCCACTAATGAAGAAGAAAATTTGGAAGTAGAGCTTCTTTATGCTCCTGAAGGTCCACTATTCGTAAGGGAGACTCAAGGGAATGAAGAGGATTTTCAAAAGATCAAATCCTTAAAAATGATCATATAGAGAATAGAGATAGTTTTTTGGCCACAACTAATGGGGCTGAGAAGGAATATAAGAAAGAGATACAGGATCAGCTTTGTAAAACTCATCAAACACAAAGTCCACGAGAAGAAGTGGGAGAAATTGAGGAAGAAGTTGTTACACATGAAACTGAGCTAGATGAAGTTAATATCAGTTTCCTAGAGTTACTTTATCCATGTATTTCAGACGAGTCTTTTTATGTATCATCTTGTCTTGAAGAATGTTATATTGATGAGGAGCTACCAAAGTTAAAGGTGGATAAGGACAAAGCTCCTCCTCAAAGGGAGACACTCATGGTCCTAGAGGAAACACACTTCATGGAGGATGGAAAGTCCTTCACTTTGCCTAACCGAAGTGTTCTATGTAAAATAGAAGAAACATGTATAGCAGAGCATGGAGATGAGGTCTTTGCAGCAACCTTTGAAGGAGAAAATTATTTTAAGAAGTTAACTCTTGGTGAAGAGGAAAATTTTTTCATGAGAATAGGAAGACCTCTCACTATTGAATGCCGAGAAGAGAAAAATCAAGGGGAGCTAACTTGTTATGATTTTTGTTTGGGCATGGAAAAAATATTTTCTTTGTTCACAAATGAAAGCAGATTTATCAGCTATGCTTACATGCATATGAATGAAGATTGGGGCCTAAGGGCCTTACCACAATCGAGTCTTTATTTGCTAGTCTACGATATTGGAGAAATAAGCAATCCAACCAAAACTAGGTGCTCGTGGCATGCACCACTAAATAATTTGGTTACTTGGTTATTCAAAATTGGTTGGATGGGAGATTCCTTTATTATTGGTGCTGATTTTGAGTTTTGGAAAGAAGGTTTTCATATCGGAGTTGAGGAAAGAAATTCCAAGATTGAAGATTATTTTGATTCAACGTTGCTACCACTACTAGATCCGGATTCTGTTTTCTGCGAATTCACCATTGTTCTCCTATCTTTGGCAGGGTGGTATGGAAGGCCCTATATGAATGGAGTGACTCACAATGCAAACAAAATTTTTCCATTTGACCCGGGTGGACAATGTGTTGGTGAACCTATAAAAAAGTTGTTTCTGGGGAGCGCATGTATAAAGTTATTCCCAGATTGTGGAAAGGTGAACATGCTGGTATGTTTGCAGCAATTTTCTGATATTTGTAATATGAATTTTGCTCTGGAAATTTGGGATATTGTTCTTTATTAGATTGAAGTGGAGTGTATGAAATTTGAACTTAATCAGATGCGGATTGGGGATTGGGTGCCATTTTCAAGATAGTATCTAAAATTGTAATTTTACTTACACCATTTTGGGCAGTGGCTTTCTTTCAGGGTAAATTTTGTGTCGATACGAATCTAATTGTGATTTTGGGAGGAGTGTTTCCTTACTTATGAAGGTTTGTTCTGTCCAAATTTCGTGCAAGAAGTCATTGAATTGTTCAAGATATGGCTATTACAAGTTCACTCTGAAAATTGCCATTCCGAGAATTCAGCCTTGCCAAGCCGAGCAGGTTTCATTGTTTCAATCATAACTTTTTATCCCCTTGAAGTTCCACATTGAAATTTTGAGGGTTTGTTTGTTTTTAACTTATATGGTGATGGACTGTCCAAAAAAAAAAAGCCTAAATTCCACGAATTAGCCCATTTCTATTGTTGTCAAAATTGCACCCACTGCTACCAATTCCTAGTTTCTGCCTTATGCAATTGTTCTTCATAGTGTTTCATTTGGGTTGATGGAAGCAAAAACACAATTGTAATTTGGAATTGGATTCATACTCAAGCTTCCAAACAAGGGTGAAAAGGGTTATTGAAAAAGCAAAAAGGAAAAGTGAGCTAAACCATGGATTTGATGTTAAATCCTCAATTACTCGGGGAGGATGATGTGCCCCAAAAACCCTACCATGCGACCTTGATCCATGAGGTTCACTTTTTATTTAACGAGTTCTTATTTTGCAGAGAATAATAAATTAATGCAGCTTACGGAGGAGCCAATGCAAGAAGACAAGGAAGCTCCGTGTCAGGTTCTCACATCGAGCCATGCAAATCACAATCTGCTTGAGCCATATTGTCCTGGGTTGGAAGAACTCTCATTGGTCGAAGATAACAAGGTCAAATAAGAGTATTTTATGAAAGCTTCTACATTATTCTTATGATTTTAGATGTTTTGATTGTTGGATGACTAGTGAGGAGTTTTATTTTGAGAATTTTAAATTGTTTTAAGATTGTAGGAATGGAGGTGCTCGGTTTGCATGTAAACCGAGCCCTCATGCCCAAATTTTGAGGATTCAAGGGCAAAGTTGTAATTTTATTTTGTTGCATCATTAGAGTGGTATTTAGGGCACTCTAATGGAACTTTTTAGGAGACTTTTAAAACCCTAAATTATCAATTAGAACTCTTGTTCTTGTGTTCTCTCCCGTGGTGGTGGAAAGCTTCTCGGCTACCATCCTCTTGCTCGATCTTTCTTCTTGTTCTTGCTAGGTCTTGAGAAGAAAGATTAAAGCTATCTCTTAAAGCAGCCTCCCAGTGAAGTTGTGTTTGGGGTGTGGAGATATAAGACCTTAGCAATCCTTGGTTTGGAGTGTTGCTTCATCAAGTGACCGAACCAATCGCCCCCTCGATCATTAGAGGGTTCCGTGAACCTAATCGATTTTTCTTCTTCTTGTTCTTGGATTTTCTTGAAAAGTAATCTTGATTCTTGGTTCCCTCAAACTGGTATTCTGTTTAAGAAGATTTGGTATAGATTTTTCTTTGATTGGAATCGAATTATGGGAGCTTAAAAAAGAAAGAGAGAGCCATCACAGATCTGTGTTTGTGTTTCCAGATTTGAAATCCGTTTTGCATCACATATAACTCTATTTATGTGTGACCTTTGAAGCTAGAATTTGAGAGTGTTATGGTCTGGGTTGTTATCCACTGAACCTGTAAATTTGAGGTTTATTATGCGTATGTAAGTGAAGTTATTATTGTTTTATTATTGGCATCCAAAATCTGATTCTTGAAACCCTAATCTAAGGCTGAATTTCCTTGAAACATAACTCTGTTGTTATAATGTTTTTGGAGCTGATTTTTGGATACACTGTTATTTGGATTGTTGATTACTGGAACTATAAATTTGAGCTCCTAATTCCGTATGCAAGTTGGGTTTCGTTCATTTCAACTTTAGTGGACAGATTCTGTTTTTTCGAAACCCTAATCCGGGGTTCATTTTCCTTAAAGTATAACTCGGTTGTTATGATGTTTTTGAAACTGATTTTTGGAGATATTGTTGATTTGGCTGCTGACTATTTGACCTGAAAATTTTAGCCCCAAACTTTGTATGCTTGTGGAATCTCCCCTGTTTTAAAATTGCAGTTTGGGTTTATCACTTTGGTTGTTTGCCGATTACAAGTGTTGGAAATTTGGAGTTTTGGACTCTATTAGAGTGTGTAGCACCTAAATCGAATAGGATGTATGCCGCACACTTATTAACATAGATTGTCCTTGTCAAGATTAAGTAATGTGTTTATTCTTAGGTAAGACTTCCTAATTCAACTAGGGGTTAATTAACATCATATATAAACAATTATTGTATAACATTAGGTGTACTTGCTACAACCACTAGCTGCTCATCACCCTGGTCGGGTTCGTACATAGCGAACACTCAAGGGCCCACACCCCCTTGTCCTGCGGGTCTTGTCGTGCATTGTTTGGCAATGTGACAGGGCTTACCACACACATAACACTTCTCGGAGCCAGCCAAACATTCACCGTGATGTACCTTCTTACATTTAGGACAAGCAAGCATTTGGTTGAGGGGCATTGGGTGTCTATGTCATTGGCCTTTTATCCGGTCTCTACTGTGCTCTGCCCTCAGAAGATTGTTTAAATCCCCGGCCCGTTAAGGGGCCACTTCGCGGCTGTTGACTAGAATTGGCCTTCCACTTTCTCTAGCTAGCTTCTCTCTTCCTAGCTGCCATAAATTTCACTCCTTCCACGACTAGGGCTCTTGACATGATTTTGGAATAGGTGACATCCTCAGTGCCAGTCCCGATGACTCCTTCTAACACTTCAATTTTCAGTCCTTGCACAAAATGGTGGACTTTATGTTCTTCCGTCGCCACCAAGTGCGGAGCATAACGGGATAGTGCTTCAAACCGCTAAGCATACTCTACAACGGTCCCTTGTTTGGCGCAGGCATAAAAATTCCATCAACTTCTGCTTTTTCTAGGTGAAGGCTGTAACATCACTGGAGGACTTGACCGTGTCCCACCAAAATCGTTCCTCGTGCATCAACAGATAGGTAGCGCACTTGACCTTCTCTGTCTCGCCAATATCTGCATAGGGGAATTTATCCTCCAAGGAGTGTATCCACTCCTTAGCTCCTTTGATTTCTGATATATTCCCATTGAAGTAGGGAGACTTGAGCCTTTGAAATTTTTTCCACCCAGCTTCTCTTTGAACCGGCTGAATCGATATTGGCTATTGATTTCCATTACCATTTTCGTGATCATGACCCATAAATCTCTCCACGTAACGGAAATGCTACTCCATAAATTGATAGTGTCTCTTCATCTGCTGAGACTGCTGCTCCACAACCATAGCTATACGATTAAGGGCATCGTATCGGCCATATCCTCTCGCCGAGCCGGAGCTTGGGGCCCTTCCTCATGACATGACATATTTCCCCTTCCCATCCTAGCCATTTATAATCTTAAATGATTTCACGTTGTAGAGTAGAGTAATAAGTTCAAGGGAAACATTTTTAGTCAATTACAATTCTTTACATTTCTACATTATGGCGTAATCTGTTTAAGGAAATAGTTCAATAACGTAAAAGAAAACTTACAGTTGGAGGAGCATTGCCCAGTGAGTCTGGGTTATCCGCAGTGAATTGCACAAGAGTAGTATGGCTCTGATACCAACTGTGACGCCCCGTGTCAAAATCGTACGTTCTTAACTTTTCTCTTTAAGTTTCTATGTAAAACATTTTCTTTTTTCTTTTTATTTACTTAAAAACAAATGAACGTAAAAACTTAAGTTTAATATGAAAATCTAAAGAGCATGAATAAATCGGAGTAAAGAGGAAACATTACCAAATGCATTAAATAAAGTTTAGGGTTAAAAGCGTAACATAATTAATATTCAAAAACATAGTTTTAGGGTTAGAGTAAAAGTTAATATTTTAAAAAACGTGTCCATTAACAAACCCTTCCAAAATAGTAAATTCTTTCCTCTTTCTCTTGCGCCATAATTCTACTCGGGTTGCGATTCGTCCAGATAATCCGCAGGGTCCATGAGAGATGCTTCCTCCTTTGCTCCTGTCATTATCATCTCGTTTCCTACATCACAAGTAATACGTGAGCCTAAAGGCCTAGTAAGAAATTGGGGTTATGTAGTATGCTATGCTTCTCTTTAGTTCTTTTACAGTGGGTACCGCCTCAAACAAATTTTTTCTTTGCTTTCGTTCTTTCATTCATTCATTCGTTACTCGTACATTGAGCGAGAGATTAGAGGAACCCATGTCGGAGGTATAGTCTTGGTCAGTTTCTAACCACCTAGGGTAGCTGGTCCCATTGTCGACGAGGGAGGGGCTTAGTCCAATCTACCTGATTAGATCCAAACTACCCATCTGTCCCTTAACTCCCTATTTTTTTTCTTCTTTCTTTCATTCTTTTCCTTATTAGTTTTCCTTTCATAATGCATGTGAGTACCACCCCAAAGGTGGCACTCCCTACTTGTTTCTATTATCATGATGCATGTTGATATAGTATAAAAATAACGAAAATTAGACAGCGCATATAATTGAATAACAGTAATTAAAACAAATAAAAGAGAGCAATTACAGCAGCAAATTGAAATAGCGAATAGGAAAACCATGCTGGAATTTTCAGAATATAGCAGTAAAGAATATGGCAATATAGCATGCTTCTAAAAGCAAAATATACAGTGAACATAGCGGTGAATTATCATGCTTTTAAATACCAAATTAAACAACGAACATAATAGTGTACGAACATGCTTTTAATATTAGATAGACATGGATGTAACATACTTGATAAGTTGTTAAGTATTTGGTTCTATGCATTAGGGATAGTGTACTTTCAAGGTAAAACATGGTTTTAATGGCATAACCTCAACTGAGTTAACAATTTATTTCATTGGTGCAAATATTAACCTAGTTGATTAGCATGCTTAGATTAGGGAAGTAATAACTTCTAGTTAACACAGAAATTTCAATACTAATAATAGCAGGACAAAATAGCATTAACATCTATGGAGGCTATCGTTACAACAAGTAAAACAATTAATTGGATTCACAGAATAGGATCATCGTCAAAGAAACTCTAGCTCATTCATGTTCATTCATGCTTATCATGTCATAATGTGTTCTTTAGTTCATCATTATATACTACTGGGCTTAACGTTAGAAATTATCATTCCATCAGTAAGCATTCATCACTTCTCTATCAAAGTAAACCATTTCATGTCAGTATTTGCGGTAAGGAAATTTACAAGAAATTGATCCCTTTGATCCATTATTCCATTCTATTATTCCATTATTTCCTACTCGTACTTCGAGCTGGAATTGGGAGGTTTTCTTGTGCAATGGCATAGTGGTCGGACCTAGCCTTTTTCCTTGTATTTAGAACTCTCGTACCCTCGTACCCTATAAGGGAGGGGCTACGCCTAGATCACAGACTAGATCCACTACCCATCCACTCCCAATTCTGTTTTCTTCTTCTTTTTCTTAACTTCTTACCTCACTTATGTAGGATCGATATACGCCTATAGGGGGG
>CM039483.1:30649670-30704625 GCA_022433065.1 Begonia loranthoides
ACAATTTAGTCATCATCAAAATAACACTTAGCCTACCAAAAAGGCTAACAACTTATGCATGCTTGCGTACCACCCAGTGGCACTCCCTATTAGTTTCTATTATCATGATGCATGCTTATATATTCTCAACCTAATGTAATGCATGATGCCTTATAACATAGCATTCATAATAATTGAAGTGTGAATTAAATAAAAGTATCTGGAATTTAAAGCGCATACACGTAATCGAAAACAGAACTGTAATTAAAGGTACATTTAAAGAACGCAAAGCATATAGTAGAGGAAAGCAACTGCCCCCAACGGAAGACAAGAAAAACATTGAATTTAAACAGCGAAGGGCAACAAACTAAACATACTCTAATTAACGTGCTACACTATTCTATGTTAAGTTAAACACTTAAGCAATGAACACTTAGGTCACTACCATTATTATCTAATTTGTTTAACATGCTGCTATTATTCTAATTAGTTACATGCTTGCGTAAGTGAACACGCTAAGTGATTCAATATGTTAATTACATACTACGATTATTATTCCTAATTCAATTTACGTGCTTGGGTCTATTAATTAACATGTTCACTAATTAATCACACTTAGCTAATTAATCTAGTTGGTTATCCATATAATTTACATGCTCAAGAATTAATTGCATTCATTGTCTAATTGGATATCTCAGTTAATTCCTAGTTCATTCATATGCTTCCTACGTTTATATCTCTAAGCGATTATTCTAATCAGTTATCCAATTAAATTAACATGCTCCTACGTTGATTTCACACTTTTATGTCAAATTACGTTAATTTTGTTGGTTATCCTAGTAAATTCGCATGTTCAAGAATGAATTATATCATTGCATAGAATATCTAACTAATTGACATGCGAATATTAGAAATTAACATGCTTTGGTAAATTTCATGCTTACGTTGATTTCTTGCTCTAGTTAAGCTAACTAGCACATTCAAAGGATTATTTATGCTAGTGAATTGATCATGTTATCTAATTAAGCATACTAGTTAAATAAATTATAAACACGTTAATCCATTAATTTCATGCTCAAGGATTTGTCATTAATTAAACAACTTATTACACGTGCTCAATTTATTAATATATATTGTCATCCTATTTATAACTAACGTGCTTGACGAAGTGATTAACAACTATGAATTAAACGGCTTGTAGATATTCATCATTTCACACTTTAACCATTCAGTACCCTTTTTACATTCATCCTTTTTCTCCATAAGCAATGTATTCAATCACTAAACAACGAAAATCAGCAAAAAGAGGAAACATCACAGAACTTAACTAAATTTACAAAGTACTAACAATTTATGTTATCAATCAACAAAGGAAATATCTCCAGCAGATAAACCAACAGAGGAAGTAACTACGGCACAACTAATCATAAACTCACGCACCCCCCACTTATGGTGTAGGGCCTTAATGGCCAAAACACCTCTTAATCCTTACCTCGATTCCTTACTGCGCGTCAGCACTTAACCGCTATCCCTTTTCTTTCCTTTTCCAATACCTTCATAATTAACACATTTATCCATTAATAACTTCTCGTCAAATTCTACACACCTTAACACTCAACAAATTCTAACAAATATGCTCATTATTCTTTTTATCCAATGCAAAGGTAGTAGACGTATCATTCTAACGTACCTAACTAACAGTGCACAACTTATATCATTAGCACCACTAGCAGAGGTAGTCATTATTCCATTGAATAGAAGCATTTACTCATTAACCATACAGCAAGGTAATTCCATTTCATGCTAACATGGACTGTTTTAACACTTCATTACTCATAATTCCAGACTCAATTAGACTTGTAAACTCAACCACTGACTATCAAAATCGGCAGAGAGAGAAACCTCATCCAAATAATCTCTGCAACTAAACATATCACTGACCCCTAACAGAACAGAGAGCAACGTCCCAAAATCCTTAAAACAAAGGAGAAATGTGCATTACCTGAGGGATCCCAAGGACCCGAGAAGAAATTGTCAACCATCTCTTCATCCCCTAATGACCTTCTCTCGGTTCCAGCCCTCTACTTCATCCTTCTTTGCTTCCCTTTTTCCTCGGCTCACCCTCTAGAGAGCAAGTCTGCTCTCTGCCCAGCACTCGGCTTCTCCAACTCCTCGACAGAAGCTCTGTCATTTTATCTCGGCACTCCATTGCATTTCTAGTCTTCCAGAGGATACTCCATTGCATTTCTAGTCTATGTAACGACTCGGTTTTCATTTACTTCAAAATTGCGTGAAATTTAAAACTTTTCTTTCATAAAAACATCAAAGTATTCTTTCTTTGTAAAACCGGATCGTTAAACCTCTTTACTTACAACATTTAACAATTGAAGCAGAAGTAATAAAATCATTTTTATGAAATGCAGCAGAATAAAAAGAAAGTATTAAAGAATAGTAAATAATTTACAAAACCCTTTTTCAAATACTTTCCATTTAACTCTTTAGCCCAGCCAGCCACAAGATCCACCTGTGCAATTACTTCATCAACTATCTTTGACCTGTTCACCTGTTTCTTGTACAACACCTACATCACAAGACCTAAACTAATAAGCCTAACGCTTAGTAAGTGATAGAATGAAATACAATGCAGATGGTATACATGATCATACAATGCATTACAGAAGAGAATCGTATCTCTTCTAGAAGTCAAGGTGGAATACTCCCTAGGGTCATGTGGCCTAACCAGTCACTTCGATGAGGAGATATATCCATCGGGGGTGTTCCACATGCCGGTATCCTCAATTTTGTTAAAGACGTTGGGGGTTTCAGGACGGGGGAAAGTGTGAATCCTAGATTCCATGTAGCTAACTCTCACCTCACTACTCCCTATGTGGGAGTATCCTACCGTATGGAATATCACCAATCACCTGAACCCCCACACGCCTATTTACATATATTAATTATGTCATGCAATATGCTCGTGAATACATACAACCCTATATGATGATATAAATTTCTAGTAAACATATCATTTTAAAGAACATAAATCTAAATCTAGTAAACACACAGCATACAATCCTAATTCTTGCGATGTAGGGTCCGAAGACCAAAGCACAGTAAGTATCAACTTACTGGGCGCCTTCAATGCGATTATGTCAATCGTCTTAGTACTTGAAGAAGCCATTAAATGGACAATTATTAAAACCACAGGTTATCAACCTAATTCATATAGTTCATCATTCTTACTCTATCAATTAAAACCCAATAATGAAAAGTAGAACAACTTAAAACACCTTAAAAGTCTCATATTCAACTTAATTTCTTAACTGCTTCTCAAATATAATTCCACAATATCCAACATACGTAACTAACTAGAAACAATGCACAATAGTTGCTCATTCCATCAATGTGACATGATAATTTTTCACAACAATAACTATCCATAATAATGTTCATTATGAGAATGAAACAAAGCTCAACCATAATTCCAACACATCCATCATTTAACATCTTCAAAACCTAAAATTGATTAACAGTGGAAATATTTGGCACATACTAACAAAACACAACCAGTCACCAACTTCGTAATCCCTAACATATTATCACAATTCTCGGCAGTACGCACACACAGAGAACACTTAATCTCCTTCTCCATAGTGTATGAGAAATTAATCCAACACATGCACAATATTTCCAATTCACAAACCAAGAGGCAGTTAAGAACATGAACTAATTCTAATATATGCACAATATTTCCACGATATGTTCATCCAATATGCACCATTTCCCCATGGCCAAACCAAATGCCACTAAGAGAAAATCAACACATATTCATTACAGGGCATATATAACCAATATTCAGAAAGTCATTTTCCACCTTAACAACCAAACAACATCAATTCACCTAAACTAACTTACTAATCATAATCAAACAACAAGTCATTTTCCACCTTAGCAATCAAACAATATCAATTTAGAAGTAACAAACATGCCATATTCCATCAATATTTACCCCATTTCTCTGTAACTTAGAAACAAAAATCAAAACAGAGAACCAACTTTTCATCAACATGTTAATATTTATAGAAACAGAAGCAATAATCCCATCAAGGCACCCACCTATCACATATCACACTTATCTTTCATTCTTCATTTTTAAGATAACTCAATCCATAAAGACCATGAAAGAAACCTCCTTACCTGAAGAATTGGGGAGACTCGAGAGCACTTCAAACTCTACCTTCCTCTCCCACATTTTCTTCTTTTCTGGTCACAGCCATTCTCGGCCATCACTCACAGCTCCTCACTCATTTTCCTCTGCACTCTCCATTTTTCTATCTTCATCTGGCTACAAGGCACTCTCGGCAGAACCAAGTTGAAACAAACAAACCCGAGAACACCCTCACCAAAACACACCTGAGAGGAAACAGAACACACAAAACACTTCACTGCATTCATTTATAGACGAGGAGATGACTTCCAAAGCTGGCGGATAATTTTACATATCAAGGAAGAGTGGTCCACTTACCAAACTCCACATGGAAAGCTTGCCAGAGGTGCAGCTGGAGGCAAGCCAGCTCCAGTCCGGTCCAATTCGTCCCTCCCCTGCCATCACCAGTTCGTCACTGCCCACGTCAACGGAAGCAACAAACGGCCACACTTGGCCGAAATCCAGTCAATGCCAGGGAGAAAAACGTGGAACAGAGTTAAATTCATCAACTAGACTCACCTTCACAGACGATTCACAGCTTCGAATCGTCCCTGCAAGCCGCGGCATGCAAAGCCCTAGCTCGCAGTCGTTCGCCGCCCGCAGCAGTTCGCAAGCTCGCCAAAGTCGCACGCCAGTTCCCGTAACCCAAGCTTCTCATCGCCCATTGCTCGTCGCCTCTCGCCTTCTCAGCGTCACTCTCCCCTCCAGTCCCGATCTCTCTCCCTCTTTGTTTCTCTCTCAAATGGCTAGCAGGCCATTTAATTTCTTCCCCTAAACTAAACTGGTTCAAGGATGAACCGGTTCAGTCCATCCTTCCTCATTTACTCTTTCATTTTATTTAAAACTTTCATTTATATATATATATATATATATTAATTTTTCCACTTAAATCCCAACTCTAATTATTTATTAAATTCTTAATTCAACTCATTCCAACTAATCCCAAATTTAACTGTCCATTATTAATTAAAATCAAATCGTATAATTATTTTCGAATTGAACTGAACCAAACCGGTTCAATCCATTTACCACATCGGTTAAATTATATTTTTCAGATGAGGGAAAGCGTCCTCATTTCTTTGTCTGCACTTGTCCGAAACTCACGAGTCATACATTTTTCATTAAATCTTGCACTTCCATTATTTCTAAATTTATAATGTAATAATCATGTCTTGGGTAATACCCTGATAATTATTCGATAAATTCGAATATCCTCAATTATTTTCTAATTTATCATTTTTAAATTCTGATATAAAAATCAGGATATTACATTCTACCTCCGCCACCTAGAGTAGATGCACTCCAAAATCTCCCCTGCCAATCACAGCTACGAGGTCAGAGCTGTTTCCAATTTGTCTCCCCCGTCGACTTGTAGAGAAAGCCCTAGAAGGAGAGAAACCGAACCACAAACTAGACCATGGCCTTTGGCCTATCTAGCTTGAATCGCCAGAATGCCCAACGGCCCAAGGCAGCCCACGAACCAAGGCCGAACACCGCAGCACTAGGCTTCCCCGAGCATTGTTGTCGCCGTCTGTCTTACCGTCACCAACGCACCTCCCGTCACTATTCCATCACCGAGCATCATCGAGAGACAACAGAGCATTGCCATTCTTCACGACTCGTTGCCAAAACCAGAAATTCAAGCCCTAGCCTCCCACGATACCTCGTGTCACCGTTCCTCATATAGTGCGATGACTCCCGCCGTGAAGGACCCGTCGGCAAGCTCCATCGTCACCGCCATTCTTGCCGCCTCTCCCTAGTTCTCCCTGTCTCCGATCACCTTCTCCCTCTCTCTCCCATTCTCTCTGTTTTTCTCTTCGGGTCTTCTTTCCCGAAAGACCAAAACAAATGGCCATGGGCCATTTGTTTTTACTAGACCAGTTCATCCTTGAACCGGTTCAGTCAACCCATCACAATTCATATCTCCTTCTCATTTTATTCGTCGTTTTAAATTAATCTTTCACTTTAACCTCCATATTAAATATTCAATTAATCTTTAATTCAAAACATTTATAATTAACCCCAACATTATAATTTAATTACTTAAATTAACATTTATGTTAATTACACAAATTTTCATTTCATCTTCAATTAGTTATTCCCCTTTCTCATTTCGTCAAATGGCTGAAGGCCAGACGAAATGAGAAGTGCTGAACCGGTCTCTTAACAGAACCGGTCCAGTTAATCAAAAATACATCTCCCTATATTTAGTAAGTTAACCAAACCCAAATATTATATAATTTAATTCATTAAATTAATATTTATTTTATTTTGATTATGTTAATTTCCATAATATATAATCTAACGAGTATGTTCTCAGTAATACCCCGATAGTCAACCCACTTAAAAAGTTGGGATATTACAGAAATATTTCTCTATGTGATCAAATACAAACAAGGTAAGAAAAAAGTAGTGGCCGATGCATTATCCAGAACGTATGCACTTTTAACTTCCTTACATGCAAAATTGCTTAGATTTGAGTTCATTAAGAATTTGTATGGATCAAATGCTGATTTTGATAAATTTTTGAATTCTTGTCCTAAATTTGCACATTCTGATTTTTATAGGCATGATACTTATTTGTTCAGAAAAGATAAACTTTGTGTCCCTAAATGTTCTTTGCATGAGTTACTTGTTAGGGAGATAGATGGAGGTATATTAATGGGACATTTTGGTGTGAAAAAGACCATGGATATTTTGCATGAGCATTTTTATTGGCCTAAGATGAAGCATGATGTGCAAGTTATTTGTGACAAGCTAAGTCTAAAGTGATGCCTCATGGATACTATACTCTTTTACCTGTTCCTAATCACCCTTGGACAGACATTTCTACGGATTTTATTTTGGGTTTACCTAGGTATCACAGTGGTAAGGATAGTATATTTGCTGTTATTGATAGGTTTAGTAAGATGACTCACTTTCTTGCATGTTCTAAAACCAATGATGCAACACATATTGCTGATTTATTATTTAAAGAAGTTGTACGTTTGCGTGGTTTGCCTAGATCTATTGTGAGTGATAGGGATGTTAAGTTCTTGAGTCATTTTTGGTGCACTTTGTGGAAAAGATTAGGAACTAAGCTTCTATTCTCTACTATTGCACATCCTCAAATGGATGGACAAACTGCAATAGTCAATAGGACCATTTCTACTTTGTTTTGTGCTATCATTCAAAAGAACTTAAAACATTAGGAAAAGTGTTTGCCACATGTTGAATTTGCATATAATAGGGTTGTGCATTCTACTACTTCTTATTCACCTTTTGACATTGTATATGGCTTTAATCCTTTGACTCCATTAGATATTTTATCTTTGCCTACTAATGAGTGTGCTAATCTTGATGGACAAAAAAAAGACAGATTTTGTTAAGGACTTGCATGCCATGGTTCGAGCTAATATTGAAAAAAAAAAATGAGCATTATGCAAGGCAAGCTAATAAGGGTTGTGTGAAAGTCATCTTTGAACTAGGAGATTGGGTATGGATTCATTTGAGAAAAGAAAGATTTGCTAATCTAAGAAAGTCTAAGTTGCACCCTAGAGGAGATGGACCTTTTCAAGTGTTGAAACACATCAATGACGATGCTTATAAGCTTGACTTACTTAGTCACTATGGTAATGTTAGTACGACTTTTAATGTTGTTGATTTGTCTTTATATGATGTAGGAGATTCGAGGACGAATCCTTTTGAGGAAGGAGGGAATGATAGAGATATGGTTGCATCAAAGCTTAACAATCCAACTAAGTTTGATTTGTTGCAAGGTATTGGAAACCTAATGACAATAGCACGAACCAAGCAAATGAAGGAAGCTATGTATAGATTAATCATGAAAATTCAAGAGAATGAGGCTATGTAACAAATTTCTAATGCATCTCCTAAACCAACTAATATTCTACGTAGAATTTGAGAGGAATTAGAATTAGGCATGGAAGATTGAAGCCTTTCAAGTATTTTTGGGCTGAAAACACAACCTTTTGAAGTCTTGGGCTTATGTCTATTTTTGGGCTGGCCACTTTGGGCTTAGGTTTAATTATTTAAGGGTTTGAAATGGTATTTAAAATCTCATCAAAGTGGTTGTACAAAAATTAAACTTCTTAGACAAGTTTGTCTTTTCATTTCCCCTAGATTGTCTTTTTATTTCCCCTAGAAGCCTTTTCATTTCCCTAGATTGTCTTTTCATTTCGTTAGAAGTCTTTATTAGGTTGTTAGGTTGTTTTCTATTTAAACTCTTTGTATCTACTTCTTTAAGGTAGATTTTGATGAATAAAAACTTATTTTTGAAAGATTCTTTGTGAGAACTTTCTTTTAGTTCTTTGTGAGAGAACTGAAACAGGTTTCTTCAAGTTAAAGCATGGGGAGATCAAGCTTGATAACTTTTATTCCAATTGACAGGTTTGATTGGGGTCAAGTTTCGTTTCCTTGTTCAAGACGATTCTTGGGTTCTTTTTCCATCATTGGACGTAGGGTCTCAGATATTGTATACCTGGGTTTCTCGTCAAATATTCTCAACATTATAATTGTGTAGATTTATAATAATTAAAATAAATATCTAAAATAAATTTTAGATAATGCTCACCAACCCGTGTGTTAACGATCTCTAAATCCAATCAAGATTATTACAAAGAAAATTTAGTTAGATTGAATATAAAGTTTTTAATATTAACCACTTATACCTTCTCTAGCTATCATATATCGTGCATGTAAAATGGTAATTAAATTTATTAACAAGTAAAATGACTTTCTTAAGAAAAAACAAATTTGAAAAGTTAACTTTATTGAAAATAATTAGTAATTAATTTTTTCTTAGATGAGTAAAATTACAAATTATGATAATTACAAATTTATTGAAAATATTATGATAATTTGAAAAAATTATAATAATTTGAAAAAACTATGATAATTTATTGGAATAAATAATCATAATTGTAATTATCATTATGATAATTTTACACATCATGATATAAAGTATCATTATGATAATTTTACACATTATGAAAATATTGATATAAATTATCATAATTGAAAAATTACAAATTTATTGAAATAGAAGGGGATTGCTGAAGTAAAAAAAAACATAGTGAAGGGAAATTAACAAATCAACTATCATACTTTATGATCAATGACAAGTCAACCACTAAAATATTTTTGCTAACAAATTAACCACTGATCTATAAAAAAAAAGTCATCGCAAACATCGCTGTTACGTTTTCCATTAAACGTATCAATTTTGTTTCACGACAGAATGTTACATGTTCCTCTGTGAAACGAAATTTAAAAATTAATGTTCTAATACATACGTTAAGTGGCGGAACGTGTCACATTCTGTCGTGGAACGTCAATATTTATTAAAATTTACAACGTTCTGCCGCGGAATGTGACACGTTCTGCGGTGAAACGTCAACTTTCCATGGCGAAATGACGACATTCTGCCACAGAATGATGACATTATGGCACAGAACATCATGCATCATTTTGCATTCCTCTACCCTAGTATATAAGAATGGATTGTGTGCTTCGATAAGTTCACCACAAACCACAAAATTCTAGGCAAACATTTGTACTCTAAGACCTTTGTTCCTCACTGTTTCATCGATTCTAATGGATTCTATGGCAAAGAAATTGATGCTCAAGCAAAAAGGTGGTTCATTGTATCCTCAGCCGCGACCACAGGTGGGAATGATGGACTCGGCTCGTGAACGCCATCAGCTTACAACCAAGTTCATTGTTAGTTAGTTGCACCACAATGTACCCACTATGGTTGAAGGTGGAGCACCCGTGGTTGAAGGTCCAATAGCCAAGACTCAAGTTGGAGCAGCCGCGATTGAAGTTAGAGGACCCGTGGTTGCCCTTGTTGGCCGAATTGAAGCACAAGCTGAGGTTAAAGCACAACTTCAACCTCAGCTTCGACAATGACCGACAACAGGTCCATTGATCTGCTTCCAACTTGTTACAGAGGGGTGCCATCCCCACTCTTTAGGACAACTGAAGCGAACGAATAGTATAAAGCTGATATTAAGTACCGTTCAATTATTGTTTTTAGAAGAGTAGACTTTTAGTCATTGGCTAAATTTGAAATTTAAGAATTGTTTAAGGGGGTTGGCTAAGTTGGGTTATGCAAATTGGGTGGAAGTTTCTCTGAATGGATTGTCAAACTCTTTTATGCCAATTTGGAACTGTCCACCCAACCATTAGAGGTCTGAACTTATATGTTTGTACGGGAGTTGAGAATGACTCCCAAGGATATTCACTTGCTGCTTGGATGTTCGATGGAGGAACCAATCGAGTACTATTACTATAAAATCTAGGATTTTTAAAATAGTTTTAAAATGCTATGCGTAAATTTTTCAAGAATTTTTTGGTCAAATGTTGTGAGTTGACCTGTTTTATCGTGTAGAGGCAATGTGTGCTTTTTTCTGTATAGCAATCAAATTGAGTTTTTTTGAGTGTGAATTTATTTTTGGAAACATTTTTAGTAAATTATTTTGACTAAACGATTAAATCAGATATTAAATTGTGATAACATCATAGAGGATATATATGTTTAATATATATTTTATATATCATATATTATAAATTAAAATTTCTTTTTATTAGAAGGATTAAGAAGAAGAAGTCTGATTCTTCTTCTCCTTTGTCTTCGGTAAACCGTAAGCGGGAGAGGGAGGTTCGCGAGGTAGGAGCTTGACCGCGGCGAGCTGCCGATTCCAACAACAAAGAAGAACGACTAGTGAGCTCTATCTGTGGGTTACGCCATCCATCTTAGGGCCCTTCGCAAGGGATGGTCGAGGCAGAGAGCTTGGGAATTAGGGCATTTCTGGCTCAGTCACTTTTTTCACCATTTTTCTTCAATTTTGGTAAGTAATAACTAGTGTTCAATTAATTTCAGATATGTTTAACCCCATTGTCAATGATTTTCTCATTTTCAATGTTTGATGAGTGCCGATGTTGTGCCCTGTCCTTGCAGTGCGGTGTTTTCTTTCGATTGGCTTTAAATTTCATTTCCGTTATGCTGCTGTGTATAGAGTGAGGTTTGAGAAAATTTGATTGCTACTCTTGGGATGATTTTCTTTTCCCGTGTGCGCAATGTAATCAAACTTTGGAAATAATTATATATTACATTGCGTGTCCATACTTGTTTATTTATGGGGAAAGATTATGGGGTAAAAAGTTAAAAAACAAAATGTGAGAAAAAAGCTGTCTTGGGCATTTTCAGACGCCTGCGGACAACGCTGTGGATGAGTCATGTCATCTGCAAACACTTGGAGCTTCACCTCGGGTCTTGGGACAACTTAGGACGAGATTTCGCATCCTGACTTCACTGTATCGTGGAGTTTCGATGAGTCTGGATGCATGCGGACACAATGCGTGGCGTCCGAATTAAATCTATAAAAATCATAGATGCTTTCGGACGCGTGTGGACATGAGGAGGCCTTGTCCGATTTGAATTTGTCCAAACTAGGGGCACATGCGGACGGTACAGACAAGGGTGAGGACGCCAATCCTCGTCAGAGATCGCAATTTTGGCCAGTGGATTTTACTCATGCGGATGACTGCGGATGAGATCTATGCGTCAACACTCGTCCAGAAGATCGCAGCTCAGCAAAAATTTAAGGATTTAAATTAGATCGTTTGTCTCATAGTTCATAACTACACGATCTCCTGAAGACCAAAACGCCTCCAGACAACGAAATCGTCCTCTACCTGTAGCTCCATCTCGTCGTAGCCCAGCCGCCTGCCTCTCCTATGCGAATGATCACCCCTAGTAAGTCTCTCCTTTATCTTCCAGCTTGCCCTTTAGTTCGGTCCAGTTTTCCTCTTCCCCTGTGTCTCTTCTTCTTCTTCGTGCAACTGAGCATGTGTCACAGGAGTGGGGAGTTTCAGTTGTCTCTGTGTGTTTCCTTCAAAACCTCGGTAAGGAACTGGGTTAGTCTTGGCCAGAAGAGGCCCTACCCACAAGTAAATTGTGTGTGTGTTGATGTTGGTGTTGTAGCAAGAATCTATAAATTTCTTAGATGAGCTCTGTCGATATCTCCTGCAACAATTCTTACTTTCTTTACTCCTTACCTTGTGGTTGCCTTACTCTAGAGTTACTTATTCATATAACTTGCTGCTAATTTCATTTCAACGTTTGATTTCTTTCACTAAGGATATTGTTTGATGATAAGTCTAGTAATGTGAAACTGCAAACAAAGTATGGATGTCAAAAGAAGAAAACGAAATGACCCTGTGTTGTGGGAACCTTTAGTTATATCAACTGCTCTCTGTGTGTTTTAACGTCATTATATGATACTACTTTACTACTTGGGTTCTTATTGTCCATTTGTTTGTTTATTTCTTGCAACTTGGGTTCATACCGTTCCTTTTCTTGTTTATTTCCTGTGAAAAGTATCCTATTCTACGTTAAGCATGTTCACTATAATACACTCTCTTTTGTTATGCCTATTGTTCATTCAAGCATGATAATTAACTATGGTTAACCTTTAGGCACGATAACCACTATTTAGTTAATTTTAAGCATGACTAGTTAACTATTGTTTAATCTTTTCAAGCATGTTAATTAACTCTTCTAATCACAAGTATAGTAATCAACCAGTACCCTTTCAATCTCAAGCATGCTAATCAACTATCACTTGTATAATCTTCAAGTTGCCATTTACTTGTTAAGCATGTCATTACTCGTTTACTTTACAAGCATATTCTTACACATGTTCATTGTTAAATCATCAAGCACGTTAAATTATATATATATATATATATATATATATATATATATATATATATATATTAATCTTCGCATGTGTTTAATTGCAGTTTCTAATACGTTAAATTACTATAGTCTTCAAGCATCCAGCCCAAGTATGTTTAGTTGAGCATTCTTTACTAACCAAATTCGAGCATGTAATTAACATTTAATTGAGCTTGCTTAGCTATAAATTAGTCGTAAATAGCATGTTTGCTATACATTGGTTAGTATAAATTTTGTTTAATTTATTCTCCTATTATATTTCATTCTTTGTATGTATCCATAAATTCCGTTACGTATTGAGCTGTCATGTCCTCTAAATTTTTGTTGCTACTTTCTTGCACTTTAATTATTGTTGTTTACTTTCCGTATGTGCGTCATTTAATTGTCATCATACATCATGCTAATAGAAACCAATAGGGGGTGCCACCTCAGGGTGGTGCCCACATACAAGGAGAGAGGACAAATGTTAATAAAGGAAAAAGGAAAACGAAAAGGGAGTTGGGGGACGGATGAGTAGCATATCTAGTCTGCGGTTAGGCGAAGCCCCCTACCTTGTCGGGAATAAGGACCTAGTCACAATTAGAAGGTTAGATATGATCAACTATTTCATCCCTTATGAACCCTCCAATCTCCAGTTCGATGTATGAGTAAAGGATGAACGAACGAATGTAATGAAACGGTTGGTTTGGGTGGCCCCCATTCCATAAAATATTAAAGAGAGGCATAACACAAGCATAAACCCCATTTCCTTTACTGGGCCATTGGCTCACGTCCTTACTTGTGGTGTACGTAACGAGATGGTAGTACTACGTGTAGAAGAGGAGGCATTCCCCGTGGAGCTTGCGGAGTATCTGGAGGAGATGTGATCGGAGTAGACTGATGGCTGATAGGAAGAATGAAATATATGTTTTGTAAGGGTTAATGGTACACACGTTTTGTAAAACAATAACTATGGTCCTAACTCGCTTTTTGAATGTGTGATACTTTTAACCCTGAACTTTAAGGATGTTTTGATTAATATTCCTTTTAATAAATGTCTTAAATAAATGGTTTTTATTTCATTTCCGCTATATTTGGATTTAATGATCTTAGTCTTCCACGATTTAAACGAGTTTTAAGGAAAAAAAATGTAGTTGTGCCAGGATTTAACGAGCACTCTGATATGATTTTTGACATGTTGAAAATTCAATCATAATAAAAGTTCCTTTTATTTAACGTGCATTTTAAGAGGAAATAAAAGGTAAAGATAGAAATCCAGGTCATTACAAAAATTGTCACGGTTATTACAGTTTGTACATAAGGAATTTCAATTTCTTACTTTGTTTGATTTCTGTTTGGGGTTGGTGTTTCGGCTCAATTTGATTTTCTTTCTTATTCTTTTTTTATGATTGTTGAGCTGAGAAATTAGAACCGTTTGAGAGGGATATTTGGGTTGTCAAATGTCGATGTTGGTTCTGAATTTTAGGTTGTCTTTTTCACTGCTACCTTTGCAAAAGGGTGTTGGATGCTATTTGATTTTGTTTGCTGTGTTCACTTCTCTGTTGATAATTCGACGTGAGTGTCCTAATTTTGGGGTCCCTGTTTTGCTTTTCCATCTTCAATAATGGGTTCTAGATTAGTTGGGCACATTCGCTACATTGGATTTCTATTTCGAGGCTGATAAATTTAGTTCTATTTTGTGGCTGTCTTGATGTTGTTCTACTAATTTAGGTCGATTCCTTGAGTTGGATTTCTGCATAGGTTGAGGACTAAATAATAGTTGAGCTGAAATAGAAATGTTGGTTTCTGGTTTAGAGTTGTATGAAGATGGACGTACATGTTGTCTTCTTGAAATTGATAGATTTGTTGAAGTCTTGTCATGTTGTTGAGTGATAAGGTTGAAATCTATAGAGATCCCAGATTTGGTCTTCGGTTTGGGATTCGTGGATTTCCCTAGAAACCATCATGAGTTCTAGTATTGTTAAGACTTGTATGTTGTCCTTTGTATGTTTGTTGGGATGTTGACACCGGCCTTGTTGTAGGTTTTGGAGGTGTCAAGTAATTCAACTTTCTACTTACGACAGCGTGTGGAGCTGGTTTGTCGGTAAGCGTGTCATGGTCGCCATCGAGGTAGGAATTTTTATACTTTTTTCACTACATTGCATCATGATTTTCAAAATTACTATTTTGTGGATACCACACTTGAAAATCCGACGGGGAGTGTTCGATAGCACGTCAGTTTTTACATATATGTATGTTTTCTCACATTTATATTTCGTACATGGTATAGTGCTAATATTTTGTACATATTGATGATGTGACTTTTGTGCATGTGTTTGGAGGATGAATCCTCTTAATGCTTTAGGTACTCTAGCGTTAAAGCATCATGAAACTATCTTGTCAATTGTCTACTACGAGGAGGTTTGATATTGATTATGTATATTGGGAGGATGAATCCTCTTGATGCTTTAGACACTCTAGCGCTAAAGCATCACAAGGCTATCATGTCAACCTTCTACAGCGAGAATGTTTGATATTGGTTATATACATACGGAGGATGAATCCTCTTGATGGTTTAGGTACCCTAGCACTAAAGCATCATGAGGCAATCCCTGAACTCTTCTACTACGAGAAGATTTGATATGTACATCAAGAGGATGAATCCTCTTGATGCTTTAGACTATCCCCGTGCAATCTTCTTATATGGGAAGATTGGTCGTTTATGTGTGAAATGGCGATAGAGCATTCATGACATGTCCTCTGGTTTTGAGGCCTGAAAGTGCAAAAAGAAGATGGGGCATTGGTGATATATATCATCAGGTCGAGAGCCTTGAAACTCCAAAACAGGATGGGAGGGTGATGACGCCTCCTTGGGTCGAAAGCCCCTAAACCTGGCCCAGGTATTTGTCATACGAAGTGGCAAGTTGTTAGTCGCAAAGATTAGCCTATCCTAGTACTGTTTGGCGGGTGGCTGGACGGCTTGAGCTTGCTGGTCGGCAACCCTCGTCTATTTGGAACACCGGGGTATCCTAGTGAGAAGCGGTCTATCGTGAGCAACCTCATCCGTTACTGCAATTATACGGGTTGTGTCGCTGCTGAGCTAATCGCTGGCAACCTGGGTGACGTGCTAGATCATCGGATCACTGTCATTAGTATTCTTTCCTGCCTCATGAAGTGTTGCTATTGGCGGATAGCCACCTTTCTATGATATTTTCTAGGCGGTTACCAGAGTTATGTCGCTGCTGAGCTAATCGCCGGCAACTTGAGTAATGCCCTGGATCTTCAAATCGTATTGGCGGTGGCTACCGCCTGTCAGCACATCTGGGTGGTACACAGTTGTGTCATCGAGGAGTTTGCTCGTCGACAACTCAGATAATGCGCTGGATCTTCCGATCATATCGGTTGTGGCTATGGCTCGTCAGCACATCAGATAGATTACACCACTTTACGATGATGAGTGACAGATGGGTCATTGTGTGACCATCCCTTTTCACGGATGATGTTTTTTTACAGAAAGCGATGTTCACATATTTTGCAATTAAATTTGTCTATGCATACAACCGACTTGTCCAAATAGAGGAGCTCCATCAAATGGGGTTGCATATAGTGTAATTGATGGAGGAGCACTATCAAATGGGGCTGCTCCAAATGCAAAAAATGGAAGAGCAAGTAGAGGAGCTCCATCATGAGATGTTGGCCGAATTGTAGAGATGGGGGCAGCGAGCAGCCCCTCCACCTTCTTCTCCAGCAGTGATGTGCCCCAAGGTGCCAATAGACAAATCAACACTTGGAGCAAATCGGCTAGGGAAAAAACAGATTTCTCAAATTCAAATAGATATACTTTAGGGTAGGCAGACAATGATGTCCAAATTTACAAAGCTCAAAGAAGTTATGGTTGAAGGTCCATCCAAAATTCACGATGAAAAACGTTATGGAACGAGAGTTATGGTTGAAACAAAAATCTGTCCCAAAAATAGTTTCCACAAAACAGATTAAGCAACCTTCAAATCCCCATGCGCAAAATCACGAGCATACATCCAAATGTCATTAAAATTATATCAATTTCATAACATTCCATAGAGGATTACACCATTAAAATTTCAGACTCAAATTCGTAACACCAATAGAGTTATACCTAAGACAATGAGTAGCTCAGAAATAGCTCTAAACAAAATAGATTTCGGCTATCTCAACAAATGATTGTAAAAGTCAATTTAACTAAACTCCAAGTAACGATTAAATCTCAAAACTTCAACAATATCTAGAGAGCAATTAGAATCAAGAATTCCAAACAAGAATAACTTAAAAATCCAGAGAACAAGAACAAGTTACTAAGCTAGTGTGCATAACCTCACACAACCGAGGAAAGCGACTTGTTCGAACCCTTTTTGAGAAAGGACACTCCACCTTAGCTTTTGCTCAATCTTCTACTCCTCCATGCCATGAACACCTCCAAGAAGAAATTGTTGGGAGAAATAGCACAACCTTCCTCTCCAAGATCAAGAAAGAACGATGAGAAAAGGCATTTGGTGATGATTCTGCAATGAAGCAAAAATCAAGACACAGGCCTTGTTAGAGAGAAAACTCTGAACAGGTTGCAACTGTGATTTTAGGGTTTCAAAATTGTTTGATTAGGGCTGCATTAGCGAGGCTACAAATCCCCCAAAGAAGCCCTAACACAGATTACAAAAATGCCCTCAAAACCAAATTACAAAAGTAACCTTAAAATAATAAAACACACAGAAAAGGTCCTTGGCTGGTTTTTATCTCTTTGTTAAAACAACATTTGACATAGGAAACGAGCTTCAAATATACCACAAAAGCACATTCTGGAAATCTTAGCATGTTGGCTACAATCTTTATGAAGAATGTATTTTGATATAAAATCTTCTACAATGCTGGAAGTGCCCATGAATGTTCAAAGGTCAGATTCTAGGCAAATTTGTAAAGTCCACCATTTCTTCTATACTTTTCCTTGACTTCCACTAATCCAAATGCATGGAATCCTCTTTGTGTAATTAACTAATATTTTCCTCCAAGCTAGCTAGGAAAGAGACACCTAAAAGATAAATAAAGACGTTAGAAACTTCTTTGCTCAAGCCTTAGTGATCTTGCTTTGAGGTGCATCAAGCAGTCTCTCAAGCAACCCCTCCAGTGGACTCTCTAGCAGCTTCTCCATTGTCCTCTTCAACAACTAAAAACACATACTGCTTATAAGTTATTTTTTTTATACGCAAAGTCCATTATTTACTTTATTTGTATGCGACGTGATAATGTGGCTCAAATTTACAACACCATTGCCCTCAGAGACCAACATTCTCCTCCTATAGAGCTTTCCAAGGTGTAGGAGATAGTTGCTCCCATTTCTCCATCAACAGCCGCGGCGGGTGGATTGCAGCCTCTGTCACTTAAAACTGTGTGCGTGGTACATCTTCGATCTAGTTATCTACGTGTCTGCACTTATTCATGCCTTATTAGTCTGACGGTAACTTGTCAGTGTTTTTTTTCAGCTAGGTAAACTTATTGATCTTTACGCAACATATGTTCGTGCAAATACCGAAAAAAACTTAGAGATGTGCGCAAGTCTTTAAGGAATTATGGTAGCTTTTCTCATTTTATATCATTTAGTAGTTTGGACTGCATACTTGCAATATTCCACTTGTTCTTTTCATTTTCAAGTTCAAGATGGGTATCACATCACTGAGATTATCTTCCCAATGCAATTAGGGACGACAAACATAGTGAGAATTACGTTATGTTACAATAATTAGTATAGAAGATGTTTTCTTCATCCTCATCCTTACTTTACATTCTTTGTATGCAGTGCTTGCACTAAACGAAGAATAATACTTTAAGGTTCATTTAAAAAATCACTAATGACATTAGAGTGGATTTATATAAGTAAACATCTCACTTTTCTAGTTTTTTGTTCATGTTTCAACAGTTCTAATGCGTGCTTTGTAATACCTTGGATTTGCAACATACTAAGTATGAGAGTAAGCGAGGATAATTAGAACTATAGTAATGCTAATAGTATTAGTTTTGAAGATTTGGGCATGCTGAGTTTGATTTGTGAAGGAGTAATACATTAAGTGGTTAAGTGATGTATACTAAAAGGTGTGGTTGGTAGTTTGATTTATGGACATGTGAATTAATATGTGTGAGAAGTTTGGAATATTTGGGCGTGCTGAGTATGATTTGTGAAGGAGTAATACATTAAGTCGTTAAGTTATGTATATTAAGAGGTGTGGTTGGTAGTTTGATTTATGGACGTGTGAATTTATATGTGTGAGAAGTGTTAGCAGGGAAGAGTGTGGATCTCTTGAAGAAAGTGATCAACCATAGTTGAGCAGAATGAAGAATAAGAGTTTCTATTTTGTTGCGGTCGGTCAAGAAGAAGTAGGGCGGTCGATCACATGCATTGCAAAATATTATAGTGGTGAGCAATATTTGGAGTGGTCGATCACGTGGTGTAGTTAAAGATCGACCGGCTTTTCCTTGGATTTGTGAAAAGTGAGTTTTACGGTCAATCAGAAAACAAATGGCGATCGATCTCAATCATCAAACGCTAATTTACGGTCGATCAAGTCTAGTCGACGATCGACCGATATTCACAAAATTTACATAGAGACACGATCAATCACCCAAAGGATTTGATCGACTGGTAAACTGAAAAGTTGCCAGAAATGAGTTGTGACGTTTTATTCTGATTGGAAGATGAATAAAAGGGTCTCGTGTAGTTGCCTTGCCAAACATCGCGACTTGCTTAAGAGAGTAGTGGAAGGAATTATCTGGGGATAAGTGAGGGAACATTTGAAGGAAGGGGGAGAATCCTGAGAAGAAGAAGGGCCGCAAAAAGAGAGAGAGAGCAGAACAGTTATAAAGAGAAAAGGTCTAGAGAATTTAGGGCGAAAAAAAATAACACATGAGAATTCTAAGAGAGGAGAATCGTTAGGAATGTTTGGGAGAAAGAAGAGGAGAAATAGTTAAAAAGGGAGAAGTCTGAGAGGAAGCTTCTGACTGAGGGAAAACTAGGAAGAAGAAGAAGAAGAAGAAATTGGAGACAGATAGGGCTTCACCATAAAGGAAACTCGAAGAGAAAGAGGTAGCACGTACGTTTGATGATGTTGTAACATCCCGTAACCTTTTTCGTATAAAATTTTTTTTTCTTTAAAACCATTGCTTGATAGAAAAACCAGATTAACATACAACGGAAGTCTCAATCGTATAAAACACAGAGTAAACATACAGTAGATGTCTTTTACAATTTAATACCGAAAACCAACAGCTTTAAAAACTATTTCAACAAGTATTGTTAAAACATTTATTTTAATTCCATTTTAAGCTAATAGTATTTAAAACACTTAAAACAATTTAAACATATTTATTCCATTTCTGTGAGCCGTAACCACAAGGTCAATGTCGCCAATAGCACAAACGCCCACACAGCAATACTCCATCAGCTACGTCCATTAACAGCTTTATCCAATCATCAGCTCCTTACCTACATCAATGAGACCTAACTATGAGCCTAAAGCTCAGTATATGGTATAAACATAAAACACATACAATTTCTATAACATCCTATACATTTTCTGTTTTGTTTCTCTATTACTGTTCATGTCTTTTGCTATTATTAATATATTTATGTGTCGGGCGTATCCAACCAGACCGCATAAATATCTATTTACTGTTTCTGTCTTTTACTATTTATGTGTTGGGCGTATCTAACTGGACCACACAAACATATGTTATTATTCATATATTTTAGTGTTTATGTATTCCGTTTATGCGCCGGGTGTATCCAATTGGACCACACAAACATCCGTTTGTTTATCTTGATTTATGTGTCAGGTGTAACCAACCGGACAAAAGCTGTTTACTTATCTTGGTTTTTGTGCTGGGCGTAACCAATCGATCCACAGCTGTTTATTTATCTTTGGTTTTTATGCCAAGCATAACAAATTAGACCACAATTATTTACGTATATTCCATTTTTGTGTCCTTTAGGATTCCAAGTCTTAACATTGTCGTGCACATAATCCTATCTAATGTGTTCCTTAATCGTATCTTTAAAACGTGATCCATCCTAACTAAGGAACTGAACTTAAATCTAATAAACATACAATTCATAACAATCAATTTAAACAAACAGTAAACACCCCATAATTCCCGTGATGTAGGCCCTTTCGGGAAAAACACATGCAGTACCATGTACCTAAAGTCCTTAGCTTTAATGAATTACCACTTAGAGTTATCTTTCGTGAAACCTAGTCATATTTAACACATGTTGTAACACCCCAAATTTTTATATCAGAGTATTACCAAGGACGTAGTCAGAGCATTGAGTCAAGAGGGTATTTCTGATAACATTTTCCCCGTATACGCGATGTAAATTAAGGATGCAGCGACTAGGACATTACGTTGAGTATTTATACGTGTCATTTTATGAGGTGTATTTATGGGGTAAATGTTATGGAATAAATGTTAAGTGGGAAAAAAAATGAGGAAAGGTTGTTCTGGGCGTTTTCAGACGCCTGCGGATGACATGCGAATGAGACCAGTGAGTCTGCAATCGTCTGAAATAGCCCAGACCTACGAATAAATTAGGGGTTAAATGATGAAATCTTGTCGTGTAGTCCATAACTCCGCGATCTCCAGACACAAAAATCCCCTCCATGCTAGGTCGCCGACCTCCCCCTGCCCGTCGCCTCCTCCTCTACCTCCCTTAGGTGTCCAATCTGCCTCCTACTTCAGGTATGTAAGTCATCCCTCCCTTTCTTCCATTCATTCTTCAGTCAAGTTTTCCCCTTCTGCAAGGGAGAGCTTTTGTGAGAGTTCCAGAGAGAAAGAGAGAGACCGTGAGAGTGAGGGTCCAAGAGAGAGCTTCTGAGTGAGAAGGAATGGAGAGCTAAATGGAAACGTGAGTGAGCTAACGTGTTGTAGAGCTGGAGCTGTTGTCCTCGCTAGAGGTGTGAGCTGCTGTGAGCTGGAGTGCCGCCTGGAAGCTGAGGAGCCATGAGCTAGAGTGTTATCCGTGAGTTTAGTTCATCGATTTAGGTAAGGAAATAGGGTTTCTTGGCCTGTGGAGGCCCTACACCACAAGTAGGTGTGCGTGAGTTTTATGTTAGTTCCCTAAATTTCTTATTGCTAGTTCCTTGGATGATTTCTTGTTGTATTTTGCTTGTTGATTTTGCGTAGATACTCTGTAGGTAATTCCCTTGTTGTTAGTACTATGACTAACTGCTTCCCTTCATTTATAGTATAGATTTATTAGCACTTCGTAGAATATTGATAGTTCTATGTTATTTCCTTGTTGATTGTTGGTTGTTCTCTTTACTGGTATTGCTTCCCTTTGTGTGATAGTTCCTACCATTTTATATATGTTGCTGTAATTTCCTGTAAATGATTCCTTGACTGTATATGAGTTCTGTAATTCATAGTGATGATGGTGATGAATGTTGAATGCGTAAATGATAAATGGTCACGTGAAGTCTGGAAATAAGCTAAGAGTTTCATCTTGTTCATGGATGCTTACTTGTTGTTTCGTTATTAACTATAATGTCGTTATTTTCTTCGTTATTATTCTGCCATCATCTATTCATTTTACTTCCTTAATCTAGTATGCTTACTTTTTAACCAATTTAGTTAAATGTTAATCGATAAATGCTAATCCATTGAGTATGCTAATCACTTTAGTTAATTGATAATCAATTGAGGGTGTTAACCCATTTAGTAGTCCAAGCATGTAAACAATTTGATTAATCTAAGCATGCAAACAATTTGATTAGTCTAAACACGTGAACTAACTAACTTGTCTAATTAACTAATTAGCGATAATTAATTAGAATATGCTTAGGTAAGTGTTGTTATTTCTTGAGCATATAAATTGACTAATAAGTAACTACTAGTATGTTTAATTAATTAACTAGCATGTTCAGATTGATTAACTAGCATGTAATTAACTGACTAGCTTAATAATTGTAATCGGTAATCTTTTAATTGAACCTGTATTTAGTTAGGATAACTAACTGGCTTAATAGTTGTAATTGTCTTGGAGCATGTTAATTAATCTAATCAATTAACTCGTCGTTAAATTAACTAATTCGGGCATATTTAACTAGTTGTTAATTAATAACTAATCCTTGAACATGTTAATTAACTAACTAGCGAGCATGTTAATTAACTAGTTGAGCATGTTTACTTAACTTGATGCATGTCAATTAAGTAGAGCAATTAACTGACTAGAATAATTAACTACACAAGCGTGTTAATTAACTAGACATGAACACGACTAGTCAAGTATGTTTAATCGACTAGCTATGCATGTTTAATCCTTTAAACTATTAAAAGTATTTTAACTTACTAGCATGTTTAATTAACTAACTAGCATGTTTGTTAATTACCTAGGTTATGCCATGTAATTGTAATTAGTATGTTTAATTTAATTAATATGTTTAATTAATTAGTATCATGTTAATTAACTAAGTTATATTAGCATGTTTAATTAATCAACGAAAATAACCTTAGCATGTTAACTAACTACGTTATGTCATGTTTAAGCAACTAATTAACAATAACCAATTCGAGTATGTTTAACCAAGTAATCAACTAATCTGAGTAGTGTTGAATGTCTTCATCGATATTACGCACATTGTCTTTTCTGCGATTTCATTTACTTTAATTTCTACAATTGATACTTTACCTTATTAGAGAATAATAGTGAAGATGAAGGAAATAGGAACTAAGCATGAGTGAACTAAGAATATCATTGACTATGTGAATAGATGTTTTATATTCCTTTGTTATTGTCTTCTTGGTATTGTTTATAATCTTGCTTATAATTATGTTATTTTTTACTAAATTTAAGCTTGATTAGTGAACTAGGATAACAACATGTAATTAATTCGTGACGATGTTGAATTACTAGGATGACTAATAATGGTAATCCCCCTTGCGCATGTTAATTTCTGTATTCCCTTGTTGTTTGATCTCCTTATGTGCTTCGTTGTTTCCAATTCAATATTATAATCGTTCTCTGTGGTGCGTTTTCCATTATTGTTATTCATTCTATGCACAATTTCAATTATAGTTTGCTTTCAATTACTTTCTTTTATATGCACACTTCAATACTTGTTAATGTTACGATTTAAGGCATCATGCATCATGTTAGGGTGAGAATGTATGGTCATGCATCATGTTAATAGAAATCAATAGAGAGTGGCACCTGTGATGGTAGTCATACATGCATTAAGTGAGGTAAAATGAAGAAAAAAAAAGAAAAAGGGAGTTGGGAGGCGGATGGGTAGCGGGTCTAATTTGCGGCTAGGTGAAGCCCCCTACCTCGAAGGGAACGGGGACCTAGTTGCAAGTAAAGAGTTAGGTCCGATCAACTATTTCATCCCCTATGAACCCTCTAATCTCCAGCTCAATGTATGAGTAAAGAACTAACGACTTAATGAAAAGGATTAACTTAGGTGGCCCCCATTCCAAAAAGGACTAAAGAGAGGCATATCGTAGTGCATAAACCTTTTTTCTTACTAAGCCCTTGGGCTTACAGTTACTTGTGATGTAGATGTAGGTACTTGTATGCGTGAATCAAATGCACGAAATTAGGAGTCAATGCAAAAGACGATAATAAGATATTAAGGCAAGGATGAAGGATTTGCACGTGAAGGAGCTTGTGGTTGGCTAGCCTGAGTAAAAGAGAAAGTGGTTTGTCATTAAAGTATATTTAATTGTTTAATGTCAGTAGAGCAAAACAAAAGATTTTATAAATTATTTACGCTTCCGCAATGTTTTAAATAAATGATTTTATAACGCTTCTATAACATCATTAATTTCAGATTTTATTGTGATTCTTACGATGGAAGATTGTAAAATCAATCATATTGTTCATCATATTTCATCATAATTATTATTATTTCCTTTGTATACTCCTAATTATAGTTGTTCGTTATAAGTGTTGTATGTATAGATAGTTGTTTTAAATCATTGCCATTTAATTTCATATTCGTTGATTCAATTATCGTTATTTTATTATAGTGTCTCATGCATCATGGTAATAGAAACAATTAGGGAGTATCATTTCGATATGGTACTCACATGCATGAGTGAGGGAAATGAAATGAACGACGCTATGAATGAATGATGTAATGGGAGGTTGAAGGGTGGATGGGTAGTTCGGATCTTGTCCAGATAGGATTAGAAGCCGATCAAACTATTCCATCTAGTACGTGTTCCTTCAACTTCCAGCTCGAATTATGAGTTATGAATAAATGAATGATATGTAATGAAAAATTGGTTTGGGGTGGACCCATTCCAAGTAAACTAAAGAGAGGCATGACATATGCATATTTCCTTTCCTTACTAAGTCTTTTAGACTTACGTATTACTTGTGTCATAGGTAACGAAATGATAATGCCTGGAGTGGATGAGGATGCATTTCTCGTGGAGCCTGTGGTGTATCCGGATGAATCACGACCTGAGTAGATGAATGACACAAGAATGGAATAAACGTTTTATTTAATTTGTAAGGATTTAACAATGGGCAAGAATTACTCAAACCCGAAATTGATGTCATTTCATATGATTTTATTTGCACTCTAAACTTATTTAAACCTTTTAAAGAATATTTTCTGCATACTATGATTTCATTTCCACCTTTTAGTTTTACGTTAAATTTGATATTTAAAAATTTTACTGGGTTAAATAGATAAAAAGGAAAAAGAAAATTTTTTCGTAAATTAAAAAAAAAAAAAAAAAGTTAAGAATGAACGGATTTTAATGCGAGGCGTCACAGTTGATATCAGAGCCTATTACTCTCGTGTGATTCATCGTGGATAACTCAGACTCAACGGAAAATGCTCCTCTGACTGTAAGTTTCCTTGTTATAAACTGTCTTTCTAAATTAAATTGTTTTGTTATGCTATAGAAATGCATGAGAGTTTCCCCTTTCATATTACGTTACGACATGAAAACTCGAATGACTAAAGTATTTCCCCAAATAAATTATAAATAGTAGAAAGAGTACTAGAAATGGCTAGAAAGGGAAAAGGAGATGTGCCGTGTAATGAGGATGGGCCTCGAGCACCCAGACCCGAAGGGAATCTCGGTCAGAATGAAGCTCTTAATCGTATAGCTGCAGTAGTAGAACAACAATCTCGGTAGATGGAACAACAGTCCCAATTCATGGAACAACATTTTCGATTTATGGAGAGATTCATGGGACAAGGACATGGAAATGGGGCTGGTAATCAGAATCAGCAGCCGATTGCGATCCAACTGGCCCATAGAGAAACCAGATGGGAGAGATTTCAGAGACTCAAGCCTCCCTGTTTCAACGGGGATATTTATGACATTTCGGAGCTGAGGAATGGATATGCTCCTTAGAAGACAAATTCGCATATGTAGAGATTGGTGAAGCTGAAAGGTTAAGATGTGCTGTCTATTTACTAACGCATGAGGCGCATTTTTGGTGGGATACGGTTAGCTTTTCTAGGGATGTTACAACCCTCACCTAGAGAGAATTCAAGGAGCTATTCAATGAGAAGTACTTCAACCACACCATCCGGACACAAAAGTTAATAGAATTCATGCGCCTAAGACAGACTGGATCTGTGATGGAGTACGCCCAACGATTTGAAGTATTGACTCGTTATGCTCCTCAATTTGTGTCAACATAAGAACATAAGGTCCACCACTTTGTGCAAGGATTGAAGATCAAAGTACAAGGAGTGGTTGGAGCAGGAACTAAGGATGTCACCTATTCAAAAATTGTAGCAAGAGCTCGAGCAGTAGAAGGAGTAAAACTTATGGCAGTTAAGCAAAAGGAAGCAAATCAGAGGATGTGGAAAGCAAATTCTAGTCAACAACCATGAGACGGTCCATCACTGGGCCAGGGTATTAAACGACCATCTAAATTTAAGAGACAACCAAGACCTGATAAGAAGCCCTTGACTCAGACAACTCTAGTTCCCCCACCTACTGCCTGTCCAAAATGTAAGAAGATGCATCGTGGTGAGTGCTTGGTTGGTTCTCAAAGGTGCTTTGCTTGTGAAAAGCCGGGTCATGTAGTCAGGACTTGCCCAAACCGACCTGGTGGACAATGAGGAGTGGCCCCTCGGGTATTCGCAATGTATGGCCCTGACCTAGAAGATGAACAACCAACCATTGTGGCAGGTACGCTTAAATTATATGCTTTAATTATTTAAATAATACTAATTTCCCTTAGTTAAATTAAGAGATCTTACCTTAGGATAAATAAGTTATTTAACTCTAACAGGAACAATTTACATTAATAAGTGTGTCGCTTATGTCTTATTTGATTTGGGTGCCACACACTCTTTTATTTCTACAAAGAACTGCCTCTCCTATAGTGTTAGTTGCACACGTCGTGTTATTGCCCTCGGGTGACAATCTAGTTGCTGATGGAATGCTTAGAGCCTATGAGTTGGAATTAAGTGGTCATTTATTTCGGGCCAACTTAATTATCATGGACATGAAAGGGTACGACGTCATTATTGGTATGGACTGGCTATCTTCAAACCATGCAATAATTCATTGTAAGAAGAGAAAAGTCTGTTTTTGCCCTCCAAGTAGTACGATGCATACTTTCTAGGGAATCAAGGAAACGAATAAGTTGGCTGTTATTTCTACGCTTAAGGCAGACAAGATGTTGAGCAACGGGGTGTGATGGATTTCTAGTGAACGTGTTGGTTACTACCACAAATTCTGAAACCAAAATGGAGGATGTTGCCATAGTTGAAGACTTTACAACTGTATTTCTTGACGATCTTCCTGGCTTACCCCCAAATCGTGAGATTGAATTCGAGGTTAACTTATTACCTAATACTGAACCCATTTCCAAACACCCATATCGTATAGCGCCAACCGAATTGCGGGAGTTAAAAATTCAAATTGAGGAATTGATTACCAAGGGATTTATTCACCCGAATTTTCTCCTTAGGGCGCACTGGTATTATTTGTTTGAAAGAAAGACGGGATAATGAGAATGTGTATTGACTACAGAGAACTAAATAAGGTTACAATAAAAAATAAGTATCTCTTGCCAATGATTGACGACTTGTTTGACCAATTATGTGGTGCCAAGGTATTTTCAAAAATCGATCTCCGCTCAGGCTATTACCTACCCAAAACTGCATTTCATACCAGAAACAGACACTATGAGTTTTTAGTTATGTCCTTTGGGTTAACCAATGTCCCGACAGCCTTCATGGATCTAATGAATCGAGTCTTCAAGGATTATTTGGACAAATTCATTATCGTCTTCATTGATGATATCCTCGTCTATTCCAAATCTGAGGCAGAACATTGTGAGCATCTACGAACAACCTAGTCAATTCTTAATCAACATCAATTGTACGCAAAGTTTTCTAAATGTCGATTCTGGCTGAGTAAAGTTGATTTTCTCTGTCACGTAATCTCTAAGGATGGTATCTCTGTTGACCCAACAAAAGTACATGCAGTAGTGAACTAGACACAACCGAAGAATGTTGGAGAAGTAAGGAGTTTTCTAGGCCTGGCTGGATATTATAGACGCTTTATTGAAGGATTCTCTAATATTGCTCTGCCGCTTACTAGTCTAACAAAGAAAAATGCTCGATTTTGGTGGTCTAGCGATTGCGAGAATAGTTTCCAAGAGCTGAAGCATAGATTAACTACTGCCCCTATTTTGACATTACCAACGAAAGAAGGAAACTTTAGTATTTACTGTGATGCATCGAAGAGAGGTCTTGGTGGAGTTTTGATGCAGCATGGAAGAGTTATTGCTTATGCTTCCCAACAACTTAAGATTCACGAACAGAATTATTATACTAACGACCTTGAGCTTGCAGCGGTCGTCTTCACATTGAAAGTATGGAGACATTATTTGTATGGGCAGTGGTGTGAAATCTACTCCGATCACAAGAGCCTTAAATATATTTTCACTCAGAAGGAACTGAATATGAGGCAACGGCGATGGCTCAAATTTGTTAAAGATTACGATCTTGAAATTAAGTATCATCCCGAAAAGGCTAATGTGGTTGCTGATGCACTTAGCCGTAAAGTTGCCATGATGAGCGTGTTATGTGAAGAGATGCCTTTGGGACTTAAACAGGAATTACAAGAATTTGAGCTACAATGGTTCCCTCGCAGCTGGATGTGGTCTTATCAAAATTGACTTTGTCGCCATCTCTTCTAGATCAGATTAAAGAAGCTCAGCAAAGTGATAGTAATTGTGAGAAGTTCAGATTGAACCTCGACCAACCAGAATTTCAAGAATATTCTATGTCCGTGGAAGGTATTGTGAAGTTTAAGAACCGATGGTTTGTACCGAGCTGTGCCTTTTTGTGGACCAAGATCCTTTGAGAAGCTCACTCATCTAGTTTCTCAATTCATCCTGGTAGTACCAAGATGTATTGTGATCTCAAAGTGCTTTATTACTTGCCAAAAATAAAGCATGACATCGCTATTTATGTGGCCTTATGCGAGATATGTCATCGCGTTAAAGCTGAACACCAAAGACCAGGTGGTTTCTTCCAGCCATTACCAATTCCAGAGTGGAAATGGGAACACATTACAATGGATTTCGTTACTAATTTGCCCAAGACAGCTAGAGGCCACGACGCAATTTGGGTAATCGTTGATCGATTAACAAAAACCTCACACTTCTTGCCTGTAGCCATAAAATACAAGATGAACCAGCTTGCCGATTTGTATCTTAAGGAGATAGTCTGGCAATATGGTACTCCTATTTCTATAGTGCCTAACCGAGATCCGCGATTTACTTCAGTTTTCTGGAAAAGTCTCAACAAAGCTATGAATACCTAGCTGCAATTTGGTACTGCTTTCCACCCTTAGACTGACGGCCAAAGTAAAAGGACTATTCAAACGCTTGAAGATATGCTCCGCACATGTGTGTTGGAATTTCAAATCAGTTGGGAGAAATCACTACCTCTCGTTGAATTCACTTACAATAATAGTTTTCAAGCCACTATCGGTATGGCACCATATGAAGCATTGTATGGAAGAAAGTACAGATCTCCCTTGCACTGGGATGAAGTGGGTGAAGCGAAGTTCATTGGTCCTGATATTGTACAGAAAACTGCTGAGTCGGTTGCCTTAATCAAGCAAAGGATGTTAGTAGCACAAAGTCGTCAAAAGAGCTATGCAGGTCATCAACGTAGAGCCTTAGAATTTAATGA
Source organism: Begonia loranthoides (assembly GCA_022433065.1). Lineage (NCBI taxonomy): Eukaryota > Viridiplantae > Streptophyta > Magnoliopsida > Cucurbitales > Begoniaceae > Begonia > Begonia loranthoides. Next base: position 30,679,786 of record CM039483.1, read on the forward strand.
AGGAGACAGTGTGTTCTTAAAGGTATCTCCCTTCAAAGGAGTTGCTGGCTTTGGGAAAAGAAGACAGCTTAATCCAAGATTTATGGGCCCTTATGTTATCACCAAGAGAATAGGACCGGTTGCCTATCAGTTGCACTTACCTGACTCTTTAGCGAGCATACATAATGTCTTTCACGTGTCAATGCTCAAGAAGTGATTAGGAAATGCCACTATTTTGGACCAACCTGAAGATGTCGATGTCCAACCTAAGCTATAGAGAAAGACTTATTTAAATCCTTGACTCTGGAGTAAAGGGCTACGACACAAGAAAATTCCGCTGGTCAAAGTTTTATGGAAAAATCATACCAGCGATGAGGCCACTTGGGAAAAAGAAGATGAAATGAGAACCAAGTATCCGAAATTTTTCGATTCACTAAATTTTTGGGACCAAAAATTTTGTTAGAGGGAGAGTATGTAACACCCCGTTATCGTTTTTCACGTTCTTTCGATGTAATCAATTTGGAATAATAAATGTAGTTCATTTTATGCCAATACGTGTTATTTTATGAAGTATTAATTATGGATTATTTTACGGGACAAAATTTAAGTTAAGAAAAATTAGGGAAAAACTGTCCAGGGTCATTTTGGACGAATGCGAACGCCATGAGGACGAGATTTGGAGTCCGCACCTGTATGAAATGCTTGGGGACGAAGGTTGGGATGAGTCCTCGCATCCTGAAGCTGACCCTGTATTTGCGAACGAGTGCGGATGAAGGCGGACGAGATGAAGAGGTGTCCGATTTGAATCTGTTCGAATGTTGGGTACATTTGGACAAGATACGGACTATGGCGAACGAGATGGGGAGGCGTCCGATTTGAATCTGTACAAATCGGGATGCATTCGGACGAGATGCGAACGAAGCATGCGAACGAGGTTTGGCGTCCGAATTTCGTTTGCGGACGGATTTTCAAAGGAGTCAGGACAAAGCTACTCGTCCCAATCCTCATTTCTGACTGCACAGAGTCATTTCAAATGCAATGTGGACGACGTACAGACGCAACACCGCATCCAAAAGTGCCTAGTTCTGCGAGATTTAAAATTTAAATAACAGAAATTAGGGATAGAATTTTAGGATTTCAGCCACGAGCCCCAACCTGGAGATACGATTTTCCCCTCCATGATTCACGTCGCCCTATTTTCGCTCCTTCCTCTCCTCTGATTGGTGTTCATCGACTATCACAGGTAACATTTCACCTTTTTAAACCCCGTTTGAAAGTTTCCATTTTCTTGCACTCCATTTCATTCCAGTCTTCATTTCAACGAGAGAGAGAGAGAGAGAGAGAGAGAGAAGGCGAGAAAGCGAGGAAGAGAGAGACCCGTGAAGTGTGTGAAATTAGAAGCTGTAGAATGTGATTGTAAACAAGGATCGAAAGTAGGAATTGCTGTGGTGAGCTGTGGAGTGCTATCCCTGTTAGTTTTTCTTCAATTTAGGTATGGAATTGGGCGTGTCGTGGCCATGTAGAGGCCCTACACCACAAATTGTGTGTGTGAGTAATATGAGTCATTGAATGTCAAATTTTGGATTCCTTAGTTGAGTCATTTTTTCTATAATTCTTGTGACGTGAAATTGAATTCATTGTTTTAATTTCCTACAACTGTATCTATTTCAAATGCTTTACTTGTTGAAGATTAAATTAGTGTATGAATGTTGAATGTTAAAATACTGTAGTGAAGGATGATACATGAATGAATTACGAAATTTTCCTTTGATTGATTTGGTCCTATACATTTACTGGGTTACTTGATGTACTCTATTCCTAACTTCACTGTAATTTTTCTTTAGCTAATTATAATTTCTGCGAGCTTCATCATTTCAATTTCCTCTTACTACAATAATTTCGATATGTTGTACATAGTGGTTGATGAACTACTGTAGTATAGAATTATGATTTGAATGGATGAACTGAAGGCTTTCTAAATGGAATAATTTGCGTGAACAAATTGTTAACAGGTTTCTGAATATAAACTCTGTTTTGCTCCTCATATTATTTATTAGATAGTAGACTTGTATTATGAATGCTGTTAATTCTTAATTCTGGTTAAGTAATACATCCTTGAGTTAGTTTTCATATTAAAATTTTTATTCATTAATCAGATTTTCATACGTATTGTTCATTTCATACGTATTGTTCAGCATGTGTGGACGATAAATTCTCAAAATAAGTTTAAGTTTGATAACCTAAGAATGTGGTTTGTAATTACTATTCCTATTGTAATAACAGCATGTAAATTAGGTAGATTACTTTAAGCATGTTTTACTATTCATTGGTATCCCGTATTGTATTCCTGCTCAAAAGTTTAATAACTTGTCAAACCATTGTGAATACCTTAAGCATTCCAAACTATTTGCACGTTTATGGTTATGTTCAATTATTGAAATTATTTGTCCTATCTGATGCACCCCAAGATCCTATCCTCTGGACCCGAGCCAATAGGCTCATTGGTTATATAATTAGTTACTATTTTTGCAGGATTGAATAAATTAGAAGAACTTGAGCACAAACCAACGCGTGATGACATTGAGGCTCCTAGACATTTAATCACACTTTGACCGAGGACAATTAGGAATTCACTTCCATGAAGGCTTGGAGATATTGAACCCATGGGGGGCGAGCGAAACTATGTGCTAGTGGGTTGCGATGTTTGCAGATAATGTTGAATTCGTCTTTGGATTTTTGTTTTGGATTTCTGTGTGATGGAATATCTCTTTGGATGGACTAGTTGATAGTGAGCATGCTCTTGGAGGAATTGAGGGAGAAAAAGTTATGAAGAGGAGTTCTCTCAGAGAAGTAGAGTTTTGGATATGAAGTAACATAACAGAAAATACGAAGATAGAAAGGAGGAGAAAAATTGGTGAAGCCTTCTACTACTCTCGACTGTGCTTCAAGTGAGGTGAGTTCCTTCCTCACTAGTTATGGATTTTCGTTCTCGATTCTTTATTGCTTGATAACGTAGTCTCTTCTCTGATGGATGATTGTGGCATTTTTGAATGATGTTATTGGACATTACAATTTATGAAAAATGCTAAATAGAAGATAAATGGGAAAAATATGCTTTTGGGGGTTGGGTTACTCTTGTATGCTTACTGTGAAATATGGATGAAGCTATGATTAAGGTAAGAGATGAAAATAAATGTGCGTATGTTAATGGATTTTGCCGTAGGGTATGGTTATGCTTCTGTCTACTTGTGGATTTTGTCTAATTATAGATTTTGGATGAATATGTTATTCTGTTAGTATTGTATTAGATGATTGAGAGTATTTGGGCTATGATATTCTGTCAAGAAAATGAATAAGAAATTTTAATTAGGAAGCAATTAAGATACCGGGAAAATTTGTGGGATAGATTCGATTGATACTCCGAATCTATTACCAATGGCATTAATTGGAGGCAATGAAATCGGTCGTAGTGTATGGATTTACTACACACCATCCGATGAAAAGGAAGAAATTTTGGAGAAGGTTCTTCTTTTGCAATAAGTGTAGTTCAAAATCAGGTGACTTGGACGTGAGTTAATGATTTCGCTAACTCCTTATGGTCTGTAACAATGGAGATGATAAAACCCTCATAAAGTTTTGCATAATGGTACAATGCATGAAGTTGTTTTGTGTACTGTTGTGCTATGAAGGTCAGCGGTTATGGTGATTGTTAGATTGAAAAAGTGCTTACGTTGAGCAAATTTCGAGAACTAAATTTATATAAGAAGGGAGGAATGTAATATCCTGATTTTTCATAACAAAATTAAGTAAATATAATTAGGTGTAATAAGATTATTTATAATTATTGAAGATTTATTTGATGAAAATTAAGTTAGATATTATTTAAGGAAATAATTGGGGACAAAATACGAGGATTAATTAGAAGTGGAGTTATGAGTGATGTGAAATATTTTGGCTAAGGGATAATTATGTTATGGGTGGAGCGAGGGATTAGTGAAGGAATAAAATATATAAAAAGAAGGATATGAGCTGGAAAGTAAGAGAAATTAGGTTTTGTGGGTTCAAGAAAAGAAAGGAGAGAGAGGGAGAAGCGACTCCTGCGAGCCGAGAGCATCTTCCCGAAGATGAGATGCGGTCCGGCAAGCAGTTGGCGACGATGCGTCCAGACGGCACCATTGTGAGCGAGCAAGCAAGCACATCGCCGTTGGAGACGCAAAACTGCAAGGCTAGGGCTTGGAACAATTGAACCCGCGGGGGGTGAGCGAAACCATGTGCTCGTGGGTTGCGATGTTTGCAGCGCCAAACCAAGGTAAATGTTTAGCAAAGCAGGATGAGGATTTTGAATCGAACGGCAGTGACAACCACAGGCGACAGTGCGAGGAAAGGGGTTCCCCTGTGGTTTTGGCTTCTCAGCCTCTAATGCCAGGCACTATCGGATTGTTTACTTTTGTTTTTAATGTTGAATTCGTCTTTGGGTTTTTGTTTTGGATTTTTGTGTGATGGAATATCTCTTTGGACGGACTGGTTGATAGTGAGCATGCTCTTGGAGGAATTGAGGGAGACAAAGTTATGAAGAGGAGTTCTCTCAGAAGTAGGGGTGGAAATAGTCGGTTCGGTTTGATTTTTTTGTCAAAATAAAACCGAACCAACTCGGTTCGGTTTTATAATTTTAAAACTGAAATCCAACCGAAGACTATAAGAAACCGAGTCAAAAGCCGAACCTCGGTTTCGGTTTTTATCGGTTCGGTTTTCGGTTCAATTCGGTTTTTTTTCTAGACATTGCATTTAAAATTATGATATCCAATTTTAAGCTTGGTTATAGCAATTTTTAGATTTAGTAGAACCATTTATAATATTTATTCATAATATTCATTTCATAATATTATATTAGATTAAAGACTAATATTATATTTTGTCAGAGTTTCTTCTATGCACTCCTCTGTAAACATGATGCCTCGTCTCTTTATCAAAATCTACGAGTCTTAAAACAATTTCTAAAATTAATTTGAAGGTGTACAACATATTACTTTTACATGTTTTGATGTTTCACAAGTAAATATATATAAAAAGGGGTGTCCATCACAATTCAAACAATGATTTAACTAAACAATTATTTAATCAAATATTAATTTAATTAAACTTCACGAATATTCAAAAACGAGAACATACAGTACCAAACAAACAAAATAATTATTTGATTAATCTACGTAATTAAGTCCAAGCTTTCCTGCCTCTAAAAAAAATTGAAAATCATAAAGTCCCAAGTAAACAAATAGGAACTGAACTTGGAATCGAACCGTGTCGGTTCTATTTTGAAAAAGAAAAATATTTTTGATTAAATTGGAATTGGAATTTACTCAATTAGAGAAGAAAAATTGAACCGAAACGATTTCCACCCCTACTTAGAAGAAGTAGAGTTTTGGATATGAAGTAAAATAACAGAAAATACGAAGACAGAAAGGAGGAGAAAAATTGGTGAAGCCCTCTACTGCTCTCAACTGTGCTTCAAGTGAGGTGAGTTCCTTCCTCACTAGTTATGGATTTTCGTTCTCGATTCTTTATTGCTTGATAACGTAGTCGCTTCTCTGATGGATGATTGTGGCATTTTTGAATGATGTTATTGGACATTACAATTTATGAAAAATGCTAAATAGAAGATAAAAGGGAAAAATATGCTTTTGGGGGTTGGGTTACTCTCGTATGCTTATTGTGAAATATGGATGAAGCTATGATTAAGGTAAGAGATGAAAATAAATATGCGTATGTTAATGGGTTTTGCTGTAGGGTATGGTTATGCTTCTGTCTACTTGTGGATTTTGTCTAATTATAGATTTTGTATGAATATGTTATTCTGTTAGTATTATATTAGATGATTGAGAGTATTTGGGCTATGATATTCTGTTAAGAAAATGAATAAGAAATTTTAATTAGGAAGCGATTAAGATTAATTAGTTGTTGAGATTAGGTGAATAATATGTGATTATTAACTAATGGGTTATTAATTAGTTTGAAGGTCTTAAAGAGGAAAGAGGAAGTGCATAAACGCATTACAAACGTCAGGTAAGAAATAGTGCATGTGATTGGCTAGTGGAGGCCTACATCATGAGATAGGGATTGTTGTGTTTAATTTACGTATCTGGATTTTGTGGTATGCGATAGGTTGACAGATTCATTTGGTGATCCATGTTGTTATCACACATATTGTTTTCTTATATTGTGATCAATGTTGTTATTGCACGTACTGTTTTCTTATATTGTAATCTCGATTGTTATCGCACATATTACTCTCTGTTGATTGTGATTTTTGTGATTCATGTTGTTATAGCATTTATAAGCATTGTATGAACATGCATCATGATAATAGACATAAGAGTAATGCCATGTTTGGATTGGTATTCACATTGCATGGGAGAGGCATTTCATGGGAGAGACCGGACATAATCAATGTAATGGAAATTAGAGGTTGAGGAGGTAGTTCGGACTCTAACAGAGAGACTTGAGATTAAACTCTTCCCTAGTCGGGATGCGAGAGCCTGTCTCCTAAGAGTTAGTTTCCAGTCAGAAACTATTCTCCTTGTTCGGACTCTAACCAGAAGACTCGAGATTAAACTCTTTCCCTTTAGGATGAGATAGCCTATCTCTTGAGTGAAAGTTCACTCCTAATGTCCCAGCTCAATGTATGAGTTTAATGATATGAGACTATGAGTAAAATATAGATTGAGTGGATTCCTTTCTGACATAATCAGACATGAGCATGCATCATACTGCATTTCTATTTCTTGCTGAGCGTTATACTCATGTTTGTCTCATGATGTAGGTATACGCACGAGAACAGGTTAAGGAGCAGTTGATAAAAGATTTGCACGCGTAAATCTTGTGGCTAGCTAGGCTAAAGCGAGTTAAAAAGAGAAATTATTTGAAAGAGGTTTTGTAAAATATTTAATTGTAAAAGAAAATGATTTTACTTATTTCTGCTGCGATTAGAAAAAGGAGTTTTATTAATTGCAATTTCAACTGACTTGTTTTATTAAGTCTTCCACTATCTTTATAAAAGATAAAGTTTTAAATTTTTACACGTTTTAAAAAAGTAAGAAAAACCGAGTCGTTACAACAGGCCAGATGAGTTGTCCATTGATCGGTTGGACAAAGTGAGCGAGTACATTCTCATGTATGTTTTTTGGTGGTAGCATTCATGCACAAATTCTTCATCTAATCTCCTCATAAAATGCATACATGGGATTGCATGCATGCACATGATTCTAGTCAACTCCCACCAGTAACAGTTACAAGTATACTAGTCCAAATTGACTATGTACTGTTTGTTACCATCGGTGACCTCAAACCAACCAGCTCTTGCAAAAATTGGACTTCAATTTTGAGCTGCAAGTTGTAGTTTGACAAGCCTTTTCTTGATCTGAGAACATAAAAGGTCTGTCGACTTAGCTATCTTTTCATTTTTCTTTACTATTGTCGACATGACGGTCTTTCTTATCATCTTGAATATAGTCAAAATCAGTTTGTCCCGAGCTGGTAGAATGCAAGCATTGAAGAACTCACTCAAGTTGTTAAGGCTTATGTCACACTTTTGGATCGAATTGAAAGCATAATTCAACCAAAATTTCAAATTAATTTCTCGTAGATATGCATGTGTCGCTGCGTTTGCCAGATATAATTTTTGCATCTCTTGCTTGAAGTACACTGATGTTGTGGCCCTAGATGCATTCCACATTGTGTCTTTGTACAACTTGCCTGTAAATTGTTTTTTGAAGTTGGCATACAAGTGTTTGAGATAAAAATGATGTTCTGCTGATTCTTCAAACTCTCTAATAGTGGGCACTAACCCTTATAAAAAAAAATAGGCTAAGACAAACATTCATATGCAACGCATAACGTAAGCATACATTACAAAAGCAATCCACCACAACTTTTTTCAATTAGAAATTATTGTCCACCCCCTGCCGAAACGACTATCTAAATCCATGAGCAACAATTGCAAAAATCAGCCCCAAGAGTCCCTACATTTTGCTTCAACCACCACTATAGCAATTGGATAAATTTCATTGTTCACGTCAATGCTGACAACTGTGAGAAACTAGCCTGGACACAATCCTTTCAAGTGATAGCCATCAAAGCAAATGACAGGTCTACCATAGTCCAACAACCCCCCTCTTACATGTAGTCAAACACATGTACATCCTTTTAAATGTTGGATTGTGCAAAAGATCAATCTTATCTAACAAAACAAGCAATGAGCTGTTGGGATTAGACCTCTGAATCTACTCCCCGTACGATCATATAAGCTTGTATTGTTTATCTTCATCCCCTTCATTCATTTTTTAGGCTTCATTTCTTGCCTTTCTGGCAATGATGGGTGTACTGTTCATATTGAAATCCTTCATAACTGTCTCAATTATGGAAGTAACGTCCCAATTGATCTAACTGTTAAATCTATCCAAGTATTGATTTGCCACCTATTTGGCAGAGGCATAACATTTTTTAATCTTCCGTGAGCAACTGTGAACGTTATAACTTTTTATTTGAAATGTAAGTTCACCTTGCATTTTTGAAACGTGCATCATTTCTAGCATACGGCTCTCAACCGATGAGAGTCACTATGCATGAACTTTATCCCATACCTATTTTTCAACACATAATCCACAATTTCTTCTCTAATTTCGTTCAATGAACTATATTTTTTTCCCAGAAACATACTTGCAAAAGAACATTCTAGTTGTAGTTGTGGTTGAGGCATACTCTCTCGCATGTCTTTGTTTTCGAATTCACATAATGAACAGAGATCCTTGTCTTCTAGAGTTCCCGGGATTGAATGCACCTATATAATAGTTTCATGTCTGAATGCACAAAGCTCATAGGCCAAAACTATGGACATCGACTCTACCTTCAATCCATAATTAACAAATTCTTGATCGTTGTTTTCTTTTATGTTTGAAAAACAAAGCATTCACACACCAATTACATTACATATTAAACTGTAATTTTGTAGATATATTTTCTGTTAGAGAAATAGTTCGACTAATATCATATGTGCATGGTGGTGCGGTGATGCTATCAATACGCGGACATTACCTCTCCTCGACACCACTGGTAAGCAACAATTAAGAATGCTTCAAATTCGCATGGATGCGATCCACTTCGACTCTTATAAAGATCTAAGGTTCGCTAAGATAAACCTCAGTAGTGTTGAATTATATACAAGATTATTTAATTTTTCGAATCGGAAGGCACCTTTTCGTCGTGAAAATAGTATTTTTCGCAGCGAAAACATGTCTTTCACTGCGGAAATACCCTTTCAACAATGGATACTTGTCTTCCGCTACGGAAAGTAAGTCCTTGACTAGGAATTGTTTTCCTCACCGGAAGGCAAGTATCCACCACGGATAGAGTACACCCATTAGAGAAATTTATACTAGGGTAAAGGAAGGCAAGCATATACTAGGGTACAGAAAGACAAGTATTCGCTGCAGAAAATACTCTTTCCGTTGCGAAAAATACTCTTTCCACTACAAAGAATACCCTTTCCACAACAGGAATGTGTCTTCCATTTAGTAAAGCATGTCCTTGGATTAGGACTTACTTTCTATAGCGAAAATGATATTTTTCGCAGCATAAAGAATAATTTTCCACAACGGAAAGAGTAATTTACACAGCAGATGTTTGTCTTCCTTTACCCTTAGTATATAACTTCACTTTCTACTCCGGATAGAGTATACTAGTTAGAGTGATTTCCTCAATGAACTCAAACCCTAACACTTATCATCACTGTCTCATCCCTTAGCCCACAACAGATGTCCCTCAGCTTATAGTTTCTCTTCTCTCTCCTTTCAGGTTATAGGCTAATATTTGAATTGATATATCTTTCTACTTCTTCACTCAAATTATGTAATTTTAAAGGTAATTAACAACTCATGACTTATAGGTTCAATTCACAACTAAAATGACGGTTTCATTAACATAGTAGCATCTGTTTATAGATGTTCTCAATACAATACATCAATCCATTGCATTCATTAGCATCCATATGGAACTATCCAAAACTTAATTTACAAACTCATATGAAAGTCCATTCTCAGCGACGGACGTCCCCCATATATAACAGCTTCGATATTGAACGCACATTGTTCATCGGCCTCGACTGCCGAAATGGGCTTCACCTCCATTTTTTTATAATTTTTCGCTCTTAGATGGTGTTCAGAAATTTAGGGTTGCCACTTGCTTTCATAGAGGACATCTTTACTGCTTATATAGATGAAATTGAAGATCGCTCAATGCGGTCGTTTAGTATTGAGAGACATCCATGGGTTTTCTGCTGTCGATATTAGGACTTACTTTCCGCAGCAGAAGACACGTTTTTTCGCAACAGATATTTGTCTTCCATTGTAGAAATTAAGTTCTTGGATTAGGACTTGTCTTCCGTTATGGAAAGGAAGTTCTTGACTCGAACTACTTCATGTACATGTCTACTGTAGAAAGAATACCTATCCACTGCAAAAAAAAATTGATATTTTAAATGAAAAATGTAATAGCAATATTTACTTCATTTATTTTTCATAGTTCAGTGTTTTATTTATTAGTGAAAATTTTTTAGTAAATATCTTGTCACTGATCTCATAGTTCAATGGTTGCTTTGTTAATACCCTTTTTTTAACCCAAAAAAATGAAAATATAATGGAAATGTTAAAGTACAGGGATATAGGTCCTCCAAAGGAGTACAAGGTTATGAACAATTCAATTTTTCCTCACAATCATACGACCAATATACTTATTTTGAAAAGAGTAATGATAGATTTATGGGAAAATGACAAATCAACGATTGTGGTTTCAAGTCAATGACAAGTCAACCATTGTGGTTTAAGTTTTAACAAGGTAACCACTCAGGTACGTCTAAATGACAAATCAACCATCGCAGTTACGGTCGCCGTTAACTAGCGCGCCCCTGCGGTGTCCCACCGCACCCCAGCGGCGCCCTGTGTTGCGAAAAATAACACACAAGTGTTGACTGGAGTAGCGACTAGTCGCCACGCCGCCGCGGCATCCCAGGACGCCCCACCGGCTCCCCGGGACGACCCAACGGCTCCACGGGACGTCCCACCGGCTCCCCGGGACGCCCCAGCGGCTCCACGGGACGCCCCAGCGGCGTCCTAGAGCGCCGCGCCGGTGTATTAAGACGCCGCCGGGGAGTCCATAAGACGCCTCCACGGCGACGTAGGACGCCTGGGCGGCGTCCTAGTACACCGCCGCGGCGTCCTGAGTATACACAACGTACTTTAACTCCCGAATTGAAAAAAATTTTGCCATAGTTGTTCTTGTTGCTTTACTCCCCCAAAGCATACATCTTGCACATAAATTGCAAGTAGTTCCAGAATCATCCACAATACATAAACAAGAGCAGACAACCAAGCTCATGCAACATCGAACTATAAACAAATGACACGAAATCTGAACAAAACATGAACTTTATACAGCACACATTCAAGTTAACATCCATTACAACTTTGAAATGTAAACAAATTACACAAAATGTACATAAACATTTTACAACTTCTTTGTCTTGCTCGGCCGCAGATCTTTGACCCCAAAAGATAAGTTCGGGAAAAACACTACATGTTGTGCTTTCTCCCACAAAGGTCCCTCATACTCAAAGATGGCTGGGTCGTGCTCGTGAAATAGTTGGTCAATGTTGCATTTACGCAGCACGCTCATCCCCACACTCGTACACCGGTAGATGGCGTACAGGCTACAATACGAAGGGAAAATAAGCAAGAATATGTAGTAACCAATATTAAGAATTTACATAAGGGAAAATACATACGTGTCTTTGTTAGTGGGAGCACAGATCATGGAGATAGCTTCCGGCAACAATTGCTGGTAACCATACTGAGTGTGTAGGTCAACGGACGACATAAAACTTCCCTGCTGCGGGTGTGTCTGCAAGGAAAACAACACATTAGATGATCCCAATTAACCTGAACAACAACCCGGAGAAGCGAGATGATTACTTACGTAAATCCACCCTACTGAGAGTATATTGTGCTTGTGATGATACGCCAATATGGCTACCTCGTTTTCAGCACAGCACTGCATATACGTTCAGATGAGTACTACGATCAAATCTTATAAATTAACATACAAAGAAGGCTTCTCACCGTATTTGGCGTCCCCTCTTGCTCGGGGAAGATGAGATGAGTGACTTCGTAATGATCCCCCGTCCGCCTTCCCCCAAGAATTGCGCACGTCTCTTTGTTCTCTCGAGTATTTCTGCGCACATATTGCTCGAACACGGTCATCAAATTTGAAGCATGCAAGAAAAATGTCAAATGTCGTTAAAGTAACAAAACATTAACATGAACCAACACACACATATAAGCAACACACACATATAACCAACTCACAGACGTACCGCGTGCACCCTTCTATCTCGTCGTCCTCTTCGTTCTCGGCATGTTGGCCACTGCCGCCGTGAGGCTGATGTGAGGCTGATGCCGCCGTTGATGACGACGATGACACACGAGCTGATTGCCTCTCACGTCGCTCAAGTGCTGCCATCATATCACGGTGCCAATCTGTTGCTTGCAAATGGCGCTCTTGTACAATGCGATGCCTCTCTTCCACAAAGGCTGCTGCTTGCATATTCCAGTCTTGTTGCATTTGATGCCTCTCTTCGGCGAGGGCCGCTGCTTGCAAATTCCACTCCTGCGCCATTTGATGTCTCTCGGCTGCGAGGTCATCCATTCTTTCGAGGTGCTCCTCCATCATTTGCATTCTCATATCCATTCTGATCCTCCAGTCGGTCGTCTCCTCAGGCATCGGAATGAAGTGCGATGACTGAGGAGGAGGCTGCTGTTTATACCCGGGGGCTGCCTCCTGAGGCTCTGAGGAGGGTGGAGGTCGAGGTCGAGGTGCTGCCTGGCTGGTGTACTTGCGCCGCCATTCCCCTCCAACTTTTGTGAACCGCATGCAGTCCACCTTTTGTTGATTGTAAATGTGTAACGGCGACTCCACAATTCTCGGCTCGTCCTCAGGGATGGGCACTCCATATTCGTCACATATGGTCTGTATCAACCAATTGTACGGGAGGTTCTTCGAAGGTATGTTCAACACCTCATTCATGTGGCTGAGGATGATATATCCAATGTCCACCTTTTTTCCGGTGAACACCTTATCCAACATATAGAGATCCATGCAACTGACATGGTCTCGTTGCCCATCCCGCGGCAAAATGGTGTACGTCATGATCAGGTGGACCAATCGGAGTATGACATGAAGTTCCTTGGCCTTCGGCTTGTGGTACTCTTCAACCTCTGGATTGCGGTGCAGCAATCTTAACACTTGTAGCCCTTCTCCCCGGCTGACAAATGGTGGCTCCCGAGACACATGATAGTATTCCTCGCTTGGGCCATCCATATCACAATCAAGCAAGATATTTAGGACCTGGGGAGTCAGCCTCACCTCCCGTCCAAACACCATCGTCGTTAACTCCATTGGCTCGGTCGACAGTCTCAAATTTGGATAGAACAATTTGATAGCTTGTTCGGAGTAACTGCCTCTCATCTGGCACAACCTGGGTAAGCCAGCAGATTGCATAAGATCTTTAATCCCCATGCCAGCCAATGAGTCCAGGTCCACAATTTTTGAGGCAATAATTGTTCAGTTCTGAATATCATCCTCGTACCGTGATTTGCATTGTCTAGACCTGAATAATTTGACCCTCCGCCCAGCGGTGACAGGTTCAACCCGGACAATTGAGCGTTTGGAATCTTCTTCGCCGTGTTCTACAGCGGGTTCATGTTGAAAATCCCACGGTGCTCCAGGTTGGGAATGCTGGGATGCCGCTGCGGTGTGCTCAACGTAGGACGCCGCCGCGGGTTGCTCAAAGTACGCCGCCTCTGGTTGCTCAGAGTACGCCGCCGCAGTTTCCTCAGTGTAGGACGCCGCCGGTTGCTCCGTGTAGGACGGTGCCGCGGGTTCCTCGGCCGGTGCCTTCCCACGCTTGGCCGCCAATTTCCTTGCTCGTTGGTACACGTTCATTTTATGTAAGCTCTCGCCGTGAAAATCTCTCGCCTTGAAAAGTGATCGCCGAGTGGTTTCGGGGTTTTTGAGCGTTGAAGATGGGTGAAAATTGGCGAGCCCTTGCCTTGGCACGTTATGTATAGAGCCGATTAAATTTGGGACGCCGCGGCGGCGTCCTGGCAGGCCGCGGCGGCGTTCCCGGACGCTGCAAGGGCTTCTCGGCACGCCTCAGCGGGCTGCTTGGGACGCCCCGGCGGCTTCCCGGGACGCCCATGCGGCTTTCCGCGACGCTGTATGTATGCAAAATTTCGCTTATAACTTAGTCGTCTCTTTTCCTTAGCCGTGCTCACTTGTGGATATAAATTGAGTGATATACAAAACCAAAATATTTATACAACAAGTCAGATATTTAAATTTAGTCACAATTACAACAATATGTACGAAACACTCGTATCACGGAAGGTTAAGGTCCACTGTCCGATACGTTTGGGTTTGTGGATCTTGAGCAACCGACTCCTGCAAAACAAATTGCAAATGAAATTAGCATTTATCAAATAACACTTGAAAACGTGAACGGCATCAGGGGCTCACCTGTGTCGTAGGGACTCTGGCAGGCTCTATCTCGGGGACTAGGGAGGGGGCTAACTCGGGGACTCTGAACCCCATAGAAGTGCCCTCCGACCTTCCTCTGCCTCTGCCGCCTCTGCTTGTTCCGCTGCCTCGGGCGCTCCCCCTGCATGGCCCAGCACTTGACTCTCCTGCTCCATCGCAAGTGCGGGAATTGTGCCCCACACGACCACACCGCCCACAAATGACGTTCAGATGTCTTCTGGATAGCACCGTCCGACTTGGGGCCTCATCCACATCCCGTACTCTACGTACGCGTGGCCTTCCTGGAAGCCTTTTAAATGGCGGTGGGGTAATTGGATCAAGATTTGTCACACGAGGCCACTCGATTGACCCATTGAGGGGGGAGAGGAAGTGGGAGTACATTGCCATGTATGTTTCTCGATGATAGCACGCATCCACAAATTCTTCCGGAGATCGCCTCAAGAACTGAATGCACGGGATTGCATGGACATAGGGGATGCCGGTCAATTCCCACCGGTAACATGTACACGTACACTTGTCCAAATCGACAGAGTACATGTCGTTACTGTTGCTAACCTCAAACTTGGCACGGCCTGCAAACTAGGGGCTCCAATTTC
This sequence comes from Begonia loranthoides, assembly GCA_022433065.1. Taxonomy (NCBI): domain Eukaryota; kingdom Viridiplantae; phylum Streptophyta; class Magnoliopsida; order Cucurbitales; family Begoniaceae; genus Begonia; species Begonia loranthoides. The sequence continues at coordinate 30,695,001 of CM039483.1, forward strand.
TACTAGCATGTTGTACTTTGGCGAGACGGCTGCTAATCATTGGACACAACCGTTCGGTCAAGCGAGCCATCTTTTCATGTTTTTTAACGATCCTACCCATGATGCCCTTTCGAATAATCTCGAACATACTTAGAATTGGTTTGTCCCCGGGCGGGTAGGATGCAGGCATTGAAGGACTCGCTGAGGTTGTTGAGGCTTATGTCGCACTTTGGGATGGAAGAGAAGGCATGTTTGGCCCAACATCTTACACCTATTGCTGCTAAATATTTGTGGGCCGCCGGGTCAAGGACAGCTAACTTGGCCATCTCCTTCTCAAATTGCCTCCTTGTTGTGGCTCTTGATGCAGCCCACATTGCATCATTGAACAACCTGCCTTTAAATTGTTTTTGAAAATTGGCATACAGGTGTCGGATGCAAAACCGATAGTCTGCTTGCCATGCCACCTCTCTGACTGCTGGCACTAATCCCTGCAAAGATTCATAATAAGAGAGGGACATTGGTAAAAAATGCATAACATACACACATAATGAAAAAAGCAATGAACCGTACCTTTTGTCGATCCGAAATGAATGTCCATCCATTGCTAGATAGGGTGTTTAGATCGTCCAACAACAATTCTAGAAACCATTTCCATGAAGCTCTATTTTCTGCTTCAACGACTGCTACAGCAATCGGATACATACCATCGTTCCCGTCGATGGTCATAGCGGTCAGCAGCTGTCCCGAAGTCACCCCCTTCAAGTGGCAACCATCTAAACAAATCACCGGTCTACCACAGTTCACCACAGCCCTCTTGCATGCATCCAAGCACATGTACATCCTTTTAAATACACTCATATCAAGGTCAACACGCAGTGAACTTCCAGGATTCGACCTCCGAATCTCCTCAGCATAGGACCATAAGAGCTTGTATTGCTCATTGTCATCCCCTTCATTCATTTTCTTGGCAGCATTTCTTGCCCTTCTAGCAAGGCTGCTTGTTATGTTAACGTTGATGTCCTTCCTGATTGTCTCAATTATGGAAGATACGTCCCATTCGGGCTGACTTTTAAATCTATCTAAGTAATGGGTTGCCACCCATTTCGCAGTGGCATGCCGACTTTCCATCTTTCTAAAGCAAGTGTGAACGTCATTGTAGGACTTTATTTGAAACGTCATTTCATTTTGAAATTTTAAGGCGTGCAGCTGCCACGTGCACCCTTCTTCACATTTGGCACTCAATCGAGTCACATCGCTGTGGGTGAATTTAATCCCGTACCCATTCTTCAAAGCATGATCGACAATTTCTTCTCTAATTTTATTCAACGAACTGTATTTTTTTCCAAGGCTCATACCAACAAATGTGCATTGTGCTTCAGGTAGGCGTGGGAGCCTACTCTCAGCCATGTCCATGTCTTCATCGGTACTGCATTGGCATGCTGATCGGAGGTCCTCATTATCCTCTTCGTTTAAATTTGCTGAGACAGAATGCAAGACAATTGCAACTTCATGTCCAATTCCACGTACCTCGTTCTGATTGGCCAACAATTTCTCTGTGGACCCCACGTCACATTGACGGTTAATAACAAATTCTTCCTCAGTCCATGACTCCATTTGCTTGTAAAAAAATTCTTCAACTTCGCCAAAATTCCTTTCTCTTCAGCTCTCGCACTTCTCTAGGGTTCGCTAATCGCTGATCAAATGCCTCTTACTGTCCAGAGGAGTTAGCTCTCTATTTATATAAATTCCCAGTCCGGAAAACCGCCGCGGTGTCCTACAACACCGCGGCGGCGCTCTAGGACGCCGCCGGGGCGTCCCGGGGAGCCGCTGGGCGTCCTGGGACGCCGCGGCGGGGTGGCAACTAGTCGCTACTCCAGTTAACACTTGTGTGTTATTTTTCGGAACACGGGGCGCCGCCGAGGCGAGGTGGGACACCGCGGCGGCGCGCTAGTTAACGGCGACCATAATTGCGATGGTTGATTTGTCATTTAGATGTACCTTAGTGGTTACCTTGTTAAAACTTAAACCATAATGGTTGATTTGTCATTTAGACGTACCTTAGTGGTTACCTTGTTAAAACTTAAACCACAATGGTTAACTTGTCATTGACTTGAAACCACAATGGTTGATTTGTCATTTTCCCTAGATTTATTATCTAATTTTACACTTTAATTTGACCTCATGATATAAGAATAATTGGTGTAATGACACGTAAGCACTACGATTTTAGAATTATACGACAAATGTGTTGCTTAATAATTGGTGTATTTTATATTTTATATAATTATTTCTAATTTATTTTAATTATCATAATTAATGAATGATACTTAAATGCAACGAATTTAGAAGTTATAATCACCTCAAGGCAATTAGAACCAATAAACAAAACAGCTCAAAAAGGAGCCTGATAGTTCATACATTAACAAACAAAATAATCATTCCTCCCTCCAAAGATTTCATCCATTCACTGAAATAACATCAATAGAAAGAGGTGGCATTGACTTCATTCTATCTCCCTGCATGAGTTCAAGAGTTCCTTACACCCCATCTTTATACCCTTTTGTTTTCATTTGAAATTTGTTTCTCATAAACTATTAATAATATCCTTTGAATTGTTATAACACCATACCTAATTAGACAAAAGTGGAAAAAGTGATTGTTATATGTGCGATGTTTTCCCTACTATAAAAATCAGGGTAAATTTTACTATCAGGAATCATAATCCTACATAGATTGACGGCTAATTTACTGTACAGTACAACAGGGTAATATCATCCATGCTCCAATTCCATCTCTCACCCAAGAAAACAAAAACATTATACTGGATAGCTTTATCTGTCTGACATTTCAGACGAATCAGTACCATCGGTTTTGATATGTTCATAATTGCATCAAGGAAATCACTCATAGTTGATGATGTTCTGATAAAACCAAATGATTATGATGGATTTTGAACGAGCTTTGGATGAGTTGCCGCATAGATGGATGAATTGGCATCCGGTTTTAAGTGTGAAAGCATGTGTTGAACATCTGGACGCAGATTTTCCAGTGCTCGTCCAATTAGAGCCAACACCTCCGGTCTTGGTTTGCTGTTGGCTTGAACGGGTCCTCCTTGTCCTTCGTAATGAACAATATGATGGCTGAAAACAATTCATCACACAATATGGTATGGGAGATGTTTAAAAGTACAAAAAAAGAGAACTTTTTATTCTTTTTATTCATCACACATTATCATTATAACCAATTGGCTCAACATTCAATTATTGTCCATAAAATTGAAGATCCTAAAAATGGTTTTTTGGAGTCACATATTCCAAGCGCAGAGACCCATTGGGGTTGGGGTGGGGGTTTGGTTGGATCCGAATATAAAGTTCAATAGTCAGGAAAGGAAGTAAGCGCTACTGTGGAGATGACAAGTTTTAAGCAGTTAGAATTCTGTTAGATTTTTTCTTTGTAAGGAGGTAGGGGAAAGAAGTGCATTATTAATTTTCTGGTTTTGAGATGGTCGTGTGAGAATTGGCAAACCTCTCAAAGAGTCTGCTCTACCCTGTAATTTGCCTACATTGTTTTTCCTTTGAATGCAAGTATATAGTATGCCAATGCTAATTTTAAGGACAATCCTTTCAGTGGTATTAGAGCAGAGAATCTACCGGAAATGGCTGGTAAAACAATGAATGTGCGATTGAATTCAATGGAAGAGAACAGGTCTCGTGAGTGAAGAATTGCAGAGGAGTTGAGCTCCAATTAAAAAATGAATTTCAAAATTTCCTAACCTGGAAAAGAGCATGGAAGCAATTCGTAAGAGATTAAAAGCTATAGACGTGATCTGTAGAATGGTGCCACAATATTCTCCACGAGAGTTGGGTAAGCAGAAAATGGATGGCATTGGGTTTGACATTGGCCAATCCAGTTGTATGCTAACGCCTGTAAATGCCAATTTTCTCAGCTTCGACTTGAGTATTTGGGCCAGATGACCTCTTTGGCAGGCTTGTCAGCCTATCCCTCCAAGGTAGAAGCCATGCTTAAATGGCCTACACCTAAACTTTAAAGGAGGTACATGGATTTCAGGGGTTGACCGGATATTACTGTAAAGTTCGTAGCAGGGTATGGTCATATAACTTTCCCTCTCACAGATCAGCTAAGGACATACAGTTTTGGGTGGAATCTCGGGGTTGATTGAGCCTTTCAGCAACTCAAGGTTGCCAAGACCCTGCATGGGTGCAAGCCTTGTTAGATTTCTTGAACCCATTTATTATTGGAGCCGATGCTTCAGGTAATGGATTGGCGGCTATTTTGATACTGGGGGGACCATCCTGTAGCATTGTTTGGCCAAGTTCTCCCTCAGCAAGCTTCAAGGCAATTGTTTTCACCATCGAAAAATGGCGCCCTTATTTGTTGGCACAACATTTTGTGGTGTGCACAAATCAACTGTCTCAAATTCCTCCTTAAACGACTAGTAAGCACAAATAACCTGTGATGGTTGACTAAGACTATGGGGTACAACTTTGATATCCATTACCGTCCCAACTTGGAGAATAAAGTCATTGATGTCCTATCATGCTGATCATGAGAAGTCGAATCATCCACCCTATCTTATACTTGTGTAGTGTCATGGGCACAACTTCAAACTGAGACTGCCTCGGATCTGACCTTGAGTCAACTCAAGGATGCCATCCACTTAGCGGCTCAGTGTCACGGTCCTACTTTTGAGAGACTTTTCAAGAGGGCCGTGCGGCACTCGTTGTTAGGGGGAACAACGAGTTAGCCTACTAAGTGTGCCAACGGCACCGATTGCCCACGACGTTAGAACAAGCTTGAATGTCTAACGAGCGAGCGAGCAGTGAGCGGGATTCATCGAAAGCGTCATTGAGTATAAAGAGTATAGTTTGAATGTAAAAAGGTTTATCATTGATTGCTAGCAAATTACATTGGTTCGGGGGGGTCTACGTGCAGTCATGCCTCTCCCCCCTAAAGAGCATTCTGGACCATCTCCACTATGGCAGGAGTGAACATGCTATAGTGGTGAGGAGTCACTTGCCCAAAATGGAAATAAAAGAAATACAAGGAAATTACTATAAATGGAAATAAATCTAACTACGCAGTAGGGGCGGCCATGGACAACAAGTCCTGGACAAGCCCGGATTGATACATTCTCCCCCAACTGAGCTGTTGACGCCCTCGTCAACTTGTCTTCAGCTTGAAATCTTCAATCTTCTGTGCTTCCTTCTCCAGGTTGTCTTCTTTCTCCCAAGTCACTTTGTCATCTCCAAGTCCTTCCCATTTGACCAGGTACTCTGTCTGTAGACGGCCGCCTGCCTTGACGCTCCTTTCTGCTAGAATTTCTTCAACTTTCTTCTTCTTCCGGTAGTTGAGGGTGATGTCTGGTCTTGTGAGGTTGTTCCTGGTACTATCTTCATCATCGGGGTGATACGGCTTCAAGTTGCTGACATGGATTACCGAGTGGATTTTAAGCCACCCAGGTAGACTAACTCTGTAGGATGTCCGTCCAATCTTTTCGAGGACTTCAACTGGACCTTCATATTTTCGTACAAGCCGTTTGTCTCTCTTGCCTCTGAATCGAAGCTGTTCAGGCAACAACTTTACTAACACCAAGTCTCCCGCTTTGAACTCTCGCGGTCGTCGCTTCTGGTCTGCCCACTTTTTCATGTGTTTTGAAGCTCGTTCCAAGTAGACACGAGCTACTTCAATATTCTGCTTCCACTCTTTTGAGAAATTGTAGGCTTTTGGGCACTTCCCTGAGTAAGGTTGATCCAGGGTGTGTGGCATTTTTGGTTGCCTACCGCAGACTATCTCGAATGGGCTCATTCCTGTCGAGGAACTCTTCTGACAGTTAAAGCAGAATTGTGCCGCATCAAGCAAACTTGGCCAATTCCTTTGACTGCTGTTGATAAAATGCCGAAGATATTCTTCTAGTAAGCTATTGAAGCGTTCTGTTTGACCGTCAGTTTGCGGGTGATAGCTGGAAGAGATATTCAGACTTGATCCCAATATTTTGAACAACTCTACCCAAAAGGCTCCAGTAAATCTTGTGTCCCGATCACTGATGACACTTTGAGGTATCCCCCATAATTTTACCACGTTTTTGAAGAAGAGTTGGGCTGTCATTTCTGCAGAGCAATATTTTGGGGCGGCTATGAATGTAGCATATTTGGAGAAGCGATCAATTATAACCAGTATTGCCTGAATGTCATTGACGGGTGGCAAGTTTGTGATGAAGTCGAGCAATATGCTTTCCCAGAGCTTCGTTGGCACTGGTAATGGTTCTAGCAAACCAGCAATTTTGTCTGTCTCGGTCTTATCTTGTTGACACACCAAGCAGGTCTTGGTGTATTGCATCACGTCTTCCTTCATCTTTGGCCAATAATATCCCCTCTTTAGAAGGGGATAAGTCCTTTGCCATCCTGCGTGACCCGCCCAAAGGGTGTCGTGGCATTCTCGTAAGAGTGAGCGTCGCAGATCATTACTTCGGGGTACGTAAAGTCTGTTGCCCTTGGTTAGCAACAGGTCTTCTTCGATCCAAAACTATCGAGTCTTCTTTTCTTGCACCAATTGCATTACGGCCCGAGCAGTAGGGTCGTCTTGTAGGCAGTCTCGAATCTGATCTTTCATAGATCCACTAACTCTACTTGCTTGGAGTTGGGATAGGTAACAAAGACTGACACATTCTGCTTTTCGACTAAGGGCATCAGCTACCCGATTTGATTGACCCGACTTGTGTTCGAACTGAAAATCAAATTCAGATATAAGCTCATGCCACCGAGCTTGTTTGGCCGACAGTTTTGGTTGATTGAAGAAGTGGCATATGGAGCTATTAACTGTCTTCACTGTAAATTTGGAACCCAGCAGGTACTGTCGCCATACTCGCAAGCAGTGTACTACTGCTAACATTTCTTTCTCAGCAGCAATATATCTTCTTTCTGCTTCTTTTAACTTGCGACTTTCGTACACAATAGGGTGGCCATTTTGCAGCAAGACCCCTCCTAATGCGTAGTCAGACGCATCTGTTTCCACCTCAAATGGTTGAGTAACATCAGCGAGGGCTAGGACCGGACTCTGCATCATTGCATCTTTCAAATTGTCAAATGCATTTTGACATCTCTGGTTCCACTCCCAAGGAGTACCCTTCTTCAGCAGTTCAGTAAGAGGAGCAGCCCTCTTCGAGAACCCTTCAACAAAACGTCTATAATAGTTCGCAAGCCCCAAAAATGAGCGTAGTACAGTAACAGAAGTGGGGACCCTCCAATCTCGGATTGCTTTGACCTTATCAAGATCCATGCGTAACTGTCCTTGCTCGATGATGTGACCAAGGAACCCAATGCTCTTCTGGGCAAAAGAACATTTCTCTTTCTTGATGTACAGCTGGTTCTTCCTTAGTTTTTCGAGGACAAGTCGTAGATGGCTTTTATGTTCTTCCAAGGTTTCACTGTAGACCACAATGTCATCTAAGTAAACCACCACAAACTTGTCGAGGAAGTCATGAAATACTTGGTTCATAAGGGTGCAGAAGGTCGCTGGCGCATTTGTTAGTCCAAACGGCATTACCAAGAATTCAAAAGCTCCATAGCGAGTCACGCATGTCGTCTTTTGCTCATCATCTTCAGCAATTCGAACTTGATAATAACCCGATCTTAAATCGAGTTTGGTGAAGTATTTTGCTTTATACAACTGGTCAAATAGATCAGTGATAAGTGGAATTGGGTACTTGTTACGTACCGTGACCTTGTTGAGTGCCCGATAATCAATACATAGTCGTAAGCTACCATCCTTTTTCTTCTGAAACAATACAGGTGCTCCGAATGGTGCTTTTGCGGGTCTGATGAATCCAGACGCAAGTAATTCATCCAGTTGTTTCCTTAATTCAGCAAGTTCAGGTGGAGCCATTCTGTAGGGTGCCTTTGCAGGAGGTTTAGAACCTGGATTCAGTTCGATCTGATGATCAATGTCTCTACGCGGAGGTAATGTTTTAGGCAAACATTCTGGCATGGTGTCTTGGTATTCCTCCAAGACTTCTAAGATCTCTGACGGTATTTCTTCTTTAGTTCCTTCATCTACAATCGAGGGAACCAAGATGTAGGTCGGATCTTGGTGTTTCAGCCCTTTCTTGAACTGCATAGCTGAGATCATTTTTGCACCGCTAGCAACAGGTTGTCGAAGTGTCGCAGGGACCACTGTCGGATTGTTTCCTGTGATCACCAAGCATTTCGCCGAAGGAATGGGGATCACCCTGTGCTCCATCAAGAACTCCATCTCCAGGATGATATCAAAGTCGTCCATCCGTGCAACGACAAAGTTAATTGGCCCAGTCCACGAGTTCAACTTTAGCTGAGTCCTTTTTACCACTCCCACTACCGGCATTGCTTTTGCATTCACGGTTTTCATCTTGCCCGCATTTTCTTCCCACTTTAGACCCAAACGGCGAGCTTCCTTCTCAGTGATGAAGTTATGTGTGGCTCCTGAGTCAATCATAGTGCTTTTGGTAGCCCTATTATCGACAATGCTTTCCACATACATGAGGCCTTTGTCTGGGGTCTTTTTAAGTTCCTCCATTTGTTGTTGGACTGCAGACAAGAAAGTCATAGTGCCAACTTCTGCCACTTCTGCGGGCGCTTCTTCGGAAACTCCTTCAGTTGAGTTGTCACTTTGAATGTAAGCTCGTGCAGCTGCTAGAGCCGATTTATGCGGGCATTGGTGAACTCAGTGAGGTCCTTTACACAAGAAGCATGACATAGGCCGCTGTGTATTATTCCCTTTCCATGTTTCTTGGCCTTCCTTCGGGGTTCTCCATGCTTCTTGGTTTTCTCTGAGTGCCCTCCACGTTTCTTGGCCCTCTCTTGGGGCATATGGCTTCCTTTCCGGAGGACCTGTGTTTGGTCTCTGTGGTCTCGAATTATTTGTAACAGAGAGATTTTTCCGGGGACTAGGATTCTCATTGGCATAGTCAAATAATCGTTCTGCCGCTGCCAGCGCGCTTGAGAGACTCTGGACCCTTTGTTCATATAACTTAGTTCTGGCCCATGGTTTGAGTCCTTCAATGAAAGTGAAGATTTTATCCTTTTCAGCCATGTCATGTATGTTGAGCATTAGGCACGAGAACTGTTTCACGTAGTCATGGATGCTACCCGTCTGCTTCAGCTCTCGTAGTGATCTACGAGCATTGAACTCGACATTCTCGAGGAAGAACTGGTCTTTCAGCTGTTTCTTAAATTCGTCCCAAGTGTCAATGACACAAGTGCCATTAGATATGTCATTGTATTTTGATCTCCACCAAAGTTTTGCATCTCCAGTAAGATGCATTGTGGCCAATGTGACTTTAGACTCTTCACTAGTCTTGGTTGCCTTGAAATATTGTTCCATATCGAAGATGAAGTTCTCTACTTCCTTCGCATCCCGAGTCCCACAAAAGGAGTTTGGTTCCAGTATCTTCACCCGACTAGACTCAACTACGGTAGTAGCTTGAGTTTGGTTACCCATCGCTTTCATCGTGATGTTCAGTTTAAGGTTTATCTCGGCGATTTCGGCTTTCAGAGAGTCGAACATCACTTTGAAGTCTTTTGTTGTATTGGCTACAGTGTTTGCTAGTTGAACGCAAGCATGGTCTACTTCTTCTACGCGTTCTCGTAACCCC
>CM039483.1:30705013-30762895 GCA_022433065.1 Begonia loranthoides
TCTAACTAAGCAGTAGGGGCGGCCATGGACAACAAGTCCTGGACAAGCCCAGATTGTTACACTCGGCCTCATAAGGATTATTCCATGGTGTTCTATACAAAGGCAAAATTGTGCTAGCCCCAGAACCTACTTTGATTCCTTTTTTACTTCACAAGTTTCATGGCAGTGCAGTTGGGAGCCACTTCGACATTTTCAGTACTTACTAACGCCTGTGTTTAAAATTCTCTGGAAAGGTACAATATGAGATGTTAACGAGTATGTGGCTTCTTGTGCCAGTAGCCAAAAGAATAAGTATTTGGCCATGAACTTTGATAGAGTTCCAATAAAGAACACTTATTCTAATGTGATGGAAAGATAAAAACTTCAGATAAAATGGTGTTATTTAATTATGTTTTAGAATTCCTAGATAATACTTTTATTATGTCTTTTAATATTCTTTACATATTATTTATTTAAAGGAAAAATTATAGCATGAAAGGGAATCAATATTTTGAGAAAAATAAGGGGAAAGATAGCAGACCTCTCGAACGTTTGTTCTATTTTAAAATTTCGCTTCTTTTATTAAATTATACTGAGTTCGTATCATTGGTATCAAAACTAGTAGACCTCTCGAACGTCTACATTGTTTTGTAATTTCATTTCGTAATATATTAAATTATACCAAGTTCACATAATTGGTATCAGAGCAAGACTCCATATCAATAGAGAAATGAGAGATAATAAGGAAGATTTCTGGAGATGACAAATTGGGTCAGGTCTAGGAGGAATTACGAATGGAAATAGGTTCTTTCAGTGAAGAAATTCATCACAAGAAGGATCTTGGGGCAGCTGGCTTCTCTCTTTGCATCTTAATAGGGAAAAATAACGATACAAACTTAGTATTTTCATTAAAGATGAAACAAAATTTTAAAATAACGAAGACGTTCAATAAATCTATTAGCTCTCTCCTTAGAAAACTTTCTCCAAAATATTGATTCCCTCACATGGTACAATCTTTCTTTTAAATAAATAATATTTAACTAATACTAAAACATACAATTAAAATAGTATATAGGAATCCTAAAACACAATTAAATAATATTTTTTTATCTTAAACTTTTATTTTCTTATCACGTTAGAATAAGTGCGCTTTATTTAAACTCTATCAGACTTCTCCAACCATTAGCTATTTTGAATTGTGTGGAAAGATATTACTATGGATTGGGCTTCCTCGGTTCCATCGGAATAGATTATATTTTAGTGACAGTGGATCACATGAGCAAATACACTCAATTCATTGCCCTCTGCCATCCCTTAATTGCAAAATCGGTGGTGATGATTTTCAGTAAGGAGATGGTGACACTCCATGGCATCCCCCGCTCTAGCAAGTAGGACACAGTGTTTCTTAGCTTTTTATGGAAAGAGCTTTTCCCGGCTATGATTGCCTCAACCATAGGTAGACCTATCACCCCTAGTCAAATGGGTAAAGTGACAGTTAACTGATGCCTTGAGACTTACCAACATTGTTTTATCTATGAAAAACCCGAGCAGTGGGTTAAGTGGCTCTCATTGGCAGAGTTTTGGTATAACACTTTCTTCGCCTGCACTCCTTTCCAAATGCTTTACAGGAGGCCTCCACCAATATGGGCTTGTGATGAGGTCGGTAACATAGCGGCAGGCTCTATGGAAGCATACTTCAAAACCGAGATGCCATTTTAAATGAGCTTAAAGACCACTTGGCAACGGCACAATCTAGCATGAAAGCTGTGGCAGATTGTAAAAGGTGTAATGTTCATTTTGAGGTGGGGGAGCTTGTCTACTTGAGAATACAGCCAAACCAACAACAATAACTACCACGCAGCAGCCATTACACCTCATTATTTCAGGGCCTATTCGATTTTGGCTATGGTGGGGGCAGCAACCTACCACCTCATCTTACCAGCCGACATAAACATAGGTCTTAAGTGCTGAGCTCATTCTGGCAATGTTCACCATGCAATTGGAGCAATCCTAGAATCTCACCATCTTCCTTCCTGGCTCACTGACAAGATGGAGATGCTAGGGAGCTAGCTGAGCTGTGTGGAGTTTGTCAAATCAGAGCCAACAATCATACCAATATGGAAGTTCTAATTCGCAGGAAGGGCATGCTTGATGAGAGCACACAACCTGGGTGCCACTCGACTCTATTAGCAATCTATTCCCCCTAATTCCACAGTGAACAATGTGAAAGCTTCTATTGATAGGCCCCCTATCAGAGTCACATACTCAAGGCACAAGAGGCCCATTAGTGTGGGAAATCTAAAAGGAAAAGAGGCTCTTCAGGAAGGGCCTTGATTTGATTTATGGAAGATGGGATACCTTTTCAAGTCTCCATACCCATGCATTTGTTGCATCTCTTGTAATGAAAACACTTATATTGCACCACTTTCTAACCTGAGTCAAACACGAATGCTTCTTTGGAATTTGGTTTTTCACTGATCAATCTCTTTGAAACTGGGAGTTCTCGACACACATAAGTGGGCATATTCACCTTTAGAACTTCTTTTCACTACCTTTCATTTCAAAACTCAGCTCCTCTTATTCAATGAAGTTTTTTCTTCAACTTATTCGGAAGAAAGGGATTCTAGCCAAAATACAAGTGTTAATTTGGATCTTAGTGAGTGAAAAACTATACACGGGCAATCATATCCAAAATAAAATCCGTTGATGATCTTATCCCCAAATTGTTGCTCATTTATCAAGAGGACACTAATAACCACATTTTGTTCTAAGGAGAGTTACATAAATTTGGTTGGAAGTTTCTCAATTTTCAATCCACACTCATGCATCTATATGGGAAGAAGGATACAAGAAGATGAAAATTCTTTGGCGAATTGGCACTTTGGCGGTGTCTTGGGCTATTTAGCTACACCATAATAGTATTACCTCTTTAAAGACATCACTAAATAATGGCATCAAGTGAGACAATATTAGTTTTCCATATGGCAAAGTAGGCATATAATTCCAATTGGATGGACATGAATGAAGCCTAAATGTACCATTATTTGACATTTTCAACAGAATTTATTATCCTCCCTTTCTTATTTATAAATTACAATAGTTGCTTATAAAGCATTTCTTATTATAAAAAACTACGTTTAGCATTTATTTGAAGTGATATTTCACTGTAGATCACTTGTCAGGTAAAAAAGAACTGTCGTGCAGACATTAGATGGAAATAGCACTTCTATCTAATTGTCTGGAAACAAGCTCTCTCTTCCAAAAAAGTGAGAACAATGCTCCGCCCCCACCCCCTCTCCCCCTCACCAACAACTAAACATGCACGACAGTTTCTGAGGATAAACATTAGCCTAGTTTCCGGGTAGAAATATTAGGACAATTCATCAGCTGTCCAACAATTAACGCTTGGACAGTTGCTGAGAAGCAATTGTTTTAGGGACCAAAAGGTCCAATTCATATTCAGAGTGTTATGTTTCTAAGAACTATAAAAAATATCTCCATTTCTTGCAAGGAAAAAAAAAGACTGTAAAAAATAAATGCTTACAGAAAGTCAATGAGATCTGCTATTTCCGCTGCTTCAACTGGAGGCGATGGCTGCGAGCTCTTCCCAAAGACATCTACCAGTATGCTTAAAAGCAAGGATAGAGTCTGGAAAACAATTAAGAACCAAACACTTACTATTCATTTATTTATTTTTATTTTTAATTTTTGCATTCTAAACCTATTAAATGCTTATCGCACTACTTATCACACTTCAGTAAGCCCACAAAAGTATGCCATGGTTCCTCCACTCCATCATTGTAAAGCAACAAAAGATGTTCGACAAGAAGTTTGAATTCTTCCTCATTAATATCACAAATAAGTTTTTCTTATCATCACAAAATGAAAGAAAATGTTATTATTACAGTATTTATTTTTCAGAAATAGAAATTTGTTGAATTATAGGGACCTAATTAGTTGAAACAATGAAACATTTTTGTTGTTTTCTTTTCAGTAGTATCAGGAGTTTCAATACATGAAAAATATTAGTTACAAAGCACCCCTACTTATTTCACCATCCCGGCTCTCTCCACACATCACACCACATATTCTCCGTAATACCTATTCCACACGACAGAAATGAAAATCTAACTGAACTCTGGATATTTCAATTAATCAATTAATTCAATAAGACGAGATATCTGAGACATTAAAAGCACGCTTAAACAGGTTTCAATAGATGGTAAGAATGTGGAAATTTTGTAAGGTACCTTACTGAAGAGAGTGTGAGCATTGACAAGTCTAGGGAGCAATGAACCCATTATGCGGAAGGCTATTCTCAACATTGCCACTGATGTGACGGGTCTCAAATGTTTGATAATAAGATGGGCTTCTTCCATCCATTCCTGTGGGAGGTTACTAAAGAAAGAGTGTAGCAGTGCAACTATGTTACCTGAGAAGAAAAAATATATTAAAGATTGTTGAATTTACAGCAAATTTTGAAATTGCATTCATATAGTGCAACTAAGGAGATACCAGAACAATATTTATCAAATTCAAAAAACAGAAGGTAAGTAAAAACCACCTGATTGACTCGTCCTTTAAAGTCAATTATAAAAATTTTACATGATTCAATGGAATAAACTTGATCCTTTTTTTATCATATTCACTCATCGTAACTAGGAGAGTGTAGGTTATAGTTGAATGTGACATGAGAATTAGTGGGATTTGAGAGAACATGTTGGCCATTTTATAAATAATTATAAATGCTTGAATCTTGCATCATATTAACCTCTAATATTTCACAAATCACTCCCCAAAGCTCGCATATTTACCTTTGGGCCACCAATCATAAAGTGTCTATTTATATCTATCGCCATCAGTTATCCAATATTTAATACATTTAAAGTATAATGAAATTAACAGCCAAGTGTCATCTGATATAGCTTACCAATGGCTGTTGAAGTGTTGTCTTGAGCAGCCCATGTTGGATCCAACAAAGCATAGCCAACAGCTGAGTCTAATTCCCGCAATGACCTTTTCCCATCAGTTAGCCACCAACTTTCCTTTATAATTCGCGATGCCTCAATATAAAGCTGTATGTGAAAATCATGTGGAAGCTGAGCCAGTAATAGGCCACATGATTGTATAAATAAGCAGGAGAGTTGCTGACATGAATATCCACTTCGTGAAACAAAATTTGGGGTATTTATTCCTGAAACTGAGGGATTTGATCTTCCTGCATTTAAGGAATCCGAGCTCCCACCTGAAGGAGATGTTGGCAATGTGGGACCTTGACCCACACTATTTGGAGTTCCATGAAGGCTATTGCTAGATTGAATTAATGTTGGTTGTATGTTAACCACAATTTGGACAAGCGATGACACAATTTGGGAAGCCGAAACAGGGAGAGAAAGCAATTCTATGACTGCTGTTTCAAGAACAAGCTGAGTATATGAACCAGGATCCTGGATTTGGTAAAATGCTCTTTTACCCTCAGAAGAACTTGTTGATCCAGACTGAGTCGTTGCAGGAGGTTTATTGTGTGAAGCACGCATTGAGCCACTTGCAGCATCAACTGATCCAGATTTTGCATTATGCAACGGAGGAATTACATTATTTACTAGTCCCAATAATAAATTAGCAAAATAGTCTAGTGGCGGAGTCATGGCAGGACCCGATGAACTAATATGCTGCGGGAATGACTCAGAAAATGGGATCTGTGAAATTTATAGTACACTAAATTAATTGAATAGGATGGAAAACAAATTGACATGGCAAGTCTAAGAATAACCAAAATATCAAACAACATACGAAAGGCTAAAAGACAGAATGACTTGAATTACCTTGCTAATATCAAGAACGTTCAGTATTCGGACAATCAACTTTCCAGGAAGATGACCATAAAAGTAAGCAATTATATCACGGACAAATGTGAATCTAAAAGGGTGATAAGATAGAAGAGAAGAATATACTGCCAAGACTCTGTCAGCCTGCTCTACCCCATCATTTTCAATGAGTCTATAAATTATTAAGGGAATGACTGGTAACAAGCGCGCTGCAATGTCATCAAAAAATGTGGGATTCCTGTAAATAATCAAAGCAAGGCAAAAGCATTGTCATATTAATCAATCCATCATGCCAGATGAAAAGGAACATGAGTTTTGCAGATGAAGATCTGCAAAGAACTGGCACAGCAATGGCACAAGTGGTAAATGAATTGGAAAAGCTTCTGAAAAGAACCAATATGGAAAAATTTACTTAGGTACTAATAATCGCACATGAGGTGGTCATATGATCCCACTAGCAAGTGAAATTATATAGTCATAGATGCAGAGAAACATCAACGGTTTAACCAAAAACCGGAAGACGTTCCACAGCAGAAAAAGCTTGAGAGCCATACTAATGATGAACCGAACCAGCTTTCTAGTCTGACACAAAAAGAATTCAGCAACCCAGCAAATGAATTAGTTCTTCAATTGCAATTTGCAAAACGACATACAAACTGTTAGTTGTTGGAAGGTGTTATTCATCTATTTTTTAGTGCATTATATTTACTATGTATACATGAGATAATGACGAACTGTTTCTTAAATTACATTCCCTTGTGTTCTTTCATTTATATGAGCTGATTCTGAAGAGAGAACATTTTTTTTTATTTCTCATACGAACTACATATCATCATTTTTGTGTTCTGAATGTTAATTTGTCCCTTCTTATGAAGTTCTTATGCAAGTTAACAGACATACATAAATCATTTCACTGTTCTATCCCAAAACATAAGTGATACTTCAAAATAGGAGTATATGCCGCCAATTTGGTTTGGTTTGACTTTATGGCCAATAAAATTAAATTGATTCATAAGTATTTATGTTCACCAAATTAAACTGATGAAAGAAAGAGATGAAATTGCACCGTCAAGGCCAACTTGCTCAAGTTCAAGGAACGTGATGAAAATCCTCCATAAACAGTTACTTCTATCTAGGAAATCAAACCCTATATGGAAGGAATAATTTTTCATTTACTGAACATTTTTCCTTATTTTCTGTAATCTGTATTCGGCATTAAATTATAGAATTATTTGTTCATTCCTAGATTACAATCACTGATAAATATTTACTCAACAATGATAGAAGAAACAAAAAAACAATAGCATTCTTCTATTCTAATAATATGTGTTTGTATAGACAGAGGAGTTTTATGTCATTGGGACAAGGAAGACATAAAGAGAGAGGATGAAGGAGGTGAAGGCCAGTAAAATCATGTATTAATATCTAAATTATAACCATATATAATTTGAATTTATTCCTTATTTAAATAGATAAAATTTAGGAAATTGCATATTTTTAGCAATCAACATAATCTCCATTCTTCTATATAATGGAAACAAGTCTCTGAAAGAGAAACATTCAATCCAATTCTATTATTGTTATGGTATTAGAGTCATTCTCACTAAATTAGTTTTTTGAGAATTTTTTGACATATCGGTTAGTTTGAATCACATTGTGGAACAACCAATATCTCTTTACTGTCATTTTGGTTGATTTGAGTTATTGCAGCAAAACATCCAAGGATTTCAATGCAGGTTTTGGTAAAACATTCCTTTGGCCTTGCAGAAAGAGGACTCCCTCTTTGTTGATTTTGAGACATCAGGAACTGTTGGAACATGAATCGTAGCTCATCAATTTGTCCTTGTATGCGACTCGGCTTCTTGCATTGATGTGGCTCGGCATTAGGAATAATATTCGGATTCGTCTCATCTTTGTGTGTCGCCTTTGTTACTTTTTGTGTTATCATGAAGATAACAAAAATATAGGGAAATTAACACACAGACCCTATAGTTTGCAATCAACAAGAAGTCAAACCCTGAAGAAATTTCATATACAATTAAAACCCTGAATTATGGAAAAAGAATGTCGGCGACCTCGCAGTCACGTTTTCTGTCCAAATCTGTCGACGTTAACGCATTTGTTTTGTTAACACCAAGGACCATCGAACGAAGACGAAAGACGTCAAGTAGTAGAGGACGAGGGGCGTCCCTCCTACCCGTTGGAACGACAAACGGACGTTTGCAGTTCCAAAGGCGATGGTGAACGATCCTCAATGGCTATTTGATCGAGGAAGGACGTCCCCTGCTCAGATTTGACAGCCCTAATGGAATTTGCCATTTTCCAAAGGTGATAGCAAACGATCGTCCATGGCCATTGGATCAAGAAAGGGACGTCCCTCGATCAGAATTGACGGCTAGGATGAAGTTTTCCATTTTCCAAAGACGATAGCAGACGATCGTCCATGGCCGTTAGATCGAGGGAGGGACATCCCTCGATTGTAATTGACGGCCAGGATGAACTCCAAAGGATGTAACGTTGAAGGATCACGTGCAAGGCACCCACATTTTTAAAAGGCGCAGATTCCCTCACATATCGGACGTCGCTCGTCCAGAAACGGACGTCCCTAGACCCAAGATTACGTCTCTCTGCCAAAGACGGACGTTGCTAGTCTCACAACAGACGTCTCTCGTCTTAAGACATCTTCGTTCAGTCTGAAACGGGCGTCCGTCTTTGGTCGAGGGACGTTCGTTCCTGTTCAAGGGACTTCTTTGAACACTAAATGACATCGTTTTCCATCTCGATTGATGTCCCTCATTCAGTTGCGTGAACTTGAACCATTGCAACTCAAGCTATATAATTGCAAAGGACGTCCCTGTGAGCGCAAGCAACTGCAAATCCCTAAACACAATCGAACAGCGAAGTTTTTGAGTGTTGCACATCATATGGCGTCGAGGAGTGTTGCACCATCCATTTTTTAAATAATCCATTAACTGCAGAATGAAGGTGAATCCTATTTCGGCAGTCAAGGCCAATGAGCAACTTTGGTTCTATCACGAACCTAGTATGGAGGTGCATTCAATCTCGGTATCTATGAACTTGGAGTTTCGTTCAATATGGGACTCAGATGATGATGATTGGGTAGAGAGTATGCATCCTCAACTAAAATATTCGTCCTCAGAGCTCTGTCTGGGAAAGAAGTATAATTCGTTGAACGAAATTAGAGAACAAGTGGTTGATTATGCTTTGAAGAATGGGCACGAGATAAATTTCATCAAAAGCGAATGTCATCGGTTGACTGTCGTGTGTAAGGATGGATGCAGTTGGCGGCTTCACGCTTCAAAAATGAAAGGTAAACTTACCTTTCAAATTAAGAGCTATAATGAGATGCACAGATGTGCACGACAAATGGGTAGCAAACCAAGGTTCAAAAGTCAGCCCACATGAGACGTTTCTTCCATTATTGAGACTGTCATGAATGATTCTAATGTCAACATTACACCGAGTCTTGCCAGAAGGGCCAGAAATTTAGCCCTGAAACTGAATGAAGGGGATGGTGACAAACAATACAAGCAACTGTGGTCGTACGAAGAAGAGATTCGAAGATTCAATCCTGGCAGCACATTGTTGGTGGTGGTAGATATGCATGATCTTACGCCCTGTCTAAGTCCCAAAGGACGTACATGTGTTTGGATATGTGCAAGAGAGGTCGAAAGGAGTTTGGTTGACCTGTCATTTGTCTAGATTGCTGTCATCTGAAAGGGTCGTGCCCTAGCCAGTTGCTCACATCCGTCAGCATTGACGTCAATGATGGAATTTATCCAGTAGTTGTGGTACATGTTGAATCAGAATGAAGAGACTCCTAGATCTAGTTTTTGTGTTGCTTACTTTTGGACATAGATAGACAGGGGATGGACATTTATTTCCTACCAATAAATGTCTGCTATCAAATAATATGCACTAGCAGCTAAGCATCGTTTTTGCCTCAGACACTTACATGCCAATTTTAAAAAACAATTTCCAGGCAATTTGTATAAAGATATCCTGTGAAAGGCAGATATGGCCACAACATCATTGCAATTTCAGAAAGAGATAAATAAACTAATTGTGGTCGACCAGACAGCACACGCATATTTGCAAAAAATCAACCGAGGTGTTAGTCAAAACATGTTCTCAGTTCCGTCCCTAAGTGCAACATGGGCCTTAAAAATTTGAGTGCTACAACGTCTGCCTTATGTCAACCCGAGACAAACCGATTCTCACTATGTTCCAAATGATTAGAACAGACATCATGTGTAGAATTGTTAACAAACGTGACAAGATGACGTGGTCAAGACCAAAAAGAAGTTTGTCAAGCTACAACATACGGCTTGAAATTGGTGTCTAACATCTGCAGGAGGTAATCGGTTTCAGGTCAATGACGGTAATGAACGATATGTAGTCGATTTGGACACACACCTGCAACTGTTACCGGTGGGAGCTAACTAGAATCCCATCTGTGCATGTCATCCCGTGCATGAATTTTATGAGGATTTCAGCTGACTATTATATGCATGTATATCATCGAGACACATTTATGAGGATATACTCCCACTTTGTCTGACCTGTTAGTGGCCACCACATGTGGCCTGAAATGAATCAGGATTCAATTCTGCCGCCGCTATTTAAGAGACTTGCAGGTTAACCTAAAAAACGAAGAGCGCGGGAGGCAGACAAGCCCCGTATCCACACAATAGTCAGCAAAAGACATGCTCCCATGACATGCAGCCGTTGTTAAAGTGTGGACCACAATGTCCACTCTTGTCAAGGTGGAGGCTCAGCCACTAGTGTGGGGAGTGGCAGTGGCAATGGCAGAGCAGCACGCTCACAAGACACCTTCATGGGTTTTACCATTGTTGCCGATACACAAGTGCATATATTGTTACGCTTTCATACGTTGTTCTAACTATATGCAGTTTATATGACATAATATTGCGTTTGTGTTTTATAGAAATTCGTAGCCCCACACCCACATCTTCAACCATGTGGCTTCTATGTGAGTTATTTTATTTGTTTATGTATTTGTCAGTAATCCAATTGTATATATGTAATACCCCGAATTTTATCGTGATTAGTATAAGATTAAGAGTTTATCATTGCAATGTTATGCCTGTGAATGTGTTGGAATTGTGATATGTGGAGGTTCTTTCCATTCTTCTTGAAGAATTTTTTTCTTCTTTCATCAAAGAAGGCGTGTTCCAAATTTTAGATTGAAAGCTTCTAAAACGAGGGAGTTATTGGCTTCCAAGGACGATCGCCTTCTACGCAGCTAACTGACCGCTCGCCAAATCGTCCCTCTTTGTAATATTTGTTCCCGTTCGTGACCAACCAACTTAGCGACCATGTCAACTACGGACGATCAAAATAGAAAAACGGACGTCCCTCTTATTTCGAACGTTACAATCTGTCTTATTTTTCCTTCGGCAATTGATCAATCCCTCAGCAAAACGGACGTCTCTCTCCCTTTAAAGGACGTTCGTCGCTGTAAAACCGACGTTCGGCCTAATAACGAATGTCCCCCATCGAGAACAATCCATACAGTCCAATGCGCTCGAACAATTCTTTTAATCCAAAGTCTGCGAACGCATTAAAATCTACCCTTCTAGATATAATTACAGCACGGGGCAAAATGTCCTTATCGTACCGTACTTTGGAAGATACTGAGCTGAACACCAGTGTGGGTTGTGCCTTTGCTGACACGTGGATAGAATCACCTGTGCTCAACCTTCGGCCTCAGAGGGAACCCTTTTACGCTTCTTCGTTACTTGAACCACCTTCGACGCCATTTTCCACTTCCACAAACGTGAGGATAGATTTAGGAAGTTTGAGTTGATCAAAGGAAGTCGAAATGTCTCTCAGCAATAGCTAGGGCGCAGAGAACGTCATTCACAATTATATAGTCAGATTTGCACTAGAGACATCCGTTGATTTGAGAAACGTCCGTTTAGGCTTGAACGACGTAGTCTTAAATTGAGAGACGCCTGTTTTGAGACTAGAGACGCTCGTAATGGGCAGAACGACGTAGTTTCAAGTCAATGGACTTCCGTTTCTGGACGAGAGACATCCGACATGTGAAGAGGGAAGTCCGTTTTGGAAGAGAGACGTCAGTCTTAGAAGAAGGAATCTGGGCCTTTTAAAAATGCGGCTACCTTGCACGCAACCATTCAACGTTACAGCCTTTAGAGTTCATCTTGGCCGTCAATTACGATCGAGGGATGTCCCTCCCTTTATCCAACGGCCATGGACGATCGTCCGTCATCGCTTTTGGAAAATGGCAAACTCCATCCTGATCTTCAATTCCGATCGATGGAGGTCCAATAAATAGCAGCAGAAGACTTACACAAAGTAGTTACAAACTACGCTCAAAACTAAAGGTCCAAAAGTGACAATAATATAATATCAATTAACTAATTCTAAAACCAAGAACTTAAAAATAAGATTCAGAGTACAAATCTACCTAAGATATTCTAAGTATCTATACAAATAAAATTAAATAAATTATACAGGGAAAATTCTAAATTTCACTCCTGAAGTGGCAATGAAGGATTTACTCTGATTAATTCCTGAAAAATAAAGTCAAATTTGGGGTGAGTCGACAAAACTCAGTAGGGATTAATTTATATTCAACTTTGTCTGATACAAGTCATGTATGATATTTCGGTTGATTATTCTTCACAATTTAATATAAGAAATAACAAAATGAACAATAAAATAATAAACATAAAACACAACGGTGATATTCAGGTAATCGCAACAGCTAAACAGACCCTGATCAAGTTTAGGGTTTTGCGCCCAAAGACATGGCACATACAACGGTCTTAACAATAACAATAAATAAATGAAAAATTAAACACAACGAACTGAACAGTGAGTCAACATGTTTAAATTAAAATAATATTAGACATTTTATAATTTAATGTGCATTGAATATAAAATAGCCTTTATCTCGAAACTGGGTCAACCAATGCTAAAGCCCAGTCCAAAATAATCACTGAGACATGATGGCAACACGTCCAATATCATTTAGGTCTTGAACCTAATCAATAATTTTTCTAATTATTATAATTTCAAATTTAAAATCACTTATTCAATTTATGGTCTTAAAAGAGTATAACTCGGCCCACCGTAGGGCGAGAACATAATCCAAGAAACAAGGGAATAATAATTTGGCATATAGTGTCTTAGTTAGCTAGAGCCAAATACCAAGGTAACATGGCCCAAAAATAAAGAATAAAATTTTGGCCAATAGCCCCATGGCCCAACAATCAGGCCCAAAGGCTTTTGCGCATGGCCCAAAGGCTTTTGCGCATGGCCCAAAGGCCTTATCCAAAAATGGGTCGCGGCCCAAAAAGTTTTATGGGCTATATTCCAATAAAGTTGTCTCACGGCTTGCCTGTTTCTTCCCAGTGACTCTCGCTAGTCGACAATGGACGCAGAGGGGCCGAAAATCACTCCCCAACCCGCTTGTCTCCTCCCTATCATGGAGATATCCGCAACATCAACAGTACCCAAACTAAATTTAGAAATCCAACAAATCAACATTGCCGATTTTTGAAGGATGTTCTTGGCCAAAAGGCCGAAACTTTTTCGGTCGGGATTTCCTTCTCGAACTCTAGTGATCACTCCAACAAACAGAACACATTTATACTTAAATTTTCATAGTCAAACCAACCAATCCAAATTCATCAGAAAATCTCAAATTTTTTGCAGAAGTTCAAGGATGAAACAAAGTTGCAAAAATCCAATTTTTCTTACCTGAGAAACATCTCACAGCCGAAGTCATAGCCAGCCATAGAAGTCCGATGCTCAAAACACAACCTTCAGCAAACAAATCTATCACTTAATATCAAACACTAACGAGAAGACGAGAATCAAGAATCGTGGCTTACCCTGGACGCATATGATTTGATACAACGTCGACGACTATCTTCTTCCTATTTAGACGCGGCTCGCTAGAGAGTGAGAAGGGATTTTTTACTAAGAGAAGATATGTGCCACAACCTCCCTCTCCACACTCTAAAATAAGGAAGTTTCCAAATCCTTACCCGCGATATATCTCGCAAACCAACAACCATACTAGAAACTAGGGGTGTGCATGGTTCGGTTCGGTTCGATTTTGATGTAGAACCAAACCGCACCGGTTGGTTTCGGTTTTGGTATTACAAAACCGAAACTAGATATACGAAAAACCGGAATTTTAGTTCCAGTTTTCCCTCTTTTATATTTATTTTTTTATTTAAAATTCTATTGTATTTATACGAAGCCAACATTTTCAAATACTTTTAGATGGCAACAATGGCCATTAAATAACACTATAACACAAGTTAAATTACCAGCATCTCAAAAAACTCTGAAAAAAGTGAGAGTCTGACACTCCGAAAACATTAACAGAAGTATAAAAACTACAACGGACAAACAAATCTAAGTGGAATAACAAATTTCAGCAGTTCATTAACAGAGGCTATTCCACATCTAGGTTATAAGAACTCTTAGCAGAATTCATCTTACACTATCAATTACAATTTGTTAGTAGCAATATCATTAGCAACCTAAACAACTGAGAAAAGCATGAGAAGAAATCATTAATCAAGACCTAAAACCACAGAAAGCATCAGGAAAACATGCGTAGAAACCATGAGTAATAACCCTATCATTGAAATAAGATCTCCAGAGAACAACTACAAGAACATGGTGATCAAGACTACTAGATACACAACAACAAGCAGGCTCAGAGCAAGACCATGTAGAACATGATTAGACAATTTATCAACATAAAATCCACTATCCAAAAACATTAACAGAGGTATAAAAACTACAGAGGGCAAACAAATCTAAGTGGAATAATAGGTTTCGGCTAGTGAAGCAAAAGTTGTAACAACTATCATCTCCAAATCATGTCAGGCAATCATTGATAAACAGGGTATTGCCCATTAACCATTTTCACAGCAATCACTAAGGAAATTGTAAAAATTAATCAATCAATCACAACAATCAGAATAAGATTTAGAATAAAACAATCACAACAATTAAAAAGAATCAGATTTACTAAGCAATCTACACTGGAGCCAGAGAGGGCAGAGGCGACTGTTGATTGGCGACTAGCAACCTAGAGGGCAGAGGAGACTCTCCAACAGCGACCGAGATGGCGACGTTGCAAAGGGTGATCTGGGTTTTCGAATCAGAACAGCAACTATGTCTTCTACAATTTGTGAAGACGACAGACGAAATGAAGATCAATGGAGTGGTTTAAGCGAACTGATTTTCGAGGTATCGATGGAGTGGATGGGGCGCTGAAGACGAAACGAGGAGAGTTGAAGACAAAAGGAGAGTCGACGACGAACGAACTTGCAGCAAAAGTGCGGAACAAGCAGAACAGTCAACAGCCCTAAAGCCTAAATGGCTACGCTGTTCGGTTTCGATTTTTTCGGTTTTGAGAAACCAAAACCAAAACTGAACCAAAAAATCCGGTTTTTATCAAAAAAGAACCGAATTTTGGTTTTAAGGTGTGCAAAACCGCACTGAACCGAACCGAACCGAACCGAATTGACCGGTTCCTGTTTGGTTCTTCGGTTCCGGTGCGGTTTGCACACCCTTATCGGAAACAAAATCGCAACAACGATACCAAGATTCCAACCCTAAGATATCAATCTGTCCATTAGAAATTTCTCCACAAGGAAATAAAAAAATTACAGGGGGAAGATCGACGTTACCCCGACGACGCACAGGTTGAAAATTCCGAACACTCCCTTCGCACAGTCACTTCACCAAAGAATTTGGAATAGGAAGAGAAGTTGAGAACAGTGGAGAACTTCCCCACTATTTATGAAATAGGGGGAGTTCTTTCCCCCTATTTAGGCCACATCCCCCCTGAAAAGGGGGTTTTCTAAATTTTTTTTTTTTTTTTTTCATTTGGCCCAGTTGGGCCGAGCTTCACAGTTTCCATATCTCCATTTCCTTTCCTCTTCTTTGCGCTTCAAGCTTGTCTTCTTGGGTTGCTTTCTATAGCAACAAGTGTGTAGGCTTCCCTTGATCTTCATGGGTGGGACACTCCTCCATTTGGGTCATAATTGAGTCACCTTCTAAATAGTTAGAAAGGTAAATGTTAATGAATCTTTGGCCCTTTGCTTTTGTGATTGGACCTTGTAGTCCACCATAGAGACATAAGTCAAGTTCAATATTTCAGCTGCAAGAAATAAAGACACATTGCTACAAACTGCGCAAAGAAATTATGCAATTATTGTAAGAAATATGGTCATATTATTAAAGAATGTCCCACTCAGCCCTATAATCGTAAAACTCATGTTAATCAAGCTATAATCAGTTCCTCTGCATCAACTAATTCAGAGACAATAGGTAATAACACAATAATTACTCCTGAAATTATTTAGCAAATGATTATTTCAGCTGAGGTAAAAATATTCAATCGTCTCTAACTTGGCTGGTTGATTATGGCGCATGTAATCACATGACTAGTTCTTCCCGCTCTCTTAAAAATGTACGAACGTATGATGGTTCATCTCATATTCAGATTTGCTAATGGTGATTAATTACTTATTCATGCTATTAGGGACATTAACTCAATAAAAGATGTACTTATATCACCCAAGCTTTCTACTCGTCTAATTTCACTTGGACAATTAGTTGACAATAACTGTAATGTTTGTTTTTCTCATAATGGTTGTGTTGTGTAAGATTAAGTTTTAGAGAAGATACTCGCAAAGGGGCCTAAAATTGTATGGTTGTTTCCTCTACATTTTTTCATTCCTAACATCATTTCATTAGTTTGTACTACTGTACCCCAAAAGAGTAAATTTTGACACAAAAGTTTGGGTCATCCTAATTCTATTGTTCTATCTCATTGAATAAATTTTGGCATTTTGAACAATAAGAATCAATTTTCATTTTATCGAAATTTTGACTTTTCTACATGCAAATTAGACATAAGTAAATGTCTTTCATTTCTTTCACATGGAAATCGTGTTAATCGTTGTTTTAATTTGATTCATAGTAATGTAGGGGGCATTACTCTTATCATATCTCACGGCAATTATAAATATTTTGTGACATTTATTGATAATTACAACAAATATACTTGAATTTATTTTCTTCGTTCTAAATTTGAGTTATTTTCTGTTTTTAAAAAAATTTTGGCCTATGTTGAAACTCAAATTATCTTCTACTATCAAAATACTACGATCTGATTTAGATGAGGAATATATGTCTCATGAATTTCAAAATTTTCTACAACATAAGGAATTCTTTATCAAAGTTCTTGCTATGCATACTTTTGGTTGTGTTTGTTTTGTTCATTTGCCATCACATGAACGTCATAAAATTTCTGCTCAATCCGTTACGTATGCATTTTATGGGTTATAGCATTTCACACAAAGGATATGGTTGGTTATGATCTATCTTCTAATAGATTTCATATGTCTCAACACATTATTTTCTTCGAATATCAATATTTCTTTCCTAGTCATGCAGAATCTTTGTCAGACTCACTTGTTCTTCCTAATTTGATGAATTAAGTCCACCTTCTAGCCGATTCAAACATGGATTTGTGTATGAAAGACGACGTCCAGATTTGTCACTTACTAATATTGACTAATAATCTGATCTTGGTCATAATGCTCCTACCCTACTCATCCTACTACAAGCATAACTCATCGACGTTCTTCCGGAGTTATTTCTAATAGGTATGAGTTCTCTCACACATTTCTTCATACTACTTAATCTTCCATTTTCGTTCCATGGTGCTATTCTGAAGTTGTGAAACATGAGTGGTGGCGTAAAGCAATGGCTAAAGCTCACACATGGAATATTGTTACTCGTCCTCCTAATGTGAAGACAATTGGTTGTAAATGGATTTACTCGACCAAGCTTCATTCTGATAGCTCTTTTGATCGATTTAAAACACAATTGGTTTATCTCGGTAATAAACAAGAGTGTAGAATCAACTATGAAAAAACTTTTGCTCCAATTGCTAAAATGACTACAGTCTGAACTATTATTTCTATTACTGTTTCACAAGAATGACCTCTTTATCAAATGAATGTCAAAAAAAAATTCTTCACGGGGAACTCAAAGAAGAAATTTACATGGTTTTGCCCCTTGGTGTGTCTTCATCATCCTCTTCGAAAGTATGTAAACTGAAACAATCTTTATATGAGTTGAAACAAGCACCCAGAGCTTAGTTTGATAAATTTCAGACAACCTTGACTGATTTTTCTTTCAAGCAAACTCAATATGATTCATCTTTGTTTCTTTGCACGACATCTAAATGAACTATTATTCTTCTTGTCTATATTGATGATATTGTCATCATGATACGGATTTTACGTCAATCATTCATTTGAAGCATAATCTTCAGACCGCATTCTATATGAAAGATCTTGGTCTTCTTATTTCTTGGGTTTAGAAATTCATTCTACTCCTGATATTTTTTTAAATCAACATAAATACACACATGATTTAATCACTTTAGCAGGACTTCAAGATGCCTCGTCTACTAATTCTCCATTGGAAGTCAACACCAAATATTGTAGCGAGGAGGGTAATCTTCTTTCTGATCCTACAGCTTATTGACAGTTAGTAGATAGCTTGAACTATTTAACTATTACGCGCCCTGACATCTCCTTTGTTACTCAACAAGTTAGTCAATTCATACAAAATTTTCAACAATTCCATTTAGCTGCTGTTTATCATATTATCTGATATCTTCAAAGAACATCTAGTCGTGGCTTATTCTACCCATATGGTTCTCCAATTCATCTTATTGCTTATAATGATGCTAATTAACTAGGTTGTCCTAATACTCGATGATCTATCACAGGTTGGTGCATGTTTTTTGGCAGTTCTTTAATTTCATGGAGAAGAAAGAAACAAGTTCAAATCTATAAATCTTGAATTGAGTCAAAATACCATGCAATGTATCTTGCTTGTTCGGAGATTATTTGGCTTTGTGGACTTCTATCCAAGTTTGGTTTTCCATTATCTACATCCACTTCGCTTCATGCTGATAATACTATTGCAATTAAAATTGTTGTTAATCATATTTATCATGAACGCACCAAACACATCAAAGTAGACTGTCACTCTATACGACAATTGTTTGACAATAAATCTCTTCTTCACATTTCCAATAACATGTAGATCGCTAACACATTCACAAAGGCCATGACACGTAAACGTCACCAATTCCTAATAAGCAAATTGATGCTTCTTGATCACACATCAATTTGAGGGGGGATAACAACTAGCAAAAGCATATATTAATATCTAAATTATAACCGTAAATAATTTTTAATTTATACTTTATTTAGATAAACACAATTTAAGAAATTGCAGATTTTCAACAATAAATGTAATCTCCATTCTTCTATATAATGGAAACAACTTTATGAAAGAGAGACATTCTATCCAATTCTATTATTGTTAGGAGGTGAAAGGCCGGAAGAGGAATTGTTAAGGGGAGAAGAAGAAGAGGGGCAGGAGAAGAAACCCAGAATAAGGATAAGAGAACGGGCTAGCATGAGGGAAAAAAAAAGAGGCGACGAGGGAGGGGTTGCATGGAGTGTAGAGGGAATGGCCAAAAACATGTTGGACCATGGAACAAGATGAGGGAGTTAAAAAAGAGTTGTTTTAAAATTTGATATGGCATTTTGAACTGTTCTTCAGAATTTTATTCACAATTAGTTTGAACCAAATGCTTCATTCGATTGTTTCAAGTTTCAAGCTTCAAGTTTCAAGTTTCAAGTTTCAAGTTTCAAGTTTCAAATTTCAAACTGAAGCAAAATGCCATACTGTGTTTAATTGAACCAATTGTCAGAAAAGCCAACAGTTCATTACATTTTAGTTAGTGCGTTATGATTTGCTATAATCCAAAACTGAGGTGTAATAATACCAATATAAGTCCAGATTACTCCTTCGCACAAAGAACCTCATTTATCCCACATGCCCAGTAGGATAAAATGTACCATGCCGTTACCACAATTTTCTTGATCACAGATATTCTGATAAGACACCAAAGCCACCAATCAAGTTCACAAGTCCAACCCAAAGAAGATAAGAGGGCGGAAACTCGAGAGATGGCCATTTCGGGTGCTAATAACGCAACAAGGGGGAATGTACCCCATTGGGTGGAATGCCCTCGTAGTTTTCTAGATTAATAAGGGGGAATATACCTCCATTGGGTGGAATGCCCACGTAGTTTACTAGATTCTTGAAAATAGCAGTGAGGAGTATTTATGAGGAGGCAGGGTCTTGAGGGGGTTTGGAAGAATATAGGAAAAATCGTGTATTGGGAGAGAGAGCCTCTGGAGTTGCTCTTATTGTCTATTCCTTTAATCGGAAGGATTATTTTCTCATTCTCTTGATTCTTATTCTCTTTGCTATTATATTCTCACGTGGTTGAATTATAGAAATCTATCAAATTCCAAAGCAGCTAGACGTCATAAACAGAATCCAACTGTATGATAGACGGGAAGAGAGGGATAATTTATAGGAAGTAATGGTTTAATAGAAATTACCTATCCTTAAATGAAAGATGATTACCAAGGGCCTTCTGCACTTCATTTCTCTTGAAAGTTCCAGGCTGAAGCCAATGTTCTGGTGAAACACGATTCATACAATATACCTTCACTCTTTGTTGCAGCTCCTGCCTATCAAGAAGACTAATCTGCAAATGCAGTATGAAATCATTGCTAAAGAAGAGATATGCATGCCTAATAATTTCGAAGAGAATTATTTTGAGAAATCTATTCCATATAATGTAAAGAAAACTATAGCATTTGAAATTTAGTAAAAAAATGTACACAGAAAATATCTGACTACATTAATCAACCCCATAAATAATTAGAAATGGCATAATTTTAATTTACAAGAAAACATAAAACAATAACAAGCTAATTATGCGTCTAAGTATTTAATCAAGAGGTCCATGCCACATTTATCTTCCCTATAGTGAGCAGGTACAGCAGAAAATCTAAGAAGAATTCAAAGACACACCACTATACGCAGAGCATGAGGATCATCATCACGATCTATAAGGGCCAGCAGCAAGATATCCAAGGGAAGTAACTCATGGGTCCAAAGGAAAAATACAAGGTTGGCGCAAGCTTTAAGTAAAAGATCCTGGTAGGAAAAAATAATTAGTTTATCATACAAATAAAACAGTCGCAAACTCTTTTACTCTTTCTTTTTCTTTAGAGATAAAAAAGAAAAGGTGATAACTCTTTTACTATACACTCAAAAACATATTAGTTGCAATTTTTGCCATTCCCAGCCACAAAATTTTTATGTACACAGGTGACATCGCTTTTCAATAAATTGTAAGGTTATTATTTGGGTGATAATGATGAACCCAAATGTGCAACTACAAGTCTTCCGCCAAACAACAATCCACCAGAGAATAAAATTATTTCAAGAAGGGATAGTGAAATTAGGATAAATACAGGTATGATTGTATTTAATGGATGAAAGAAATAGTGTATGCTAGTAGGAAATTCAAGAGTCATGTTCTCTCCCCTTGTAATACCCTGACTTTTCATAGTACTAGACATGAGATTTAGTAAGGTGAGTAGAGCTAAATTGGACGAATTTGGATATGTGGTGGAGTAAGTGATTAGACGATGTTATTGAAGGGTGTGGTTGATCACTTGAAGAAATGATCAACCCTAATTAGAGTAATTGAAGGGATTGAAGTACTCTGAAGTGTTGAGGACTATCAAGTGGTGTGGTGCAGTCAATCATGGTTGAACAAAATATTACAGCGGTCAATCAACTGAAGGGGCATGATCGATCAGTTTCAAAGCAAATTGTATACAGCGAGCAACTATTTTCAGAGCAGTCAATCAGCTTAAGAATGATGATTGACCAGGTCTAAAGCAGATTGCAAAATATTGATTCGCGCTCAATCGTCTACTAAGGCGATGATCGACCTGTAATTCTGAAAAAGGCAAATTGCGGTTGATCGTCAATGAATCACGGTCCATTGTGGTCATGGAGATTATAATTCTAATGTTTGCAGTCGATCACAGGAAGAGGGTGATCGACCGGGACTCAAACAGTCGACGAGAAAAATGGTCAACCCTCGTCTGGAAATCGAAGGGATGCCTGGAAAACGTCGGTTGGACTTTAGTGGATGCTTAAGTGTTGCTCGAATCGTCCTTTCACCTTCAGATGGATACTAGAGGGGTGTGAGTTACATGATATAATGGCAACATAGAGAGTTGCTGGGATTTTAAAGAGATAGGGAGAAAGAGACCGAGAGAGAAAGAAAAGAAATAAGAGAGAAACTGGGGAGGTGAGTTCAAAAAGGAGGAAGTATTTAGGAGGAAAAGAAAGAAGAGTACCGAGAGGAATTCTGGTAAAAGGAAATCGTGAAGGAAAACTGGAGTGAGTCTCTGGAAATTCAAGTTTCTCTCCAATCTCGAGTTCTTCAAGGATTCAGGTTGAAGGTTGTGTTGAAAAAGAAGATAAAGGAGGAAGGTGTTAGATATTGAGAAGGACAATTTTAAGTGTTAAACTCTCTAAAGACTCCAGGTAAAACTCCAGGTAAGTGAAATAGAATGTTTGTTGCCTTTTGGCCAACATCACCAGAGATTAGGGATTTGTAGATGATTGTGTTTATTGGATTATTAGGTTGATAATCTTGCTATTGTTCGAGGATGTATTGGTTGATGATGACTTGATGTTTGATGTTATGTTTATTAGATTTTAAGTTATTTAAGTTAAGGATTTTGATTATGCTTTGAGGTTTAATTTGAAGATCACTAGAGATTAGGGATTTGTTGATGATTGTGTTTATTAGATTATTAGGTTGATGATCTTGCTATTGTTCGAGGATGTATTGGTTGATGATGACTTGATATTTGATGTTATGTTTATTAGATTTTAAGTTAAGAATTTTGATCATGCTTGGAGATTTAATTTGAAGATATGCTAGAATGATAGACTTGTATAATAGACTTGTATGCGCTCATTTGCATTCATGCATCATGTTTTCATAAAATGTACGACAACTCTAAGAATTTTCCATTATACAATGACAACTCTTAAGAATTTTCCATGCTTTTCTCCTTGATATTCCCCCTTCTAAATACCCTGACAACTAACTTCTCATATTTTGAAAAAATAAAGAATGACCCTTTGCTGATGAAATTAGGAATGAAAACCACTAATTGAAAATGACTAAAAATATCCCCGCCCTTCACCATCTCCCTAGATAAGCATGCCCTTGTTGTGCCTAATGTAGGTGAACTCACTGGCAGCACATCAGATAATTTAGAATAAAAAATATAAATTCTAGGCACGCTGATGGAAACCTGAATGTAACACTGCACAATTCCACTCGTATATTTTGCATCAATATAAGTAAATAATAATAGCTTTCATTTTGACTAAGGTACAAAATATATTTCGAAAGCTACAGCTGAATCATTTCAATCCAAGTACCACTTCACACTTTCACTAAGAATATTGAATGGAATAGAATAAAATTAACGCAGGCAGGAGAAAAAACCTGCAAAGAACGTCCATGTTGAAGTTCAATCTGAATGTGGTGAAGCAGCACATCCACCATCGTGTAAATATTGGCAGTCACTTCTTCTGGCGAAATTTCTCGCAAGACATGTGCCTGAAATTCATTTAGAAAAGGAGAAAAGAGTAAACCAAATAGGGATTCAAACTTCAAAGATCTAATAATACTGATACCATTAATAGCCATTGTGAGTAAAAGTTCATACCAAAGTTGCACTATTAATATTTTCAGGGTGCCCTTGCATCAGTATCCACGCCCCAGCACATAAATATTGTCGATGCTGTGGAAAACTATGACTGATATACGTCATGACATACTTAGGATCAGCTGATGGTGTAAGAAGCTGGGTGCACTGATGAATCACGGTGGTTTCAGCCTGTAAAAAAATTGATTTCTTAATTTATTGACTTAGTCTTTTATTAGGGGAAGGACCACTAACAAAACAACAGAAAATCCTAAAAGCTTAAAACTATCCTTGATTTCAAATTCGAAGGCTTTGCAGTTATAGCATTATCTGCTTCCTGTAGTTGAAAACTCAAAAAAATTTGAATCATCTTTTTAATGGACTTAAAGTACCTGAATTGATCAACCAACTCAAGACTAGAACATACATTAGAATAGAACGCGGCTGAGGAACTCAATGGATAAAACACATTTTCTTAAGAAATATTAGGGGGTAATTCCAGGATTTTCGATTTAGTAGCCAAATATGCTTCAGAAGAGGAACTTTAATAACATTAGAATAGAAAGAAAATACTGGACATAAAATGGAGCATTATCTGCATTCTACTTATTTTGAAAAATTGCAGATTTCTAGTACAAATGAGCATAACATTTTGGTTTAATTGCAGTGAGGCATTTTTGTATAAGAAACTAACTTTACTAAAAGGACCTAGAATGCACATGAGAAGGTAGTATAAGAAATTCTCCCCAAAAGAAAACAAGCAGATGAAAATGCCTTTAGGCTACAATCATCGCAAAAGGATAACCCGTAAATTGTTTAAAACTATAAGTCTACTTGGCATAAGACCACTAATATTGTCTCCCAAATTATTATTTGTTCCGGTCTGCATATTCAGTTGCACATGTTGTATAATATCATTAATATCTTGTATGGGTATTACTCGTCTATGAGTTTACAAATAAATATAGTGTTGCTCAAGGGGATATCCCACAATTGCGCATCATAAATATAATTATTAAAGATATTCATTCTCTGCATTACTCTTACTTTAGTGGATTTCTTTTTAAGGAAATCATTGAAGTCTCCTCCTACACGCAATAGGGCAGCACAATCCAAACAAATTAACCAATTTAAACCAAAAGACTTGGCAGAAGCATAAACCCCAGATGTACCACCAATCATAGGTTCCTCACTGTCAATTTTAATCGAAATGGAGAAACAACCAAGCGCCACACTTATTACTCGTACATTGCACATCATGAAAATCCCCTTGAACAACTTTTCCGATGGTAAAATTGCCCACTTTTTTAAACAAAATACTCACACTGATGAAGTCATTTTACTACTGAGAGACGCCAATTTTTTTTCTTGCAAATCACAATGTCTGGATTCTCATTCTTTTCAATGTCTTTGATCACTCTCCTCTTTAAACTAGACCTTCAAGCTCTAACGTTAGAACTAGTAGTAATATTCATAAGAAACTGAATGCTCCCAAAAAAGACAAATTTGATTATCTTAGATCAGTCATTGTTGAACTGATGATCCCATTACCATTGATAAGCTCGATTTCTGAAGTACAGTTATCCATCAAATCTATTCCTCCTTAGACAAATCTAGATAAATGTTGATGGCTTTTTTCGAAACGTGATCATCACAAGCTTTGCCATTCAATTCTAGAGTAGTTTCATAATCGTTAGACTCATGTTGGCTTGGATGTAGGCCCACTCTCCACAATTGTGCCCATTTTGCAATATTTGAATATTCTTCTGGATAATACATCAATGTCAGAGTGAGTATTAAAAGTAATACTTTTGGCACATGAACTCTATTACTCGAGCTTTTATTTGTCAAATACAGAGAATAGAGGGGCAGAACTTTTCGCTTAGATTGATAGTGTTCCTTATCTCTATTTTTTTTTTCTATTTAGAAACGAAATATATTGATATAAAGAAGATACAAAAGAAGAAAAAGAAACATTTCTCAAAAAGAAAAAAACAAATACTTAATTTAAAATAATTTCTTTCTAATAAGAGAGAACTAAAATAAAAGGACATGTTCTAAAAAACTTATTCTCTCCAACCAGAGATAACTAAACTAAAAGGATGGGTCTTAAAAATTAGCAATAATGAAATTAATATTGTTTCAAATAACGATAATTGTCTTTTTATCGTCGAACATAATAGTATTGTGATGTACCCAAATAACCTAAAAAATTGCTAAAATGCTTCATCTCAAGATTAGCTTCCACTTCATATACCTTTCTTCTCGATTAAAAATCTCAGGAAGGAAACTCAGACTGTCAAAATGCACCGTCTGCATCCATATGCCTCTAGTAAGCTCTCAATTAGTCATAATGCGAGTGTTAATTTCTTCAAAGTTTTTGCAGAACAGACAACAATGCGATGAGAGAACAAAGAAAAGATTTCTCTTTTGGATTTGATCCCAAGTATACAACTTTTCATCTATAAGAATCAAGCGGACACTTTGATATTTTATGGGATTCTTTTGTTCCAAACAAAGTCAAAAAAAGGAGAAATTCTTGAAAGAAACAGAACTCCCAATAATTCAGATAAAAGCGAAATTATACGTGATTATTGCCATGAGTCAAGACATACTAAACGCACATATAAGAAATTGCAGAATAAATGACAGAGAAATCAATTTGCCTACATTGCAACTACAAATACCCAACCTGAGCCCTCTATTTTTGTTTCTGCTAATGAATTTGCTAAATTTTCATAGTACTAAAATATTAACACCTATCGAAATACATTATCGTTGGGCTCATTCCTCTCTTCATGTGTTGAAGAAATTATAAACCAAATTTAGTGATTTACCTTCTTTAAATTGCGAATCATGTCAGTTTGCTAAACAACATCGTTTGAAATCTTTTCCCAATATTCATAAACGAGTTAGTTTTCTATTTGAGTTAGTTCATTAAGATGTTTGGGATCCGTGTCCTATTACTTCTCAATCTGGTTTCAAGTATTTTGTTACCTTTGTTGATGACTACTCTTATGTAAACTAGCTTTATTTAATGAATTCTCGTCTTTAATAAGGATACAGATGCTTTGGTCCTACACTTAACCGATATCTTGTGTCAATTGCTATTACATTTTTTTAAAGTACTTTGTTATTTCCCATAACATCTACTAATGAAAGTCATAGGGCGACTGATGATATTATGATCTACACTATTTTTCCTATAACTCCTGCTCTCTCTACACCTACACTTTAAGTCTATTCTCGTCGACAACAGCCTCCGGTTACATGTCTCATACCATAATCTTCATTGTCAGATCTAGTCCAAAGTAATGATGATCTTCCCATTGCTCTTCGCAAAGGTAAAAGACAGTGTACGTATCCTATATCTTCTTATGTATTTTATAATTATCTCTCAACTTCATCTTGCATCTTTGTTACTTCTCTTGATTCTACTTCTATTCCAAAATCCATTCATGAAGTTTTATCTCATCCTGGTTGGCGAAGTGCTATGATTGAATAAATGAATGTTTTAGATACAAATGGTACTTAAGACTTGGTAACTTTACCAGTAGGGAAGAAAGCTATTGGAAGTAAAAAGGTATTTGCTATTAAAATAAATCCTAATGGGTCCTTAAATAAGCTCAAAGTTTGTCTTGTTGCTAAAGGATATACTCAAATTTAAGGAATAAATTATTCTGATACATTCTCACCAATAGCTAACTTAACGTCTAACAGACTATTTATATCTATGGCAGCTACTCATAATTGGCCTTTATATCAGGTAGATATCAAGAATGTCTTTTTACATGGTGATCTTTAAGAGGAAGTATATATGGAGCAACCACCTAGGTTTGTTACTCAAAGGGAGTATGGAAAAGTTTGTTGTCTTCGCAAATCTTTGTATGGCTTAAAACAAAGTTCAAGAGCTTGGTTTGACATATTCAGTCAGACAATCAAAACGTTTGGAATGAAAATAAGCAAATCTGATCACTACGTCTTCCATAAATAATCTGAAGTTGGCATCATTCTTCTAGTTGTATACGTTGATAATATTGTTATTACTAGAAATGATACTATGAGAATTTCATCTCTTAAATCTTTTCTTCATACTTAGTTTCACACCAAAGATTTAGGAGTTTTGAAATATTTGTTGGGCATTGAAGTGATAAGAAGCAAGAAAGAAATTTTTCTATCTCAAAGAAAATATGTATTTGACCTATTAACTAAAACTGGAAAGCTAGGAGCTAAACCAAATATTACACTTATGATCCCTAATCTGCAACTCACAAAAAATAGTCAATTGTTCAAAAATCCCGAGAAAGATAGAATATTAGTGGGAAAATTGAATTATCTTATTGTGACTCGTCTCGATATTGCTTATCCAGTTAGTATCATAACTCAATTTATGGCTTTTTCAATAGTGAACCATTGGACAACTTTAGAACAAATTTTATATTACTTAAAAAGGAACCCCTGACCGTGGTATATTTTATGAAAACCATGGACATTTTAATATTGAATGTTTCTCTGATGCAGATTGGGCAGGTTCAAAGATAGATAAAAGATCAACTACTAGTTACTGTGTGTTTGTCGGAGGAAATCTAGTCTCATGGAAAAGTAAGAAGTAGAGTGTTGTGTCCCGTTCCAGAGCAGAATCCAAATATAGGGCTATGGCTCAAGTTGTATATGAAATTATGTGGATACATCAATTATTAGAAAAGCTCAGCCTTAAGACTTCATTACCAACAAAATTATGGTGCGATAACCAAGTTGCTCTTCATATTGCCTCAAACCCCATATTTTATGAAAGCACTAAACATATTGAAATTGATTGTCACTTCATTCAGAAAAAAGTACAAGAGAGTAAAATTTCTACAGGATATGTGAATTCTGGAAAACAAATTGGAGATCTACTCACAAAAGCTTTGAATGGAAGTCGACTGAATTATCTTTGTAACAAGTTGGACATAATCGACATTTATGCTCCAACTTGAAGGGGAGTGTTAAAAATGTATAAATATTAAGATTAATATTTTTCTAATTAAGGTAGATTTTATTATGGTGGAAATTAAGAATCTCAATTTCAAAATTAGAGGAATTTAAGTTGTTTAGTTTCCTTATTTGCCTACCTATTCTTTGTATATATATTAGATGCATATCAATGAAAAAGTGGAAGATTTTGCTCTGCAATATTTTTCATTTCAAAAAGAATCATAAAGTCATCTTTTAGAGTTGGCAATTCTCGATCCTAGAGAGAGAAAAGATAGTTGCATGAAAACTGGAAAGCTCGAGTAACTTTGAAGTATTCATCTCTCTTCAGAAGGACAAAATCCACGGATTGTGTGCTTCATCCATGTTCAAAAAAGAGACAAGAGAATAGTTTCTATTATGAGATCAACAATAAATGCCTAGAAAATGAGAGCAAAAGGGAGCATCTCCTATCCACCCAATTTCCAATAATCGAATCAAGACTTCAGTCTTCACCTTAAAGGCAATGCAATCCCAAAAAAGATGAAAAACATACAAAAATATGTTTTCAAGGATTGCAAAATTAGACATGATTAGCAGGATTAGTCGCCCAACCAAAAGTCACGAGACCATATTTGTTCTTAATCACTGCATGCACAAGGAACCTGTAACACCTGGAAGTGTTTTTTTACATGTCATTTGTATGTTATACAATGATTGTGGTTGATAGTTATTAATTATCATTGAGATTGAATTGATTGATTGTTGATATTATTGATAGTGTTTAGATGGTTTAAAACGTGGGTGTTATCTGGAGATTTTGTGGATGTATGGAATTACAATAGTTAGGAGTACTTACTATGGGAATGTGAAGTTTGCCATTGTTGCAATCGTTTTCAAATTATGAGTGGACGACCAACTCTGGAGCAAACGCCCAGACTAAAAACACCCTCTTGTAGAATCCTCACTAATTTCTATAGAGCGGGCATTTGATTGCAGGTGTCCAAATTTGAAAATCTCTTGAGAGAGCAAACATCCGGATGGCAAAACATGCTCTTTGGACTGGGCGACCGGGTTTGTTACAGACGTCCGGATGAAAAACTCCTCTCGGAAGTAGATAGTCCGGCAAATTAGAACTACATTAAAAAATATTGGTGCAGGGGTCTAAAATCGAAAACAATCATCATGGAAGTCAAAATGTCATCAGATTATTGCTGAGTAGGGATTAAATTTTGGTGAATAAACTTTAAAATGCAATGATGATTATGGTGAAGTGTTTAAAGGTGGATTAGGACACAAATTCATGGCTAATGACTCAATGCATCAAGCCATTAACACATCAAAAACCCTCTCTTTTCTCACACTAAAGGAAAGGAAAGAAACCCTCAAAGAACTACAGCTTTCTCTCGACTTCCTAAAAGTAAGACGAGTTTTCTTTGAGGTATAAGTAAATTTTATGAGTTTGGTAATGTTTATGAAATGGAAAGTAGTAATATGGTGAGCATAAATTTATGGTATTATAAATATTTTGAAGTGTCCACGAAATGGGATTTCTTGTTCGATTTTCTGGTTGGAAGTACTTATTTATATTCTAAGAGCATGCTGGTAGTTATAGGTGAAAAAAATATCAAGATGTATTAATATATGCACTAAATGTTAATCTTGGTCAAAAAACTGTGAAATTCTGAACATGTTTTGGTTGTGATGGCACCATCCTAACTAAATGACTGTCAATAGTTAAAACTGTTTTACTATATTTTACTAGACATATTAAGAAAACTATAGTCTTAGGAATTAAGATAACTGGAGTTGTGTACTAAAAGTTATGAACATGTGAAATAGATAATAAACCTTAAATATAAACTGGAAATTTGTAAAGGGATAGCTCTATTTGTAATGTTTTATTTGAGGCATGTGCAATGGTGTATCAAAACTGATTTTACACATCATTGTACACCATACACCTTCTTATAGAGTTATAGATCTTGGAATCAGGGGATTTGGATCACTTTATTAAAAGTTATGCATATTCTAAATTCTGTGTACATAATTGATTTCTAATGTTGAGATTATTGTGTTTAGTTTGATCCAAAACAAAAAATAATTGATTGAGTGGCTATAACTATGCTGAGACTCTGAGGTAAGATATGTTTGCATGTGTTTGGCATTTTAACCTACATCACAAGGTACTAGGATAATATTTATGATTAAAATGTTATTACAATATTTGACATGCTAAATATATATATATAATGTTGGTGGTTGATGCGCTATAGGATTGATATTTATGCTTTGATATGTATGAGGATAGTAGCCATTGTCATGTTATGACAAATGTGATAAATGAATATGCTAATATGATGTAGTATTCCGATGAAAAGGATATTAAGGTTATGAAATGGTTAACATTGACATATTAATAAGCATTTTTCATGCATCATGAAAATATTTTTATAAGAAATAAAAAATAATAATTTGATGGATATTTTTGCATACTTAAAGATTGAATACGAACTGAATATACATAAATAGTCCTTGTGGGGCGGGATTCGAGTTGGTCATTCCGCATGAAAAATTACCCTCAACGACTAGATGGTAAAGTGAAATAAAAGAAAAACTGAAAATCGAAAATGCATGTTTTACGAAATTGCATAACATAAGCATTATATTATTGCATTGCTTACTGAATATTAAGCTCATAGGTGAATCTTATAATGTAAGTGATGATAACATAGATGAATTTAATGTTGATTGACGATAGTGAGACTGCAGTTGATGGAGTATGGCTAAGTTGAATATTTGTTTTCGTTCGACGATTTTGACCAGTGGGTTATGGCTCAAGAATGTGTGTTTTTTATGAAATGGTTAAAACTAAGTTATATGTTGTTTGACTTACTATTTTGTGGTGATGTTTTTGGAATGTATGTTTTATACTTATGAAAGCTTTGATGAAACAACGTTTTTGTAAAATTGGTTTTAAGTACATATGTTTCCATCGTGA
Organism: Begonia loranthoides; assembly: GCA_022433065.1. Taxonomy (NCBI): domain Eukaryota; kingdom Viridiplantae; phylum Streptophyta; class Magnoliopsida; order Cucurbitales; family Begoniaceae; genus Begonia; species Begonia loranthoides. The sequence goes on from CM039483.1 coordinate 30,736,516, forward strand.
TGAATGAACTCTATATGAATGCAATATGTTGGAATGGATCAGATATATATAAAGAAAAGTCTTCTGCTATGTTAAAAATTTTCAATAGCAAATCAAACACGTTTTGAAAAAAAAAAGATTAAGAAAACGGGGCGTAACAGAACCAGCCTTCAAAGGAAATTTTCACAGCCATTTCTCCAACAAGGCTTTGTTCCTAACCTGAAAGTTACCAATCTCAAGTCTTCCTTGCAATATAGAATTGATAATGAACTCCGAACGAATCAAATGAGGACTGAATCCTCCATTTCCTTCCTAGAAAAAATCTCTAACCATTTTATACAACATCGTAGCAACTTTACCTGGGAGTTTAAGAGAGAGATAGTAGATATGGATGTTATCAAACACTACATGAATCAAAGTAACTCTTCCACCTCTAGAGAGGCAACATTTTTTTCAACTATTTAGATGTTTCCTAACTTTCTGTAAAACTGACTCCCAAAAACAGGAAAAGGGATTACCACCCTTAGGAAGACCGAGATAAGAAAATGACCAAAAACTTTTTCTGCAATTAGTCGTAGTGAAATATCTATCAATACTGATCTCATCAACATTAATTCTCATGATATCACTTTTGTTAAGGTTTAGTCCAAAATTTTTCACATCCACAAAAATTTGAATTTTAAAGTCCTCGTCAACAAAAAATAAAGGGAAAATGACAAATTAACCATCGTGGTTTTAGGTCAATGACAAGTCAACCACTGTGGTTTAAGTCTTAACAAGTTAACCACTAACGTATGAGAAAATGACAAATTTAACATCGCAGTGACGTTCGCCGTTAAAAATTAGTCAGGACACCGCAGCGGTGTCGTGTGTTGCGAAGGAAAACACAAAGTTTTGTCTGGACGCCGCAGGGGTGTCGTGAGGACGCCCTTGCGGTGTCCTCACGACACCCCTGCGGTTTCTTTCAAAATCAATGTTTTTATTAGATTTTCGACCTCTTCAACTTCAAACGACCATAATTTTCGCTATGAGTGTCGGAATTGGACGCAGAAGGTATCAAATCGAAGCTCTCTCAGAGATCTACATTCGTTACAGGGTTTACCCCATGACCCCCTTGTTTCGACCCCTAAATCTATCGTCTAAGCCCTCAAATCTGCAATTTAACATGTTTAACTTTAAACTATGTAAGACGCCGCGGCGGCGTCCCGACTACGTTTTAACGGCGAACGTAACTACGATGGTTGATTTGTCATTTACACGTACGTTAGTGGTTAACTTGTTAAAACCTATACCATAGTGGTTGACTTGTCATTGACTTGAAACCACGATGGTTGATTTGTCATTTTCCCAAAAATAAAATAATGTTCTCAGCAAACTAGAGATGAGTAATGCTAACAATATTACTTCCAATTTTGAATCCCAGTATCAAACTGAGCTTTTTCAATCTATCAAACATTTCCCCAAAGGCATCACCAATGACAATGATAAATGACAGAAAATTTTGATGAGCACAAACATCCTCAGATCCACTTCCTCCATCACCATTCAAAATCTTTCATTCTAAGAACAAAATCAAGAAAACTCTCATCAACATAATCAAAAGTCTTCTCAAAATCAATTTTAAGGACCACATTTTTCTTCTTTCATTTATAATTTTCAATACTTTCATTAGCAATTACAAAAAAATCAAGAATATTTCAACCCACAACCAAAAGCCCCTTGTTCCATAGAGAATATCTCTACAATAGTATCTTTAAGACAAGGAGACAAGACCTTAATTACAATTTTGTAAAGGCTTGAAACCAAATTAAGAGGCTTGTAATTTTTCAAATTTTCTAAATTCCCTATCGTGTAGAAGAGACACTAGTAAGTCTCATTAGTTTTTGGATTGGTAATGTCACTTTGATGAAATTCCTAAAAAAATTTAAGCATATCATTGGAAAAAGGCCATGGTAAATCTATAGGCCCTTGGAGCTGTCTCTATCACCACCAAACACAGCCTGTCTTCTAATGAAGACTTTCTTTGTTGTTGTTTTAGAGGCCAGCAAAACAGATTGTGCCATCCATTGTCCGTGCTTTTCTTTTAACGAGTACTTTCTTTGTTATTTTAGAGGCCAACAAAACAGCTTGTGCCATCCATTGTCCATCCGAATTTTCCATCTCTAGATAGTCTGATAACCTTCATATGTGGTTAACTTATGCAAGGTGAGATAAAAAGCATTATAAAAGTAACAAATGAGAAGGAATGATAGTTTAGGAAATTATTATATAATATATTATTTTGTTATTTTAATATTGGAAATTAGTTAGGATGATTAGGAAAGTCTTCTATATATAGGACTAAGAAGTCTAAGGAAAACGGAGAAAAAATTAGGAAGAAAATAGGAAGTAAGAAAATAGGAAATAATGGTATGTCCTACATCAATCTACTCCTTTTGAAGAAAATTTGTCCTCGAGTTTTGTAAATGTAAAAAAAAAAACTCCTCTGGTAATGCACCAACGAAAGGAGATTAGAATATAACCTAAAAATACATTGTTGAAATGTTGAAGATGTGAATCAATAAAAGGAGGAAATCTGCAACTTTGCGGTCGACAGTTCGGTTGATGGTGCAGTCGATTAAGCGGTTTAGGTAGGCGACCGAAAACTTCTTTCCTTAACTTTCCTGTAATTTCAATAATGGAAACTCCAACTTTGGAAACTTGTAACTACTTCGTTTTAGAAGCTTTTAAGTTAAAATTTCAACTACACTTTCTAGAATAAATAAGAAAAAGAACTCTTCAAGAACTTAGAAAATATCTGATAGAGACCGAAATTGAAGATCAACTAGAAACAGTGAAATTATACGAAAAACAAAAAAATCACACGATAGCGCAAACGTTCGAGAGGTCTGCTAGCTCTCCCAATTGACAATCCCTAAATTTTTCGATGCCCCGACCCCTTACAATTTTCCCTTTTTATTTCCCGACAACACACTCGACTACTAAAAGGCTATTAAAAATACCTTAAAAGGCCAAAAAACCCTAACAGGCCTTATAGATTAATTGGCCCGTTTTGTCTTTCTAATATAAGTAAACCTAATCGGTAGAGACGTATCAATACCCCCTTCCCAAATATGCACCTTGTCCTCAAGGTGGAAGTTGGGAAATTGATGATTGATAAGGGCAAAAGGTTCCTAGGTGGCATCCTTTGGGAGAAGACCCGTCCATTCGATAAGAACTTCCATCTGAGAAGTAGTGCCGTGCAAAGGTTGACGAACTCCCCGTAAGGCCTGCGGTTCCACTATTACTTCATTGTCCGCTGTGATAGGAGGAAGACAAGGGGAAACAGTATGTGAACCAATAGCCTTGCGTAATTGTGAAACGTGGAAAACTGGGTGTATGGACGATCCAGGGGGAAGGCCGAGCTTATAAGCCACCGGTCCCATTTTGGCTATTCTAGGGAACGGCCCATAAAATCGAGGATTAAGTTTCTCGTTACGGCGTTTGGCCAACGATTTCTAACGGTAAGGCTGTAATTTGAGAAAAACAAGATCATTTTCCTCAAATGTTATGTCACGCCGATGACTCTCTGCTGCTTTCTTCATCTTTGACTGAGCTCGGTTGAGGTGGTGCTTTAATTCATCTAGGATCGCATCACGAGAGCGAAGGAGAGAATCGATAGACGGAACTAGAGAATTGCTGACACCATAGCGAATCAATGGAGGAGGATCTCGTCCATAAACCACTCGAAATGGAGTAGTGTTGGCTGAAGTGTGGAATGAGATATTATACAAATATTCAGCCCAAGGTAACCATGAAGCTCATTGTTGAGGCGTGTTCCCCACAAAACAATGTAGATAAGTCTCAAGGCAACAGTTAACTACCTCAGTTTGGCCGTCCGTCTGAGGGTGGTAAGTCGTGCTATGTCGTAGCGTAGTGCCTTGTAATTTGAATAACTCTTTCCAGAATAGGCTAAGAAAGATCTTATCCCTGTCAGAAATAATAGTGCGCGGGAAGCCATGTAACTTCACTATATTAGAAACAAAAGATGCAGCCATTGATGATGCCGTAAACGGATGCTTAAGGCCAATGAAATGAGCGTATTTACTTAGTCGATCCACCACTACGAGAATAGAATACATGCCAGCTAAGCGAGGAAGACCCTCAATAAAATCCATAGAAATATCTTCCCATACTTGATTCGGAATAGGAAGTGGTTGTAATAACCCTGCGGGGGATAAAGCTTGATATTTATTTTTTTGACAAACCTCGCATGCCGTAACATATTGGCTGATATCTTTTTTAATACCCTGCCAAAAGAACTCCCTTGAAATGCGATGAATAGTTTTAGAAATCCCCGAACGGCCTCCAAATGCACTACCATGAAATTCTTTGAGTAGGAGAAGAATGATGGTTGATTCTTTGGTCAAAATTACCTGATTCTGAAAATATAGCCGGCCATTATGAATCTGATATTCTATATGATCGGGTCCTCCATTCTATAAGTCAGTATAGATGGCTCCCAATATAGGGTCTAATCTCACCTCGGAATCCAGTTGCTCCCGTGGAATAAGTGTAATGAGAGACACCGCCATAAGTTATGAATATTGTGGTCTTCGTGATAAGGCATCTGCAGCCTTGTTCTCCACCCCCGGACAGTAATGAATCTCAAAATCATAGCCCATTAGTTTGGTTAACCACTTTTGATGGTTGGTACTCACCACTCACTGCTCCATAAGAAACTTAAGGCTGCGTTGATCTGTGCGAACAATAAATTTCCGTCCCAATAGATATAGTCGCCACTTCTGTATGGCAAAGACTATAGCTTTAAGCTCACGTTCATATACTGAGCCCTGACGGGCTGACTGAGGGAGCGCTTGACTAAAATAGGCAATGGGTCTGGCTTCCTGCATGAGGACTGCCCCAAGTCCACAGCCTGAAGCGTCAGCTTTGATAATAAAAGGTTTAGAGAAATCTGGTAGAGCAAGCACTGTTACCGTAGTCATGGCTTCCTTAAGACGATCGAAAGCGAGTGTTGCTTCAAAATCCCAATTAAAGCTATCTTTCCGTAGTTGATTGGTTAGCGGCATTGCTATCTTGCCATATCCCGTGACAAATTTTCGATAATTGCCAGTGAGGCCTAGGAAGCCTAGGAGGTCCTTCAAAATGCGAGGTGTCGGCCACTGGAGCATGTCCTGGATTTTTGATTGATCGGGAGCCACTCCTTCAGCAGAAATAATGTGTCCCAGATATTCCAGTTGATACTGTGCAAAAAGACACTTAGCTTTATTAACATGGAAAGAGTGCTCTCGTAAAATCATGAAAACCTGTTCCAAATACTGCAAATGAGTTTCCAGGCTGGGGCAAAATACCAAAATATCGTCAAAGAAAACCAAGACAAATTTGCGAAGGAAGGGTCGAAAAATTTTATTCATCACCGCCTGAAATGTGGATGGTGCATTAGTAAGGCCAAAAGGCATCACCAATTCGTAGTGACCCTCATGCGTACGGAAGGCCGTTTTAGGAATATCTTTGGAACGGACCTGAATCTGATGATATCCAGACTTCAAATCCAATTTGAAGAAAATCTGAGCTCCGTGCAACTCGTCCAACAATTCATCTATAACCGGAATCGAAAACTTGTCCGGCACTGTTACCTTGTTGAGGGCACGGTAATCGACACAAAATCGCCAACTTCCGTCTTTCTTCTTTACTAATAGCACAGGACTCGAGAATGGGCTGCAACTATGACGAATAATTCCCGCTGCTAACATTTCTTCCACCAATTTTTCCATCTCATTTTTTTGAATATAGGGATAACGATAGGGTCGCACACATACAGGTGATTGCCCGTCCTTGAGAACAATAACGTGGTCATAAGCACGAGCGGAAGGAAGCTCAGTAGGGGTTTCAAACAATTCTTGATATTAACTGATCAATTGTTGAATACTTGTTGGGAGACTTTCTAATTGTGAAGACTCGGGCTCAGTCAGCTGCAAGTTGTAGCACTCCAATAATACCCCTTCTCCGCCTTTCTTTATAGCTTTCATCAAGGCTTTTAAAGAAACTGAATTCTTATTAAGACTTGGATCTCCTTATAATCAAATATTCTGGTTTCCCGCCTTAAACTTCATAGTTAACTCAGTCCAGTTCACGTGCATATCGCCTAACGTTTGTAACCACTGCATCCCAAGGATGATGTCGGAGCTTCCCAATTCCAGAGGCAAAAAATCCGCCTGCACTTCCAAATTTTGCAGCTTTAGTTGAATCGCACGACAAATCCCTTGACTCTAGATGGAGAATCCCATGCCCATCAAAATTCCAGAGCTGCTAGTTGTGTCCATTGCCAAGTTTAAACGCTGAACGAGCTCCGTTGAAATAAAATTGTGGGTGGTGTCACTGTCAATTAGAACAATAACCGATATACCATGAATGTCACCATGCAACTTCATCGTTTTGGGTGGTGTTAATCCCACCACCGAATTTACTGATAATTCCACAGTGCTTGGAAATGGGTCGGTCACCTCTTCCTCAATTTCCTCTATAACGTCATCTCTTGCATCTGTCTCATCAAAATCATGGCAAATGAGTACTTGCAGTTCCCGAGATGTACAACGATGGCCAATACTATACTTCTCGTCGCACCTGTAACACAATCCTTTATCCCGCTTTGCCTGTAATTCAGAATCAGTTAACCTGCGAAACTGGGCTTTTGGGGTTGGAGCGATCGTCTTAACGACCGATTGATTTCTTCCTTCAACTGGTCGGACTGAGGAAAAATTGTCATGCCTTACATTTGAACTGTGTATTGTAGTTTTTCCTGCAAATGTGCGAGCTGGGCTGGCGGAATAAGATGATCCGAATTCCCAGACCCCATTAAAATTCTTGTTGTTCCTGAGAATAGCGATTTTGTCTTCAATTCGCTGGGCCGTTTGCATGATCTGAGTCAAACCACTAGGTCGCAACACTAATAATTCTGCCCGTATTTCTATTTCTAATCCATTAATAAATTGAGCCTCCAACATGTGATCTGGAATGTCCCGAAATGGAACAGCCAGCTTTTCAAATTGCAACCTATACTCTCGGACTAAGCCCTCCTGTCGTACCGCCAATAGTCGTTCTGACAACGTTCCCTCATGTGAAAAACGAAAACAACCCAATAATCGTTCCCTTAGATCCACCCAACTTCGAAACGGTTGTCTTCTATCCTCCCATTAATACTAAGCTAAAGCCTCTCCCTCAAGGTGCACTGCCACTGCATCAATTTTTTCGATCTCCGTTAAACGTTGAAGGGCAAAGAAACGTTCAACCCTGAATACCCAATCATCGGGGTCTCCATTTTCGAACACTAGCATTTCCAAATTTTTAAGCCGACTATCCCCGGCTAAAACTCCAAGTACCTCCTCCGACTTATGGCGAAAAAATGAATCGTTGTCCACTACCCGGTTCTTGTCATTTTGCTCGCGACAACCCGAGCCTTGCCAGGTTGGCAGCCCACTTTGAATAGCTCTATTGTGGGTTGGATTTTTTTCCATAAAACTTTCCTAGCCCATAAAACTTTCCTGGCCAAACCTTCTGCCATCGTGAATATGCATGTCAAACCCAACCTCCTGGCCCAGCCTTCTGCCCTCGTGAAGATGCATCTCTTCAGCAACCTTGGAAGTCTCTTCAGCCACGCGAGAAGTCGCACCCACCCGCGACGCTTCAGCCTAGACCCGACTGGACAGACCAACTCCCGGCAAAGGTTTGCTCCGTTGCAGACCAGAGCGAATCTCCACGCGTGACTCCCCAACGCCTGCTTCGACGTGCGATTCGCAGAGCCCTCCCTGATCAGTCTGTATCAACAGAGACCTCATAATTAGAGCGATATCTGCCTTCAAGGATTTCAACGAGTCTGTGTCCGCCTTGAGCGCACCCATTCCTTGAGAAAGTTCGTCCCGCAGACTTCCCAATTCGTTTCTGAATTCCTCACTGCCAACTAAATTTCCCAACTCCACTTTAAGATCTTCCCGGGTTACTCTTTCTTCTCCAGCCCCTTCTTTCGTTTCGCTTCTCTTCCCTGCCATAGTCTGACTTTTTGACGACAGCTTTCGGCACAATTCTCCTTCCTCAAAAAAAAGATGCTCTGATACCAATGATAGAGACCAAAATTGAAGATCAACTAAAAACAGTGAAATTATACGAAAAACAGAAAAATCACACGATAACGCAGACGTTCAAGAGGTCTGCTAGCTCTCCTAATTGACAATCCCTAAATTTTCCGATGCCCTGACCCCTTACAATTTTCCCTTTTTATTTCCCGACAACACACTCGACTACTAAAAGGCTATTAAAAAAACCCTAAAAGGCCAGAAAACCCTAACAGGTCTTATAGATTAATTGGCTCGTTTTGTCTTTCTAGTATAAATAAACCTAATCGGTGGAGACGTATCAATATCCTTCAAGAATTAAGAAATATGCTGAAAATACTCCAGGTGGTCGGATTTAGCCAATATAGAAACTTGTAACCTTTGAATGGATGCTCTGCTGATGATGACGCCTCTTGGTGGTTAGACACCACTTCTCACATCCTTTCCCAAAGGACTGGGGCTACGGATGTCAATTAAAGAACTCACTCCACTCCAAGTGAGCCAAATCTTGTAATACTACTCACACAAGGATGTTTTGGATATAACTCACCAAAGTGTTTAAAAAAAGAATCTCTTCAATTTCAAAACAAACAAAGAGCTTTTGTATTGAAACTTCAATGTCCTTAAACTTGTATATAAGGTGGCTTTAAATAGCGAATTACAAACTATAAAATAATAGTAAACTAATTAAGAAACAATAACCTTAATCGGCACATAGAATAAGTTGTCTGATTTTCTACTTAATAGAAACTAGGTTAATTAACTAATAAATTATTTAATTAATATATTCCTTTCTTCTTCTCTAAGCCTTGATGTATTTGGCAGCTAATCCATGTTGGTGCTCGGCCACTTAGATAGTTTTCATGTAGAGAATTCCTTGATTTCCAAGTTTGGACACTTGAGTTTTCCTTAATTTTTCCTCTCGATTCCGTGGGCTTTTGACATATCAAATTAACTCCAAATTTAGTGATTCAACTCATTCTAGAGAGTTTAGGAAATCAACTACAATCTTTATAAAGAACACTTTTTGAAATGACGTCGTTTTGAAAGTCAAAATAGTCAAACACTTTTCGAAGATTAGAAAGAAGACAATTTTTGGAAAGTCCATCAAATATTCCACAATTGTCCTTGGACTTGCACTTATGCTTGACCTTGAATCTCTTCATGCTAATCTTGGAAACTTGATTAATAATAAAATAGACTCATAGTCCATCATCCTCTCCAGGTTGAAAAAAATTAAACTCAAATCATATCTTGTGTCACCATATTCTTTATTACAATAAAAAAAAAATCATCATGGGCTATCATCATTGCAATGTCTTTAATCTTTTCATAAATGTAATAAGGCAACAAATAGTGATTGATGTATCCAGCTGATGATGTTAAGATTCTCATAAACATCTTTCCATGCTTCAATAATAACCCGAATAATAGATTCTCATTCATTGTCTTCGAGTTAGAAATAATGTAGACCACAATATGATTTGTCATAAATATAATCTTGAGAACCCTTTTAAGTATGTGTGGCCAAAGAATAATCTCATCATAATATTCCTTAATTCAATTGCCATAAGAGTTTTGCCAAGTAGTCACATCAAACATGAAAATTTTTCTCTTGGTGTAATATGTTCTTCTAGCCCCAAAATAGTAATCAAAGTCAACATCAAGATTCATTAATACCAAGAACATGCCACTATGCAAAACCATCAATGAATTTCTACCAAAATTTATGAGAGTAACTTTATTACTATAACCAAAGATTATGCCAATACTGTAAAAAGTTTCAATTCATCCAACTCTAAAAATCTTAGTAATCAATTTATTCAATGGGTCATCCCTCTTGTCATAAGCATAGGAATCTTCAACCGATTTTTCTTTAATGTATCATGATTCTTTACAACTTGCCTTGGTTGAAGTGGGATTAACATGTCTATCCTTCCACTATCTTTGAATGTATAATAATTAGAAATGCAATTAAAATACTCATCATGCACAAGGCACAGTAATTTCTAAAAATGATCACTTGTACTTGCCATATAACATATCAATATATTAGTAAAACTTCCATAAGTTAACTTTCTTTAATCTTTGCTCTCAGTTTCGTGAGTTTTTGACATATCAAATGAACTCCAAATTTAGTGATCCAACTCATTCTAGAAAGCTTAGAAAGTCGGCTACAATCTTTTTTAAAGAACTCTTTTTGAAATGACTTCGTTTTGGAAGCCAAAATAGTCAAACACTTGTATAATGTTAGAAAGAATACAGTTTTTGGAAAGTCCATCAAATATTCCACAATTGTCTTGGGACTTCTACCTAAACTTGATCTTGAATCTCTTCATGCTAATCTTGGAAACTTGATTAATAATAGAATGGACTCGTAGTCCATCATCTAGGATCGAACATGAATTTGGTGTTTGTTGCTTCGAAAATCAAGTTTGGTGAATACCAGACTGCAACTGTTTAAACCTTGGTGGAGACCCCAAAAGTTGCTTTAAATTGATCGTCAATATCGAATGCAATAATAAAACTAGAACCTTTAAATTGCTCAAACGAATCTAATTTCATTTTGCCACGTTCGTTGTTTACGATGTTTTGTTGTTCAAAGAATATCTGTTTTGAGGTGGGACAAACTCATCATGTTGTTGAAAATACCAGTTGACTCACCAAACAATTTAACTGGTTGGAAGGAGTCCAAACGAACAAAATCATATTTTAAGATTTGAATGTCATGATTCGATTCTGGAATCACAGGAATTGGCGATATGCAAGTTTCAGTGCTAGTGAATAATGATTGGTCTTCCTTTAAAGCAGGACTAGTATCTGGCTGTAGAGATTGCGACATCAACACTATTTTCTTGTCAAACCACCAAAAGACAAGTATTGTCACGACTTCTAGAAGTGGCATCAACATCATAATGTCCTGATCGTCTAAGTAAGACATGACAAGCGTTCATATCAACTACGTCACACATAATTTCATCCTTTTAATATTTACCAATGGATAATGGAATCTTACACACATCAAACACTTAAATTCACGTCCTTTCTTGATCCATACAATTTTGTATGAAGAAGGGTGTTTATCTGTTTTTAAATTGAGTGTCTTGACAAGAGCCTTAGAGATAACATTCTCACCACTGCCACTATCAATAATTACATTGCAAACCTTGTTACAAAAGAATTTATGTCGTTGCGAGTGAACCATTTTTTTCGGGGCCAATAAGAGTCACGGGATAATACATGTAACCTCTTCTCCAACATCACCTTATTCGAACTCAACTCCTCCATAAATTTCATCGCTCAGTACTTCTTTCCCCTCATTGTCCTCTTCCTCTACGAAGTTAACAAAATGTCTATTTGGACAATTGTTAGAGAGATGACCTAGTTGATTGCATCTAAAACACATGCCCAAATTAGGGCCCGCATAAGAATCGCTACGATTTTCTTGCTATTGTGAAATGTGATTGTGTATTAGGTCTGACTATAGTTGAATTTCCATCTTTATTTGGAGCTGATTATGGGGTGTAAAAAAATCCTTATGAATACTGTCGCTAGCAGTCATTGATCCATTTTTATAAGAAGAATTTTCTATTGATGATAGGCAAATATTGTTTGAATTACGAACTATAAATCTATTGATCTAAGTTTCAACCTTTATTGCTAGATTCACACCATCCATCACCGTCCAAACTGATTGAAGAGTTAATCAGTCTTGAATAACTAGTTTGAGGCTGCCAATATATCGAGTTATCAATTGCTCATTAGTTTCATATAAATTAACTCAAGCATTCAGTCGGTAAAATTCTTCTATGTATTCGTTCAATGTTCGTTTAGCCTGCCAGCAATTTTGATACTGCTGATATAAAAATTGTTCATAATCAGGAGGAAGAAAATGCCTTCGCAATAGTTGCTTCATCTTGGGCCAATTTTGAACTCTCCATTTTCCTTGCCTCTGTCGATTAAGTTGAAGTTGTTCCCATCATGCAGAAAGCTCTCCCTTTTAATTTATATGTCACTAGCTTGATTGTTTTTCCTCGACAATATTTAGATAATCGAAACAAAATTTCAACCGTGTAAACCCAATCAAGGAAATTTTCAATATTTAATCGACCATCAAAAGTTAGCAAGTCCATCTTCATTTTGAACTCGCAAGTGTTTGGCCGTCAAGTCCATCTTCAGGGAAATTATCTCCTTCGTTTGACAAATAATTAATTGCCCGCGTTGGATCCCGTCGTAAATTTTCTCGTTGATGCCATTCGGGATAATCGTTCAATCAATTTAACGATAAAAAGGTAATCTGTCCATTAGGGTTTTGAGCTGATTTGGCCAAAACCTTAGCTGTTTCGTCAAAAAATCCATCAGTCATCTCTGTCGCCGGAATCACCTCTGTCATCGAGCAGAAAACCTTGTCAGGGGTCAGGGAGGTTCGACTGACCTTAAATCGGTCAAGGTCGATGCTGGTAGGTGCGAAACCCTTCAATTTCACGATCTGCCAAATCACGCTGTCTGAAATCACAAGTTCCAAGTTTGATTTCGTGCTCTCAAGCTGCGTTCGCACGAATCTCAGTTGGAAGGGTGCGATTCGTCTTTGTGACATTGCGTTCCGTTCCAGTCCGAGGTGAGGCCATTTGCGGTATGGCTGTGGCCGACGGCTGGCCGAACCCTAAACGATCGGTCGCCATCCTCGTCACATTAGGGTTTCTAGTGGAAATTTTTTCGCAGTTTTTTCTCCAAAGTTCATTCAATTCTCGCTCTTCATCTTATTTGCTAAAGCGGAACATTTGATTTCTACAATTTCATTGATTCTCGTTAATCAATGCAGTCATCGTTTATGAAAGATTGTGGAGAGTTTCATCACTAATCTCTTAATTGATTTTTTCGAATCGTTGATCAATGATTTTGAATCACCGTTCGTTGTTGGTGACTCGTTGCCCACTTGAACCTTCATCAACCACCAGATCGAGATGAAAATCATTGCTCTAATACTAATTTGATACAGCGGAAGTTTTGTTTCGAAATCGAAACAAGGAATTAGAAAAAACTAAAGAAATAACTATCAAATAAATAGAATAATTGTATTAATTGTTAAAAAGTCCCTTTAACTATTACAATAAACTCGTTTATAGAGTTTTTCAAAAATACCATAAAAGGAAATAAACTAATAACTAAGAAACTAAATAATTTGAAATCTAAATAATTAGGAAACTAAGAGAAATATAAAATCTAAGTAAAATAAATAACTAATTCAAATAAGAAACGAATAAAATATAAGAACTAACAAAATAGGAAATAATAGTTTGTTGTTTATCAAAAAATCCAACAACCATTTCTATGGGTTGCTAGCCTTGGACACAACCTAGGAATTTTGCATGGTCACCCAACAAGAATTCTCCCACTATCAACTTGAGGACAACATGAAATTTTGGGCGATCATAATGATAAGCCTCATATGTGGTTAACTCATGGAAGAAAGAGATAAAGAACATTATAAAAATATCAAATGAGGAGAAAAGATAGGCTACGGAATTATTATATAATATAATAGTTTGTTATTTTAACATAGAAGTCTTCTATAAATAGGACTAAAATGTCTAAGAAAAGGGGAGGAAAAATGAGGAAGAATATCAAGGAAAGAGGAGCCTCTCAAATGTTCAGCATTGGTTCATGTAATTTTCTACTTTCATAGTGAATGAATATTATCATTGTTCCTATCATAGTCCTATCCTCTTGCACTCTCTTCAATGACATTAACCTTGAAGACACTTACATTTGTCATCCTAAAGGTTTTATTCTCAATTATTATTGAGAAACTTGGAGTTAATTTTTTATACTACTCAAGCATTTTCCTTTATTGTGAATCAATCTACCCAAATTTGTCCTCAAAAGCAAAAGTTCCTCCATATCCAGCATCCTTCATTATAGAAAGCTCGTTTGCCATGCCCCATGCGTATGGCTCAATATCAATCATTTCCTCTTGTTGTCATTGCACTTATTTCTCCTTTTGCCAAGTGTTAGTAGAAAGAACCTTAATGAAATGGAAAATGATAATTTTTTACCACAGAAGGCCATCTAACTTCGTCTCCCCTTCTATAGTCATTCAAAAAAAGAGTTTTTTCACTCCAGCCATGATGTGGGAAACTATCGGAATCCCTCAGCATTAGTTTCCTCTCGTGCTCAAAAAATCTCTGCATATTAGGCCTCCTATGTAGTTAGGTTTTGTCCCAAGCCCATGAACTCCATAATAGTTGCTCGGCCTTTGTGCATGGTTTGACTCTTCTGGGTATCTCATAGAAAGACGGTCTTTAGGTTTCTCCCAGAAAGTGGTTGCATCGTTGGGGCCTTTTAGTTTATATTTTTCAACTAATATATTCACCAAACAAATGGCTCCAAATGGTAATCATGAAGAATTTAATAGAATACAAGGATCATATTCCTAAAATGTGATATGAACTCCATAAATCATTGGTTTCACTTAAGAAACATTCACACTATCCTTCTCCTTTCTGGTGCTACGGAAGAATTTGGTTTCTTCCATGGGTTTAGAGTTATAATGGTAAGAAAAAGCAATAAATTGATAAAGAGAGGAAGTGAAACAAAATAGCATTTCTTAAGTTAGAAAGAAGGGAGAACCGAGAAGCATGTCTCAATCATGTGCTTGTCAATCTATGTCCTAAACATGAGCGTGCTTTCAACCTGAATTATCCAAATACAATGTCATTGGAATTACTATTCGCAGCCAATCCAGACGAAAGTTATTGAGACTATAGATCAACCTGTGACCCAAATTATACAGCGTTGTACCAAATGTGCAGCACAAAGTTGAAGACTAACGAAAAAAGATATTCATACAGAAAAAGTAAAACTCGTCACACTAACTTTACAAGAGACAAGATAACAAACCTTCTGCCACGTTTGAATAGCCAAGCCCTTTTTATCTATTCTCCCAAGCAAGGCTTCACGGAGAAGAGAAGGAAAATATCGAAGTGTTTTTTCTGACCATGTATGTTGGCTAGTTGCCAATATCTGTTCCAACATGGTTGGAAGATAGAGCATATGATCAGCATCCGCAATTCCTCGAGTTTTAATGAGAATAGCTAGAGTGATTACAGTTAGTCGATTCAAAGTCTCTGTGAATTCAGTGGGACCCTTTAAACAAAGTAAACAGAACAATTTTTTGTTATATTCAGCTCACGGGAAATGCAAAAAATAAAAATAAAAAGATTATGTTTTGAGATCACAGAATCACCTTTCCTTCCCTTTTTACAAAGAAAAAATCTCTCAATGAGAAAATCACATTCATGCACAAATTTTCTGCCAATCTAAATACGCGATGATCTCCACGTTTTGGTTTAAGGAGAGAAATAATTTTTGTGACATCATACATCAAGGCTTTGCTCTTACCTTCATACCTGTAAATAAGGTTTGCCTAGTAAAGTATCTAAAAACAAATATTAATAAATTACAATTAGACTAATACAGATATTTAAGGACAATTCATCAGAACAATGCACGAGTAAAATTAACATGACATCAAACTTACACCCAATATTTTACACCCCAAAAGAAAAGAATCGAAGTGTGCATGCTAAAAGTTTAAATCTTGAAACCCAGCAAACCTATTCATTTCCAACAGACTCTGAATCTTAACTACCAATTAAAAATAGATACTCTTCTTCTTCTCCCATCTCCAACTCCACTTTCTCTTCAAAATTACTTTTCTTCTTGTTCGTCTTCCTAGATCAATTCCTCAATCTCACTAAACTTACACTACCTGGTCGCTAACTATACTTAAACATTGAAGTCACATATGTAAAAACAAGAAATCACATATTATTACAGTTCCTAGCAATGGAAGTTGCGTTATACAAAAGAATGAAATCTTGATAACGTCAAACAACAACAATTTGATTGCATTTAAATAGTGCGTGTGATAAGATTGTGGACCAGATGTATAATCACCTGTACAGTGGGAGTAACCTGTAGTTCAAAATTTCAAGCACCAAAAGAGTTACGGCAGGTTTACTCAAAAGGGATGGATTTCTTTGAGCCAAATGCTGTGTAGTAAGTTATCAGTCAGAAATCCAGAATTCACAGTACTACAAGTTGGAGATAATAAAAATCATGAAGCTGTTATTCACAGTACTACAAGTTGGAGATATTAGAAATCCAGAATTCACAGTACTACAAGTTGGAGATAGTAAGTTATCAGTCAGCCAGCTCAAGTAAATTTAGTAACCTGGGGACATGCCTAAACAAAATCCATGCTTTGCATTGTTAAGATGATTTTCGTTTCAATATGTGTTTTACTAACATGAGAAGAAAAATATTTAGACTTGGCAGCGCAGTTATTGTCTTACTAAAAATTCCATCCCTAAACATTTCAACATATAGAAATACATTGAAACTTTTAGATTAAAAGACATATTTCATGATTGTATAGTTTTGCGGGATAAGATTTGTCTCTTGACAGCGAGGTTGGCTTACCCATTTTGACTATGAAATTATCCAGCCAACAATGAGTCTGCCAAGGACCTTTTTTAGATGCGATACAAGAGAAAGTACATATTCAAATCTGCCAGGACACAGAGCTTCTACCTTTCTAGTTACATGCAGTTTCTTCAATCATTTTTAAGTTTCTTCAATCATTTTTAATTAAATACAAAAACATCTGATAATCAGATATATCAAGCACAAGCCCTATAGAAATTATATCATTATAGTAATAGGAGAAAATCCAATTCTTATATGAAAAACTAGTAATTGGAGAACTGTCAGAACAGAAGAAACAGGAAATTACATTGAAATGGGATCGGAACAAAGAGTGAGGTGCAAGGAGCATCAGTCTGGAATATGTTTCCGCCAATGCTATGCTGGGCACAACCTGCATCAAGAGAATAATTGAGAAAATCAGAAAAACAATAACAATAGCAGTTAGCATGTACTTGATACTTAATAAGACCAATAAAAACAAAATAATTACTATTGTTTTTTGACACAAATATAATATTTTACTTCATCAAGCAACCTCACCATGTTTTTTATTGAATTCAAATTCATGGATAAGTGCGAGTGAATATGCGTGCATTTTAGTGAGTACTGTAACCCTTTGAAGAAAAAATTATTTCTCTCTTACTTTTCATTTATAGTGGTTTACATATTCATATACAAGATTAGAAATTTAAATAAAGAAAGTAACCTAATCAAATATCTCTAACACTTCACCATTGACTTCATTCAGAGAATGCCAAAGTTGAAATTTCTCTCGATAAACCATGGCTCATTCCAGTTAAAAGACTCCTCACACAAGGGACCAACTGTATATTATTCAAGTGAAAACACTGAAAAGCCTATAACCCGGATTTCAACTAAATGGCAGCCAAGAAAAACTCCATGAAACAATCCTTCAAAGCAAAAGAAAAAAAAAAATCAATCCCAGCATGCTTGATATCCTCATTCAGCCAAGCGCTTCTATATTCCTCAAATCAACCTTTCTCCTCTCTCCAGAACTCATCAATAGCACTGTATTATTATTAGCCAACTTCATATTCTATAAGCAAAGGAGCATGGCTCGCACCACTTCACCAGGCCTTATATGGTTAGGTCCCCTTATACTCTATGATCTTGTCAGTCATAAAAAATGAATACATAAATAGTTCCGTTCATCAAACCTCCCCTCTCCACTATCCACTTTAATGGTTTATCATATGTTTTGCCTATTTTCCTCATAACACGTCATTCTTGTCATAAAACATGCACAACTCCCACACATAGCTCCTGCTAACAACATCCCAAGCATAACATGAGGCCTCCTAGTCGTATACGCATCACAAAACACAACTTTCAACCATCTATATTTCACTTCTACCGTCATGAAAAAACATAAATTTTACCTGTCCAGAAAATAAAGATTCTTCCATTTGAGTGGCCAACTTCAAACATAGGTTCATTGAGAAGCCACTTAACAAGGACATAGGCAATGGGTTCACTTCTCGCAGAACCATTAATCTCTCATTGGATTGTAAATTTTGTCCAGGTAATAGTTCTGTTCCGGCAGAAGATAGCCAATTCATAACTGTTTCACAGGCCGGCTGGGCCATTGTGTAAGACACGACCCAAAACATTCCAATTGATCGTTCATCCATATTCATATAATCCAACATTCGATCTCCTGAAAGCATAACAAAAATATCAAACAAATCCAAGCTATCAAATATTTAAAAAATGGAAGGATCATACAAATCAAGATTGAACCAACGATGAACGGAGTTTTCATACTCTTTTTATTAAAATCAAATTGGAGAACTTTTTTAATTTAATATCTCAAATATATGACTAAAGCATACTAAAGATATTAGAGATAATTAAGGTAATGTAACAATAAGCAGTAAAGATGTTAGTTATGCAGTGAGCATTAAACAGAATAACAACTATACCAATCTGAATTTTCTTTTTCATATTAACAACAAGAAAATGTAACTGAAATGTTGAATTTTTCTAAGAAAAATTGCAAGTAGGCATAACAATCATGCCCCAAATTGTTTTATCAGCAAAAAGTGAAGATCTTAACAACGGACCTTTACTTGCTTGTCTCCACCATTCATCTATTTGCTTTCCTTTTTGTAACTGCTCATTATTCAAATATTCTCTAGTTGATGTGTTTAGAGACCAAATTCGTAAATTTTGACAACTAGTAACGAAATCAAGCAAAATACTATGAGGATTATTTGGATCTAAGCTTCTCTCTTCTCTATGAAAAGATAAAATCTTTCTCGTGGTCTCCACCTACAAGAAGAAATGCAATGCAAGTTACAATATGCAAGTAATATAATGCACTCGGCCATTAATAAATAAATTAGAGACTTTATTAATAATCCTTTATAGTTGAGATATAGCAATTCTTTTAATGTACAACAAAATTGCATTAATAAAAAGGATAACACAAGGGAGAAAAGAATTCCTCCAAAAGGACAAGAACAAGCCTATTACTGCATTACCATCTTCCAAAAAAAAAGGACTGCATTGCATGGAATGACAAGAAGGAACTGCTCATCTAGTAAATAATTAGGATGACTTGTCCTAACATGAAACATCAATTCAGAATTATTTTTTTTTTCATACCGTGAATAAAAAAGAAAGGCCATTTTACATGGTTGGTTTAAAAAAAAAACAATTTTTAAATTTCAAAAACAACCTTTCTAGCATCTGAATTCAAAGCATTCATCACAATCTCAACGCGAATGATATAAGCAAACAGCCAAGTCACGTGATTTGTCCTCAGAATATGATTATCACCCTCTGTAAGGCGTGAATATAGCTTTGCCACAAAATCAACAAAATCAATACATCCACTTTTCATGAGAAAAAATAAGATGTCTGCAAAGACAAACCACTCTTGCCAACAATTAATATCTGCAAGAAACAAGGAAGAACTTAGCATAGAGTGAAAAAATAATTTAATAGTTTTTTTTATTACCTTCAAATTCTTACTAAAAATATCAGTACGAAGATCTGACTGTTAGATTACTTAATGCTAACCCTTTCCTACTCCAAGAATGTAACGACTGGTAATTGGTTAGTGTCTCCAAGAATGCAAATATCAGCTTCGCAAGAATAAATTCTATCAGTAATCAACACCAAGGCAACTCAAAATATGGAATAAGATAGCATAAAATTTGTAATCCCCTAGAGACTTCTTATTAAGTTGGCATAGTTTTAAATTACCCTAAATCAGTACATAAATGTAAACTTAGAACCCCCTAACTCTTCAAAAAACATATACAACACATCTGCCTGGTATATACAACAACTCCTCAAAAAATAATTCTTGATAATACAATAGAGAGAAAGTAACACTGCCTGAATTCGTCAATTTCAATAACTCCACAATTCTATCAACGGATGCCTCGCATATCATTTCAGAAGTAAAAACAGCACCAGGTGTAAGCCCTTGAGAAGGAGATCTATAGCTTGGAGCAACAAGAAGCACACGCTTCCACCAGTCAGGTGATGGAGTCGTGCGAAGTGCATGCCTTACACACCGCAAAGCTCTCTCCCAGTCCAAACTGCCCCTCTGAATTGAAGATGCAAGATCCTATTCCGAGATACGGCAAAACATAATAATCACAGGATGCCAAATAAAAGACAGACAACAACATATTGTCTTTTCTATATAAAGTCCCATCCACAAATACATAGCCACCAAGAATGCAAACAGACAGCATACAAATTTGGCAAATTCAAGAACAGAAGAAGCAGATAGAAATAAGCACTGTGGCCATTTGCACCAAATATGCATCACATTCTGCTAGCCATTCCATAATAGCTTTTTTTAGTTTCCTTAATTTGGTACGGGTTACATTTGAATAACTTGAATCAACAAATGATAGTGACCACAAACTCTCATTGAAAAAAAACATCAGAAAAATATGTGGAATTATTGGAATTAGTTTTCTTCATATCAGGGATCAGAATAGTCTAAGCTGAAACAATGTCAAATAATTAGAAAAGATGGTTATACAGATAAACAACTATGATTTTCCCATATGTTACTGATCAAAAGAAAAAAAAATGATTTTTCCACAGGTCAGCATCATGCCAATTTTCAGAAAGAGCTGACATCAACACAACCAAGGAGCTAAGCATAATTCAAATTCACACTCACAATGTCAGATAATGATCTTTTATTTCTTTCTTAACATAGTTATACGGAAAACAACTAAATAAATGAGTAAAATCTAACAGAAAATACAATTCTACAAGTTTAGGCATCAAGTGCATATAAATAAAAGAAATTAAATATGTTCAATGCTTGACGGACAAACCAATTTTTTTGCCTCAATTTTCCATCCTCTTCATAGCTAAAAGAAAGAAATAATAAAAAAAGAAAGAATTGGCATTGAGCTTTAGAACTTCTTTTTCAATTTTTCATATGATAACTAACCAAAACATATTTTCAACTCTGTAGTAGATTAATCACCTCTCCATGCAATGGTTCTCCAAGTACACTTGGGTAGGTGATTGGTGAATAACGCAAGCTTGCCACTGCTAAGTCAGATACATTATGAGTTGTTTGAGAAAGAACCCGAGGAATCGCAAATGTAGGACAATGAAGATGTTGATCTAACATTTGCATGTGCATGGCCATCATATCTCTCCTTCTATGAATCTCCAATATAAGTATAAATAAAGATTCATCATTGGGTATATTTTCAATAAATTGCAAGCCGCTGCGCAACAATTCATAAAATGGAACCCGGCATTTATTCTCATCAACCAAAAGCCAAACTACATTCAAGCAACTGTGAAGCCACTCAATTAGAGCCTTATCAGGTTTCCAGGATCTTAAAGTATCAGATTCATCAACAGTATGCTTTTGATCCCAATTAACCAGCCAGTTGAGCATAAGGGACAAAATATCAGCATGTGTTACTGGTTTTAGTTGAAATTCTAGACCAATTAAGATGATCCTACAACACAGCTGGCGTAGACTGCTTATGGAATTATTTCTTATAGATGAATTAACCCTTGTTGTAGACTGTTGCACAGTCCCAGAAATATCGGAGGATTTTACAGGTGATAAAGACGATAGTTCAGCAGTAGACTGAGCAGGTGACCCAATACCATGAACTGAAGGTAACGGAGATGCAGGATTTGAAGATTGAAAACTTGAAGAATTAGGAATTGCATTTGAAGATGGGAGCACCCCAGACTGTGATAAATTTGACGAAATACCAGGCACTGCCATGTTTCCCTGACCCATTGATGTTTCTGCAGACGAGACTGAAGAAAGAAGAGATGGTAAAAAAGTATCCCCATTAATATAACCTATGCTACACAGGCTCCGTAGAGCAAAGAGGAGAAATTCTGCCCTTGGTGCATGATTACTACATTGCACAACCAGGGAAATGAAAATCGATTCTGTCAAAGCATGCAGCTGATCATGGTCCTATATAATGGCCAATTAAAAAAAAAACAAATGTTTCAATATTAATAGCCTGAAAGAGAACACAGATACAGAAAAAAAGATCATGAACTTCAAAGGTAAACTTCATGTTACTCACAGTGAACTGGTTATGAAGTTGCTCAAAATCTATAAGGAACTGCTCATTCCGAGGAGTAAGCTCTCTATTGATAGCAAGTACACGCTTTTGTGTCTTATTCCTGTTGAGATGTCAAAACAGAACATTTCATAAAAACAGCTCCTGCTGAAGAAGCTGTTAAAGAAAATCTAAAGAGATCAATTATAATTTAAGTTAATGCCCTATGACTAGGATGGTATCTACCAATGACCATCAGAGAAATAATTATCATTTCCTACGGCAGTACAACATCTAGAATATTGCGCATGGATTGAACAGTAAGACCAACCAAAAGAGTGTTATAACCTCTGCACAAGGCTCGTGAAGTTGGGAAACAAGTTGGAATGTACCACTTCAAAAATCTCTCGTACATTATCTAACAGTAACATATTCTGTTCGTTGAGATATGAAATAAAGCTGGATATACGTAACTGAGCCCTACTCATCCCCCACTGACCTCGAAAAACTATAGATATTATTCATCATCAGTCAAAAGTTAACATGTTTAGAGAAGATTGTTCACACTCACTGGCTCCTCTCCCAAAGATAAAAACCAAGAGGATGTCTACCTCCTCTGAAAACCAACTAACAGTTCATCCCCAGAATTCTCAAGAAATAACTTTCACTACTCAACCCTCCAACACCTCACATCTCATAGCACAGAATAACTGTATTCCTTAAAATCAGATGCAAGGTGAAAGGCTCCTTGACAAAATAAATTCCACATAGTTGTTCATCTTTTGTTCAGAAATGCAAGACATAATAGATAGGAAAGATACAAGA
This sequence comes from Begonia loranthoides, assembly GCA_022433065.1. NCBI lineage: Eukaryota > Viridiplantae > Streptophyta > Magnoliopsida > Cucurbitales > Begoniaceae > Begonia > Begonia loranthoides. Next base: position 30,759,464 of record CM039483.1, read on the forward strand.
AGATACTCATATTCAGAGTCAATCTACGTACCTTCCAAATAAGAGAGAAATGTCTTTCAATGAAAAAATTATAGGGGTTCAAACTCCGCCATCCTTGGGCGAAGGCCTTGAAGCCAAAAATAAAAAGGAAGCTGCCTCCAATCAACAAATAAGTCCACTCAACTAACTTTACTATTCAGGAAAAAATTCAAGTGAACTAAAAAACACCTTAGGACCAGACAATGTGATGCAGAACAAGGTTGTAGTCCAACCCCATAAGCCCGTGATCTTTTAACATTCGCAGTTTTTTTAATATTTTATCTTATCTATTATTTTCGTATTTAATTTTATTCATTTTAATTTTTTAAATAAACTTTATCTTTTTCGTAGAAGATTTACTTTATCTTATTAGAAATATCAAATCATGACACGAATTCTATTTAAAAGGTTGTAGTGAACATCAATTAATGACTTTTGTAAGCTTTCATGTTGAATTTTTTTTATTTCGCTAAGAGTTATGTCCCTAGTTTTTCTTAATTTCCTATTTCTGAAAAAGAGCTTTCAGCTTGTGAGAGAGTTTTTCACTTTGGTTCTTTGCAAAGAACTTGATCTTCTTCAAGTACGAGTTGAAAGATCGAAACTTTGATAGTTTTGGTTCAACCAATGAATTTGGTTAGGAATAAGCTCCTCATCTTGATAACTATGGTTCTAGTCCACATGTTTGGCTAGGATCAAGTTCCTTTCTAATCTTGATTCATGAGACAATCCGTTACATTCCGCATATGTTGTAGGGTTTAGGGTTCGTTAATACCCTAGGTTTGCATCAAAAATGCAGTTCTATTCCTTTAGACAACTTCCAACTTGATGATCATTGTCTTAAACAAAAGCCTTTAGCATATGATGATGTTAAATCTGAGACTGATGAATCTGAAACTGACGATGATTTTTAAACAAGACAGTTAGAGTGTTGGATGAGCAAACTACTATTTTTGATAAACGTAATGAGTTTGTCTCATCTCGAAAGCAGATGTTACAACAACAAACATCGTTGCAGACAAACGTGATGAAACAGAATTACAATTCTTTGAGCAATTTAAGGAATCAAACTTTATTATTTTGTTCAAGGTTTGCAATCAGTTTAAAGTAAATATTGAGGCCTCTGCCGAAATTCAAAATAGCATGGTGTAGTATCTTCTTTGTTACAAAAAATAATTTCAGGTGTCGAATATCAATATCCCTATAATTGAAAGGTTAAAAGCGTATCCAAATAGAAAATCTACTTAGAGATCCAAGCATAGAAATAATTTTCTAGAGATGCCAAAAGGCAATTTTACTTCTTCCATAAATGAATTCTTTTACATACTCTCTAAACAGTTCCCAAACAAAAATCTAAAAGTTTATGTCCGTTTCTTGCATGAGACATTTCCACTCTTATCACTCTTTCACTCTCAAAACAATTACATCAGATTCATATGCGAAGAAAGTTGATAAGGACTAAAGATTGTGCCACTCAAGTATCTACCACTTAAAGACTCAGCTTTGAATGATGGCTCACAAACTATAGATGCTACTAAAATTATCACATTCTTAACATGGTATTTGATAATAGTCTCTAACTCAACATGACATTACCCACTTTATCTTCAAGTTAATTTAATCTAGAATTGTTGCAAAATCTCATAGTATGGTTGCCAAGCACACAATTTATGGTCTCTCTTAGTTGCAATCACTCTTATAGTTGGGCTGGTAATCAAGATGACTATTATTACTTTTTATCAGGCAAGAATCATATTTCATGGCACTGGAAAAAATGAAGTTTTATACTCGAGTTTCTTCTGGTGTGTTTTGCTTTGTTAACTTACTCACCAATCTTGGAGTTTCATTTCTTCAGCCTTCTCAATTACTTTGTGATAATTGTAACACTCCTTAAATAAGCATATCGCTCTCAATTACTAATTTTCTCATGATGAAATCACTAGGGGTCTCTCGTTTCCTATGTTTTTACTAATGATCAACTCATTTTAAATTGGCTTTTTTGCAAACACTAACAAAAATTCTTGTTTGCACTCCTACTCATTTCTCCACTAGAAAAAACAACCATAATGACAGATGATTCTGTGGAGTACGCTAGTATTTCCTTCAATATATAAAATTATTCTATTCATTACTTCGTTTTACAAATTTTATCCATTATGTTGTGTACATGTAATCACCAGGTAGAACTCATTTTTAGGAATTGGATTGCAATGGAAGGCTACCCAAGTGCTTATAAACTCGAACATTCAGCTTTATATAACAACTGTGGGATAAATTATTTTATTAGATTCAAACCTCTTATAACACAAGTACGCGACAACAAATTTACCTATCTTCTTTTTGTTAACCGTCCTTGAAACAAGAAAATAAATAAATAAATAAATTGATACTTACGGAGGTTCGCACACCGAATCTTCCAACTTCTGCAGGCCACTTTTCTGCAAAAACAAAAAAATCAAATAAATATACAAAAAATTCACTAAACATGGGAAAAATACTTGTAATTACTCCTAGATAGAGGTTGAAAAGGTTGATAATGGTTGCTCGAGCAGGGTGGAATTGGTAAGCACGGGAAGTTGTCGCTGCTGCTGCCGAGGATGATCTCTGTGTTTGATCCATTTTCCCCTCACGAATTCGGATAAACGAAGTTATCCGGCGACAAGTAAAAGAGGTCGTAGTGAGAGTTCAGATACCCATTTCGTATTTCAGGACACGACAGTTGAAAACACCGGGATCGGTCCCGTCCTGCTTAGGTCAGCTAATAAAACCTTGCCTAAATGCTAAGCAAGAATGCTCGATATTCTTGTTGGGAAAAATGACAAATCAACTATTGTAGTTTTAAGTCAATCATTGTAGTTTAAGTTTTAGGGTAAATAACACTGTAGACTCTATAGTTTGCGATCAACGACAAGTCAAACCCTGGAGATTATTTTTTAACAACTAAAACCCTGAACTATGAGAAAATGTCGCTGGCGACCTCGCAGTTACGATTTCCGTCCAGAGCCGTCGAGGTTAACGCCCCGTTTGTACCTTGTCTAGCGGCGTCGAACGGAGTCGAAGGGCGATGGCAGAGCCGACGGTCGAATCGTCCAGAGCCGACCGAAGTACGACATTCGCTGGCCGTTGGATCGACGAGGATCGTCCCTCGTCTGGATCGACGGCCAGGATTGAATCTGGCGTCCCTGCCAGATGCGATGACGGACAAAGATCCTTGGTCGTTGGATCGAGCGAGGGACGTGCCTCGGATCGACGGCCAGGATTTAATCCGCCTGGCGAAGACGGACGTCTATCCTTGTCCGTTGGATCCTCGCCTGGATCGAACGGTCAGTAGTGACTCCAAATTAATTGGGTCACGTGCGGGTCACGTGCAATCCTAAATCGCCAGAATTCCCCATTATGACGGACGTCCGTGGGAAT
>CM039483.1:30777891-30808170 GCA_022433065.1 Begonia loranthoides
TATTTTTCTTAATTACCCATAGGAATTAAGAATAAGGGATATAACTCGATAGTTTTATTAATTCGGTGAAAATGAATCTTATTAAATTAGAACTTTAGCCCACATGCAAGTTTTATGTTTTTAGATTCATTATTATTGCATGATTTACATTGGTAAAGCATGATATTCAGTTTTTTGCCTCAATTAAGCATGTTATTTACTTTTTGCAGCTATAAATTCATTTAGTTTCTCTGATTTAAAATGTGATATACCTGAGTTAAAGGGTGATAATTACAAAATATGGAAGGAGAGAGTTTTCCTTCATTTCGGATGTGTGGACATTGATTATGCTATCGGAAAGACCAACCTATTATAACTCCTACCAGCACTCCAGAAGATCTAGCTCTTTATGAACGTTGGGAACGTTCCAATCACCTTAGTGTGATGTTCATAAAGACTAAGATCGTTGTTAGTGTCCGTGGTTTTGTCTAGTAGCATAATTATGTTATGTCATTACTGAAGGCTATAGAAGAGCAATTTGTAACTTCAGATAAGGCACTAGCAAGTACACTCATCATGAAATTTTCATCCTTAAGGCTCACTACAGTTATGAGTGTGCGTGAGCACATCATGCACATGAGAGACATTGCCACTCAACTAAAGACAGTTGACATTGAAATGTCAGTTTCTTTCTTGGTGCACTACATTCTGAATACTCTTCCACAGCCATATAGTTCTTTTAAAATCTCTTATAACACACATAAGGATATATGGTCTATTAATGAGTTGATGACCATGTGTGTTCAAGAGGAAGAGAGGCTGGTAATTGAAAGAGGAGATAGTGCATTTATGATGACCCAAGGAAAGAAAAAGACACAAGCCAAAAAGAAAGATAAAGGGAAAGGTAAAATACCAATCCAATCTGGTGAAATCAAGAAGGAAATCAAGTGTTTTTTCTCTGACAAGAAAGGGCACATTAAGAATGATTGCACCAAGTTTAAGGCATGACTTCAAAAGAAAGGTACACCAATCTCATTTATTTGTTATGAATCTAATATGACTCATATTATTTATAACACTTGGTGGATTGATTCTGGTTCCACAATCCATATTTTGAATACCTTGCAAGGTATGCGAAACCTTCGGAAACTAGTGGGAAGTGAATAGAGCATCTATTCTGGAAGCAAGATGCGTTCACATGTGGAAGTTGTTGGAACATGCAGTTTAGTTCTCAGTAGTGGTTTCATTTTGATTTTAGAAAAGACTTTGTATGTTCCTAGTTTTTCTAGAAACTTAATTTCAATTTCAAGTCTTATACCTTTGGGATTTTCCTTTATATTTTTAGATGTAAACTTCAGTTTATTTTACAAATCTGATCTTGTTGGAAATGGTACAATGTCTGATGGTTTTTCTCTATTGATTTACAAAATGATACTACTCATGATGTTATGTATGTTCACATTGGTAATAAAAGATGTGTTATAAATGAGGATTCCTCTATGTTGTGGCATCAGAGATTGAGACATATCTCCATATAGAGAATTAAGCGATTAATAAATGAAGAAGTACTTAGTACTTTAGACTTTATTGATTTTGATACATGTTTGGATTGCATTAAGGGAAAGCAAGCCAACATATCTAAAAAAGGTGCTAAGAGGAGTTCAGAGATATTAGAGATCATACATTCAGACATTTGTAGTCCAGTCTTGGACTCAAATGGTCTGAGATACTTCATCTCTTTTATTGATGATTACTCACGATACATGTATCTCTACTTGCTTCAGAACAAAAAATGAAGCATTGGATGCCTTTAAGGTTTTCAAGGTAGAAGTAGAGAAACAATGCGGTAAGCAAATTAAGATCGTGAGGACTGATAGAGGTGGAGAATATTACGCTAGATATACTGAGGATGGACAAGCACTTGGTTCGTTTGCTAGATTTCTTCAAGAGAATGGAATAGTTGCTCAATACACCATGCCTGATTCTCCAGATCAGAATGGTGTGGCAGAAAGAAGAAATGGAACATTATTGGACATGGTGAGGAGTCTGCGTAGCAACTCAAAACTTCCAGTTTTCTTGTGGCCTGATGCACTAAAGACGGCAGTGTATATATTGAATCAAGTTCCAACCAAGGCTATAGAAAAGACGCCATTTGAGTTATGGAAAAGTTGCAAACCGAGTTTGAGACAAGAAAAGAAGCTAGACACAAGGACTATTAGTGGCTATTTCATTAGATATGCTGAGAGGTCTAAGGGATATAGATTCTATTGTCCATCTCACAACACTAGGATTGTGGAATCAAGAAATGCAAAATTTCTTGAGAATGACTTGATTAGTGGGAGTGATCGATTTCAGGATATCATTTCTGAAAAAGATCACATTGGTTCAACCCTCTAATTCAAGTGAAAGATTGTTTGTTGTTCACAACACTCCTCGAGTTCAAATGAGTGTTTAACAATCAATAAATGTTATTCCACAAGTTGCTGATAATAATCCAGTAGATCTAGTTCTTGAGGAAGTTCCATAAATTGTTGATCAACCAGTTGAACAACAAATTTCTCAAGAAAATGTTGGAACAATGCTACGAAGATCTACTAGAGAAAGAAAATCAGCTATTTCTAGTGATTATGTCACATATCTACAAGAGTCGGACTATAATGTTGGAGCCAAAAATGATCCTGAGACGTTTTCACAGGCCATATGTTGTGGTGAATCAAGTCTATGGTATAATGCCATGAAAGACAAAATGAATTCTATGAATTCAAACGGAGTCTGAGATCTTGTCGAGTTGCCTAATGGTGTAGAAGCCATAGGTTGTAAATGAGTTTTTTAAAACTAAGAAAGACTCATTAGGCAACATCGAAAGATATAAAGCAAGACTCGTTGCTAAGGGATTCACACAAAGGGAAGGAATCGATTACATGAAGACTTTTTCTCCTATATCTAAGAAAGATTCTCTTCGCTTTATTTTGGCATTGGTTGCACATTTTGATTTTGAGTTGCAACAAATGGATGTGAAAACGGTTTTTCTCAATGGAGAGCTAGAGGAAGAGGTTTATATGAAACAACTTAAAGGATTCTCCTCTAGTGATGGTGAGCATTTAGTGTGCAAGCTTAAGAAATCCATATATGGATTGAAACAAGCCTCCCGTCAGTGGTATTTAAAGTTTCATGATGTTATCTCTTCATTCGGTTTCGTAGAGAACATTATGGATCAATGTATATACCAGAAGGTTAGTGGGAGCAAAATTTGTTTCTTAGTCCTATATGTGGATGATATCTTGCTTGCAACTAATGCTAAAGGTATATTGCATGAGGTGACACAATTTCTCTTTGAAAACTTTGATATGAAGGACATAAGTGATGCTTCCTATGTCATTGGTATAAAGATTCATCGAAACAGATTCCAAGGTTGCTTAGGAGTGTCTCAGAAAACTTATATCAATAAAGTTTTAGAGAGATATCGGATGAAAGATTGTTCACCTAGTGTTGCTCCCATAGTGAAGGGTGACAGGTTCCATGAGAACCAGTGCCCGAAGAATGATCTTGAGAGGGAGCAAATGAGGAACATTATGTATACTTCGTTTGTTGGAAGCCTGATGTATGCTCAAGTATGCATAAGACTTGACATTGCATTTGTTGTTGGGATGTTGGGTCGATATCAGAGTAACCCTGGTAAAGACCACTGGTGTAGCGACCCGATTTTTATTTACTTTAAAAATCGTGTAATTTAAAACCTTTTCTTTTATAAAATCAGAGTCAAACTTTTCTTTATAAAACTCGATCGTTAAAACTCTTTATTTAAAACCCTTATCAAATTCAGTAGAAGTAATAAAATCATTTTATGAAAAGCAGCGGAATTAAAAACAATATGTTAAAGAATATTAAGAAATTTACAACCCTTTTTCAAACAACTTCATTTTAAACTTTTTAGCCTAGCCAGCCACAAGATCCACCCATGCAAATCCTTCATCAACTGTCTTTAACCTGTTCTCCTGTTTTCTTGTACGATACCTACATTATAAGATCTAAACTAATGAGCCTATTGCTCAGTAAGTGATAAAAGAAAATGAAGGGCAGATAAGATGCATGTTCACGCAATGCATTACAGAGGAGATCCGTATCTCATTTGTTAGTTTGGGATGATGGATAAGTCAATTGATCTCGTGGCTTAACCTATGGTTCCGACGAGGAACCATGCCAGTCGGGGTGTCACCACGAGCCATACCCAGTCGTTTTGTTGAAGACGTTGGGGGTTTCAGAACGGGGTAAAGGTGAACCCTAGCTTCCACGTAGCTAACTCTCATCTCACCGCTCCCTATGTGGGAGTATACTACCGTATGGAAGTGTCACCGATCACCCGAACCCCCACACGCCTATTTACATATATTAATTATGTCATGCAATATGCCTATGAATTCCTATAGTCCTATATGATCGTACAAATTTCTAATAAACATATCATTAAAAGAACACATAGCATGCAAATCCTAATTCTTACGATGTACGGTCCGAAAACCAAAACACAGTAAGTATCAACTTACCTGGCGTCCTAGCGCGTTTAGCACGTAAGTTCTTCCTCTTCAATACCTTCACAATTAAAAACATTTATTCATTAATTTCAACACATTTTCATTTGCTACTTACTAGAATCCTTAACCCAAGTTCAACTTAGACACTTAACCATTTCCAACAATATAACATTTCCAATATCTTTACACTTATCAACTTCCAACAACATAATCAATTCCATTTATACCAAGTCTTTCTCTAACTAATCCCTTTTTATAGACAGAATATTACACTTAGATAAAATCATGCTTCTTAAGGCAACAAAGGCAGAGCTACTAACAATGGCCTACTACAACAAGCAGTTAATATTATTTTCAAACCGACCGATTAACAATTCCATCTTTCATCCACCTCCTTCAATCCATAAGTATCAATTATTAATCATAGAATATGATGTTCATCAACATTTTCCATACAAAGCACTTATGCAGTTAACAGAACGATAGTTAACTAAACAACAGCGAACATATTCTCAACTTCATACCAATCACAAGGAGTTTATAAACAAAACAACTCTTCAATATAATCTAACTTAACCGTTTACTTTCCAACAGCATAACCAAATCTAACATAGTTATGTTATCAAAATTAACCAACCAATAAAGTGTATGAATTAACATTACAGATGCTATTCCAAGTGACAGACATAATGCTATTCCAAGTGACAATGAACCATCACATTTTCTATCAACTGACAAAATCTCAACATACAAAATATAACCCAACACAGCAGCCAACACTTCTATTCCCAGCAACAAAACAAACTTCATCGTACAACACTTCTAGTTCAAGACTAAACTAAAACAGGGTCATCATTTCACAATTCTCCGAGCATTAATCCATAACACAATATATATATATATATACCTCCATTAGTATGCTTCAACAAATCAATAGAGAGGAGAGATGGTTACCTTGAGGAGCTAAGGAGCTCAACCCAACCGCGAGGAAGACCAAGGCAGGGAGCTCACAATAACTCCAACAGAGCAGTCCCACAACCGAGTACAACACCAGAAAAACACAACAGAGAAAATATATCAAAACCAAATAATTCACTTGACACACTTATCTTCCATCCTTCATTTTCAAGATAACTCAATCCATATAGACCATGAAAGAAACCTCCTCACCTGAAGCATTTAGGAGACTTGAGAGTAGCCAAAACCACCACCACTTCCAACTTCTAATATCACCTTCACGGCTGGCAGACTTCACAGAGTAACAATTCACTCCATTCCACAATTTCTTCACAGCAAAAGCATACTCTCACACGTTCATAGTTGCCAAAATACTGAAGTACCCAGGGCAACTTACCCCTTATAGACGTAGACTGAAGGAGAAGCTGGCAGGGAAGAGATAAGCTGAAGCTGCAGGCTGAAAATTGTGCAAACCAACAAAGGGTGGTCCATTGAGACAACTCCACGTGGAAAGACTACCTTATTGATGGGAGAGGCCTGGATGTCTGCAGGGAGGCCTGGAGACATCCAGGCAACTATGTCCGCGTCGTCCGCAAAGATACAAAATTGAATACATATTCATTTTGGCAATGTCCGCGTCGTCCGCATCAGATTTTGGACTAGACGGAGGCGTCCGAAAACGCATAGAATTTGTACAGATTCATTGCGGACGCAAATTTCTTCGTCTACTTTGTCTGCAAGTTGTCCAAATTGTCCCAGATTTGTACAAATTCATTGCGGACGCGAATCTCTTCTTCCACTTCGTCCGCAAGTCGTCCGAATTGTCCCAGATTTGTACAGATTCAAAACGGACGTGAGCCCTCTTCGTCCGCTTCGTCCGAAACACATTGTACACATTTTCTCTTAAGTTTCACACTTAGATTATTTTCCCAATATTAACCCTATAATTTTCAATCATAATTTATGCATACGTCACGTAACATGACATAATTATCATCCAATAACTCCCATAAATTACAATCTAACAATTCCTTCCCCAGTCATACCCTGATAATTATTCGACTAATTCGTACACTCCCAACTCCTTTTCCAATTTATCTTTTTTAAACTCTGATATAAAAAGTCAGGGTATTACAACTGTATAGTACCTTAAAGGGACCAAAGACTACATGCTTACCTACAGACGGACGGATAGCTTGGATGTGATTGGATACTCTGATTCAGATTTTGCTGGCTGTGTTGATTCTCGTAAATCAACATCAGGATACATATTTATGTTAGCCGATGGAGCTGTGTCTTGCAGGAGTGCTAAACAAAGTTTGACTGCCACATCCACTATGGAGGCTGAGTTCGTATCGTGTTTTGAGGCTACTTCGCATGGTGTATGGATGAAGAATTTTATTTCAGGCCTTAGAATCGTTGATTCGATTTTTAGACCGCTGAAGATATATTGCGATAATTCAACTACGGTTTTTATAGCTAAAAATAACAAAAGTGGTAGTCGAAGTAAGCATATCGACATTAAGTATTTAGCAATAAGGGAAAGTGTTAAGGATGGTTTAGTGGTCATTGAACACATAAGCACTGAATTGATGGTCGCCGATCCTTTGACTAAGGGCCTGCCACCGTTAAGATTTAAGGATTATGTAGTTAAAATGAGACTTGAGTCCATATGTAATCTTTCGTTGTAAGAACGAATGTTTATAACTCTTCTTATTATATTTTTCATTATAAAATTTATTGTGTACACATTCAGTTTGAGAAATATAGTTTAGTTTATGAACCTTGAATAAACATAAGGTTTATTCATTAAGTTTATGGGAAATAAAGAAAGAACATAATGCATTGTGATACATGGAAGATAATTCTCGATTACATTATGAGAATTTATCCCTATGATTCATGTATTGTGTTTTCTTATTGCAGCGAAATTAGAAAACTCAGACCAAGTGGGAGAATGTTGGCAGTTACAATCCAATGTGGTGTTTGGATTGTAACTGTCCACAATATATTGTGGTCTGGTTTTCCAGACAATTTCCAAAAGGAAACCACCCATACGTTACACCTCTTGACAATGACTTCTTTATGGGAGAAGTTAATATATAAAAGGGTATTGCCATTGAAGGTTCCCTAATTCTGTAATCTCAATTCTGAACATACACCATCAATTCGAGATTAAAAGGATTAAAAGAAATTCTTCAAAGGAAGGGAAAACAGCTATCCCCGTTTTCAAACGTCAATGGCCGGAGGTAATTTTTGAATTTATTCCGCATAGATCTAAATGCTTTAATTCTGTTATTCAAAGCATGTTTAGATCGTTTAAGTTAATTTACAGACTTGTCTTTGATCCCATAGTTCAATAGTTGTTTTGTTAATTTTCCTAAAATACAAGTTAATGGTATTTAGAGTAGATACCATAAATTTTTTTAAATAAAAAGAATGGTAATTAACAAAAAAAACACTAAACTATGAAAAATAGACCAGAAAAATGTCGCTATCACATTTTTCGTTAAAAATTTAAATTTTTTCGACAACGGATAAGGTTTTTTTTTTCTGTAGTGGACCCGTACATGAAATAATTATAGTCAATGACTTATTTTTCGCAGCAGAAGGCAAGTATCCTTTATGGATACTTCCATCATTGATATAGTCAGGAAAAATTTTAATGTTAACATTACCCCGAGTCTTGTCTGAAGGACAAGGAATGTACTCGAAAACTGAACGAAGAGGATGATGATGAACAATATAAGCAACTATAGGCGTACAGAGATGAAATTCAAAGATCCAATTCTAATAGCACATTGTTGATTATGATAGATAGAAATGATCTTACTCCCTATCCAATATTTCAAAGGATGTACATGTGTTTGCTGTGTGTAAAAGAGGTCTGTTGGAGTGTGGTAGACTTGTCATTTGCCTAGATAACTGTCATTTGAAGAGGTCGTGCCCAGGCCAGTTGCTCACAGCCGTCAGTATTGATGGCAATGATGGAATTTATCCAGTTGTTGTAGCAGTTGTTGAATTAGAATGCAGAGTTTAACGACCCATTTATCCTTTTCATTTTTTTAAAATCATGTAACTCCTTCAAAAATGATAAAACTTTCATCAATATCTATTTAATGTCTCTAACAACATATGCATAATTCAAAATATACACAATCTATTGTGTACATTACTTAACCATTTAATGTTTCCTACTTGTACATGATACATTCTAGGTTTTCCTTCCAAATTTTTGTCTATCTTTGAATATTCATAACTTTCTTCATACTTAACAAAATTCATTCATTCCAGATCCTTTTTCTTCTTTAAGGTGTCAAGAATAACATACTCAAATGGTTTTACTTTACAATCTCATTAAGCTAATCAACATATTCCAAACAACATAATTACCCGATTATGACTATTTTTCTCATTTTTATTTCTTCCTACCATAACCACTTCCTTAAACTTATAGAATTCTTAAGAATCATAAGAAGAATTCTTGTTTCCTTCAAAGATTTCGAGAGGGAGAGAGAGAGAGTTTCCTTTCTTGACTATTATGCTTTCCTTTCTAAATTGTAAGTCTTATAGCCTTTAATAATAATAAAAACCTCATTCTCAGCTTCTAGCTGGAGGTGTTCATCAGACTAGGCGTGAAGGTGGTGGGTCATCACTCCTTCACCAATCAAAACATAACATTGAATCTCAATCCAGGTGACCATTTGTATTCGCAGTCATCCACATTTAAATGTATGGGCGACCGCTTCCACACATTTTTTATTTTTCACAAAAGATTTTCTCCTTATGGATGTTAAAACGTCCGTTGCGGAAGCCCTGCCTCCCTCGAAATCATAATTCCAGACGATCGTTCCTGGCAACCACAACCTATCTGAATTAAAACTTCAAAATTTGTTTTCAATTAGGTCAGCCAATCCAGAACATGATTTTGCCTTCCAGACGTCCGATCTAAAAGCATGTTTACACATGTGGACGTCCGCCCCCAAAAGCGGAAGCCCTCACTTACATATTTTTTCAAAAATAACACTAAGTTTGGACGCCCACCCCAGATCCACATTTACATATGTGGACGTCCGTACCCGTCCTAAACAAAATCCTAATTCCAAACATATGTATAACATTCGTCAATCAAGCCACAATATAATCCAATTCACCATAAAATTCATTCTGCAATAAAATCCATTCCACAATTTGTATCCATTTTCATAACAACCATAAAACCATATCATTAACAATATATTTCATACATTATTCACATTTAGTAAACTAAAAGTTTACAGATATTACATAGAGACTTTTGGTTCTGGTTTCTGAATTGCTTCCTTTTGGATATAGATAGTGATACATGTAGGAAATGAACATTTATTTCCAAACAAAAAAATAGGTTGGTATATGCTATTGAACAATATGCACTAGTAGATGATCTTCGTTTCTGCCTTAGACACTTGTATGTCAATTTCAAAAAAAAAAAATTCAAGGCAAGTTGTACAAGGAGGCAATGTGAAAGGCAGCTAGGACCACGACATTAGCACACTTTGAAAAAGAGATGAAGAAACTATTTGTGGTTGACCAGACAACACACATATATCTACAAAACAATAACCTGAGGTTTTAGGTAAACCATGCTTTCAATTCCATCTCAAAGTGTGACATAAGCTTCAATAATTTGAGTGAGTCCTACAACGCCTGCCTCCTACCAGCCCATGACAAACCAATTCTCACTATGTTCGAGATTATTAGAACATGCATCATTGTAGGATTGTTAAGAAACATGAGAAGATGGTCGAGTCGACGAACCTATTGTGTCCTCATATAAAAAAGAAGCTTGTCAAGCTACAACATGTAGCTCGAAATTAGTTTCCAACATTTGCAGGAGGTAGTCAGTTTAAGGTTAGTGTTGGTTACGAATGGTACATAGTCGATTGGACAGACTCTCCTGTAATTGTTACCAGTGAGAGCTTACTAGAATCACATGCGTGCATGTCATCTAGAGTATGCATTTTATGAGAACTTCAGTTGATGATTATGTTCATGTATGGTATTAGCAAAAAACATACATGAGGATGTACTTCAACTTTGAACAACCTGTTAGTGGCCAACACATTTAGCTTGAAACAGACCAGGATCCAATTATGCTGCCACCAATTAAGAGACTCCTAGGGCAGCATCAAAAACAAAGAGTGAGGGATGCAGACTAGCCTCATAACTGGACGATTTTGAGCGAAAGAAATGTCCCCGTGACATATAGCCAATGTAGGGGTGTGGGCCACAATACCCACACTTTTCAAGGTGGAGGTTTAGCCACTAGCGAGACAAGTGGCAGTGACAGGGCAAAAGGCAGAAGTGGCAGTGGCGGACAAGGACACTCACAAGACACATTTATGAGTTTTACCACTGTTGCCGAGACACAAATGAGTAAATTGTTACGCTATCAAATATTATTCTAATTATGTGCTCTTTGTATGTCATAGTATTGCATTTGTGTTACGCAGGAGTTTGTCGCCCCACATCTACATCCTTAACTATGTGGTTTAATGGTACTATTTCATTTATTTTTTAGTAACTTAATTGTACTCATTAATAATGATTACCATAACTGTAATATCCCAATTTTTATATAAAAAATTTAAAAAGAAAAAAAAAGAATAAATTAGAAAATAATTAAGGATATTTGAATTAGTCGAATAATTATTGGGGTATTATCAAGAACATAATTGTTAGATATGGACTGAACTGGTTTTGGATCGGCTCAGTTCGAAATAAATAGGTGACTCGGTTTTAAGTAAAAATAAAGAAAATAAATAAAGTGGAATTAAAATTTAGGAGAGTAATGAATTAGAAATTTAATGAAGATCTTGTGAAGATTAAATGGGGAATGGATTTATTGATTTATTAATTTAATTAAAAGAAATTGATTTAATTAAAAGAAGAAGTGGAATGAGTGAAAAGGGAGGAATTAAACCGGTTCCTCCTGAACCGGTTTGATTAAAGTAAATTGGCCTTCGGCCATTTGAAAGAGAAAGGGACAGGGAGAGGCGATGGCGACGCTAGAGAAAAGGGAGCGAGCTTGGTGGGGGTGGGGCTCGGGCTCAGGGTCGATGCACTGGCCGGTGGACGGATGTGCGTCGGACGGCGGAGTAGGTGCTCCTCTGCGGCGGTCTGCTGGTTGCGGCTCGGTGATCGGCAGGTGGACGCGGTTAGTGCTCGGGAATGGAACTCCCGACGCTAGAAGATGCCACGAATCGTTGGCTATGGTAATTCGTAATTTTGCCATTCAAATTCTCCTCCAATACACTCTGATTTAGGTGTTCCTTCAATCTGAATTGACCATGAATTTACATCGGTTGGAATTGGACAGAAACGAATTAGCGTGATGGCAGGGGAGAGTAAATTGGGCCGGAACCGGAGCTGGTCTCCTCCAGCTCCTCATCTGGCAAGCCTTCCACGTGGAATTTGGTAAGTGAACCTCCCTTCCTTGATGTGTACAATTATTCTTCAGCTGTGTCAATGGAAGACTTCTCCTCGGGTATAAAGGAATGGCAGTGGATGGGTAAGCAGGCTGGTTTTGTTCATTTAGTTACAGAGAGTAGGTGAGACGAAGGGAAAGGAAGAGTGAAACTTTGGAGAGATTGGGACCAAGAGGAAAATGAGTTAGTGGCAGTGGGATGTGTTATGTGTGTTTAGGAATATGGAGGAATCGGCTGGAAGTGGTGGTGTTGACTGCTGCGATATTTTGGTAAGCATGGTTGTTTATGTCTTTGATGGATTTATAAGGTGATTGTTAGTAGTGAATGATAATGAATGATGGGTGACAAGGTGATGATAGTGAGTGCAGGGGATGTTGGAGTCAAATGATCTGTGATGGAAGACTTGAGCTGGTTTCCCCGATTTCTCCTTGGTAAGTGAAATTTCTTCCTTGCTGTTTGGATGATTGGCTTTTGGTTATGGTAATCTGATGTAGAAATTACTTGCTGAGGCCTTTGTTGGTTATTGATAAATGTGTAAAAGTTGGAATATATGGGAATTATGCATTGTTTCTTTGATTGTACTGTGTGGATAATCTGTTGGTATTGTTGAGCTTGTGAAAGCTAATACTTTAAATGGGTTGTTTAATGTTGAAATACATTGGGATGCCTTTATTGGATAATAAATGTTTGGATATTGGATTGGCCTTGTTTTGGATGTCTATTAATTGTTAAGTTTAATGGTTGTTAATCAAGTTGTGGCTATTCGAAACTGTTAAATAGTTGAGCCTTTGTAATTGTTGTTGGAATTTTATATTTGGCACGAAAATGATAATCTTAAGTAGTGGGGCGTTGCACTAATGTGTTCTGTTTTGTTAAAGATCAAAGAATATGCCATGTAGTTTAGGAATGAGTTTCTATTGTTTTATCGCTTGTATTGATATACTCGTTAAGGAATGAGTTTCTATGGTTTTATCGCTTGGATTGATATACTCGTAGGTTGAGAAAATTGTGCTTCCTATTATGGATATGTATGGAAATAATGATAGGATTAAATGCATATGTACGTTATTGAGTTAAATGGTTCTCTACCCTGCTGTGGAAATATGATGGAGTATTAGTTGGTTTTGTGAGGTCAGTGCTCTGTATTATCATGTCACATTGATGGAATGAGCAACTATTGTGGGTTATTGCTATTCCGTTGCATGTACTAAGATATTGTTATTTTTAAGGAAATGAGTCATAAAAGTGAGGTTGATAATATGTGATTTTGATGATAGTTTATTTAATGGTTTTGAAGGTACTAAGGTGAATGACATTATCGCGTTGAGGACGCCAGGTAAGTTGATACTTATTGAGTTTTGGTCTTCGGACCCTACATCGCAAGAATTAGGATTGCATGCTGTGTGTTCTTTTAATGATATGTTTATTAGACATTTTTATCATATAGGACTGTATGTATTCATGAACATATTGCATGACGTAATTAATATATGTAAATAGGCGTGTGGGGGTTCAGGTGATCGGTGACACTTCTATACGGTAATATACTCCCACATAGGGAGCAGTGAGATGAGAGTTAGCTACGTGGAAGCTGGGTTCACCTTTACCCCGTTCTGAAACCCCCAACGTCTTTAACAAAAGTGAGGATACCGGCATGTGGAACACCCCTGATGGATATATCTCCCCATCAGAGTGAAATGGTTCAGCCACATAACCCTAGGAGTATTCCACCTTGACTTCCAGAAGAGATACGATTCTCTTCTGTAATGCATTGTATGATCATGCATATCATTTGCATTGCATTTCTTTTATCTCTTAATGAGCATTAGGCTCATTAGTTTAGAACTTGTGATGTAGGTATCGTACGAGAAACTTGTGAACAGGTCAAAGACAGTTGATGAAGGATTTCCACAGGTGGATCTTGTGGCTAGCTGGGCTAAAGAATTTAAAAAAAGAATTTATTTGTAAAAGGGTTTGTAAATTATTTAATGTTCTTTAATGCTTTGTTTTAATTCCGCTGTGTTTTATAAAAAGGATTTTATTACTTCTTCTGCAATTGATAAACATTTTAAGTAAAGAGTTTTAATGCTCGAGTTTTTATGAAAAAGTCTTACTCAGATTTTATAAAAAAAAAGTTTTAAATAACACGATTTTAAAGTAAATAAAACTGGGTCGTTACAATAACTTTGTATGTTCTTGCATGTTCTTTTGATGCAACTGATTGTGAGACAAATGATAGGGCATTATAAATGAGTGAATGCAATTAACTTATTCAATGGATGAAATGAATGTTGATTAACTTGTTTGCTAATGAATGAATGGAAATGAACTTGTTTGTTGATTGATGGATATAAGTGAACTTGTTTGTTGTGAGAGAGAGAGAGAGAGAGAGAGAGAGAGAGAGAGAGAGAGAGAGAGATCTAATTTCAATTGACGGGCATCCTTCAACTTACGACAGACGTCCATCAACCAACAAGGACGTGCCGCAACCCACAACGGACATTCCTCAACTTAAAATAAATGTCCATCAATACTAAAAGATGAAGTCGTTTAGCATTTAGGGATGTCCCTCAATGGTATAGGCATCCTTCAATACTAAACGACGATGTTGAGTGAACTTCAGCTCCATCTATATAAGCAGTAAGTTGAAATATGTCATGTGGGCAAAATGTGAAAGGGGAAATTAGTAGGTAATTTCAAAGCATAATGAATATAGCACTAAGTGAGAAATATACCACTTTTTATCTGTAGAGGCCATGACAATTGCAATTGCCTTAGATAACATCACCTAGTAGACGTAATGGGTGTGCAGGTCAATAGATGACAAAAAACAAGTTTGCTTTGGGTGTGTCTGAAGCTAAAACCATATATTATAAGTAGCTGGACAAAAGGAAAAATATTGCATGAAGGAATAAAAGTGCCTTATATGGATCTAACAAAGACTTATTAACAAGTCCCTCAGTTGTACTTCAAGTACCTCCTCCTCCTTCAAAGTGTCACACTGCATAAAAAAAGTATTCAAGGGATTTATTTTCCATAACAACTTCTTAAACATTGATTACACATTCTTAAGAAGTTATCTTCACCTAGTTAGATGTTGACGTTTGCTTTAGAATGATGAGGGTCGTTATTGTTAAAACATCATTATTCTTAAAAAAAGACAATACGACACATGATGTCTTAAGCATATAATCAAAATTGAGAATAACTTTGAAATGATATAGTTTTTTACCCTAATGCCGACAAGAATACCACATGTCTTCAAGTTCCTATGGGTGTTTTCACGTGCAAATTTCATGAATTCCGCTATCAAGTTCACAAATTGTAATGATCAGTTTAAGTGCTACCCTCATACTAAGTGTAAATTTCATACATTACACAAAACCAAATTGAGGACATACAACATGCAACTTTAGATGTGAAACAGACATTGGAACTGCTTCCTTTGATGGAGGACTCATTGCTAAAATCTTCTAAACTTTGGTAAAGAGTTGAAGGAGGGGACAATTGCCTGATGATAAGAGACTTGTGTTAGCCTAAGTGTCATTATACTTATTTGTTTTGATGAGGAATGTTTTAATTGGAATTATAAGTTGTTTATTGATCAATTATGTTTAATTGTTATATTTATATGGATATGCATCGAAAATACCCTTAATATGGTATTAATATTTACTAATGTGTTTACCTAAGTTCATATAGTTCATATAATGATATTTGGGACTTAGAAGGATGAAAAAGGGTAAAACACGAAGTAGAGGTTGACGAAAGCCCAATCGAGGTCGACCAATTTTATGAAGAATAATGGAAGCGGTCAACCAGATGATAATTGGTCGACCGATTTAAAAGGATGATAATGGGTCGATCGATTTAAAAGGCAGATTGCTTCCCATGTTTGCGGTTGAGCAGGTGGTTGAGCAGTGAAGAAGTGGTCAACCACAATATTAAACATGTTGCATCTTAAATCTGCGGTCAAAGAATTAGACGAGTGAGCGGTCAAGGAGCTGAGTTACTGATCGACCAAATGTTTTGAGCTTTGAAGAGGTGGTCAACTGAAAGAAAACAGTCCACCTATTTGACAGACCTATGAAAAAATGGAGGACCAAAATTATGACGGTAACATACCAATGGTCAGATGCGGTCGACCAAAAAGGAAATGATCAACCGCGAATGCAGAGTCTATTTATAGAAGGCACTCTGAAGCTCAAAAAAACGACAGAAGAAGTGTAGCGGAGCTCTAGCAAAATTCATACACAATTTCTCCTTCTTTAAATGAGTGCATAGGTCTAACACTCTCATGCCTAAACTTGAGATTGTTTATTTGAGAGTTAGGTTCTAACTTGTATTTACGTTTCTACATTTATAAAACGCTCAATCCAAAGGGTGACACCTCACAACAGTCCAAGGGTAGATTGAAGCCTGTGAAGATCAATCCAGAGGGTGATGGTTGAGAATAGTCTGTAAAGGTTTGATTAACACCCGTGAAGTCAATCATCACCAACCGGGAAGGTTGGGTGATTAAGGATCTCCAAGTGAAAAGCTTGGAATGCAGACGTAGGCCGGGATTGCTGAACAACGTGAACAAACTGTTTTCACTCTCCATCTCTTAAACTCTTTATTATTGTTATTATTTGTATGCTTTATTGTTGATAAATCATTTAGGGTTTAGAGAATTAATTATCGTACAAAAAAATTAGCACACCTAATTCACCCCCCCCCCCCCCCCCCCCCTCTCTCTCTATAGGCATGCAACGGATGCACGACTATAACACATTGTTATATCTAATTCAGAAAGCCTAAACCACCATACTAATGCATATATGGAAAGTGCATATAAAGTAAAAGACTTATTTGCATTCGTCCGGTCTGGAAACAGAAGATGGAGAGGCTATTGGCAGCTGCAGGAGGAGCTACTAATGGGGAGCTGGCGGTGTTGCAGGAGGAGCTGTCGGTCGGGCTACTGGCTGGGCTATTGGAAGGGATGCTTGAGAATCCAAATGCCTCCTCTACTCTTCCAAGAGCCGTGGTGATGCACCAAGGGGTGTCAATGATCAACAATGGAGGCAAGGGCGGTTACCGGTTTGCATAAAAACTGGACAACCAAATTGAACCCTCTGTAACTTCCACTCCATATATCTAAATGATGCCAAATTTGGAGGGGAAGCACAAATACCAAACTAGAAGGACTCCACTAAAAATCAAGACCAAACTCATTAAGATGTGGAAGATATGCCAATGGTAATATCCTGCCCGAAAAGGTGCCAATTTGGTCAGTTTTGATTCAAAATAGAATGTGTACAAAATTCAAGCCTCCGATCGAAATGGTACAAAAATTGGCACACTCTAACCTTAATTAGTGACCAACTAATCCCCAAAATTCTAGAAGCCAAATTGCACAATAAAAACAAAAACAAAACCCAAACTTACAAGCTAGTCCAAGAATAACTATGTCGCCTATTCTTAACTTCAACGGATTCCTTGTACAAGGAACCACTCCACCTTGCTTCAATGCTAGTCTTCTAAGTCCCCACTCTAAATACCACCTCTGGAAGAGCTGATGGAGGGCTTAGTGTAAAAATTTAACTCCAAGACTTAGCCAAGAAAAATGAGTGAGATAATTTTTGGTTCATAATTTTTGAGTTTGAGCCCTAGATTGGAGACTGATTGTGTAAAGAGAAAACTCATCACTAAACACGAGCTATAGCTGAATAAAAACATCACTAACTCATTTAGACAACCTTAAGGAAGCTTAAATACTTCCCCAAAAATTGTCCTAAAATGAAAATTACAAATTTAACCTTAAGAGGAAAACATTCAATATGAGTACTCGGCTAACACACTAGCAGAGTGCAATCAACAACCAAAATTTCCAAAAACATTATATCAATCTAAAACTCATCTAAATGTCAGCAAATCATCCAACATAAAGCAAAGAAACACATCAAATTTATGGAGAAACATAACTTTAGCTTGCTACCCTCCTTAAGTCATTGACTCTTCCATTTGGTTGTTGGTTCACTTGATGGCCGATTGTGTGCGAGGATACTCCAAG
Source organism: Begonia loranthoides (assembly GCA_022433065.1). NCBI lineage: Eukaryota > Viridiplantae > Streptophyta > Magnoliopsida > Cucurbitales > Begoniaceae > Begonia > Begonia loranthoides. Next base: position 30,795,879 of record CM039483.1, read on the forward strand.
TGAGGAGAAGTTTTAGCTTCTCTATCTTCATGGCTTGTCTCATTATCAAGCCCCTTAAGTGCAACTTGACCTATAAAATAAGAAGTAAAAAAGGGGTTAGTAATCTCCTTGGCCCGAGCTCTAGTCCCGGGCTCTAGTAATCTGGCCTTGTGGTGCATCATGTAGTTAAGGTGCATAAATATCTTCCATTTCCCTCTCCTATCTCTCCAAGGTCGCTACAATCTAGTTCCACCTCTCCTTAGTCATCAGTATATAGTGTGAGAACTGATGAGGGGGTTGAATAATAACATCCTCTACCTCCATGTTATTTGAGTCCGTTGCAGCCGACGTCCAAATAAGTTGTGCAGCCGACGTCCATTGATGGAGGTTGTGCAACTGATGTCGATGAAGTGTGTGCACCCTTGAATACCCACTCCCCTATGACTTTGTTCATCCCCATCCAAGCCAAGGTCACCTAATTGTAAGCATCAAGTGCCTTTCCATTGATTCTTGGCTCGTTGGGAGGGAGCGTTAGCCCACTGCTAACAACAATCTTCTAAACGAGCCAGTTGTAGGGGAGATTCTCAATCACATAGAAATCTATGTAGCTGACATGGTCCCTATGTCCATCACGTAGAGAAACTGTGTGGGTTATCATGTGATGGATGACTTTGGCTTTGGTGTTTAGGTCCTTGGATTTTGGCCTATAGAAAGATTCAATGTCGAGATTGCAATGGAATTGCTTCAGTGAACGTATTGAACTCTACCTTCCTAGATATAATGATAGAACTATTAGCCTAAAAAACATTAAGCTTATTTGTTTTGATGATGAGTGTTTTATTTGTCAATTAGTTGTTTATGAGATATATGAATTAATATGTTTATCATTATTATTTGTTTATGATCTTTATTGGAAATACCTAAGGTGTTTGATTAAGTCCATATAGCTATTGGTTAAGTTTTAGGACTTAAAAGGATCAAGATATGCAAAACACGAAGTATAGGTCGACTAAGATTAAGAAGGCAGTCTACCAAAATAGCTACAAAGAGCCAAACTAGTGGAAGCGATAGACCAAGGCATGGATGCGGTCGACCAGAATCAAGAAAGACTACTCTACATTTTGAAACAGTGGGAATTGGTCAACTAGTGTAGAGGATGCGGTCGATCAAAAATTGGACAAAGTCAAGCCATTTCCTGAAATGCGGGAGCAGTTGACTGGGGCTGATATAGCAGATTACCAGACCGATAGAAATCACAACAGTAACATTCCAACGATCGGATAGGGTTGACCAAAAGTGTCTAGTGGTCGACTGCTGTGTAGTGTTTATAAATAGAAGCCACTCTGAATTGCAAAGTAGAAGATAGGAGAATTCATAACGAAGTGTTACCAAATTTGCACAAGATTTCTCCTCAACAAATGAGTGTTTAGCCTTAACTCTCTCTATCCTTTCGCTTGAGATTTTATATCTTTGAGAGTTAGGCTTCGAAATTGTCATTTTTCAATTCCGCAATTGTAATCCGCTACATCTAAGATGACGCCCCATATCACTGATAAATCAATCCATGAAATATGGTTTGTCGGCAACTCTATTATTATTAATATTGAAGGTTATCCTTTTCTTGCTAAAATGATATATCTATATAACTCAAGAGTTGATATTATTATAGGGAATAATTTTTTAAAATTATATCAACCCTATATTCAACGCTTACGAACTATTTCTTTCTCTTTTTCCGGAGAGGAAGGTACACCCAAAAAACAAATTACAACAAAAATAATTACACAAAAAGAAGTAATTCAATTATTAGCGCTGAGAATTTTAAATCATATTCAGTTTTTATATACAACTAATAAAATTCTAGATAACAAATTAGAAGAAATTTGTAGCGATAATCCTCTTGTACTTCTTGTCTTTCATAGAAATTTATCGTTTCTAGTTTAATCATAACACTTGTATAAAATCTATTTGTCATTTTCAATTTTCTTGACTTCCAATTAATTATTTTATATCTTAGTACTTAAAGATTTTATAGTTTTTCTTAAGTTGTCTAATGTTATTTTGTCTTCTTCTTCTGAAGATTTTCTTTCTAATAATGGAATAGATTCATGTATGTGTATAAATGGCTTGTTAATTAGTGAAGGTCTTGGGAATTCATAGGGTATAAATGATGAACTTGCTTTAGAATAAGTATTAGGGCACATGAATAGGATAAATGAAATCGATAAGTTAAATTTACAACATTTACACTTATTAGATATGGTTCCTGAAATAGGTACCATACCAGCTATTCCTTTCGGACACATGTTAGTAGTAATACCAAAGAATCTATTAGCATGTAATTCAGTGAGCATGGAAAAAGCTATGGAGCAAGAAGGAACTATTTCAAATACTATAGACCTGCAAGCCATAAAAAGCTTCAGTGTTAATGAATTAGAGCGTCGGCTCACAAATGATCAGAGCTCCAACTCAAATAATTAGACAAAGTATCAGAGCTCTGACTCAAAAGAATTATTATCTCCAATGTATTAGAGCTCCGGCTCAAAACAATTATTACTTCCAACGTATCAGAGCTCCGGCTCAAAACAAGAATTATTGTCAAAACATCAGAGCCCTGGCTCAAAACCAGAATTATTTTCTGCAATGGAGCATTAGCTCAAAACCAAAAAATATCTAATTAAGCTATGCAAATACTTTTTTGGAACATTTTCGAAAACTGAACAAAATTATTCTATACAAAAATTAGAGACATTAGTCTGTCTCAGGATACTCAAAAAGTGGAAGATTGAATTATTGGGAACAAGATTTGAATTAAGGATGGATTCAAAATATGTGACATGATTTTGGAAATACAAACTTCAAGAAGATCACAAAATAGGACGATTAATCAAATGACAATTACAGTTGCACCAGTTCCAGCCTTATATCAAACATATCAAGGCAAAACACAATTGTTCTGTAGGTAGTTTAACAAGAGAATGGAAGCGGCTCCAAAAGTGGTCCATGATCAACTATTATAGAAACAAAAAGAAAAACAAGAATTATTACAATTATTAAAAAAGATAGACATGGAGGAAGCAGTTCTCGTGACTATAGTAAAAACCTTATCATAATTATTACAACCATCAGTGCCATTAGCATCAATGGTTCAACCATCAATATCAGTATCTACAGAACAAACATCAAAGAGGGAATCATGGGTAGACAAGGTTGAAGAAGAAGAAAGGACCATTATTGAAAAAGAACAAGATTCCATAGAAAAAAAGGAAAGAGAAAAAGAATTTCAAAAGAAAAAATATTATGTGATATTCAGTGGTGCTTTTAGAGGGATTTACTCTGACTGGGCCATCACAGCACAACACATCAATGGAAGGAATGTCATTCATAGATCATACAAGACTAAGGAAGAAGCCCAAAAGGCCTTGAACGAATCAGACAAAGAATTAGCTCATAAAGAACTAGAAAGAACCACAATGGCAAAAAGAATGGAAATCATTGGAAGAATTCCAACTACGAAAGAAAAAGAAAAAAATGAAAGAAGTCCGTTTGGATAAATTTAAGAAATATTGGGATTCAATACAAATTATCAGGACATTCATACCACCATGAACTCTTATCCAAAGAAAAGATGACTAGGACCTAAGGTAATATTCCTTTTTGGAGCATCACCTACATTAATCTTTGATTACTTTCAGAATGGATTAGTAGACACAATATACTCCACTAATATGAAAAACTTCGAAGAATTCCCAACCAAGATTAGACAAGTAATAAAAAATTACTTCGATAAATTTGCCAAAGGTCAAGAAATCTTCCTTCGGAAATATTCTTCATATCCACTATTCGGGACCAAAGGAGAAGTATTACTATCGTCATTAGCTATAGCAGTTTTGGGAATATCAAATCAAGAGTATCCTACCAAAGATGAATACGAAGATTTTACTATTCTAGAAGACATGGAAGCAAGGTTACTTGCTGGAATTTTTCACTAAGCACAAAGAATATTTCTTGGAAATACAAAAAAAATTAATTATGTAAGTAATACTTTGCTTATTTAATTATGGGTTCTGAAGCTGTTAAGTGATTTGTTGGAATTCTATTATGAGAATTAATTGTATCGAACTCTGTGTAAGTAATGAATTGTAGAAATGAGGTTGAAAGTCTGTAATTGTTGATGGTGGTTTATTTAATGGTTTTGAAGGTAGTGAAGAGGAAGAACTTAGGTGAGAAAACACTCTAAGGACACGATGTAAGTGATATGCATGTGTTTTGGTCTTTGGGGCCCTACATTGCAAGAGTTGGAAATTATATGCTGATTGTTTACCGCTTTATAGTAAGATATTGAGCATGTCTACTTTTTATTAGAATAGCCAGATATTGAACATGTTTCGCATATTGTACTGCTGCTTGCTAGATGTTTATTAGAATTAGGTTATTTTAATGATGTGTTTAATGGATGAGCATGGTTCAATATTATAGTAATAGTATGATATTCCTTGTATGCATTCATGAGCATGACACGCATCATGGTTTTCAAAAGATTACGAAAATGATTTTCATGCATGGTTTTGAAAAGGAAATGGATACTAAAGGGAAATGAAAGTAAACAAATACGTTACAGGATGAGACTATGCGTCAAAAGGCTAGGAAGCAAATGCGTTATAGGATGAGGCTGGGGGTTAAAAGGCTTGGGGAATGTGTGGGTGTTACAGGATGAGGCCAGGGGTGCCAAAAGGCTTGGGAACGTAGGCGTTACAGAATGAGACAGTGTGCGAAAAGGCCTGAGAACGTAAACGTTTCAAGATTAGATGGTGTGTCAAAAGGCTTGGAAACGTATGTAACCAGAAAAGAAAACGGAAACAAAAAAGAAACTAAAGTGCATAAGATAAAAATAAATAAAAATGGATAGTGACACATGGTTTAAATGATAATTTCTAACTCTTTCATTTTAGTTTTCCTTATTTCAAGACTATTTAATAATTCTAGAGTTTTGATCCCTTTATTTTAACTTTCTTAATCGCCAATATTTATTTAGAAATTCTACTATTTAAATTATTCATTAAAATTCTCCAATTATCAATAATTATTCTATTAATTTCTAAATTGTCGTATTACCTAATTAATTATTTGTAAGAAAATCTCATGTGTTACATTTATATGTACAAAAATATTATGTGGTAATTGTGGTCATAGAGGAACTCAATTTACTACACTAGGCTATGTATTTGTGTGACGTATGTAAAGTGAAAAAATAGTAAGGGGTGTGACTGTGAGTCTCCCTTGGGTTGAAAACCTCTAGCCCTTTAGAGGTTTATTTGTTCATGGACATGCCTCTTGGACGTAGTGGCCAATATGGTGGGTTTTCATGGTTTTGTGCGACTTTACATACGATGATATTTGATCATGCATATTGACATTTAGGAATATGTTAATACAATACTTGTTAAACAACTTCATTGTTTAAATTAAATGAACATTGCATTGACTTATATCAACATTGCATTATAGTGAGTAGACAAATGTTATGTGATATTCATATTGCATATCATTATAGTTTATGAAATGGTCTAGATATAGACCAAGGTGGGGGGAGTGGTCTTATATCTGTGAATTACATGAGATTGTAATTCTTGAGTATTAGATTTACTTGTCGAGCTTTATAGCCCATCCCATTGTGGTCTTTTCTTTTCAGATTTTGAGGGTAACCAAAAGGATAAGGCCAAGGCAAATCAGAGACAAGAGACTAGACACTCAGAGTAGTAATAGAACTTTATATCTTATACCTATAGTGTGTGTGAGTTTTTACTTTCCGTTGTGTATAGTTTGATGTGAGGTTACATATAGTGGCCCTAATGTTTGTAATAAAGCAAAGATTATTTTAGTTTGTAAACAACTCACATGGTTATGTGTTAGGTGAAATGGGATTGTTACATAACGAAATCACATATTTATTATTAGTGTGCATATTAAATGAAAAGAAAAATTTATAGGGACTGAAATATGGTAAAATAGGTTAGGCTTACTGGTAATATTATCCTTTGAAAGGATACTTGAGTGATGTAATACAACTTTATTATATTTTAACCCAAGTAATAATGTCCACGTTTCGTTCTCCGGTTGGAGAATTCTTATCATAATTTTTGTAATTAAGGGGGTTCGAGGTCAAGGTCGTGATAGTTCTTGAGCATGAAAATGAAGAACACCCTTTGCTAATATGTCTTATTTTGAAATATAATGAGAAAGGAGGTTATGAGATGTCAAGGAATTGAAACATTAAGTCATCAACTTAAACCTCATGGCTTAACCTTCCAATTAACACCTCTTCAAGCAAATATTAAATTTATTAAGTTATACTCCAAAATTTGACACCTAATTTTCTGTGCATGCAGACCATCCATATTCCCCATAACAACACAATTTTCACTATAATTCATCAACTATAACAATCTCAACCAATCACAACAACCCTCAAGCATTCCATATGGATATCACATTAATTATTAAATGATACGGTAAAACCCATTGAGTGTTACATAATCACTAACATCATACATTAGTTTGAAAGTCAATGTCCAACCAGATGGTACAATTATTAAAGCTGAGACCAAAATTATAATGTCAACAATCCTTCTAGTACAATATTGTCTGCTTTGGGCTAAAGTCTGCACGGTTTTATTCTTGGGGTTAGCCTAAAATGTGTTGTACTAGGAAGGGAGGAGAACCCTACTTATAAACCATGCATTTTTAATCCTCCCAAGAGATGTGAGATTGTGCACTCTGACTAGTATGTGTCGGATCCACACTTGGGTCATCCTTGCCTTCACAAGGCAGGCTACCACAATCTCCTCCTCTTGGGGTCTCGACATCCTCATTGGCCACACTTTTGGTTAGCTTTGGCACTAATATCATTTGTAACATCCTTAATTCTTCCAGTACAATATTGTCCATTTTAGGTTGAAGCCTGCACAATTTTGATCTTGGGGTTAGCCCAAAATACACTATACTAGGTAGGGAGAAAAACACTACTTATAAATCATGCGTTTTTCACTCTTCCAAGTGATGTGAGATTGTGCACCCCCACTAGAATGAGTTAGACTCTCAATTTGGACACCCTTACCTTCACCAAGTGGGTTGTCACAAGAATGTTCTTAAATTCTAAGAATGGAGTCTGACATACTTCATCAAAAATGAAATTCATATTTTGCTCTAGTAAGGAACAAAGTGGCTTCAATATTTTTTCAAAGTCTTTTATTGAATCCTACATGCTCTAAAAAGCTTTTCATCCCTTTTACTGAAGTAGGTGGTATTACTTTTTCAGTAACTTCTGTTTTCGCTCTATCCATCTCTATTTCTTTCTTTGACACTTTATGACCTAACACAATTCCTTTAGCCACCATATGATATTTTCCTTAATTTAAAATGAGGTCGGATTCTTTACACATTTTGAATTCCTTTTTTTAGAGATGTAAATAGTAACCATAAGATTCTCCAATCACTGAAGAAGCTTCCATGAAAATTTCCATGATTCTCCAATCACAGGGGAAATTGATTTTCTCTTGATCTTCTCTTGATCTTATTGTGTTATAGTAATTAGATTGCAGTACAAGTAACCATCCAAAAAACAATAATATTCATTCTCAGCTAATTTGTCTAATATATGGTTGATAAAGGACAATGAAAAGTGATCCTTCAGTTAGCTTAATAGGATCCAAACTTATTTATTTTGATGATTAATGTATTTAAGTTGACAAATTTACTCTAAGTTAATCTAATTTATTATTTACCTTGGAAATACTCTTGTATTGGGTATTGAAATGTTCTAACATGTTTATTGAGTCTATATGTAACATCCCATTTCCGTTTATACATTTCCATATATCCATTGCACATTAATATAAAATTTGATCATTTTAAAACCCATTTAAAAATACTTAAGAGAAAATATCAGAGTAACTTTATGTGGAATAATTAAAACATTTAAAATGTTTTCCAAAAACAACATAATTTAAAATATTTGAAACCATAATGTAAAGTCTTTTAACAATTTAAACAACTTTTATTCTTTCGAGCCATAACCCCCGAGGTCGATCCCGCATGGTAACACAAGCTTGTATCGCATCACACTTCTTCCACGTTCACTTCACTTAGATCACAATCAATACCTACATCATAGGAGGAATAATAAGCCTATTGCCTAGTAAGAAATATAAATGAAATACAGATGCAATGCCTATGACAACTCTACATGCATAAGTCTAATAGATCCATAATCTGGGTGAGAGCAACCTCTTCAGTCTCCGAACTTACCACTTGGATTCATTTTTACGTGAGAGCAACATCTTCAGCCTTTGAACTCACTTAAAAACAAACCCACTTACATTTACGTTTATTTACATTTGGGTGAGAGCAACCTCTTCAGTCTCCGAACTCACCAACCCATTGAGTGAGAGCAACCTCTTCAATCTCCAAACCCATGTCGAAAACACCCATTTATTATCTTCATTATTATTCTGTGTAATGCATGATATACAATCATACTGACATGCCTATATGAATGTCACATAGCAGTTCATATATCGTAAACAATATTACAATCAAACAAACAATGAACAGGAATCATGCATCAACTATAATTTAACACTAAGCATGTTATCACTAACATAATATCAATTACCCTAACAGTGATACAACACATATATTCCTTTATCTTTTACTCATTTTCCCCAACATGTTATTTACAGTTCCATTTCTAACAAGAGCAACTTCTTTAATTACATTTATTTAACATTGAAGGTACTAAATATGGCATCAACTAAACTTACTATGCATTAAGGACATATAAACAACTATCAAAGGGAAACATGTTGTTAATCTTAATTTCCTATAGTCATACTATGTATTAGAGTGTCAAAATTCACTAATTAACATAACTAACGAATTCTAATTATTTAAGCCCATGTAGGGGAACATTACAGGGAATATTATAGTGAGAATTTGACCTATGGAGGACACAATTCCTTTTAGGTTATCATCATATAAGCAGATATTCTATAAGTTCACATAACATCTATTCATTTATCTTTATACTATAGCAGATTAGTGCAATTAGGGCTAATAAGTTTATAAGTGGTTTTTCATTCTTGAGAAACAAGTTTGATAACAGGGAAGGTAATCACAGAGACATATTTTATAATACCCTGACTTTTTATAGCGGAATTTAATAAGGATAATTGGAAAGTAATTGGAGAGTATTTGGATTAATTGGATAATTATTGGGGTATTACTAATGACGTATTTATTAGATTATAATTTATAAGAATTTATTGGATAATAATTAGTATTAATTAAGGGGAATATTATATTGGATAATTAAATGGAATTAGAATTTAAAAGGGGAGAAATTTGAGGCTGCGATTTTCCAAACCGAGGTTAGTCACGGTTGATTCCTTGTCATATTTGCTGCTACGTTTGGATTTGTGGCAGTGAGTTGCAGGGGATGGAAAGTCGGCAGTGGTGGGTGGCTGGAATTCGTGATTGGCATACCACATTGTCGGTCTGTCAGCGGACCGATTGGTTCAGCAAAGTGAACCGGTCCGTGTGTAGTGTGTTTGGCCGAGAAGAATTCTCCACATTCCTTCCAGCTAGCATCCATTCGGGCGATAACATGAAATCATAGAGAAGTGAGAGACAACCTCTCATGGAAGGCATGGCTGAGGTTATGTCTGGGCATGGAGTGGGTGGCAGAGGCATGGCACAGTGTGCCTATCTGGTGAAGTAGAAATGCAGAGGAAGGGCAGTGGAGTGAGGGGTGTTATGTGATAACACTTTCGTGAAGTGGAGAGACAGATGCTCTCTAGAAGTTGTGAACTGCAAGGGAGAGGAAGAATAGAGGGGTCTGGAGCTAAAGGAAGTGATGAGAAACAATAGAGAAGGGAAATAGGAGAAGAAGGAAAAAGGTTGGGAGGCTGCTCTCGGGTCTGCCCTGTCTCCACGTGAGGTTTCCTTCTTGGCTATTTCGGTCAATTGGTTTCTGTTTTCGGGTGTTAAGTCCAACATTAATATTGAGTATTGTTTTGGATCAGTTTGGTTAATTTTGAGATGTTGCTCCTCTGTATGTTCTGATGGTAGTTGTTATAGATTTTCTAGACATCCACGCCCTGTTTATTACTGCTTTGTTGATTGTTAGGATATTGTTGGGAGAAATAGATTTATGTAATTGCTGTTGTGTTGGATTTAGCCTTGCTGTTTGGTTGATAAGTTAATGCCTCCGTTGATGGTTACATGCTCTATTAATCATTACTGACTGCTGCTGTGTTGATTTGGTCATTGTTTGCTGAATTTTATTGGACATTAAATATACGGATAATGCTCTTTGTTAGATGATTGTTGGTTTTGGATCCAGTTCACTAATCAGAATAAATATATGCTAGAAATTAGATTAAGTTATGAAACCTTCACTTGGTTGATAAATATAGTTCCATGCCTTGATTGGATATTAATATTGGGATTAATTAATTAAGCTAAGTTATATTAATGAAGCAGTTTTGTTTAGAAAACTCTAATAAGTAACGTATAAAGATTAAGGATAGGAAAGACAATGAGATTAATAAGTTTATTAATTGATTAGATTAATGATTAAGTGTTATTGAATTGTGATCATTTATGTCTTGAACTGAGGATGTGATATACTGTTTAGGTTTGATGCGATAAACAAAGTTTGAGGATTTTGTTATGGCTGCTAGATGGTTTTCTTACAGTGATATATGTACTTGAGGGTTTGTTGGATAAGTTTGTTGAAATATATGATGTCCTACTTGTAAGTCTCGAGGATAAGATCATTGTTATGTTTATGTTATTGTGTTTATGATGCCTATGGGCGATTGACCGAGGATATGTCATGTGATGCTCGTAGATTTTGTAAGAGATGTTAAACTAGTCATTATGTCATGAATATGTTGATTGATATCATGTTGCTCGAAGATGTACTTAGACAATTATTATGTATCATGTGCATTCCACGCATCATGTTTTGCATGAAAGCAACAAAAATAGTTTACATGCATATGTTTTCATAAAAGAAAAATAGAAATAGAATTTAAGATACATAATGAGTTGACTGTCTTGATACTCTTGATTCATAAGTCAAAAAATATTTAAGTGCTTTTTTTAGGCACTCAAACCTTTTTGGGGCCTTTATCCTTAGGAATGGTTCTTGAGGAACCCAAACCAATTTATACTTTGCCTTTCTATCATTCAATTTTATAGGGCAAACAAATGATTGATGTTCTATACAATTGCAAACATTGCATATACTAGGATTAACAAAGAAATTATTATACTTTTTCTTCTTTACAAAGGGTTGATAGCCAATTCCGGCTTTGTCAAACGTAACTATTTGCTTCCCTAAGAGCATATTAAAATTTATGCTACCATTTGTAAATTTCAAAACAATAGAATTCAAATCACTATTTTTAGCATTCAACTCACAATTATTATTCTCTAGTGATTTGTTAGTAGCAATCTTATTCTCATTCATACTTTTCAACTCAACAATTTGATTTTTAGAAGATTTAATTATCTCAACATGCTTTTTCATTAAATTTTCATTTTTCTTTTTCAATGAATTATATTCATGTTTAAGCACTTTGTATTGATCAACAATTCATTGAAAACATTCAACAATTCATCATTATCATCAATATTATCATCAGAGTCACTAGATGAATTGTTTACCTTAATTTCATTGGCCATGAATCATACATTGACCATTTCCTCTTCCTCGGAGGATGAGCTTTCTTCACTTTCATCAATTTGATTTGTGCCTACATGTGTTAGCTCAAGAGATTTCCATATATAATAAGCACTCACACATGTTTGAAATTTATCGAATTCATTCCTACTTAGAGCACAATATAAAATATTCATTGTTTTTGCATTCATGCTCAAATTACGTTAATCTAAATAATTGAATTCACAAGATGATCTAGGAATATTTATTTCGTTTTCAATGATTTTCCATAAAGCATAATCTATAGATTGCACAAAAAATTTCATTATAGACTTCCAATATAAATAATCACAACCATTAAATAGTGGAGGTCTAGAAATAAATTGTCCTTCATTGTGCATATTGAAATCTATATCAATTTATGTAATCAAAAAGTTCAATCAAAATTTTCCAAACAAATTTCAACAAGAAATTCAATCCAAATAAACAAAACTATACTATATGCACAATAACCACTACATCACACAAAAAGTTTAATTTACCCGCTTTGATACCAATTATAGGATCGATATGCGTCTATAGAAG
>CM039483.1:30808570-31054950 GCA_022433065.1 Begonia loranthoides
GGGGGGGGGGGGGGGGTGTTGGCATTCTAATTTTTTTCGTGCCATATTCAATTTTCTAAACCCTAAGTGATTTAATGCATATAAATAGAGAAACAATGCATAAACATAAAGAGTAAGGGTTAGAGAGTGCAAACAATGTTGTTCACGCGGTTCGACAAATCTTACCTACGTCTGCGCTCCAAGTTTATGACTTGGAGATCTTTAATTTTCCAACCTCCTCGGTTGACAATGTTTGGCTTCACGGTTGTCAAACAAACCTCTTACATTTGACTCTTTCTTCGGGCATCATCCTCTCCTTTGACTATTTTGGAGCATCACCCTTGCTTGACGAATTTGTAGGGCATCACCCTTTTGCTTTTGAGTACAATAGTGGAAGTGAAAATTACAAACTAAATCCTAACTCTCCCAAATACAACTTTCAAGTTTAGGGATGGGGAGAGTTAGGTTTGCACTCTCAATAATGATTTGCAATTGAGTATAGAATTTGGCAGGGTTTCACCTCAATTCCCTGTTGGTTTTGAATGAGTCTCAGAGTGTCGTATATTTATAGACACTGACTTTTTGGTCTACCACACTCGACCATTAAAAACTAGCTGTTAAGTGTTCTGCACATTTTTGGTCAACCACTTTTCCATTTTCTCGACTGCATTGTCATCTGAAACTCTTCAGAGTAATCTATGTAGCTTTTCGGTCGACTTACTTGTTTGCACCGTCGACCACTCGCTTGTCCGAAAAGTTCAGGAGCAATCTGTGAATATTTTTGGTCTTGTGCTTCGACAACTACCTCGTCTGTTACCTCGGTTGAAAACTTTGGGGGTAATCTGTGTACATTTTTTGTCAGACTTAACGACGCTCCTCGACAGCATTGTCGACCACAAAACCAGGGAGTGTACTGTTTACATTTTTGGTCGCTCCCATCGACCGCGTCATTGACCAATTCCTTCCAGATCTGTTTTTGGTTGACTAATTCTGCATTTTACCCGACCTTAACCCTTCCTTTTGCCATCCTTAATATTCCTAAGTCCCAATATGATGCATATTTACTACATGGACTTAGATAGACATGTTAGTACAACTTAATACCCATATTGATGGTATTTCATGAAATATCAATATAAATATAATAATTAAACAATTAAGAACAAAATCAATAAATAACTTATAATTGCAATTAAAACATTCATCATCAAAATAATTAAGACTGGCAGCATTTAGGCTAATTGACTTGTGTCCCAGAATGATCAGACTATAAAGTGAAAGAAAAGGAGAAAAAAAGACATGGTTTTAAGTGTTGCATCTCATAGTCATGTCATATGTTGCATTTCACAGCCACATTATATGTTACATGTTTTATTTTATCCATTTTTTGCTAAGCGTTAGGCTTATAGATGAACTTTGTGATGGAGGTAATAATGGAGATTAAAGAGCATGATGAAAGGATTCGTTGATAAAGCAGTTGAAGAGGAATTCTCATAGGCGAAGCAAGAGTGTTGTTGAAGCGAAGTTGTCTTCGAGGGTAAAGATTAAAAGAAATATGAATTTTAATAGTGTAAACTCTTTATTAAGAATTATGTTTATCATTGCTTGGATTTAAATATTAGTATTTATAATGCTTTTCGTTATTTTGAAAGATGAGTTTTACTATGTTTAACTTGTAAATGAGTTTTCATAAAGACTTCCGATGCATGGTTTTAAAAGAGTACAAGAATATATTTAATAAAGGTCCAGTTTTACTATGCTCTGATTTCAAAGGAAGTTTTCTTAAAAACTAGGTTGTAGATTTTTCAAAAGGACCCGGTTTTCTACAAACGAAATGTAAATTTTTTTTTACAATACGAGGCATTACAATATGTAACATCCCAGTTTTTCTTACAATTTAAAACTTATGATTTTGAAGACTTTTCCCGTTTAAATTATAGCAGAAGACTTTTTATTTGAAAACTAGCTTAAATAGGAAGTGTATACATAAACTTATTTTCGTTAAACCGTTTATTACTTAAAAACATGTCATAATTTAAAGCTTTATAACTTTAAAACATTTACAACAGTGAAAGACTTGTATTTACAAAGCCAAAGGAATTGAAACACAATTGGAAAACCTTCTTAATAAAACAAAATACTATAATAAATGTTCACTTTCTTTAATAGTATTATTACCAATCATTACGTTCCCTATTTAATCTTTTAGCCTATCCAGCTGCCAAGCCCGCAACGTACAAATGCCTTATCAACTGCTTCTATCCTCAATACAATGTATACCTACATCACATGACTTAACTATGAGACTAAAGCTTAGTAAGCTTTTATAAAAATAAATGTAATACCCCGATATCATTTTTCCCATATACGCGATGCAATCGATCGTCGGGATCATTAATATATCACATTTGTGTATCGATACATGTTAAATTATTATGTGTATTGATGAGAAAAATATTTTGAGATAAAACATTTAGGAAGAAATTGTGAGTAAAACTAGAAAATAGGAATTTAGACGCATGTAGACGAAACGGGGACGAGGAATGACGTCCGCAAATGCATGGAACATCGTCCCTGCATTTTGGGACGATGCAAGATGAATCCCACACGTCCTAATTCGTCCCCTGTCTCTAACTAGACAGCTTTGAATGAATGTGGACCACTACGGACGCATGCAGATGCAGTCATTTTCAATCTGTCTAATTTCTGAACAGTTTTAGACTAATGCGGATGCAGGATTTGGACGCCTTCCTTTGTCCGAATGCCAGATTCGGATGTAGGTTGACGAATGCGGACTCAATGATTTTGAACCTGACCTATTTTTGGACACTTTCGGACGCACGCAGACAAGGCTAGGATGCACACCCTTGTCCAAAATGTCCCAATTTTGCGTAAAAATAAAGTTTTAAATAATAAAGTTGGGGTTAGATTACTAGTAGAAAAAGCCACGAACTCGACCTCAGGAGGTGAGCTTCTCCCACGATTGGACCATGTCTCCCCACCCTCCACATTTTTCCTTTCTGATTGGTGCGATTGCCTCTCTCCAGGTATGGCTTCACCTTTTAAACACCAGATTAGGATTTCTCAGGAGGATTAGGGGAGAGTTCCCTGCGAGAGAAAAATCTTCCTATAAGTTATGAGAATTCTGAGAGGTGTGTGGATGTGATTTTCTTCAAGGAGGATTTGAGGTTAAGTAGTGAACGTAGGATTTGGTAAGCGAAGGATTAGCTGGTTGCTGTTACTACCTTGTTGTCTGTGAGAAAATTTCTTCAATAAGAGTAAGGATTGGGTAGTGTCTTGGCCATTTGGAGGCCCTACCTTTATTATGTTCGTTTTTTTCGTTCGTTCTTAACTCGTACATCGAGCTGGAGATTGAGGGTTGTCCTTTGAGATGACCTAGTTTGTCGGATTCTAACGTCCTGTGTGCATACTAGTCTCTTTCCCAACTTGGTGAGGGTGTATCCTAGCAGTTAGGCTAGATCCGGGCTATCCATCTACCCCAACTCCCTTCTTTGGTTCCTTTTCTGGCGTATCCTGCCTTCAAGGTTCCTTCTCTTCCAGCGTATCCCACCTTCAGAGTTTCTTCCCTTCTGGCGTATCCCGCCTGAGGGATTCTTCGGTGATGGGTGTATCCCGCTCATCCCGAACATTCTTCTCTTAGCATTCGTCCCCTTTTCGGCGTATCCCGCCTTTGGGCTTTCTTCCTCTTTCTGGCGTATCCTGCCTTTAGAGTTTCTTCCCTACTGGCGTATCCCACCAGGAGAGTTTCTTCGGTGATGGACATATCCTGCCCATCCCGACATACTTGTTCTTATCGTTTTCCTCACTCATGCATGTTGGTACCACCCCGAAAGTTACCCCTACTTGGTTTCTATTATCATAAAACTCAATCTAACTTCTTCCTAGAAACAAAGCACGTATGAGAAATAATATCACTTAGAAATTAAGACAATACAATGAATATCAAGAAATCAAAGTTCATTCATGCTCATCATATATTCTCTTCTTCATTTCCTCATTTATCAATCACATTTCTATCAATCACATTTCTATCAACAAAGAGAACTACAAATTCATAACCAGCATCAAATGACAATCTCAAAAGAAATACGCATGCTATTCTGAATAAAACAGGTAGTGAACATACTCCTATAATCATATATGGAAACTACTTAACAAATTACATTTAAAATCATGCTTGCCATGTTATTAAACGAGAATGTGCTAAGCAATTTGATATTAAATTCTCTAGAGCGTTTCTTGTTCCAAACCAAGAATAATAACATGCTTTTCCAAGTTATTTAACAGTCAACTGAAGAATACAATGAAAACTACTCAGTCCTTTATTCTCATTTTCAGACTTTGCTAATCCCTTATTTACTTAAGTTTCTATTTCAATCACCAATCTAAGTAATTTATCATTTACAGCATACTAATAACAAAACAATGAGGATTATTATGAAACAATTCATCTAAGGAAATCTACGAACTATACAAAGGAGAACATATTAGGGACTTCTTAATGCCAAGGAAACTATGCCATCAACATTCTTCTTTTCATACATTTGAACTTAATACTAGCAGTACGCATTGTAAGGCCATTCAAAACATTAAGCATATCTCATTTGTTAACTAACATCCATTACCCTTAAGCCTTAACCTTTATCATTTCTTCATTACATCTTATATTTATCCAACTAACCTTTTTATCACATAATGAGTAACAAAACAAAGCTTAACTATAAAAAGGACATATCACATATTCAACACTAGCAAACAATTCTAATAACGTAAAATGCTTCTTTTGATGATAACAACATCATCGTTAGTTTCAATCATAATCTATTAGGCAGTCATTCATACATTGCATCCATCAAACAACCTTTTTCCTTGGTTCCTTCATGGTTAATTTATCACTTTTACATAACTTTTAACATCTAACATAAATTAACACAAAAGCTAGTAAAACATTTAAAGAGGAAATTGCCATTCAAAATCAAACACACATATACTTGGGTGTAGGGCACAAGGCCAAGACAACCCATTCCTTACCTCGGCGCCTAACTATTATCATTCTCCTTCTTTTGATACCTTCACAATTTAAAACCTTCTAACTCGTCAATAAATCACATTCTAACTTGTACGAACTCTAATTACTCCTTCGACTCCTAAACGGAATATCATATAACCCAATAAACTAATCCCAATGTCAGAAGATTAAATTTTCACAATATTCGAAAACATCGTTGGTACGCACAACTACTAATATTGATTACAGAAATGGTTTCTAATCGATCTTTTAACATTTCCACCTTTAACAAGCAAAACAAACAACTTATCCAATTATAGAGGGCATATGCTTAATAATCCCACAACCAACAGTACAGTTTCACTTGAAACGGCAAGCAGAAACCATTAATTCAACAACCAACAGAGCATATCTCCAATATTTATTGTAAACCAATACTCTATAATGTTCTACACACACAGATTTTTTTCCAGAATACCAATCCAAGTGACAAAATCCCACTCTGATAACTCGTCAATCTCAACCGTCCCATCCAACAAATTATATTGATAGGATTCACACTTAAAACCACATCAAAATAACAAAACCAAATCCAACAATGAAGAACATATTGAAAACAAAGGAGAAAATCACAACCTGCTGCCACCCCTTGCACAAGAATAGAGCATCACTCTTCAGCCAACAACACCGAATCCAGCTCACAATCGGACACACCCTGGAGGACCCGAGAACACCGGCAGCCTCACCTTCGCCGACCCTCCTCTGCCAATGACCGCCCCTACCATCACCATTCCATCGACGGCGACATCACAGACCTACGACCAGATCCGCGAAGACAACACCAATCCCTAGCCTCCCGTGAACGATGTTGCCGTTCCTCGTCGCCCGCCTGAACGACGAACACGTCGAAGCTCGTTCACATTGCCGTTATCTTCATCACTCACTCTCTCGGATTCCATCTCCCGATCGCTTGCGACCTCCCTTATTTCCTCTCCCTCTCTGGTCTGTTCTTTCTTCACGAAGTGAGATGGAGGAAATTCCTCAAACCCACAATCTCTCTCCACTTATAACTCCACCACTACATTAATATCTATACATTAATATATGGAGAAGACCACTCATTCTCTCTCTATACATTAATAGCTGGAGAAGACCACTCACTCCTCTCTCCATCCACTAGTAAGGGTGGGCAGCAACCGATGGGAACCGAGAACGGGACCTGAAACCGAGGTCGGTTCTGGTTCGGTTCTGGTACTCGATTCTCAATCTGTATAAATTGTCGGTTCTCGGTTCTTTTACTAGAAAAGGGTTCGGTTCTCGGTTCCATATGTCCAGAACCGAGAACCGATTGATTTTAAAAATGTCGCCAACGATCGCCTCGCCAACGATCGCCTGACCTAAATCCCCTCTCCCCCCCCGCCCGATGCAAGTAGCTGGAGATTGGAAGCTGCGATGACTGCAATCGGCGATTGGAAGCTACGACGATGATTGCGAAGGTACGAGGAGCACTGCGAAGCTGCGACGAGCACTACGAACCTCCGACGGGCATTGTGAACCTGCGACGAGCACTGCACTACAAACCTCCGACTGGCATTGTGAACCTGCGACGAGCACTGCGATCCTGCGACGACAACTGTGAAACTGTGCGGCTGCGATTTGCGATGAGGACTAGTAATATAGTTTGATTTCTCCCCTGATTTTTCTGGTCTAGTTTGTTTGCTCTGCTCAGCTCCTTTGATTCCGATTTTTGACTGCCTTTTGATTCCGAACAGAAGGCAAGCAATTTGACTGCCTAGTCTGGTCTATTTTTCCCATCCCAAATTGAAGTCCAGAAGAACAGAGCCATCCAGAAGCAGGAGTTGGCACTCTTAGGAACCAGAACCGATAGGTTCTGGAATCGGAACCGACTTCGGTTCTCGGTTTCGGGTCCGGTTCCCTCGGTTCCGGTTCTGGTTCCTTCTGTTTGGAACCGAGAACCGATTATTCGGTTCCCGACTGGTCTGGAATCGGACCCGAAACCGAAATGCCCACCCCTATCCACTAGTGCATTAATCTCTCCACATGCATTATTTCCTTTTACTTATTTATTTATTTTATTTTAATGTATTTGGGAAGGCAAAACACCTGCATGCATTCTCCCTCCCACTTCCGTTCAGGAATGGCCGATGGCAATTCCCCTTTCTTTTCCTTCTATCAAATTGATTAAGCAGTTCAATCCATTAAATTCCTTTATTAAATAAATTCCAAATAGTTCAATTCATCCTCTGCTAAACCAAATCTTTTCCACGGGTGCGGACTCCGTTCTATCGTTTGCAAGCGTCCATAAGATCCAAAATCCCATAGTAAAACATTGGCTTTGGACAGCAAAACATTGTCCGAATGTATCATCTGAATGCCCTAAAAATTGGACATATTCATTCGAACGTTAGCTCGAGTAGTCCGCTGTCGTCCGCTGGCGTCCGCAATGCTCTAGACTTAAGTAGATTCATTCAGACGCCTCCTGCCTCGTCCGCATTGTCTGTACCTTCCATAACCTGCGTCCGCAACATCCAAAACAATAAGTTTAAGACGCATATTGGCATCCCGAGGCGTCCTCAAGTCCATTTTCTTCACTTTTCACTATCTTTTTGCACTTTTCACAAATGATACGTGTAAACACGTAATGAAATATTCTTGTAATCTCAACACTTCAATTACATCACGTATATAGGGTAAAACGTTAATGAATGTTTATTGATTTAGCACTCCGAACGTCCTTGATAATATCCCGATAATTATCCATCTTAAAAATATCGGGATGTTACAGTTTCGGTTTTATAAAACTTAACTTATAATTGCCACCTTAAGGACAGTCAATTATAAAATATATTTTATAAAACCTATCTTTAAGAGATCAACCATGGTATTGATCTAAGTGAACACTCTTCTTAGGGAGGACAATAACTAAGTCGTCTTAGAGCCCCGCTTAAGTCTCACATTGTTGTATCAACGATGGAGACCATGAAAAGTTACGTCTAACTCTCCGCTCCCACTCATTATTTTGAATTATAGTGCTTTTATAGAATATTACATATTCTATTAAATTTATATAAAAAAATATTTAATCAAAATAAATTTATTTTATATATAGATTATTAATTTTATAATCATATTATAAAATTAATGATACTAAATAAAGAATTTATTTAGTACTTACAAAATAATGAAAAAATTTTAAAAATTAAATTTTGCATTATTTTATTTTCTCACATGATTCATAAATATGAATTAATAGTTTTAATCTAATTAAAACTATTTAATTTTTAACAAATTAATTTATTAAAATTAAATAAATAAAATATATGCTAAGAATGCATGTCAATGTGAGAAAACTAAATGATAAGTAGGCCCTATGTACAAGTACTATATGACTTGTGAATGCATGACAATGATAAAACAACTTATATCAAGCATAAAAGTAAATGAAATAATGACCGGATTGATTTGGGTATTTCTAAAATTACATATAAACCCATAAAAAAAATTATCTAAAGTCTTGGTTGCCTCCACTTTTGCCTCATACGTCGCGGGGATAACAATTGCACACCATAGTCTCCCTCCAAAAAATTGTCTTGTGCTCCTTTGTTTTTTGATCTCCATCAATATTACATAAAGAGTATTTACCCAAAACAAATTGGGTTTACATAAAAATTAAAAATAAGAAATTAAAAAAAATTCCTAACCCAAATCGGCCACATAAAATTACGATCATTATTTCAATCATGCATATATCCACACATTCAACATTCCAAAAATACATATAAATTAAAAAAATGCATAAGCCCACTTATCATCATATATCATGATTTTCATAAAATCACATTATTAAATATATCACAACTACAACGAAGCTCAGATACCAATTGTTGGTTTTTAGGTTCCTTCGAACGGCGGAATTACCGATGTTCATAACAACGGTAATGGCGTAACCTATGTATCATGAAAAATAATTTCAACATGAACATAAAATGGATTGTTGTTATAATATATTAATAATAATATGTATTTAAAATCTCTATTTAGATCTATTCTAAAAGATAAAGAATGTTACTTTTGTAGCTTACTTCACACGGGTACAAAATCAACCTTCGATCTTCTCCGCCAATTCTCCTCACCTCAAATAAGCACATGTGGGCGAGATGAACGAAACAAGATCACACTCAATTTATGATAGATCGTATTTTCAACACATAAGACGATCTATTTGGATTTAGAAAATATTTTTCTAAAGCCAACATGGAAGACACAAGTTTTGCTCTGAAAATGGATTTGTACCTCAACTGCACCTTTTTTTACCTTCTACAACCATCATCTAATGAGATTAGACCTCTATTTATAGTGGTATTGCTCCATAATGGCCATTATGACATTTAGAGAAAAACACTCCAAATTCCTCAATACATTTATAAAAATATTATGGAAATCAAAAGTCTTGTCACCATAACTCAACACTTGGTACATTTAAGTTATAACACATTTATAACAAAAATGTTATGGAAAACAAAAGGTCTTGAAATTAAATCAAATTTGACATTAATTCAAATTTGACAAAATTCATTTTAAAAACTATTTTTAAAAGTTACTTTATATTTGTTAATTAATTGAATAATCAATAATTCAATTATTTGATTTAACAAATATATTAACTTTGACAACTTTTGTCATTTTGTCTTAACTAATTGAATAATCAATAATTCAATTATTTCATCTAATGAAAAAATAATAATAAACTTATTATTTAGTGTATTAAATAATTAATCCATATTTAATTATTTAATCTCATTTGTTCATTTTTCTATTATTCGAATAATGAAAGAAAGTGACGAAGGGATCGATGGACATATATTTTTAAGCTCCAATAATATTTCGTTATTAATATAAACTCTTTATATTAATTAATTTAATTATTAACTCTACAGTAATTTCACTAAATACTTAGAGTTGCACTCTCAAAACTATAGAGTATATTTACTTAAAGTAATGTCCATTGATATAGTCATTGCATATGTATTAACCCTCCATTTAGATTCGCAATAGAGCTAGGTTTATAATCCGTTAACCTCTCATAGTGCTTCTTTATCCTTGACTACCATTAGTTCTTAATTGAATAATTAATTCATAACGATTGTGAATTGCGCGCTAATTATTCGATCATTGAACTAACAAACAAGGGAATCTATAGAAATGAATTTCATTGTATTGATATTAACATTCTCAGCTATTCATTTTAATTTACTCACAATATACAAAGTATACGAATCATAACTCGTACAAAACTTTACCGAGTAAATCAAAGAATAAATTAAAATAAAATAGGAGTTTATTAAATACAACGAATTAAGATCATACATATATGACCATCATTATGATAAAATTAATTGTTCTATATTTAACGAAAATTATCAGAACAATATAATTTTATCTGGTCTAGTTTTATATAATCATGTTATATAAAACATATTTATCTTATGTCACTACATATTTAGTCGGGATATGACTATACATTCTTAATGAGATAAACTATGTTTATGACTATGAACTATTTGAAGATTCCATACTTCAAATGTAAGTCATGGATATATTCTGGTTATTACTCTTTATATTTTATCCCACATATATACAATATATATGTTAATATAAAGTCAGCATAAATAACTAAGGAATTTTCTATGAATTTTATAAAACATAATCTAAAATGTTAACATAATATTAATCAATACAAATTTATTCATATATTATAAAACTGTTCTATTACATTTGCTTGTTGGGCAAATTACTTCTAACAATACGATGCTATAGAAATTGTATGTAAATTCTATGTTTTACTTTTATATCACGTACCAAGCATTAGACTCATAGTTAAGTTCCGTTGATGTAGGTAAGGAGCCGATGAATGAGTAAAGCTGTTAAAGGACAAAGCTGATGGATTATTGTTGTGTGGATGTTTGTGTTGTTGGTGACATTGACATGTGGTTATGGCTCACAGAATGGAATAAATGTTTTAAAGTATTTTATGACTTCAAATAAATGTTTTAAGTTAATGTGTTTATTTAAATGTTTATTAAATAATGAGTTTATGGTATTTGCTTGTAAAAGACTTCCGCTGTATATTTATAACTCTACTTTTATTACGCAATGGTTTTTCAATAGTTTTAAAAGAAAAAGAAAATTTTTATACGAAAAAGGTTACGGGATGTTACATTTCCAATCCCAAAACTCTGAGGACAAACGCGTCTTCAACGGTCACGTATAGTTATAGCAGACACGTGATCTTTTGTAACAGATGCGTATATTTTTGCTACGAATGCGTGCACTTTTGCTACGGATGTGTGTGCTTCTGTTGTGGATGTTAAGATATCAAACCCACTCACATTATCTGTCAATCACAATCTGCCATGTTAACATATCTTTCTGTGGATTCTACCTCACATCTGTGGACACAAATGCTTATGCAGACACTAACTCTTCCGCGGATACCAACACTCCAGTAAATTCATCTCATTCTACAAATAGAACTCATCTGCAGTTGTCCTTTCTAACCCAAGTCCCCTCTGACTGAAAACTTTCGAGGTCACCCATCCTTTCTGGAACTAAGTATCCATAAATTCATCACATGCGCTGCCACTTGTCCATCGAAAGTTAAGTATCCATGAACACCAACACTTCTGCAAACACACATCCTTCTGCCTATACCAACACTTTTACAGACATTTCATGTACGCAGACATATCTCATGCGCGACCAGTTTAGCCAATTTTCACACCAAACTTTCCTAATCCAAAACATTCTTAATAAAATAAAATATTCATTCCATGTTTTCATCAAAATACAAACCTTTGCCGCGAGAAGATAATTTCCAAAGGTAATGATAGTTCCTCCTTTTCTTCTAAGGTGTGATTTTTCCATAAAACTTTTACCAATAGGATTTTCTTGTGCCAGAGTTCCTTGATTTTCAATGTAATACCCCGACTTTTCATATTGGAATTTAATAAG
This sequence comes from Begonia loranthoides, assembly GCA_022433065.1. Classification (NCBI taxonomy): domain Eukaryota; kingdom Viridiplantae; phylum Streptophyta; class Magnoliopsida; order Cucurbitales; family Begoniaceae; genus Begonia; species Begonia loranthoides. The sequence goes on from CM039483.1 coordinate 30,820,611, forward strand.
AATAATTTGAAAATAATTGGGAGTAATTGTATTAATTTGATAATTATCGGGGTATTACCAAGAACGTATTTGTAAGATTATAATTTAAGAAATTTATTGGATGAATTAGGATTAAACTAGAAAGTGTATTTTGGAGTATTTGGACGCATGCAGACGAGTCCAGACACATGCAGACGAGAAGAGTTTGAATCTGTACAAGCAATTAAACTTTATGGATGAACGCAGACGAAGGCGTAGATGCCTTCTTTAGTCTGAAAATGCAATTCTGACGGGGTGAATATGGATTGAACAGGCTTGCTTCGGCTCGGTCTAAAAATTTAGTGTCTCGATTTTAGTTAAATACAGAAGGTAGAAATGAGATTAATTATAATTGTTTAGAAATTAAGAATTTAGGGAATAATTAAAGTAAAAGATTAAATTAAGTGGGGATTAATGATTATTAAGTGAATGATTGAAATAATAGGGAATTAATTAGAAGGAAATTGAAGAGTGTACTTGATATGATCCACAAACCTATGAAAAGCATGGATTCACTACAACACAATAAAGGACCCACGACAAGAGCAAAGACAAAGAAAATATCTAAGAATTTACAAACTTTAATCAAAGATATGGATGTAAAAGACATTATTAATGAAGAACAAAGGCTCATGAATGTTCTAAGTATTAAGGGAGAGTCCATGGAGGCCCAAGAAGGCAAGAGAAGCAAGGCAATATTGTTAAATTTGAAGAATAGCCCAAGCAGCCAACAGAGAATCCCAGCCTACACCGCAGAAGGAAAAGTGCGGCGCAGTCATATGTACAGTGCTCATGCTGCCGAAGGAATAGTACGCACACCGACCAGTCGGCACCGACCCACGCGCGCACCGCCGACCAAATTCGCCTCCCGAGTGCCACATCAGCATTTCTACACCTAACTTTGAATTTTATCAATTCTTTTGTATATTTTATGTAATTTTAACATGTTTCCAAGTCCCTTTGAGTTGCCTATAAATAGATGGGCAAGTCTTCAATGTAAATCATAACTTACAACTTGAAACTTGTGAGTATTTTTTCATTCTCTTCTTGATTTCTCTTTGGAGGGCTTGATCTTCTTCAATTGCTTGCTTGAAGACATAAAACTTGATAGTTTTGGTTCAACCAACAAGTTTGGTTTGGGTCAAGCTTCTTTCTTTGATAGTTTCAGTTCTTATCTCTCCATAGATAACGGGTCAAACTCCTATTTTGTTTGAATCTCCAAGGCATCCTATGACCATTCCGAATTGTTGTCGGTCTCGGATCTCTAATATCCGTGGTTCACATCAGTTAATATCAGAGCTAGTTTGCCTACGATTTAAAATCTCTATCGTTATTATTCTTGTCTTTACCATCTATCGGTTCTTATCTAAATTAAAAAAAAAAGTTTTCTTCTTGATTTATGTTCTTTGACATCATCAAGGATCAAGATTTCATTTTTGTACAAAAAAAAATTGTTTTTCTCTTCTTGTTCTTTAAAAATTCTCAAGTTTCTAGTTTTCTTTCTATTCAAAAAACAAAAAAAAAATAGTGCTTGGAAACTTTGAATCAATTGTTATTCTCATTAGTGTTCTTATTTTTAAGTTTCAAATTTAGTCCAAAAAAAAAAACATTCGATTCTTGTGAAATACCTTATTTGCTCAAGGTATCACCTTCGGTGATTATTTCATACCCCTTTTCAAATATCAAACTCTTGTGAAACGTTGTATCAAAGATTGATTCTAGTAAACGCCTTCGTGGCTTGTATTCTAGTCATTCTTGAACGTTGGATCTAAAGTTTGAAAAGTTTGAAGGTTTTCTTGCAACAGTTGTTGAATTGACTCTTGATTGACCCCTTTCTTAAAGGACCTAAAGAAGGGAACGAGTGGTAAAAGGCAAGTGGAAAAAAAAATATATGTATATATATATATATATATATATATACATATATATTGTAAAAGCCAAAATTACAAGAGTAAACACGTGAGCAAAAAAAAAATCCATTTATTTCTTTGACGTACCATTTACTTTCTCGCAATTTCTTTTCCGCACTTACTTTCTCCCAATTTCTTTTCCGCACTTATTTTCTTGCATTTACTTTCTCCCATTTACTTTATCGTACTCTACCTTCTTTTTTTTTTTTAATTGTAATTTACCTTTCTTTTTAAATATTTTGCACTAACATCATGAGTGGAAATGGAGAAGACAACATCAACATTGATTTAAGGATGTTCATGAGGGCCATGCAAGACCAATATGCGGATCTGGTTAGAAGAATGGAACACATCGAAATACCATCCCCTACTCCCGCTCTTGAAAGAAGGAATGACCATGAAAATGAGTTTGAGATCAAGGAAATACCTTTTCGAAGGGAAAGGTATGATAGAATGGATCGAGAGGATGGAGATCTAAGCCACATCAAGGTAAAAATTCCTTCCTTCCAAGGGAAAAGTGATCCTGAAACTTACTTGGAGTGGAAACGAAAAGTGGAGACCATTTTTGATTGTCACAATTATTTGGAGGAAAAGAAGATCAAGTTGGTTTCAATGGAGTTCACAAACTATGCCAGCATTTGGTGCGACCAATTGGTTCAAAACCCAAGGGGAAATGACGAACCCCCAATTCGTACATGGGAGAGTGTAAAGACTATCATGAGAAAAAGGTACGTCTCTACTCACTATCATAGATATTTGTGCAGAAAACTCCAAACCTTAATGTAGGGGTTTAGAAGCGTGGAGGAGGAGGTAACCATGATAAGAGCTAAAATCAATGAAAATGTGGAAGCCATGATGGCAAGATTTGTGGGAGGCCTAAATCGAGAGATTGCCGACATCGTAGATTTGCAACACTACGTAGATATGGAAGAACTACTCCACAAGGCGATCAAAGTAGAACGACAATTAAGAGCCAAAAGGAGTTCAAAGTTGGGAACAACGTCAAATAACTATTGGAGACAAAACTGGAAAGGTGATATATCAAATCCCAAGGAGGCTTCCAAAGTTAAAGCTTTGGCTGAAAACACTACTTCATCTAAGGGAAATGGTGAAACTTCTACACCAATCCGGACGAGGGATATCGAGTGCATCCAAAGCCAAGGGCTTGGGCATTATGCATCTAATTGTCCAAACAAAAGAGCAATGACTTTGCTAGATAACGGAGATGCAGAAAGCATAAGTTCTAGTGATGATGAAATGTAACAACTAGAGGATGATGATTATGTAGATGTGGAGGCTCCAGTCAAAGGCGAGCTGTTAATCACAAGAAGGGCCTTACATGCGCAAGTTCGTGAAGACAACGACAAAGCCCAACGAGAAAATATTTTCCATACCAGATGGCATGTTGACAAAAAGGTATGTAGTTTAATTGTTGATAGTGGCAGTTGTACAAACGTAGTAAGTACGTTGTTGGTCCAAAAGTTTAATTTGAAGACTCAAAAACACCCAAAGCCATAGAAGCTACAATGGCTAAGTGATTGTGGCGAAGTCAAGGTGACAAAGCAAGTGAGTATTATGTTATCAATCAGAAGGTACAAGGATGACATTTTGTGCGATGTAGTACCGATACAAGTAACTCACATCCTGCTAGGAAGAACATGGCAATATGATAGGATGGTCAAGCACAATGGATTCAAGAATGAGTACTCTCTAGTCCAAAATAGGAGAAGAGTGGTCCTAACACCTTTACCACCATGGGAGGCAAGCATTGATCAAGAGAGAATAGCTAAGGAATTCCAAAGTCTCAACAAATTGCACGAAGACAAGGGAGGGCCGGATATCGGAGTAGTTGAAAATTTGAGCGCAAGAGAAGAGAGCGAAAAAGGCAAGTGTGAAAAAAAGGTCGAAGTGAGAAAAGCCAAAGGAAAAGAAAGCAAAAAAGGTGAAGGAGGAGAAAAGAAATTTGAAGGAGAAAAAAAGAATGAGATGATTTGGTTAGTATGCAAGGATGTTTATTTGAACACTAACGAACTAACGAATTCTTTACCAGTGGAAGTTACTTCTCTTTTACAGGAATACGAGGATTTGTTTCCAGAAGAATTACCATGAGGAGTTCCCCCACTTTGGGGAATCGAACATCAAATTGACTTCGTTCCAGGATCGACAATTCCCAACTGACCAGCCTATCGAACAAATCCAGAGGAGACCAAAGAAATCCAACGACAAGTGGACGATTTGGTAAAGAAGGGGCTAGTGAAGGAAAGCCTTAGCCCATGTTCAGTACCAGTTATTCTGGTCCCCAAAAAGGACGGAACGTGGAGGATACGAGTTGATTGCCAAGCCATCAACAAAATCATGGTAAAGTATCGACATCCTATTCCTTGCCTTGATGACATGTTGGATGAATTGTATGGTGCTTGCGTATTTTCTAAAATTGATTTAAAGAATGGATACTACATAATTTGTATGAAAGAAGGAGATGAATGGAAAACTACTTTTAAAACGAAGTATGGTCTTTACGAGTTGTTGGTTATGTCATCTGGTTTATCAAATGCACCTAGCACATTTGTGTGATTAATGAACCATTTTTTATGACAATTCATTGGAAAATTTGTTGTGGTTTATTTTGATGATATACTGGTGTATAGTAAGACTTAAAAACGATACATAGAGCATTTGAAATATGTTTTTAATGTGTTTGGTTTGAATCAACTGTATGCCAATCTAAAGAAGTGTACGTTCTGCATGGAGTCGGTAGTTTTTCTAGGTTTTGTAGTAAGCTCAAATGGAGTATCAGTGGACAAAGAGAAGATACGAGCAATCAAGGAATGGCCTACCCAAAAGAATGCCAAAGAGGTATGTAGTTTCCATGGATTGGCAAGCTTTTATAGGAGATTTGTGACAAATTTCAGTACCATTGCTCCACCTATGAATGAGTTGGTTAAAAAGAATGTTGAATGTAAATGGACTAAGGTACATGAAAAGGCTTTTAACTTATTGAAAGAAAAATTAACTAATGCTCCCTTATTAATCTTGCCAAATTTTGATAAAACCTTTGAAATCGAATGTGACGAGTCGGGAAAGGGAATTGGAGGTGTTGTGATGCAGGAAATGAAGGCGATCGCGTATTTCAGTGAAAAGTTTAGTGGAGCGGCATTAAATTACCCAACATACAACAAGGAGCTGTATGCATTGGTGAGGACCTTACAAACATGGCAACACTACTTCTGGCCTAAGGAGTTCATCATTCACTCAGATCATGAGAGTTTGAAGCACCTAAAGTCCCAAGGAAAATTGCATAAGCGACATGCTAAATGGATGGAGTTCATCGAGACCTTTCCGTATGTCATACACTATAAAAAAGGTAAGGACAACGTAGTTGCTGATGCATTGTCAAGAAGGTATGTCCTCATCACTTCTCTACATTCAAAATTATTGGGGTTTTAATTCATTAAAGATTTGTATGAACCAGACTTGGATTTTTCTCATGCATGAAAGGATTGTGAGAAAACCGCATGTGAAGATTACTATAAACACGATGGTATTTGTTTAAAAGGAATAAACTTTGTGTGCCGAAATGTTCAATACGTCAATTGCTTATTAGAGAAATCCACGGGGGAGGACTAATGACACATTTTAAGATTTACAAAACTCTGAACATACTAAGTGAGCATTTTTTCTTGCCAAAAATGAAATCTGATGTAATATCTATTTGTGAGAAATGCATTGAATGCAGGAAGGCCAAATCGAAGGTAAAGCCGTATGGGCTATATAGCCCTTTGCCTGTGCCAAACCATCTTTGGATGGATATCTCCATGGATTTTGTATTAGGGCTTCCACGGACCCAGGGAGGTAAGGATAGTATTTTTGTGGTTGTTGACTATTTTAGCAAAATGGCTCATTTTATAGCGTGCTCTAAGACTAATGATGCTACGCATGTAGCAAATTTATTCTTTAAGAAATATTGCATTTGCATGGAATTCCAAAAACTATTGTGAGTGACAGGGATGTCAAATTTTTAAGCCATTTTTGGAGGAGGTTATGGAACAAGCTAAGGATGAAACATCTGTTTTCCACTGTAGCACACCCCCAGACGGAAGGACAAACCAAAGTGGGCAATCGAACATTATCCACATTGCTCGTGGCCATAATTTCTAAACATTTAAAACAATGGGAAGAATGTTTGCCACACGTTGAGTTTGCATACAATCGAGTTGTCCATTCTCTACTTCGTTTTCACCTTTCGAAATTGTTTGTGGATGTAATCCCCTTACTCCACTTGATATATTACCTCTGCCTACTAATGAATTTGTTGATCTAGATGGCAAGAGGAAAGTTGAGGTTTTTAAGGAATTACATGCACAAGTACGTGACAATATCCAAAGGAAAAACGAACAATACGCACGCCATGCCAACAAAGGACAAAAGGAAGTGATATTTGAACCCGGCGATTGGGTTTGGGTTCACCTAGGAAAGGAAAGATTCGCAGGCCAGTTGAAAAATAAGCTACAACCATGGGGAGAGGACCATTTCAAGTCTTGGAGCACATAAACAATAATGCTTACAAGATCGATCTACTAGAGAGGTATGGTAACGTACACAATACTTTTAATATCACTGACTTATCCTTATATGATGCAGGAGATTTTGAGAACCAATCTTTTCGAAGAGAGAGGGAATGATATGATCCACGAACCTATGAAGAGCATGGATTCACTACAACACAAGGAAGGACCCATGACAAGAGCAAGGACAAAGGAAATGTCTAAGAATTTACAAACTTTAATCAAAGAAATGGATGTGAAAGACATTATTAATGAAGAGCAAAGGACCATGAATGTCCTCAGTATTAAGGGAGAGTCAATGGAGGCCCAAGAAGGCAAGAGAAGCAAGGCAATATTGTTAAATTTGAAGAATAGCCCAAGCAGCCCACGGAGAAGCCCTACCCGCTCCGCATAAAGAAAATTGCGTGCACCGTCATATGTATAGTGCGCACGCTGCCGAAGGAACAGTGTGCGCACCGACCAGTCGGCACCGACCCACGCGCGTACTGCCAACCAGATTCGCCTCCCAAGTGCCACATCGGTATTTCTTCACCTAACTTTGAATTTTATCAATTCTTTTGTATATTTTATGTAATTTTAATTTGTTTCCATGTCCCCTTGAGTTGCCTATAAATAGATGGGCAAGTCTTCAATGTATATCATAACTTACAACTTGAAATTTGAGAGTATTTTGTCATTCTCTTCTTGAGTTCTTTTTGGATGGCTTGATCTTCTTCAATTGCTTGCTGGAAGAGATCAAACTTGAAAGCTTTGGTTCAACCAACAAGTTTGGTTTGGGTCAAGCTTCATTCTTTGATAGTTTTGGTTCTTATCTCTCCATAGATAACGGGTCGAACTCCTATTTTGTTTGAATCTCCAAGGCGTACCGTGACCATTCTGTATTGTTGTCGGTCTCGAATCTCTCATATCAGTGGTTCCCATCAATTGGTATCAGAGCTAGTTTGCCTACAGTTCAAAATCTCTATCATTATTATTCTAGTTTTTACCATCTATCGTTTCTTATCTAAATTAAAAAAAAAAAGAAAGTTTTCTTCTTGATTTGTGTTCTTTGACATCATCAAGGATCAAGATCTTATTTTCATACAGAAAAAAAATTCTTCTTCTCTTCTTGTTCTTTAAAAATTCTCAAGTTTATAGATTTCTTTCTATTCAAAAATAAAATAAAATAGTTCTTGGAAACTTTGAATCAATTGATATTCTCATCAATGTTCTAATCTTTAAGTTTCAAATTTAGTCCAAAAAAAAAAAACATTTGATTCTTGTGAAATACCTTATTTGCTCAAGGTATCACCTTCGTTGATTATTTCGTACCCCTTTTCAAATATCAAACTCTTCCGAAACATTGTATCAAAGATTGATTCTAGTAAACGCCTTCATGGCTTGTATTCTAGTCATTCTTGAACGTTGGATCTAAAGTTTGAAAAGTTTGAAGGTTTCGTGCAACAGTTGTTGAATTGACTTGATTCACCCCTTTCTTAAAGGACCTAAAGAAGGGAACGAGTGGTAAAAGGCAAGGGGAAATATATATATATATATATATATATATATATATATATATATATATATATTGTAAAAGCCAAAATTACGAGAGTAAACACGTGAGCAAAAAAAAACCCATTTATTTCTTTGACATACCATTTACTTTCTCATAATTTCTTTTCCGCACTTACTTTCTCGCAATTTCTTTTATGCACTTATTTTCTCACATTTAATTTCTCCTATTTACTTTATCATACTCTACCTTTTTTTTTTTAATTGTAGTTTACCTTTCTTTTTATATATTTTGTACTAACATCTTGAGTGGAAGTGGAGAAGACAACATCAACATTGATTTAAGGATGTTCACGAGGGCCATGCAAGACCAATATACGGATCTTGTTAGAAGAATGGAATGCATAGAAATACCATTCCCTACTCCCACTCTTGAAAGAAGGAATGACCATGAAAAGGAGTTTGAGATCGAGGAAATACCTTTTCGAAGGAAAAGGTATGATAGAATGGATCGAGAGGATGGAGATCTAAGCCACATCAAGGTAAAAATTCCTTCCTTCCAAGGGAAAAGTGATCCTGAAACTTACTTGGAGTGGAAAGGAAAAGTGGAGACCATTTTTGATTGTCACAATTATTTGGAAGAAAAGAAGATCAAGTTGGTTTCAATGGAGTTCACAAACTATGCCAGCATTTGGTGGGACCAATTGGTTCAAAACCCAAGGGGAAATGACGAACCCCCAATTCGTACATGGGAGAGTGTAAAGACTATCATGAGAAAAAGGTACGTCTCGACTCACTATCAAAGATATTTGTGCAGAAAACTCCAAACCTTAATGTAGGGGTTTAGAAGCGTGGAGGAGTATTACAAAGAAATGGAGGTAACCATGATAAGAGCTAACATCAATGAAGATGTGGAAGCCACGATGGCAAGATTTGTGGGAGGCCTAAATCGGGAGATTGCCGACATCGTAGATTTGCAACACTACGTAGATATGGAAGAACTACTCCACAAGGCGATCAAAGTAGAACGACAATTAAGAGCCAAAAGGAGTTCAAGGTTGGGAACAACGTCAAATAACTCTTGGAGACAAAACTGGAAAGGTGATATATCGAATCCCAAGGAGGCTTCCAAAGGTAAAGCTTTGGCTGAAAACACTACTTCATCTAAGGGAAAGGGTGAAACTTCTACACCAACTCAGATGTGGGATATCAAGTGCTTCCGATGCCAAGGGCTTGGGCATTATGCATCCAATTGTCCAAAAAAAAAGGGCAATGATTTTGCTAGATAACGGAGATGCGGAAAGCGTAAGTTCTAGTGATGACAAAATGTCACAACTAGAGGATGATGATGACGATGATGTAGATGTGGAGGCTCCAGTCAAAGGCGAGCTGTTAATCACAAGAAGGGCCATACATGCGCAAGTTCATGAAGACAACGACAAACCCCAACGAGAAAATATTTTCCATACCAGATGGCATGTTGACAAAAAGGTATGTAGTTTAATTATTGATAGTGGCAGTTGCACAAATGTAGTAAGTACGTTGTTGGTCCAAAAGGTTAATTTGAATACTCAAAAACACCCGAAGCCATAGAAGCTACAGTGGGTAAGTGATTGTGGTGAAGTCAAGGTGACAAAGCAAGTGAGTATTACGTTATCAATCGGAAGGTACAAGGATGAAGTTTTGTGCGATGTAGTACCGATGCAAGCAACTCACATCCTGCTAGGAAGACCATGGCAATATGATAGGATGGTCAAGCACGATGGATTCAAGAATGAATACTCTCTAGTCCAAAATAGGAGAATGGTGGTCTTGACACCTTTACCACCATCGGAGGCAAGCATTGATCAAGAGAGAATAGCCAAGGAATTCCAAAGTCCCAACAAATTGCAAGAAGACAAAGGAGGGCCAGATATTGGAGTAGTTGAAAATTTGAGCGCAAGAGAAGAGAGCGAAAAAGGCAAGTGTGAAAAAAGGTCGAAGTGAGAAAAGCCAAAGGAAAAGAAAGCAAAAAAGGCAAAGGGGGAGAAAAGAAATTTGAAGGAGAAAAAAAGAATGAGATGATTTTGTTAGTATGCAAGGAGGTTTATTTGAACACTAACGAACTAACGAATTCTCTACCAGTGGAAGTTACTTCTCTTTTACAGGAATACGAGGATTTGTTTCCAAAAGAATTACCATGAGGAGTTCCCCCACTTCGGGGAATCGAACATCAAATTGACTTCGTTCCAGGATCGAACATCAAATTGCATGGTGCTTGCGTATTTTCTAAAATTGATTTAAAGAACGGATTAATAAACCATGTTTTACGACAATTCATTGGAAAATTTGTGGTGGTTTATTTTGATGATATACTGGTGTATAGTAAGACTTTCGAACGACACATAGAGCATTTAAAATCTGTTTTAAATGTGTTACGTTTGAATCAACTGTATGCTAATCTAAAGAAGTGTACATTCTGCATGGAGTCGGTAGTTTTTCTTGGTTTTGTAATAAGCTCAAATGGAGTATTAGTGGACAAAGAGATAATACAAGCAATCAAAGAATGGCCTACCCAAGAGAATGCCAAAGAGGTACGTAGTTTCCATGGATGGCAAGCTTTTATTGGAGATTCGTGACAGATTTCAGTACAATTGCTGCACCTATGAATGAGTTGGTTAAAAAGAATGTTGAATTTGAATGGACTGAGGTACATGAAAAGGCTTTTAACTTATTGAAAGAAAAATTAACTAATGCTCCATTGTTAGTCTTGCCAAATTTTGATATAACCTTTGAAATTGAATGTGACATGTCGGGATGTGGAATTGGAGGTGTTTTGATGTAGGAAATGAAGTCGATAGTGCATTTAAGCGAAAAGCTTAGTGGAGCGGCATTAAATTACCCAACATATGACAAGGAGCTGTGTGCCTTAGTGAGAACCTTACAAACATGGCAACACTACTTCTGGCCAAAGGAGTTCATTATTCACTCAGATCATGAGAGTTTGAAGCACCTAAAGTCCCAAGGAAAATTGCATGAGCGACATGCCAAATGGATGGAGTTCATCGAGACCTTTCCGTATGTCATACACTATAAAAAAGGTAAGAACAACGTAGTTGCTAATGCATTGTCAAGAAGGTATGTCCTCATCACTTCTCTACATTCAAAATTATTGGGGTTTCAATTCATTAAAGATTTGTATGAACCAGACTTGGATTTTTCTCATGCATGAAAGGATTGTGAGAAAACCGCATGTGTAGATTACTATAAACACGATGGGTATTTGTTTAAAAGGAATAAACTTTGTGTGCCGAAATGTTCAATACATCAATTGCTTGTTAGAGAAACGCATGGGGGAGGACTAATGGGACATTTTGAGATTGAAAAAACTCTGAACATACTAAGTGAGTATTTTTTCTTGCCAAAAATGAAATCTGATGTAATATCTATTTGTGAGGAACGCATTAAGTGCAGGAAGGCCAAATCGAAGTTAAAGCTGTATGGGCTATATAGCCCTTTGCCTGTGCCCAACCATCCTTGGATGGATATCTCCATGGATTTTGTATTAGGGTTTCCACGGACCCAGGGAGGTAAGGATAATATTTTTGTGGTTATTGACTGTTTTAGCAAAATGGCTCATTTTATAGCGTGCACTAAGACTAATGATGCTACGCATGTAGCAAATTTATTATTTAAGGAAATAGTGCGTTTGCATGGAATTCCAAAAACTATTGTGAGTGACTTGGATGTCAAGTTTTTAAGCCATTTTTGGAGGACGCTATGGAAGAAGCTGGGGACGAAATTTCTGTTTTCCAATGTAGCACACCCCCAGACAGATGGACAAACCAAAGTGGTCAATCAAACATTATCCACATTTCTCAGGGCAACAATTTCTAAACATTTAAAACAATGGGAAGAATGTTTGCCACATGTTGAGTTTTCATACAATCGAGTTGCCCATTCTACTACTTCGTTTTCACCTTTCGAAATTGTTTATGGATTTAATCCCCTAACTCCACTTGATATATTACCATTGCTTACTAATGAATTTTTAGATGGCAAGAGGAAAGATGAGTTTTTCAAAGTATTACACGCTGATATAATCCAAAATCCCCAAAAATATACTTTTCAAATCTGTCCCGGAAAAACTGTCAATACCCGAGCTAGTAGTAATGAAATGGATCAAGCTCCAAATTTACACGTGAACTAAAGCTGTAATTTGGAGGACATAAACTTAACACATTCAGAAGAGTTGCTTCAAAATATCAATCCAAAAACCACTCTGGATTAGAAGATATGTCGAAATCAATATCAACCCAAAACTAGGGTTTCAGTAGGGCAGAAATACCTTTCAGTATTCAAACGCAAATAACTCAAAATGCTTACAACGAAATAATCCCAAATTTGGAGGGTATTCAATGAACTCAGAAATGAACAACGTTTTAGAAGATACAAAATTGATCCAAGTAGCTTAAGGTTCTCAAAACAGAGCTGCAATCAGGCTTCCAACAATCCACAAATAAAAACAGATTCTGCGGCTAAAAGAGATTCAATAATAAACGTTACTCAACTCACACTTCTTGAATGAGCAACCAAACACCACACCAATAATCATATAATAGAACCTGTAAATGCCAAAAACAACCAGAAACAGCAAATAGGACCTTCAAGAATCGAGAAGAACAGCAAGGAGTCTGAACACCTCCTTGTAAGAGGGTCGACTTGTGGTTTGCTAGAAAAACAAACACATTCACGGATGGAAACTTTCTTTTACCTCCATGCCACAATCCTCACCACAAGGATAAAGAATTAGAAGAGATAATAACCCTGGATTTGCAAGGAAAAGAAGCTTCAAGAACCCCTTGCAAGGGAATGGAAGGATTGGCGCTATGGAGGATGGCCGCAGGTAGCTCTCAAGGAGACTCCAAATTTTAATCAATCAAAACTGAACTTCCATCCAGCCAAAAGGGGTATTAAACCCTAAGGTTTTACAACAAAAACATAAAAGGAAAAAAATATCCCTAGGTAGCAAATGACTAAACAAACCCTTAATTAAAACAACAACAATAAAATCTGAGTCTGAGTTTTTCTCTCTGAAACAAAGACATTTGACATAGCAAATGGAGCCTAAATACAACGCTCAATAGCTCGTTCGAAACCTCAAGATGTTGGCTACATTTGGTATGAAGGACCAAAGTTGAAAAGACGTCATCCCGATTGTCAAAAATCCACTTGCACTATCGCAGGTCAGAATCTAGGCGGAAAAACAGCTCACAATTATTCCCCAAAGATTGTAAAATCTCCATTAGCCCAAATGCCAACTCCAATGATGTTTATTTGATTCAAAACCTTCAAAATAAAAAAAAAAGGTTAGAGAATAAAAGAGCCCCTGGTTTGGGCTCAAGTTCCGGAACTTGGGGCACATCACACGCACAAGTAAGTGACAATATCCAAAGGAAAAACGAACAATACGCACCCCATGCCAACAAAGGACGAAAGGAAGTGACATTGGAACCCGGCGTTGGGTTTGGGTTCACCTACGAAAGGAAAGATTCGAAAGCCAGTGGAAAAATAAGCTACAACCACAAGGGGACGGACCATTCCAAGTCTTGGAGCGCATAAACAATAATGCTTACAAGATCGATCTACCAGATAGGTATGGTAACGTAAGCAATACTTTTAATATCACTGACTTATCCTTATATGATGCGGGAGATTCGCGGACCAACCTTTTTGAAGAGGGAGGGAATGATATGATCCACGAACATATGAAGAGCATGGATTTACTACAACACAATGAAGGACCCATGACAAGAGCAAGGAGAAAGGAAATGTCTAAGAATTTACAAACTTTAATCAAAGAAATGGATGTGAAAGACATTATTAATGAAGAACAAAGGACCATGAATGTCCTCAGTATTAAGGGAGAGTCCATGGAGGCCCAATAAGGTAAGGGAAGCAAGGCAATATTGATAAATTTGAAGAATAGCCCTAGCAACCCACGGAGAATCCCAGCCTGCTCAGCAGAAGGAATATTGTGCGCGCCATCAAATGTATAGAGCGCACGCCACCGAAGGAACAGTGCGCGCACCGAATAGTCTATCACCGACCCAAGTGCGCACCACTGACCAGATTCGCCTCCCGAGTGGCACATCGGCATTTCTTCACCTAACTTTGAATTTTATCAATTCTTTTGTATATTTTAGGTAATTTTAACTTGTTTCCATGTCCCCTTGAGTTTTCTATAAATAGATGGGCAAGTCTTCAATGTAAATCATAACTTACAACTTGAAATTTGAGAGCATTTTTGCATTCTCTTCTTGAGTTCTCTTTGGAAGGCTTGATCTTCTTTAATTGCTTGCTTGAAGAGATTAAACTTGATAGCTTTGGTTCAACCAACAAGTTTGGTTTGGGTCAAGCTCCTTTCTTTGATAGTTTTGGTTCTTATCTCTCCATAGATAACGGGTCAAACTCCTAATTCATTTGAATCTCCAAGGCGTCCTGTGACCATTCTGCATTGTTGTTGGGTCTCGGATCTCTCATATCCATGGTTTGCATCAGAACAAGTTCAAGGATGAACTTGTCCTGGATGTAAAATGGGGAGAAATAGAATGGCCCGGAAATTCTATGCATGAGAGAAATAGTAGAGAGAGGGAGAGGGAGAAGCAGAACAACTGAGCTCGGGAGGGCATTTAGGCTAGGGATGGCGATGGTGAGCTCAAGACGGACGGGTCTTGCGTCGTCCGGAGAATGGTGACGAATGGCTAGGGCTTTGGTTATGGCTCACGGGTCTGATTGGGGCAGCGTTGGGCGTCGATGTTCTGCCAATTTTGGGTGTCTAGTGATGCCTGATGACGATGGGATGGAGACGGAAAGAAGATTGCGGTGGAGGCATTGGTGCGGCAACGGCAGGAGCCGACAATTTGTACTGTACTAGTCGAAGGTCTGTGGTCCATCTTGGAGTTTGGTTCAAACCGGCCCATCTGTGGCTGGTTCTTGCTGTGTTGAAATTGATAACTCAGATGTACGAAGGGGATGGCGTTATGACTGGGCTGTAGCTGGGCATGGCTTGGACGTGTGTGGGTGTGCCTATCTGGTGAATTGGAAATGCAAAAGAAGACGAGTGAAGTGGAAGAGAGAGCTGAAGAGCTCTCGGGTGCTGAGCCGAGAGAGAATGGAAATATAGAGAAGAGAAATGTGAGGGAATATGGGAGCTGCTATCACTGGAAGAATGGTCGAGAGGAATATTGAAGAAGGGAAAGAAGAAGTGGTTGGTTGTTTTTCTTCTTGGGTCCTTGTAATCCTTCAAGTAAATGCTCTTTATTCCTTTAGGTTGATGCTCTATTGATTGGATGCTACTTCTGTGCTACTTACTGGTTTCGTGAAGTGGTTATGCTAGAGTGTCTTCAATAATCTAACAATTACCGTGGATAGGCTATTTTTATTGGTTGTGTTCTGCACTTTTTGGTTGTTGTTATTGGACGTTGAAAGTCATGGCTATGTTGTGTTGCTTGGAAAGCTTTCTGTTTGTCTCTGTTGAAATTGTTAGAAATTGTTAAATGGTTGGTTGTCCTGTGGCTAAGGATATTGAAGAATGAGAATTATGTATGCTCTTTGTTTATGTAGAAATGAATGTTGTGCTCTTTGCTATTGATTGTGACAAGTTTAGGAACTGTTAGTTATGTACGTTGGAATGATTTGTCTGCCGCCATTCTATTTGGATAAAAAGAACAATGAGCATGCTTTGTTGGTTGTTAAGTTTTGCTAATGGAAACTGTTATTCAATGTACATGGATTATAGCATTTTGGTACGACATTAATTGGGAATAATATTATGCACTTTGCAGATATGCCAATTGGATATTAGGATGAGTTATGTTTTGTTTTAGGCATTAACGAGTTCCTAGAATTAATATGTAATTAAGGATAGGAAAAGAATGAAATCAATAAATTATGATTTTTAATGAGTAAATGTTTTAATTATGAAGGTATTGAAAAGGAAAAGAAGGATAAAGATTAAGTACAAATACGCGTTAATGCTTCGAGGGAAGAAATTGAGTCGAGTCGTTGGCCTGTGGAGGTCCTACAGCAATAGCAGTGTCTTTCTTTAAATTGCTTGTTTACGTTTACTCTATGCTGCCATATTAAGTCTATGCCATTTCCACGTTATTAATTTGATCTCTAAGTATGTTTAGGACGTTAGCATATTGTTATTATTTCTTTTAAATTGCCAAGCATGCCTACATTGTTATTGTTTCATTGAAATAGCCAAGCTTGCCTATGATATTATTGTCTCCTTTAAATCGCAAAGCATGTCTACATTGTTATCGCTCCTTTAAATTAACAAGCATGCCTATATAGTATGTTAGTAGACTTCCATATCTCATACTTTTATATTGTTGTGATTACTGCTTTACATCTCATACTTTTATACTATTACGATTACTGCATTTCATTGACATGCATCACGATAATGTTTCTCATTGACATGCATCATGATAATAGAAACAAATAGGAAGTGATGCCTTAGGGGTGGTACTCATATGCATTACATGAGGAAAATGAATGAATGAAATGAAATGAATAAAAGGAAAAGAAAATGGGGAGTTGGGGGACGGAGGGGTAGTTCGGATCTAATTTGGTACCTAGACTTTATGCCCCTCCCTTGTCGGCAACGGGAGTATCTACACACAGGAGGTTAGAAGCCAACCAAGACTATTCCCTCACACATGGGTTCCTCCAATCTCCCGCTCGACGTACGAGTTATAAATGAAAGAATGAAATGTAAAGAAAAGATTGGTTTTGAGCAGAACCCATTCCAAAATAATTAAAGAGAGGCATGATCATACTACATATCTCATTTCTTACTGGGTGTCAGGCTCACAGTTTGCTAATTGTGTAAGTACACACACGATAAAATGATGAACAAATTAAGGAGCAGTTGATGACAGGTGGGACTTGTGGCTGGTTAGGCTAAGGAAAATAAGAGAGAAAAGGGTCTTATAAAATTACTAGTTTATTTACTGTCTTTTAAAATGAATGATTTATGCTTCTGCGGTAAAATGAGAAAAATGGATTTTTTAAATAAAGTCTTCTACTGTTAATGAAGAACTAAGTAACAAGTTTTAAGTAAGATGTTTTAACGATCGGGTTTTTCTAAAAGAACTTTGCTTTCAATTGAAGGGTTTTAATACAAATTCAATTGTTTTATAAAAGTTTTAAACTTATCACATTTTAAAGTAAAAAAAAAAAATTGGGTCGTCATATTCAATCTAAATGTGAATTGGCTTTCCCTTATAACTTAATGTTGGTCAAATTTCAATTTGTTCTTGCGCCACCACTTGACAGGGATCAGGAACACACTTGCTTAACATTAACACATGGAAATCATTGTGAACTCCCTCCATTGAAGTTTTTAATTTAAGTCTATACGCTATCTTTCCTATTTTTTCCATGCTAGGGAAAGGTCCAACATACCATAGACTAAGCTCCCCCTTTTTACAAAATCTCATCTTTGAATGGCGAATCCTTTAAAAATGCTAGACCACATTCTTCAAACTCAAGTTCTTGTCATCAATTATCTCTTTAACTTTTCTGCTGGCTTTGGGCAGTTAGCATCCTCTGCTTAATAAGAGCAATTGTATCTGCCATTTACTGAATGATTTCAAGGCCAAGTAGTTTAGCTTCACCTATCTCGTCCCAATATAAGATCTCCATTTTCTTCCATATAATGTCTCATACGGTGTCATAGCAATTGTGGATTAATAGCTATTATTATACACAAATTCCACTCAAAGTAGCATTTTACTCAAACTAGCTTGAAATTTAAGCACACAAGCCTCAAACATGTCCTCCAATATTTGAATCATTCTCTTCTATTGACCATTTGTCTAAGGATGAAATGTTATACTAAATCTAAATTCTTTACCCATAGTCTTGTGTAAACTCTTATAAAAGGCTGAAGTAAACCCTTCATGGTCTTACACAATAGAAACCAGAACACCATGCAGTTGTACAGTTTCTTAGGTGTAGAACTCGATGTGCTGATTCATTGAATAAGTCATCTTAACGGGCAAAAAATAAGCTGGCTTTCCTAATTTATCCATGATCACCCATATTGCATCATGCACTTTTCTAATCCTTTGTAAATCAACAACAAAATGCATCTTGATTTGTTCCCATTTCCCTTCAGGTATAGGCAAAAAAAGTAATGTTCCTGTAAACCTCTGATGTTCCGCTTTGACATGTTGCCAAATTAAACACAACTCCACATGTTTTAAAACATCTTCCCTAAGTTTAGGCCATCAATAGTATTGTTTTAGATCTCTATACATTTTCGTAGTTCAAGGGTTTACCAAAAAAGTAGATGAGTGAGCTTCTATTAGAATTTCTCGTCATAAATCCTTATTCTTAGGGACAAACCATCTACCTTTAAACTTAATTATACCCCCATTAGACACAAAATAATCTGACTGGTCAATTAGAGTTTGATTTTATTTAAGACTAACACACTTGGAGTCAGCTGTTTATACCTCTTCGATATTCTCTAATAAAGTAGACATTAATGTTATAGTTGAAAGTGTAGATGACAATTGTGAAGTAATTACCTCCAATCCAAACTTTTGAATTTTTGATTGAAGAGTGTGGGGTAATTTTAGCCGTAAGAAGTATACTGTTGCTGCTTTTCTGTTTAACGCATCTGCCACTACATTCACTTTTTTCCATATGGTATTTAATCTTGCAATTATAATGCTTTATGAATTGCAGCCATCGTCACTGTCCCATGATCAAATCCTTATGACTAAAAATGTACTTCAAGTTCTGTTGGTGTCTAAAGATTTCATACTATGGTCCATACAAATAGTGTCTTCAAATTTTTTTTGCAAAGAACACAACAGTAAGCTTGAGATAGTTAGTCGGGTAATTGTTTTGTACTTCTTTAACTATCTACAAGCATAAGCAATTACTTTTCCATCTTGCATAAGTACACCTCGTAGCCCATTCTTCAATGCATCACAATAAATGTTGTACTTACCATCTTCCGACGAAAGGGCTAAAATTGGGGTTGTAGTTAATTTTTGCTTCAAGGCTTGGAAACTTTGCTTGCAATCTTTGGAGCACCAAAACCAAACGCTCTTTCTAGTGAAGCTAGTCAATGACAATGCAATCTTTGAGAAGCCTTCATTAAATCTCTTGTAGTATCCTGCCAATCTAATGAAACTACGTAATTCCCCAATATTCTTTGGTTGTGTCCAATCCAAGACTGCTTAAATTTTATGTGGGCTCATAGCAACATCGTCTTTAAAAATTACATGAACCAAAAAAGTTGACTCAATGTAAGTGAAACGCTAATGGTAGGGTTAGAAATCATTGCGAATGACCAAGGTTTTTTATTTCATAAAATTGTTAAGAAACTTTTGACATCAACGAAAACATCTCTAATGGATGAATTTGAGTGTAATTTTTTTATACAAATTTAAGGGACAAATGATAAAGAAACTCTAAAAATTTTATAAAAAAGTTTGAAGGCACAACCCTGATATAGCTAAAACAGTACAAGTTGGTAAGAAATTTGTTAAAAATTGCAACTTTCAACTCCAAGGCAATCTCCCGAATGAAGATGACTCTCCAACTTGATAATTTGTAAGATTCAACGCCACAATAATATCACTGCACGAAGGAAGCAAGGGAGCTATAGTAAAATGATGACTAATCCAACTCTCACAAAGAATTATAAACTAGCAATACAATCTTTGATTGAGAAGAACCAAATGAGTTTGTGGATTTTTTGCTCATGAAGCACAAAGTAAAGAGGCAAAAAAGCTTTGTAGATTATTGATTCAAAACTAAAAAGAAAAATTCTCGAGGAGTGCTTAAATAACTCCTCCAAAATTAGGGTTTAAAGTTCACAATGCAAAAGTTAGGAAATTACTCTCACGAAGACACATAATCAACTACAAATGCCCTAACCGAGTGACACCATTCATAACCCGCAAGGGACCCGAGATAGAACAGGGTACGACCCGGCGGAGAAGAATTGAATCACCTGACTCTTTTTACTTAAATGTTATTAATTAGCAGTAGAAGTCTTAAAAGATTCATTACATGTCAAGGCCCAAAAAACATGGGCTAAACAAGTCCAACAAGTAATATCCAGATAGTATAGCAATATAATTAAAAAATAATTGTGTGGAGTAAAAAAGTTAAATAAAGGATTACAATTATCCATCACAAAATGTACCTAACAGAATATTTCTAAAGGGAAAAATATTAAAGTACTAGAAATAAAATAAATCCCGCCGAATTTCTACTCCCAATTTGGCAATGGGAAATCTTGTTGATAAGGTGCTGAAATGATATCATTGGGATGAGTTGACTAAACTCAATAGGTATTTTATAAATTCATTTTAAGAAATTTTTTTTACAGGAGGCCAATCGTCTAAAGCAACCCACTATAGTGTGGTACATAATCAAAATAGATCATTGTTGTACCAAAATATAATCATAGTAAAAATGGAGTCACTCATGGACTCTGGGCACACCATGCAATAGACATATCACATAATAAAAGCATTGCTCGGTGTCACGGTCCTCCTTTTAAGAGACTTAAGATGGACCGTACGACATTCGTTGTTAGGGGGGGACAATGTGTCAGCCTACGAAGTGAGTCAATGACACAAATAGCCCACGACGTTAGAAAGAACTTTATGTTTAACGAGCGAGTAGTAAGTGAGTGAGACTAATAAAAAAAAGCGTCATTAAGCATAGTGAGTATAGTTTGTATATAAAAAGCCTTATCATTGATTGTGAACAAATTAAATTAGGTAGGGGGGTCTACGTGCAGTCATGCCTCTCCCTCTAAAGAGCAATCTAGACCATTCTCACCATGGCAGTAATAAACATGCTATGGTGGTGAGGAGTTACTTGCTCAAAATAGAAAGAAAAGAAATACAAAGGAATTCCCATAAATGGAAAGTAAGCTAACTTAACAGCATGGGCGGCCATGGACAACACGTCCTGGACAAGCCCAGATTCTTACATTCTCCCCAAACTAAGCTGTTGATGTCCTTGTCAACTTGTCTTCAGCTTGAATTCTTCAATCTTCTATGTGGAATTCTTCAAGTTGTCTTCTTTCTCCCAAGTGACTCCATCATCTCCAAGTCCCTCCCATCTGACCAGGTACTCCGTGTGTAGGCAGCAGCCTATCTTGACGCTCCAATATGCTAGAATTTCTTCAACTTTTTTTTCTTTTGGTAGTTGAGGGCGATGTCTGGTCTTGTGATATTGTTCCTTGTATGATCTTCATCGTCTGGATGGTATGGCTTCAGGTTGCTAATATGGATTATCGAGTGGATTTTAACCCATGTAGGTAGATTAATTATGTAAGATGCTCACCAAATCTTTTCAATGACTTGGACTCGACCTTTGTATTTTCATAGTAAGTCGCTTGTCTCTCTTACCTCTAAATCGGAGTTGTTGAAACAATAACTTTACCAACACCAGGTCTCCAGCTTTGAACTCCAATGGTCGCCGCTTTCGATCCACCCACTTCTTCATATGCTTAGAGGCTCGTTCCAAATATGCCCAAGCTATTTCATTATTTTACCTCCATTCTATGGAGAAGTTGTACGCCTTTGGACACTTCCTAGAGTATAGTTGGTTGAGTGTGTGGGGCATCGTTGGTTGTCTTGCGGAAACTATCTCAAATGGGATCAATCTGGTCGAAGAACTCTTTTGGTAGTTGAAACAGAAATGGACCATGTCCAAGAGACTCGGCAAATTCTTCTGGTTGGTATTGATAAAATGTCACAAGTATTCCTCGAGTAAGCTGTTGAAGTGTTTTGTCTGTCCATCGGTTTGAGGGTGATAGTTGGAAGAGACATTCATACTTGATCCCAGGAACTTGAACAATTCCACCCAAAAGGATCCGGTGAATCTCGTGTCTCTATCATTGATGATGCTTAAAGGTATACCCCATAATTTGACAACATGTTTAAAGAAGAGTTGCGTCGTTGTTTCAGCAGAACAATACTTTGGGGTAGCAATAAAAGTTGCATATTTGGAAAAGCGGTCGATGATAACCAAGACTACTTCAAAGTCGCCGGTGGATGGCAGATTAGAGATGAAATCTAGAAATATGCTTTCCAAAGGTCTCGTTGGCACTGGTAATGGTTCTAGCAAACCACCACTTTGTCTCTTTCCACCTTGTCTTGCTGACATACCAAACATGTGTTGGTTTATTGCATCACATCATCTTTCATGTGAGGCCAATAATATCCCTTCTTTAATAGGGCATAAGTTCTTTGCCATCCAGCATGACCGACCCACAAGGTGTCATGGCATTCCCTCAATAGGGTTCGGCATAGATCATTACTTTGGGGCACATAAAGGCGGTTTCCCTGGTTAACAAAAGTTCTCCTCGATCCTGAATTGTCGGGTCTTCTTTTCCTATACTAATTACATGATGGCCTGAGCAGCAGGGTCGTCTTGTAGACAATCTCGAATGCGATTTCTCATAGATCCAGTAATTCTACTCACTTGAAGTTGAGACAAATACAAAGAGTGGCACACTCTACTTTTGGACTGAAGGCGTCAGCTACAGGGTTTGATTGGCCCGACTTGTGCTTAAAATGAAAATTTAATTTTGAGATAAGTTCGTGCCACCACACCTGTTTGGAGGTCAGCTGTGGTTATTCAAAGAAATGACAGATTGCGCTGTTGTCTGTCTTTACTATAAACTTTGATCGAAGCAGGTACTATCTCCATACACGAAGGCAGTGTACTACGACCAACATTTTGTAGTAAGACTCGCCCGAGTGTGAAGTCGGATGCATCAGTTTCAACTTCAAATGGCAAAGTGGCATCAGCTAGAGCAAAAACTGGACTAGTGCATCATAGCTTATTTTAAATTAGCAAAGGCCGTTTGGCATTCTTGGTTCCACTCCCAAAGGACTCCCTTCTTTAACTGTTCGGTGAGAGGTGCTGTCTTCTAGGAAAATCCTTCCACAAAACTGCCTATAATAATTTGCGAGACCGAGAAAAGAACGCAACTCTGTAACTGAAGTGGGGTTTCTCCATTCTTAGATTGCCTTGACCTTGTCAACATCCATGCGAAGCTGTCCTTGTTAAAATAATGTGGCCAAGGAACCCAATAATTTTATGAGCGAAGGAGCACTTTTCCTTCTTTACGTATAACTGGTTCTGTCTCAGCTTCTTGAAGACTAGACGAAGATGAACTTGATGTTCTTCAATGCTCTCGCTGTAGAGCACGATGTCGTCCAAGTATACCACCACAAATTTGTCAAGGAATTCATGGAATACTTGGTTCATTAGAGTACAAAAAGTCGTGGGAGCATTTGTCAATCCAAAGGGCATCACCAAGAATTCAAAAGCTTCATATCTGGTCACATAAGTTGTCTTTTTCTCGTCACCTTCTGCAATCCTGACTTGATAATAACCTCAACGCAAGTCGAGCTTTGTGAAATATTTGGCCTTGTATAGTTGATCAAAAATATCTGTGATGAGTGGGATAGGATACTTCTTCCGAACAGTGACTTTGTTAAGGGCCCGATAGTCAATATACAAGCGTAAGCTACTGTCTTTCTTCTTTTGGAACAACACAGGTGCTCCAAAGGGTGCCTTTGTTGGTCTAATGAACCCTGCCTTATGTAGTTCATCTAATTGCTTCCTCAATTCCGCTAGTTTTGGTGGAGCCATTCTATAAGGCGCTCTTGTAGGAGGCTTAGTCCTTGGGGTCAATTTGATTTCATGATCAATGTCTCTGCGTGGGGGTAATGTTTTTGGCAAGCATTCTAGCATAGCACCCTTGTACTCTTCCAGAACTTCCATAATTTCATATGGCACTATTTCTTCTTTGCCTTCATCCATGATCGAAGGGACAAGGATATATGTGGGTTCTTGGTTCTTCAATCCCTTTTTGAATTGCATTGCAGAGATCATCGTTATGTTGCTAGCACTTGGTTGCTTGAGGATTGCAGGAACTACTATTGGGTTGTTCCCGGTAATTACCATGCACTTTGCTGATGGGATGGGGATGACTTTGTGTTCCATCAAGAATTCCATCCCTAATATAGTATCCAAATCATCCATTTGTGCCACAATGAAGTCAATTGGTCCCGTCCACGTGTTGAGTTTTAGCTGAGCTCTTTTTACCACCCTAACTACTAGCATTGTTTTTGCATTCACCATTTTCATCTTGCCAGCATTCTTTTCCTGCTTTAGGCCTAAACGACGAGCTCCATTTTTGTGAATAAATTATATGTGGCTCCCGAGTCAATCAATTGCTTTTGGTAGCCCTATTATTGACAAGGCTTTCCACATACATGAGGCCTTTATCTGTGGTCCTTTTCAACTCTGCCATTTGTTGTTGAACTGCTGATAAGAAGGTCATTGTCCCTACTTCAGCCACTTCGACAGGCTCTTCTTCGGTAACCCCTTCAACTAGGTTGTCGTTATGGATCGAGGATTGTAATGCTATTAATGCTGACCTATGAGGGCATTCAGCAACTCGGTGCAGTCCCTTGCATAAGAAGCAGGACGTAGGTCTATTCAGTGGTCGTTGATTACTAGCCCCTTTCCATGTCTCTTGGATTTCTCTTGGGACAATTGGCTTTCTTTCAGTAGTGCTTGTAGTTGGCTTTGGGCCTCTTGTATTGCTTGAAGTGGTTGGAGTATTCTTCTTCTGGCCAAGATTTTCTTTGGTATAATCGAACAATCTTTTAGCTGTAGCGAGAGCACTAGATAGGGTCTGTACTCTCTGTTCATATAACTTTGTTGTAGCCTAAGGTTTCAGTCCTTCAATGAAGGTGAAGATATTATTTTTTTCTGACATGTCTCAAATATTCTGCATGAGGCTTGAGAACGTCTTAATGTATTCGCGAATGCTGCTAGTCTGTTTTAGTTTTCGTAATGATCGTCGTGCATTGAACTCAACATTTTCGAGAAAGACCTGATCCTTCAACTGCGTTTTGAGCTTTTCCCAAGTATTAATGACACAATCACCATTGCAAATGTCATTATATCTTGACCTACAACATAGTTTTGCATCTTCAGTTAGATGCATTGTGGCCAAGGTCACCTTTGACTCTTCATCAATTTTAGCTGCTTTGAAATATTGTTCCATATCAAAGACAAAATTTTCAAATTCCTTTGCATCGCGGGCTCCCCCAAAGGATTTTGGCTTGGGGATTTGCACCCGACTACCTTCAACCGAGCTTGAAGCTTGCTCTTGGTTTCCCATAGCTCTCATAGTGACATTCAATTTGATGTTCATTTCGGCAATCTCAGCTTTGAGGGATTTAAACATCACTGTGAAGTCATTCATCAAGACAGTCAGGGTGCTTGATAGTTGAGTATGAGCATGGTCGATCTCTTCGACGCGCTCTAGGACCCCAACCATAGCACTCGTTCAACTCTCTCCACTATCTACCCCTTTTCCCTTTTTCTCTTCGGGACTCGAGGTTCTCCACTCGTTCTAGCAGCTCTTACATGGGGATGGAGTCTATCCTGTTGTGGATATAAGCTATCTCATTAGGAAATTTAGCCATTTCCTTCATTCGTTCCTCCAGGAAACGAATGTTATCAGTTATCTCTTGGAGGTACTTCATCTCCTCTTCCAACCTGATTAGCCGTTCGAGTTGGTCCATTGACGAGCTCTCTTTCTCTGTCAAATTCTTTTTCGGCATGGTTTCTTGCGATTTGAGCCAACTGGGCTCTAATACCAACTATCACGGTCCTACTTTCAAGAGACTTAAGATGGACCATGTGACACCCTTTGTTAGAGGGAACAACGAGTTAGCCTACAAAGTGTGCCAACGGCACCAATTCCCACGACATTAGAACGAGCTTTATGTCTAATGAGCGAGCAGTAAGCGAGCGAGATTAATCGAAAAGACCGTCTTGAGCATAGTGAGTATAGTTTGTATGTAAAAAGCCTTATCATTGATTGTCAGCAAATTACATTGGGTAGGGGGCTCTACGTGCAGTCATGTCTCTCCCCCTAAAGAGCAATCTAGACCATTCTCACAATGACAGCAGTAAACATGCTATGGTGGTGAGGAGTCACTTGCTGAAAATAGAAAGAAAAAAAATACAAAGGAATTGTCATAAATGGAAAGTAATCTAACTTAACAGCATGGGCAGCCATGGACAACACATCCTGGACAAGCCCGGATTCTTACACTCGGCAATAATCACGAACGACACACAAGGACCTTGATCAGGTTTAGGGTTTTGTGCCCAAGGATACGACACAAACAATTATCTCTTTACTCTAGTTAACAACAAACAAACTCATCATCCCACAGTTGAATGTGCGTAAAGTAGAATTGAACCACAAATCGGGACGATCAAACTTGGTTCACACAACTATGTTGATCGAGTAATTTTTGTTTGTATGCTTTATAAAATATGTATAGTGAAAATTTACATATATTGTAAAAATCTGATAAGCCATAAAATGGACACGTCATTTTTATATGAAACATATCTTAAAATATTATTTCTAGAAAAATTATGCAATGTTGTGTATAAAATTAAATCCTTACCTTGAAGTGGGCTTACAATGATCAATGCCCAATAATCCAAAATGTCCAAATCCAATGGCCCATGGATTTTTAAATTTAAAATTTTGTACCTAATAAAAAAGAAATTTGTTCAATTTTTGGGTTAAATTTTTATAAAAAATAATCTCAAATTTGTCATTAAAATAATTAAAAAATTTTATTGGGTTGGAAAATCAACAAATTGGGCCCAAAACATGTCCAAAATGGGTCCTGAACCACGGTAAAAAATGAGCTGGATCACAACCCAAACTGGGTAGCCCTGTGAGTTTGGACCATGGCCTGCGTGCAGGACCAGGTCACATGCGTTGTCTTCTTCGCCACAGAAGACTTCGATCCTACTTGAGAATCCCTGTCTTGGTCAATTGTCCATCCAACTAAAGTCATAAGTCTTGCACACCGCAGCTCATGTTGAGTCGAGTTTCAGTGACAATCGCTAAAGCAATTCATGTAAATTCAATTGCACGTATGCCATCCAAAATGATTCATTAATAACCTAAAATTAGCAATCAAGAATCCAAATTAGAATGCCAATCAACAAAGAAAAACCAGAGGAAAAAACTCAATTTTATATACCTCTACCTTACCTTTTTTTTTTTTTATTTCCGAAGTCCTAACCAACACTACAATTTCACACTCGGCCAAACACAGAACCCTTCCCAAAATTCAACCAAAATATCATAACTTTAACCAACAATTCAAAATTACAGAGTCAAGGTCTCACCTTTCTGACACAGTGGAGGAAATCACTTGTAAAACCTTCTAAGCAAGAGAAAGAATGGAAGTGAGAGATAGATAGAGCGAGAGCTGAGAGACAGAGAGAGGCAGAGTGAGGGGAAGGGAAGAGAAGGTTCAAGTTTAATGGAGGACAAAAAGAGAATGGAAAAGGGAAGAATTTTCCTTTCCTGTATGAAACGCAACCAAGGAGGAAAATTCTTTCCTTAAAAAATATGTCCTTATATAAAAATACCAATTATTACATTCTTCCCCACTTAAAGAGTTTTATCCTCGAAATTTAAAACAATCTCGAGTGTACCATCAAACAAATAGGGGTACTTAGCCATTATCTCATATTCAATTTCCCAAGTGTGTTCTCTTTCACTAAGATTCTTCCACTGAACTCGAACAAGAGGTATTTCATAGTGACATAGAACTTTGACCTCATGACCCTAAATTCTTTTAAGTTCCTCTTCATAAGACACGTCCTCTAGAAAAGTATTTTAGTCCAAGAAATAACATGGAAAGGGTCTGGAACAGATTATGAACATAATTCAATTATGGCGGTAACTCCAATGATAAGCCACTAAACCAATTTGCTTAATAATCCGAAAAGGACCTATATATCTTAGGGCTAACTTTCCTTTCACACAAAACTGACTTATACCATGATGAGGTCACATCTTTAAAAACACAAGTCATCAGCTTCAAACTCTACTTCCCTCCTCCAGTGGTCTGCATAACTCTTCTGCGGACTCTGAACTGTAATAAGTTGATTTTTAATCACTTGAACTTTCTCAGTTGTCTTTTAACTCAAATTAGGCTCGAGAGTGACAAGCTCCTCTATCTAAGCCCAACATAAAGGTTATCTGCACGATCTTCCATATAAAGCTTCGTAGGATGAAATGCCGATACTAGTTTGATTACTGTTGTTATAAACAAACTCCACTAAAGGCAAGTGATTCATCTAACTATCACTGAAATCTAGAATATTAGATCTCAACATATCCTCTAGAATCTGGATCGTACGCTCAGACTGACCATTCGTTTGGGGATGATGTGTTGTACTTAAATTAACTTCCATGCCCAAAGCTCTTTGAAGGGATCTCCAACATTTCAACGCGAATTTTAGATCTCTATTAGAAAAAAGATGGAACATCATGATGACAAATGATACTCTCAATATACAACTTATTCAACTTTGTCAAAGAAAAATCTATTATGACCGGAATCAAATGCGCAGATTTGGTTAATCTATCAACAATCACCCATACAACATGAAATTTCTGCACCATCGTAGGCAAGCTGGTCACCAAATTTATGGTAATCTTATCTCATTTCCACACGCTATTGAAAGTGAGGGTTGCACCACTAACATCTTTAGAAACTATAACAAGGCAGATGTTAACATCCCATAAATCACACAAGGGATACAATAGAAATCCTAAATAAGAAACCAAGCCAAACAAGAAGGACCAGCATAAGAATTCTTTGCTCAATGAGGAACATCAATTTCCCTACACCTTGAGCCAACAATCCACATGCCTAAAAACAAGGTGTGCCTGGCGAAGCCAAACAAAGTTTGTTAAACCCAACCTCAAGAAAAAGATAGTGCGGTCGACCTAAATATAACCACAGTTGACCTGACACCTCAACAAGAAACCTAAAAGACCCACTAGTAAACAAGAAACGGTGACAGGTGATAGAACACAACACTTTTAACCTGATCCACTCAGCAGCCAAGAGGACATAACTGAAGTCATTCAAACCCAACCACGGTCGACAAGGCATTACAGTGGCCAACCGAGACTACTCAACAATCGTCGTGGCAAAAAGAAGGTCAACTAGGACCTCGAAACTTTTACCAAAATTAACAATGGCCAATCGGGATAATTTAGTGTCGATGAGACATGCCAGCATTCAACTAGAACCTGACCATGGTTGATAAGACACGTCTACAACCATGATGTGCCCCAAATTCTGTCACTTGAGCCCGAGCCAGGGGCTCCTTTATTTCTAACTTTTTTATTTTTTTTGTAGGTGTTTCTTTTCTATCCAATTTGGAGGAAAGTTTTATTCAATGTCACAAAGAGGATTTGGTGTTTTGGACAAGTGGATATCATGCAATCATAGAAGAAAATTAGGAGCTGTCCAATTCCACCTAGAATCTGAGCAGCAGATGTTCAAGGGCTATTTTGACAATCAGGACGGCGTCGTTTCAACTTTCGTCCTTCATATGAATTGTAGCCAATAGATGGAGCTTTCCAACGAGCTCTTGAACGTTATATTCAACTTTCATTTGTTATGTAAAATGTACGTTTTACTGAGTCTAAAAATCCCACTCGGGATTATTGATTTTGTGTAAGTCATGTCTATTTGTTTAAGTCAAGGACATTTTGGTCTTTTTCCTTTATTCTAAAACTCTTAGGGTTTTATAAGCCCTCTTTGCTGAATGAAAACGTGATTTGGATTGAATAGAATTTGGTTCTCTTTGAAGAGCAAACCCTCGGCCTCCTCCTCCCCTAGCGCCATTCCTCCCATCATCCGTGCAAGGTGTTCTCGAAGCCACTTAGGCTTGCAACTACAGAATATTGTCTCTTCCAATCCCTTGTCTTTGAGGTAAGGATTGTGGTGTGGAGATAAAAGTTGGCTTCAACCCGTGGAGAGTGTTGTCCATTTGGCCAACCACAAGTCGCCCCACTCCTTAGGTGGATTCGCCGACTCATCGGCGTTGCTCTGTTTTCTTGAAGGTTTTCCTTGTTCTATTGAGTTCTTTGCTACTGGAATGTACTAGTTATTGGTTGCCTATCTTTTGCTGAAGTGATCGTTTGTGGTTTATTGATTGGAGGCTTTCTTATTGGATTATCTTTTTGCTGGGGAAATCTGTTTTCTCATTGGACAGTTATTTATACCAGATTGAGGGGTCTGTTTGAGGCCCTAGTGTCCTTTATATTAATTCAAGCCCTTCTGAAGATTTATTCAGTATTGAGTCAAGTAGCTGCCTTCCAAAGTTGGGCTTCATTAGAGATATGCAACTCGAGATATTCATGATTGAATCTCATATGGTAAATCTGCCCAGTTTAAACCCTAGTTTTTGAGTTCCTCTATTTCGAGCATAACTATTGATCCAGAGTGGATTTTCTTATGGTTTTTTGACACGATTTATGTGACTGTGTTGAGCACCTATCTTCCAAATATCAGATCAAGTTCACGTGGGAATTGGGAGTTAAATTTGTTTTAATATTGCTCGTGCGATTAAATACAGTTTTCTGGACAGATTTAAATATTGTGTTCTAGGTGATTCTTGGATCCTATCATTTGGTATCAGAGCCGTGTTGCGCTCTTGCTGCTATTATTGTGATTTAAGGAGTTTATTATGAGTACTATAAGTGAGGCTCAATATCATAACCCTAGTGAAATGAGAAATAATTCAAATGCACCACCACCCGAAGAAAATTATGAGCCAACCGAGCCTTCTATGAGGGAGATGTTTGAAATGATCCTCAAACTACAGCAACAGGTAAGAACTTCAGATAATGTTCATGTACGGGGTCTTAGAACTCCAAGACCTAGAAGGAGGATTAATACTTCAAATGAATCTAGAGGACGGGATGCTAGCTTATTTGACGAAGATTGGGAGGAACTCGAGGATTCGGATTCACCAAGTCCTAGAAGGAGATCTCATGGTAATCATGATATGAGGCATGATAAGGTCTCTATTCCTCCATTTAAAGGTTCTATTAATGGTTATGATTTTCTAGAATGGGTCAAAAAGGTGGATCGTATTTTTGATTGTTACAATTATTCCGAAAAGACGAAGATTCAAATGGTTACATTGGAGTTCTCTGGATATGTTAGTATTTGGTGGGAAAACCTTAAATCGCAAAGAAGAAAAACTGGGGAAGTTGAAGTCCGAAGTTGGGAAGCTTTGAAAGAACTCATGAGAAGACGATTTGTCCCTCCGAACTACAAGCAAGAACTATTCTTTCAACTTCAAAAATTGAAACAAGGCTCACTAAGGATTGACGAATACTTGACCGAGTTTGAAATTTTAAGGATTGGATACAATGTGGTGGAGCCAATGGAGCAAACCGTGGCTCGTTTTATTAAGGGGCTGCATAAAGATATTGGTTACATTGTGGAGTTGCAATCTTATGAGACTCTTGATGATGTTATACAATTGGCTTTGAGAATAGAAAGACAAAGAAAAAGAAGACTTAAGGAGAGCTTGTCTCGGCCTTTTCAAAGTGGTAACAATCCTCCAAAAACAATTCCAAAGGTGGATAGCAAATTTAATGCCATGAAGCATAATGAGGAGAAGAAGGCCCTTAATGATGACACTTTGATAATGGCTAACATTAAGGAAGAGTTGGAAGTTGAATCTCGTATGAAAAAGAAAGTTAGTTTTGAAGAGTTGATTAGCCCGAATTGCTCCAACCAAACTTTTCTTATTTTAAGAACGATTGTAGAACCACTTCAAGAGATGGATTGTAAAGATATCTCTTTGGCAGCCACCATTGAGAAGGAAGAAGTATTTGACACTGAGATTGAGTTCTATCATACTGATCAACTAATCGAGAAAAGTTCAGAGTTACAGACAATGACAGAAAAAGAAGAAGAACATAGAGAGAAGATTGTTTTGCCAAATCTGAGAGTAAACTTGGACTTCATCCACCTACCTTCACTCATTGATACTAAACTAAAGTTTGCAACATTTGAAACTCCTTTTGTAATGGCAAAAAGAGAACAATTGGTGTTGAAGAGGGTTCAACGTGAGATTGATGCATATGGAAGTAAATCGGTGAAATAAATTTTCAGGGAAGCAAATTTTTCTTCACCAAAGTATAAGCCAGGAAAGGTACACTCCATCAATTTCCTTAATTGATTAGTTATTTAAAATTGGATGGTTTAGAAATAATGTTATTATTGAATTTGATATGGCACGACTGGATGATAATGTTGTGACTACTATTATTGATAACTCTTTGAATCCTAGATTTTTAATTGGAGATGATAACTTCATCATGCCTTGTTGTTTAATGGAAAACGAGCTGATAAGCCATCTGAATATTCGGGATGAGAATTATGTTGACTCTATTTTACTATTATCACATCGTCTTGTTTCTGATTGTTGTGGATCCAATCCTACTGAGTATGCACCCCAAGAAAGCCACATGATGTTAAATTCCTTACTCATCTGGTTCTTTAAAATCGGTTGGACTAGAGATTCCTTTGATGTTAGTGCTGTTTTTGAATATTGGAAGGAAAGTTTCAATATTGTGGGTGTGGAACTTTCCTATTATTATGATGGTAGTTTATTTGTGGTTAACAACTTCTGGATGCCTAGTTCTGCAAATAGAAAAATTTTACCTTGGATAATTCTTAGCGGTGACCTTGCCAGCTATTCTTTTGATAGAAGAACAAATTTTAGTTTGGGGTCACCTCTGAGATTTATTCTATTTCATACTGATAAGTCTCTCGGACGTGAGAATTGTGAGATCATGAATGAAAAGAGATATGCACAACATGATATGAAGGAGCTGACTCTAGACATCAAGCAACTTTTTCCATTTGATCAAGGAGGAAGATTTGTTGAAGATAATCAAGCATACTCCCTGGATTTCAGGGCAAATCCTTTTCAACCCAGGGAGTATGATGTGCCCCAAATTCTGTCACTCGAGCCCGAGCCAGGGGCTCCTTCATTTCTAACTTTTTTATTTTTTTTGTAGGTGTTTCTTTCCTATCCAATTTGGAGGAAAGTTTTATTCAATGTCACAAAGAGGATTTGGTGTTTTGGAGTAGTGGATATCATGCAATCATAGAAGAAAATTAGGAGCTGTCCAATTCCGCCAAGAATCTGAGCAGCAGGCGTTCAAGGGCTATTTTAACAATCAGAACGGCATCGTTTCAACTTTTTTCCTTCATACGAATTGTAGCCAACAGACGGAGCTTTCCAACGAGCTCTTGAACATTATATTCGGCTTTCATGTGGTATATCAAATGTACCTTTTACAGAGTCTAAAAATCCCACTCGAGAGTATTGATTTTGTGTAAGTCATGTCTATTTGTTTAAGTCAGTGACATTTTGGTCTTTTTCCTTTATTGTAAAACTCTTAGGGTTTTATAAGCCCTCCTTGCTGAATGAAAACGTGATTTGGATTGAATAGAATTTGGTTCTCTTTGAAGAGCAAACCCTCGGCCTCCTCCTCCCCTAGCGCCATTCCTCCCACCATCCATGCAAGGTGTTCTCGAAGCCACTTAGCCTTGCAACTATGGAATATTGTCTCTTCCAATCCCTTGTCTTTGAGGTAAGGATTGTGGTGTGGAGATAAAAGTTGGCTTCAACCCGTGGAGAGTGTTGTCCATTTGGCCAACCACAAGTCGCCCCACTCCTTAGGTGGATTCGCGGACTCCTCAGTGCTGCTATGTTTTCTTGAAGGTTTTCCTTATTCTTTTAAGTTCTTTGCTACTAGAATGTACTGGTTATTGGTTACCTATCTTTTGCTGAAGTGATCGTTTATGGTTTATTGATTGGAGGGCTTTCTTATTGGATTATCTTTTTGCTGGGGAAATCTGTTTTCTCATTAGACAGTTATGTATACCAAATTGAGGGGTCTGTTTGAGGCCCTTACGTCATTTATATTAATTAAAGGCCTTCTATTGATTTATTCAGTATTGAGTCAAGTAGCTGCCTTCCAAATTTGGGCTTCATTAGATATATGCAACTCAAGATATTCATGATTGAATCTCATATGGTAAATCTGCCCAGTTTAAACCCTAGTTTTTGAGTTCCTCTATTTCGAGCATAACTATTGATCCAGAGTGGATTTTCTTATGGTTTTTTGACAAGATTTATGGATTATCTAATACAATTGTTATATTAGATGATTAAACATGCTTTTATTCTAACTCATAGCATGCTACCACTAGTCTAGTTGTTTAAACATACTCGGTTAAGGTTTTAGTTAACACATAAATATCCCACAATAGTAATGACAAAACAATATATTCATTGAAGGAAGGAAATGACAGTTTATAACTAGCACATTGATATTTAAACTAAATACAGCAGGACAATATTCACTAAGGTCACAACAAGTAAAATAGTAAAGTGTCCCCGTCAAAGAAACTCTGAACTAGTTCCTAATTAGCATAACTTTCTTCCTAACTACAAGGCTTATAAAGATGATCATCCAGCAGCACGCATTCATCAAGCATTCGTTACTTTTCTAAGCATTTCATTGGTATTTGTAGTAAAGGAATAGCAGAAATTAAATATACAGAATATCAAAAAAGGGAAACAACAATAGTAAAACATCCAATGAACTATCAACTAATAATATCAACTAACAATTAACTAACAACAGTAACAATAAGGAAATCACAGGGCACTAGACATAAAACTTACGCACAATACTTGTGGGTAGGGCTTTGACGACCAAGACACACCCAAATCCTTACCTCAAAGCATTTACGCATAGTGCACTAAATTGCCATTCTTCTTTTCTTTTCCACACCTTCATAATTCAATAACATTCACGTATTAATAACCATGACTTATTAATTTCATTCTTTTCTTATCCTTAATTTACATAATATCTAATGCGTAGGACACTTAATTTAAATCCCAGTGCATGAATTTAACCTATGCATAGCTTTTCCAACTTTTGGTTCTATGATTTCTACAAGCCCTCCAAAATTGAGGCTAATTAGCTGCCTGCATCGAAAGTTGTCAATATTTTAATTTAATTGCTCTATTTTGAGTACCCAATTTGCACTATCCCTCTTTGTGGACTTCTTAGCACCCCAAGGTGTATCACTCAAATTAGGGGTGCCCTAACAAACAAATGACCAAAAATACCTCAAATCTTGAAAGTTAAACTAGAAGCTCTTGGCCACTAGCGAGCTAAGAGCACCAAAATGTACCAAACAACATTATATCCAATTGTTCTAATGAATTCATTATGAATACTCCCTGCTACCTTCTTAAACTTCTTGAGACTATTTGAAGTGGCTTTCCTCTTGTTGAGGCCCTCCATTGTCTCTATAAGTGGTCGATGGAGTGTTGGAAGACAAAGTGCTTCGGGTGTCCATATTGCACTCCCACTCAAGTAAATGTCTCAGTTGCTCCTTGTCTTTTGTAGTTTGTTCTCCTTCCAACTTATCATAAAAGATTCCATCTGCAAAATAAGATTAAATAAAAAGGTGAGTGAGGCTTTAGGTCCAAGTTCTAGTGATATGACCTTGAGAAGCATCAGATTGTGCACATTACTGGTATAGGCTAAGCTCTCATAATCAACAATATCTTTGGTCGCTAGAGTCTTCGAAGTGTAGGCTGCCACTACACTAACACATGACTACTAAAATTAACTTAAAATAATTAAAAATAAACCATAAATAAATTATTAAGTCTTGATTGCTATGACGATCCAATAGGTTAATCTTTTAGGCCCATCTTAAAGTGGATTTGGCCTTTGATTCCGAGTAAGACAAAATAGGATTCTTTAATAGAAGCTCTCTAATTAAGGACCTTTTGGCATAGCAAAAAATCTTCAAATTTAACAAAGCACCCTATTCTTGAGATATCAGCTACAATCTTTATGAAGTATACCTTTTGATATAAGATTATTAAGTTTGCCAAATACCCAAAATAGTGCTTAAAGGTCAGATCACTGGTAGTTTTGGAATGTCTAAGAATTCTTCTAAACTTGTGTTTGATCTTCCACTTATGCTTTACTTTGAAGAACTTCATAAGAAATCTGAATGCCAAATAGATGTATTTGATATCTTAGATATTTTCCCTCAATGATCACCTGAAAAGTAAACTCTAGAATCATCATTACAAAATCTCCTCGCTCAGTAGTAAATCTTAGGTTTTCGTTGCACATCATCCTCCTAGGGTTGAAAAGGATTTAACCTCAAATCTAGAAGTTCTCATCCATAGTCTTCTTTACCAAAATAAAGTGATAAGTCTTAAACAATGAAAATGGTAATGTAACGCCCCTTTTTATAAATCGTAATTTTACTTATAATATATATATATATATATATATATATATATATATATATATATATATATATTTTGAAAAACCCACCACATTTAAAACTGGTCCCATAAATGCTAATTGAAATAAAACCATAATTTAAATCAACTATTAAACAATGCCTTGAAAAACTTATATACAGTAGAAGACTTTCCAAATCAAACATAATCCATGTAATACCCAAGTTTAAGTCCTGTACAACTTGTATAAAATCCACTACATAAAAAAAACAATGAACTAAATAACCAACAGGATCATTTTCATAAAGACTATTCCACAATTTGGTTTTCAAAGCTCAACCCTTAATCCAAAATCAATAGAACCTAATAGTAATGGAAAAAGTCAAAAAAAGAACATCAAGATCATAAGCCACTACTCACTATCAGTGGACCAAACAACCCTAAGCCTTCATCATGGGCAAGCTTTCTCAACATGTAAGTCATTTGTGACCAATTCCTCCAAAACTCCCTTACCTACAATGCAAAGTTCTTCTACAAGTCTAAAACTTTGCAAGTAATGAATGTGGCCGTGTGCATGACATGTCATGACATAAATTCATCCTTCCTCTTTCTTCTTTATCTTTCTTTATTTCTCTTTCACTTCAAGGTATGATGAGGCTTGACAATGGAACACATACCACTTTTCTCCATCCTTTTTGGGAGAGTCTTCGGCCCTTGTGAAGATAGACTCCACATTTTTTAGGAGTCCTCTATTAGTTGTCGTACAATTTAATGCACAGCAACCTATCAACCCTTGTGCTAGTCAACCCGAGGTTTCATCGGAAGCAAGCTAATGGGCTAATGCACCCACCATTCCACCCTTTTGGACAGCCTATCCTTGGTCTTCATTTATATACATTTTATCGTCCTTATGTTTCTTACATGCAAACTCAAGCATGAACATATCAATCGTAATGCAATAGAACATATCATCACCGTTGTTCATTAAAGCAGAAAGCATTATGCAAAAAATCAGAACAAACCTTATTATCACATTACTTTGAAATTGCATCTCAACATCATTTATTGTAGAAAACAAAATAGAGCATTATCCTATAGTGAATCAACTTCTCAATAATAGTATAAATTGAAATCAAAAGAACGTTTTTCATTGCACTCAATAGAGCATCACATCCTTGGTTCAATAAGCATACAAAGAAACACAGTAAGCAAAACATCAAATCCTCGAGAATCATTAGTAGAAGCAGTAAGCACGACAACTCAACCTTCCTAGAACCTTACGCTGTACGCCATGAGGCCATACACGTGACATTACTTAGCTCAAGCTTAATTGTAGAAGAAAATCTCTCTCTCAGCTCGTTCCTCTGTCATCCAAAAATGCTCTGCCTCCTTACAACACTCACAAACCAAGTTATTACAGCCGCCCAGAATAAAACAGTTTTGGTCTCTTTGAAAATTCTCTCTTTTATACTCACGGTTAGAGCGCAACAATATCCATCTTTAGAAACATTCCCTATCGTAGACGCCTACGAGTGCACTTTCTTTTGTAATTTCCTGACTTAAACGACCACATTTCTAGGTTTTTTAGCTGCATTTATTGTAGTAAAGGGATACGCTTCTGTGTCGTTGTATTTTCCTTTGTGACCTAAACACAAACAACATCGTTTTGTTTAAATCTATGGAAAGGTTCCTCATTGCAGACGCCTACGCTCCTAGGACCTCCACTTTTCAATGCACACTTATTTCTAAATGATGACATTCAGCTTCATCACTTTACCCGTTTCACACATTCTCATGAATTAGACAACACCATTTAACTCTCCACGCATCCCTGTCTCCTCCCGCGAGGAATCTTTCCATGCTGCGAAAGCATCTTTTCTAACATCAAACGGTTTGTGTTTTGTCATGTTACTCCATCTGACGATCC
Source organism: Begonia loranthoides (assembly GCA_022433065.1). Lineage (NCBI taxonomy): Eukaryota > Viridiplantae > Streptophyta > Magnoliopsida > Cucurbitales > Begoniaceae > Begonia > Begonia loranthoides. The sequence goes on from CM039483.1 coordinate 30,858,803, forward strand.
AAACTCCCCTGCGCTTCTCTTCTAACGGCTATTGTTCTCTCCACTTCACTCAATTTTTTCTGAGGACATTTTCCCCCCTCTACAATCTCCATATAATGAACAATGTTTCACCCATGCTTTTTATATGATGGTACTTATCTCCTCTATCCTTTCAATTCTGCAAATGTCTTTATGTCCACAGACATTCCTTCTAGTAGACACGCCCACTTACAGGATATATTCCCTTCATTCTCGCATACACCAAACCCTGTTTTTCCAAAACCAATATATTCCTCCTGCCAACATTTACACTAATCCATCTAGACCATACATGACTTCCCTTGTTAGAAACTTACCTAATTTTCCTGAATTCACCAACTCCCTCTACAAAACACAACACTATTCCAAACAACATTCCAACTACCATTCCAATGACAACATACTATAATTTACACATTAAAATCTTAATACAACATCCCTGAAATAATTCACCTAACCATTAAAATCAATATGGGTTATAGCACTATATATAAAATTAACAATCTATTCTTAAAGGAAATTTCTTGTCCTACAGGTAGGTAAAGACTCCAAAGTCTTTTGGATAACAAAATTTAAAAACCTCTCAGTTTGCAATATCAAGAAGTTGTTTTGCAATCTTTAAAAACCTCTTAGTTTGTTAAGTAAGATAAAAAAAATTTTATTGAGGGAAGACTTCTTCTTCAAGTACAACCAAACTATAAACCCTTTGTTTAAATTCATAGGCTTATCATCATATTATAAGTGTATCTTGATTGTGAGCTTTTGACAGACCCATGTCACATATCATCCTTTTTGTGTGGAAGAGGATTTGACCACAAATCCATGGGTTCTTCTATGTCTTCCTCTTCTCTGAGATAAGAAAATAGTTTTTGATTTTGAAGTTGGTCGAGTCTCTTAAGCTTTCAAACAACTCAAACTTGTGCATTATATATGTGATCTTTATATGCACCTTCTCCATATCATTAAATACTAACTCGGTTTGATGCACATCTCTTGCCATAAAGCATGAAATAATGTAGGCTACCTTCAACAATTCATTAGCAAATACCAAAGTGATGCACCACAAGATGAAAAGCTTGGAATCCCCTTTTGGTGTTGGCGATTATTATTCTTGCTAGAAAATAGAAACTGAAATGGCCAAATGTGCAACCCAATTCTTTAAGTCCCACTGACATGAAATTTTTACCAAACTATAATCACAGAGGAGTTATGACACCCTCCAAAAATCACAAGAAAATACTCACGAAAGACAAAGTTATGTGAACAAACTTGAGACTGGTTCGGAAAGGGCACCAAAGGCATAAATGGGCCCAAAATTGCCACAATCACAACAAGCTCAATATATGTAAAACATGTATAGAATTTGGACGACGTATCTCTCTATTAGTAAAGAAGGGAACCTAAAAATTGCAGAGGAAAAATCACTTGGGAGCGGAAGTTGTGCACGAAAGGATGTAAGCTGGTTTGAATGGGTGCCAAAATTGCACCAATAACCTTCAATGGACTCAACAGAGGAAGCCACTCCAACTTGGGTCTTAGCAGACCTTCTAAACCTTCTCTAGGGTTGTTCACCTTTAGATGGAAGTGGAGGAAGGATTAGTATAAGAGAAAGCATCGCAAGGCTTGCAAGGAACAATGGTGATCTCAATGTTGACACACACTTTCTCGAGTTCTCACCAAAGGACTTGGGGTCGAATGTGGAGGGAACTTCAAATCCTATTCAAAGGTTTTTCAACTGATTTCCAATTGATTCAGACAAGCCTTTAAGAGAAGCATCAATACCACCTCAATTAGGGCTGTCCTTTGTCAAAATTAAAAAAATAGCCTCCAAAACGAAAACAATATAAAAACCTTGACTATTTTAAGCTAGACGAGAGCAATCCAAAAACATCCAAATCAATTATATCCAATAATTCCAAAATAATTCATAAAGTGATTCCATGATACCTTCTTGGAGTTATTGAGTCACTTGGAGCATCTTCCTTTTATTGTTGTCTTCAAGCTTTCCCAAAAGTGGCAAGATAAATATTAGATGAGTTGGATTCCTTGGGTGGAAGGCTAGCCTTGGGTGTTTTGTTGCACTACCATTTGAGCAAATGCTTGGGTTGCTCCGTGTCACAATGAGATGGTACTCCATTAAGCCCTTCAAAGAAATTTTCACCTGCAAAATAAGAAAGCATAAAAAGGTTTAATGAGCTTCTTGGCCCAAGCTCTAATTATTGGTCCTTGTGGTGCATCATCCTCCCTAAGTGATTGAGGATTTGGCCTTAACTCCCAAGCTTGATTCTCCTTAACTTTTTGCTCTTCATCTTCTTCATCCCCAAGGTAAGGTGACAAATCTTGTACTTTAAAAGTGGAAGAAACTCCATAGTCATCTGGGGAGAGAGTGTTGCATCCAAAAAGAGTATGTTGAGTAGTTCTATGCATGCTTCGATTGTAAGCAAACTCAATGTATGGTAACTGTAAATCCCAATCCAAGAGCCTTTTGCTGACTATAGTTCTTAGGAGTGATCCCATTATGCAGTTGACCATTTCGGTTTGCTCATCGAGTTGAGGGTGAAATGAATTGCTAAATAGCAGCTTGGTACTCAACTTTCTCAAAAGGGTCTTCCAAAATGAGGTTAAGAATTTTGTATCGGGATTAGAAACAATGGAACGAGGTATACCATGCAACCGCACTATATCTTTGAAGAATAAATCTTGTACATGGTTAGCATCATCAGTTTTGTGCAAGCAATAAAGTGAACCATTTTAGAGAAACAATCAACGACTACCATAATTGAGTCTTTCATGCGTAAAGTGCGAGGCAAACCCAAAATGAAATCTATACTAACCACTACCCAAGGATGAGTACGCATGGGTAAGGGAAGATACAATCCTTAAGGCAATACTCAGCTTTTAGCCTTTTTACAAATAATGCACCTTTCGATAATTCTTTGCACATCTTTAAGGAAATGAGGTTAATAAAAATTTTCTTTCACAGCTTCCTACGTCTTCTTTCCCCAAATGGACTTGCCACAACCACTATCAGCCTCCTTTACTAAAGACTCTCGGAGGCCACAAAAAGGAATGTAAAATTTACCACCCTTGAAAAGATATCCATCCAAAATATAATAGGCCTCCTCGGCCTTCTTCATACAAGCATTATAAAAGTAACAAAAATCTTTATCTTCCACATATATGCTCTTAATCCAATCAAAATCAAAAAGTTTGGTGTTCAATTCGGTTAAGAATGCATACCTCCTTGAGAGTGGATCGGCCACCATATTTGTTTCTTTCTTTTTGTATTTAATCATATATGGATAATGTTCCAAGAATTCCACCGACTTGGCATGCTTTCCAATCAATTTGCCTTGGCTGCATATATGCTTGAGGACTTGGTGATCGGTATGGATAATGAACTCCTTGTCATATGTAAAATAATTCAAAGCAGATCCTTTTAGTTTCTTACTAAAATATGCAATAGGTCTTACATCTTACATAAGGACAGCTCTAGTACCAAGGCCCAAAGCACCACATTCTACTTTGAACACCTTGGCAAAATCGGCTAGTGCAAGCAAGGGTGCATGGCATAGTGTGTCTTTAATGGTCTCAAAGATAACTTGGCATGCTCTAGACCATTGATGTTTCTTTTCCTTTTTTTGTACAATAAGTGATGGGGGCCATGATGGTGATGAAATTTTGAATAAACCTCCTATAGAATGAAGCCAAACCATGAAAACTCCTTACCTCAGATATGCTCTTAAGAATCGGCCATTCTTTTTTGTACTCTTTCTTGAACAAAGGAGCATTTTTTCAGATTCCCATAAAAGCTTGGTTGATCTTAGAGTGGCAAAGAGTAGGCGAAGATGCTCCACATGTTATGGTAGATCAATACTATATATCAATATTTCATCAAAATATACCATGATAAACTAAGCCATAAATTCCTTGAGAACATGGTGCATGATCCTCATGAAGGTGCTCCGAGTATTAGATAACTAGAAGGGTAACAACATCCACTCATAAAACCCATATTTTGTTTCAAAAGCCGTCTTCCGTTCATCACCCCCTCTCATTTGGATTTGGTGATAACCACTCTTGAGGTCTACCTTGGAGAAAATAGAAGCATCGCTTAGTTCATCCAACATATCTTTAAGTCTAGGAATTTGGAACCTATACTTGATTTTAATTTGATTGATTGGGTTGCTATCAACGCACATCTGCATAGTACCATCCTTTTTGGGAACTAATAAAGAATGTATGACACAAGGGCTAAGGAATTCCTAGATGTATCCCTTCCCAAGGATTTGGTTACTTGCTTGTGTGACTCTTTGGCTTCTTCAAGATTTAGTCTATAAGAAGGTCTATTTGGAAGAGTGGCTCCCAGTAGAAGATCGATTTGGTGCTCAATTCCTCTAAGAGGGGGAAGTCCTTGAGGAAGTTCTTTGGGAAACTCATCTTGGAACTCTTTAACAATATGTTGAATAGAATCAGGTATGTCTCCCAACTCCTCCAATCTTTCTCTAAACATCACCATCACCATAAGACCTCCCTTTAATAGTGATTTCTTTAGCTCTTTCTTGGACATGAATAAAGTGGAATTGGTTCTACCCCTCTTCAGACTTTTATAATCTTGAGCAACTTGTTCAGGTAGGAGAAGGGCCAAATTTATAACTCTTCCATCCATCTTGAAAGTGAAGTAGTTAGAATAACCATCATGGGACACCCTTCTATCAAATTGTCACATCCTTCCCAAAAAAAAATGGCTGGCACTCATTGGGACTACATCAAACAACATATAACATCCCATAACCTTTTTACCGTATAAAAATTTTTGATCTTCAAAACACTTATGAGGGAATACCAGAGTAAAACAAAGCAGAAGTCTTAACCATATAAAACCAGACAATTCACTAGTTTGAAAACATTCAAAGTAAGTCAGCATTGATACTTGAAAACTACTAAAAACATTTGTCTCAATTAAAGCTTATTTAAAACAATTGAAATATTTAGCACATTAAAAATCATTCCCTAAGCCATAACCCAGCAAGGTTAACATCGCCAACACCACAAATAACTCAACCCAGCAATACTACATCAGTTGCATTCTCAACAAGCTTTATCCAATCATTATCTCCTTATCTACATCACAGGACCTAACTAAGAGCCTAAAGCTCAGTAAGCTGTATAAACATAAAACAAGAAATACACATGCAACTTTTAAAGTCCGTATGAAGTTTCTGTTTTTCTTTTTGTTTTCATTTATCTTTTACACATTAGTTTCTTTAGCCTTTTACTGTAATTTCTTTTGTTTATGTGTTGTGCTTAACCTACCAGACCACAAAAACAACTCTTTACTTATCTTTTGTTTATGTGCCAACTTAACCTACCGGCCCACAAAAATAACTATTTCCTTATTTTTTGTTTCTGGACTGGGCTTAACCTATTGGACCACAAAAATAGCTATTTACATATATTATGTTTAATTCTATTATAGTTCCATTAGTTCCAATTACCTATACAAGTGTTAGAGATGTGAACTTGACAAGGTAGAGTGGCTTACGCACAAGGTGGCCATCCTGTTGCACACACCTAAGCGACCAATTCAAGAACCCACATCTCTATACATCTATTTACGTTAATTCACTTTCATATACTTTATGTTGAATTACGTTTATTCATTTTCGAATACTTTACAAAAATGTTGATGCATGAATGCAAGCATACAATTCTATCTAACATATTCATCTACCATAACCTTAAAACATAATTGATTCCTAACTAAGGAATTGAACTTAAATCTAATAAACATACAATTCACACCAAGCAATCAATCAATAGTACATCTCCCAAATAACAATATCATAACCTATATATCTAGTAAATGTAAGCATCAAACAAACCCAATTCCCATGATGTAGCTCCTTTGGGACAAAACACACACAGTACCACTTACCTGGCGTCCTTAGCTTTAGAGGGTTAGCACTTAAAGTTTCTTCTCAAAACCAATTCATCAATAACAACAGTTAACAACTCATTGTTACCTATCAAAGCATCAAGTAAAAAAAACACTAAACCTAACTTAACAGATTAATTCCTCTAGTAACGCACAACTTTTCTAACATGTCCAGTAGACTAACACCTTAACCAACAAAATATAGTTTCCCTCCTTATCCAACCATTAAAATTTAACAATAGTGTATTTCCAAATCACACAAAATATTATCAGGAAGATTCCATCGAGCAATGACTATTCTATTAACAACAAGAAGAGCACAATTCAATCGTAGTAGCAATATTGCAGCTTTATACAATCACTCATTTCCAACTTCCTACTAAAGCAATGAAGTAATTCATGCAATAGAGATCCAAACTCAATTACAGTGTAACCATATTTCATTATACTTAAAATAGCAACCAATGTAGAGCTTCAACAAAAATCCAATCATAAAACATGATCGTCACACGTTCATCAAAACAGCAGTGTATAAACTAAAACCCAAGCATATATTAGTAGTCAACTTCATGGATATTAACCTTCAACAATATTAAGATTCTACATAACAAACATACAGTAGCCTACCTATTTCACTCTTCATATTCTAACTTAGAAATCACGCAGATTCATAACATTTTTTAAAGAGTACAAAAATCATAGTAGAACAATGCTTACTGAACAGAACCACTGAAGATCCAAACAATTCACTATCTTTATCTTAACAACTCTTCATAAAATTCATAGAATATGAAAGAGTTCTGCTTACCAGAAGACTCACAAACAACAGGAATACATAAAGCCAACAACTTCCTTCCGTTACAGAGACCTCTTCTCTTTTTCTCAAAGTTTCTCACAGATACTCTTTCCATTCCTTTCATTCGAACTTCATACCCACTGCTCTTTCATTCTTAAAACTCCTAGAGGCATCCTTTTATTTCTCATGGTTTTACTTCTCACTCTAGGACTATTTCTCCCAAAATCATGTATCCTCTCCTTCTGTCTCTATTTATAGAACATCACAACATCCCTTCAACATCCAACTAAAGGCGAAGAGTCCATAAGAGGGATGGTGGATCATCCTAGGCGCGTCAAACGTTGAACCTCTCCATTTCCAAGAGAAATTTATTGCTTTCAGATGGCTTTTTAGATTACTGGTCAATTGATTCCTCAACCACAATCGACCGCCAATTCCGTTAAACAACTACTAACTCTGTTTTCCAAATTACTGGACGATCGATTCCCTTGGACGATCGACTGCCTTACACATCCATTACACCGGTCGATCCTTTCCTTCCAAATTGATCAACCACCATATATTTCCTTCTTCTCCAAATCAATATATTTTCAATTATCTATATATATTACTTCTTTTCCACACACATACACACATGCGCACACACACACACACACACACACACACACACACACATATATATAATTACTTTATCAAATTATCCAAACTTCAATTTGTCCCTCCATAATCAAGGTATAGTTCATAATTCTTCCTCCTTATTTTTTACTAAACCCAATATGTCCTTGAATATTATTAATTCTATTATTCTCAACATGTAGTTCACTATTTTCCAAATGTATTTTTTTCTTTGACCAATATCTTAAATTATCCAATTCAATTCCAATAAATCCTAAATCATCCTCCTAAGCATAATATGTAACAACCTGATACTAACTCTTCCCGTTAAGCGATGTAATCAAACTTTGGAGATAAAATTTCATGATACAACTCGTGTCTATACCCATTAAGTGGTGAATTGTAATTTCGTGGAAATTAATTCGGATGAAAGTCTAGTTGAAAATGTGAAGGACATGAAATTTTGGGACTTTTCAGATGACTTCAAATGATTTTATACGAGGCTGAAGTTGTGCATTTGAATCTGTTTGAATTATGGGTGAATTTAGATGACCCCGAACGATTTCAGATGAGGCGGACGCAGGCGGACATTATGCGTTTGAATCTGTCCAAATTCTAGGTGAATTTGGATGACCTCGAACAAATTCGGATGAGGCAGACGCAGGCGAACATTGTGCTTTTGAATCTGTCCGAATTCTGGACGAATTCGGACGACGCAGACGACATCTTGGACGTCATTTTTGCGTCTAAATTCTGAATTCGGATGGTATGGGCAGAATTCGGACGCATCCTCTCGTCCAAATCCTCACTGTATAGCGACAAAACTGATTTAAAATCAGTTTGGAGAACGACATCTAACCAAGAAAAACACGGCTTCTCGACATGAATCGCACGATGATGGTCGACCAATAGAGATTTGTCCACTGTTCTCCCTCTGCTTCATCGATAAGGTAAGGGAATGGTGTAGTCTTGGCCATTTCGAGGCCCTTCACCCAAGTAATTGTGTGTGTGTGTTAATTGTGATTTCCTTAATGTTTTTGTGAGAATATTCGTGTCTATTAACCCATATATGTTGTGTTCTGTTGTAGTTCTCTATTTGTTCTTACGTTGGATTTCTTGTTGTTCTTTGTTACCTTTAAATGCTCCCTTATCTGCGTGAGTGATTGTTACTTGGCTATGTGTTCTGATGTTAAGCTTGGGTTCTCCGTAGTTGTATTTTCATGGTTAACATATCAAGCTCAGTAGAGGAAAGTTACGAGACATGAATAATGCCTAGCAATTATTATGCAGAGATGAACTGAACTAAGAGTTAGCATCTTTCTGTTCTTTTAGTCTGTGATATCTCTCACTACTATTTTCACTTTACTGCACACTACTTGTTCATATACCATGTTGCTGCTGTAAATAGTTTCATGTTATTATGTTGTATACTATCCTCCATTGTTATTTCATTGCTAAGCATTATCCCCCATTGTTACTTCATTGCTAAGCATGATAACATGTTGCTACTATTATATCACTGCTTTATAACTTAATGTTGTTGTCATAGAATTTGATGCACGTAACTATGCTGTAAATATTGTCCTGCTATACAAACTCTGGTAGCAACTTGAAGTAGGTCTGCTGTGATATTGTAACGTGTTCGAATAAACTCCTTGTTGCTACTATATTTCCAGAGCATGTGTAATCATTCCTCTATCGTTAATATTGAAGCATGTATATTCATTTCTCTGCTATTAATGTTTTAGCTAGTATATCCACTTCACTGCTGATAATATGTTTAAGATGCATGTCTCTTTTGTTCCATTTTCGGATATCTCTAGTTGTTATTTTAGTCATTCAAAGCAGGATTTGTAAGCATAATTCGTTGTTCTACTCGTTATTAATACCGCTGTTTGTAGGCATTTAAAAACATGATCTGTAATTTTATATAGTTGTATAGTACCGCTGCTTTAATTGACGATTGAACACATGATTAGTATTTATTTTCCTACTATTATAGTCGATCAAAAAGTGTGTTAGATGTTATAATTCTCTACTGTTACGGTTGATTAAAAAGCATGATCAGAAGTTCACATTTCTTGTTGTTATATGTAAATTCTCTGTTGCCATATCTTGTAAAGTATATAACTCACTATCGCTTAACCCTACAAATGTATATAGTTAACCTGATTCACATGACTAGTTTCGTTAAGTCTTCAAGCACGTTATTTATTTTGCCATTAGCATCAAACATGGATATGAAGCATGTAAACTAGCCAATTTTCTTAATCTCGAGCATGTTAATCTATCACTTGTATGAACTGTATTTTCTGATTATTTGTTATAAAGCATGTCAACTTCCTATTTACGATTTCCGTACATTAACTAGTCTTCAAGGATGTCCATCAACTAATTTAATTTCTCTTGTGCTTTTCCATATTGAATAGACTATTGTTACTCCTTGAGCATGATACTCTAATTTTTGCAATGCCTGTTATACTTAATAACGTTGCCTAATAGCATACTCTGGATGTGGTTTTCGCATGTTTCTCTTTTTGTTCTGTTAAATTTCCGCCCTTTATTATTGGATTGGAATTTCTGTTGCTTAGTTCCTATGTATGTGTTACTTAGATTTTTTTTAGCGTCCCCATACATTCACGTTAATAGAAACCAAGTAGGGAGTGCCCCCTCAGGGTGGTACTAATGCATGTGAGTGAGGGAAAACCTTAAGAAGAGAAATGTGTTTAGGATGGGTGGGATACGCCTATCACTGAAAGAAACCCGGAAGGCAGGATACGCCGGAAGGGAAGAAACCTTGAAGGCGGGATACGCCGGAAATGGAAAGGGAGTTGGGGTAGATGGGTAGTTCGGATCTAGCCTTGCAGCTAGGATACACCCTCAGCTAGTTGGGAAAGGAACTAGGGTGCACCCAGGAGGTTAGAAGCTAGTCAAACTAGGTCATCTCAAAGGACAACCTCCAATCTCCAACTCGAAGTACAAGTAAAGAACGAATAAAGAACGTAAGAAAAGATTGGTTTGGGTGGCCCCCATTCCAAAAGATATAAATAGAGGCATAAGCATAATTGTATTAACTCATTTCCTTACTGAGCATAAGCTCACGTCCTTACTTATAGTGTAGGTATTGAGATGGTTGTACCAGGAGAAGCGGAGGAGGTTATTCCCGTGGAGCCTATGGCGTATCTGGAGGAGACGCAACCCGAGTAGTAATACGATAGCAAGTGATAAAGGAAGGAGTAATTTTGTAAGGCTTACGTCAAGTTGTTTTACGAACATTAAATCACCCTTTTTAACCCTTATTGAGTACTTTCGGAATATTATGTAAGTTTCATTTTGAAAACTCAAACCTTGGATTTCATGTCAGTATTTTTAGATGATGCTTAAGTTACATTTTCGCTAAATTTATTAATCACACTTTTCTCGATTTAAGTGACTGTTTTTAGTAAGTTGGTAACGATCGAACTTTTGGTAATCTGATTTTTTAAATGTTGGAAGTTTTATAAAAATAACGTTTTAATCATTTGATAAAAACTTAAAACTTTATCATATTTTTAAGACAAGTAAGAATTTGGGTCGTTACATAATATGAACATAATTCGGGGTATCATAATTCACTTCTTTCAAATATGTTTCTCTTGACCAACACTTCAATCATCCATTTCAGCTCCCAACATCCCAGAATTATTACTTAAGTTGTATTCTTAGCATTACAAAATTTTGGGATATTACACAACACGTCATCCATATAGCCTCCAATAGAAAAGTTTATGTGAGCTTGTTTAGTCACTTTAATGGCCTCCTCATTATTGAGCCAACTTAGCTTGTACGGTGTCAAATGCAACAAAGTTTCTAACGCTAACTTCTCAACAACATCTTGGGAAGCTATATTGGTGCAACTACCCCTATCTATGATCATAGAACAAACTTTATCCTTCACTTTGCATCGGGTATGGAAGATGTTCAGCCTTTGGCAATCCTCCACTCGACCTTGCATGGTTAAAGACCTCTTGAAGATCATAAGAAGAGGTCCTTCTTGCACAAAGTAAGTGTATTCTAGGGGTCCTTCCTCTGTATTTGGCACATCAATAACTTCATCCTCACTTTCTATTTCTTTAGTGTCATTTCGAACCACCATTACATGCTTGTTGGGGCATTGTGAAGCAAAATGCCCTAACCTGAGGCACTTGAAGCACTTTATGTCCCTTGACCGTGGCTTGGTGGAGTCCACACTAGCTTTCCTTTTTTCCATCACATTTTTATCATGCCCCTTCAAGGCTGCATTCTTCTCATCATATTTTTCTTGGGGCTTGTACGGAAGTGGACTCTTTTGGAAAGGCCGAGAACTTTCCTCTTTACTCATTCTTTGCCTTTCTACCTTCAAGGCCAATTACCCCATTCTTTGCCTTTCTACCTTCAAGGCCAATTACCCCACTCCATCCATATTCTCAAAAGGTTGAAGCTTTACTATGTCCCCAATCTACTTATGAAGCCCCTTTATAAATCTTGCAATGGTTTGCTCCATAAGCTCCTCTAATGAACATTTCATTTTAAGAGTCTCAAACTTGGTTAGGTATTTTTGAATTGAATGGGACCTTGCTTGAGGTTTTGGATTTGAAGGGAGAGTTCATGTTTGTAATGCATTGGCACAAATCTCTTCTTCAGGAGTGCCTTCATCATCCTCCAACTCTACACCTCATCATAGCTTTCACATCTCCTTTGAATTTTTAAGTCCTCCAACCAAGATCTTGCATAACTCGAAAGCTCCAATGAAACCATTTGCAATTTTGTTTTCTCTGTATAATCAAAGTAATAAAAAACTTTATCAACCTTCTCCTTGGCGTAGGCATTCTAAGGCCCCTCACATGTTGATTTGTAGGATCTTCCAACCTTTGTTGCAAGTTCAAAACCAAATTTCAGGTTCCTCTATTTGGCCTTGCATACTAGTGTCTGCCTCCTCCAATGGTTTAATGGGTGCTTGAATCGAGGGTGGATTTGCTTCTCTATTAAGGGCAGCCTTTAACCCACTTCTTCTCATCATATTATAAAATTAAAATCAACAATGACATAGAATAAGAACATGAGAAAGTGGCTTCGATACCAAATGATGCAAAGCTTGGAATCTTTTTTTGGTGTGGACGGTTATTCTGGCTAGAAAACAGAAACCAAAATTGCCAAATGTTCAACCCATATGTTTGATGTCCAAATGACTTGCAATTTTTACTACACTATAATCATAGAGGGTTATGACACCCTCTAAAAATCAGAAGAAATACTCACGAAAGACAAAGTTATGTGAAAGAACTTGAGACTTGTCTAGAAAAGGCACCAAAGGTAGAAGCGGGCCAGAAATTGCAACAATCACAACTAGCTCAATATATGTCTAAAATACATGAAATTTAAAGCACGTATCTCTCTGATAGTAATCAAGAGAACCTAAAAAATGTAGAGAAAAAATCGCTTGGTAGTGGAATTTGGGCACGAAAGGATGCAAACTAGTTTGAATGGGTGCTAAAATTGCTCCTATTGACTTCCATGGACTCCACTGAGGGAAGACACTCCAACTTGGGTCTCAACAGGCCTTCTAAACCTTCTTTGAGGATTTCCACCTCTAGGGGAAAGTGTAGGAAGGATTTGTATAAGAGAAACCACTGCAAGGCATGCAAGGAACAATGGTGATCTCAAGGTTGGCACACACTCTCTCGGGTTCTCACCACATGAATGAGGGTTGAATGGGATGCATGAGATGAAGGGAATAGGAATAACTTGTAAATATAGTGAAGAAAGATGGACAATCTTTGTTGATGAACGGTTGAAGTATTGATGAAGAATCCCTTGATGTTAATCAACCGGGTGAAGAATTAGAAAGTAGGGCAGTTGATCAAGAGGATAACAACAAGGTGAAGATTGATTGGAATTGGGATTTAGATCATCTGAGACTTCACGGTCAGCCTAGTGGTCAAGCATCAATGACCAAAAAAGGCAGTGGTAAGCCGATGCACTGCTAGTTAGCCGTCAATGTGAATCTAATCGACCGGTTCTTCAATTTCCTTATTTGCCTATAAAACTCAATATAGAAAGTCTGACTTTGAGATTCAATAACTCCCTTCTTTTGAAGCTTTTAAGCTGAAATTTGGACCATGCCTTCCTGAATGAATAAGGAAAGAACTCCTTTAAGAATAATGGAAAGAACCTTCATGGATTAGGAAATATACTAAGAAGAATTCAAGTGGTCATAAATAGAAAGTACTATAGCTTGCACTCCCTTTTGGATGACTTTGTAGATGGAAACCTTCTTGATAGTTGGATACCTCTTCACACAACCTTCCTTCAAGGAGTAGGGATGCGAATGCTAATAATAGAACTCACTCAACTCTAAGTGAGCCCAATCTTATGATGTTACTCACACAAGGATAACTTTGGATGCAACTCACTAAAGTGTTTGAAAAAGGAATCACTTCAATTTCGAAAGAAAGCAAGGGCTTTTAATATTCAAACTTAAATGACTAAAACATAAGCACTAGAGGGCTTTATATAGCCAATTACAAAGCATAGAATAGGGAACAACAATAAAGGAAACATAATAGGTATTCGGTCCTATATAGCTTAGTACTATACTGAGAATTTAGTAATTTTCTAAAGCTATTATTTTAGTAATCTTTGCTGGCTTTGGCTCCATGAAAGGATGACTTTTTGTTAGCTTCTTCCTCTTCAATTTTGCCACATGGAAGGTTGCCAAAACCAAGCATAACCAGCTCTTCAATATCCACTTGCTTTTGGCCGATTAAGGAAGGTTTCCTGATGTGCCCCAAGGTCCCGTCACTTGAGCTCGAGCCAAGGGCTCCTTTATTTTCTAACTTTTTATTTATTTTGTAGGTTTTTGATCAATTTACCAAGGAAGAGTTTATGCATTTTGGCTAGTGGAGGTCAGGCATTCATAGGAGAAAATTGTGAGCTGTCCATTCCGCCTAGAATCTGAACTCCTAACGTTCAAGGAACTTTTTGGAAATCGGGATGACTCTATTTCAAATTGTGTCCTTCATACAAATTGTAGCCAACATCCAGAGATTTCCAAAGAGGTATTGGGTGTTAGTTTTCGTGTTCGTTTGACATATCAAACGTTACAATTACAGAGACAAAAAAACCATCCTCGGACTTGTTTTTGTGCTTTATTATTCGGGGTCAATTTTGTCATTTCATTTTGGGGCAATTTTGTCCTTTTGTTGTAAGGCTCCTAGAGGGTATTTAGTCCCCTCTAGGGCAAGTAGGAACTCATATTACCTTTGATAAATTAAAACTCGAATTCCCCTTGTGGTGTGTGGTGTGTGGTGTGTGGTGTGTGGATGTCCCTCATCGGCCGATTCCTCCATAGCCTGAACTCGTTGCTCTTTGATTGCTTCTTGAGCGAGTTGGAAAGGTTTCTATTTCCTCCAATTCTTCATCTTGATGGAGTCTTTGTGGTGTGGAAGTAGGAGAAGCATCGGAACCCTTGGAGGGTGTTTGATCTTTGATCAAGCCGAACTATCCCGTCCCTCTCACGGTAGGAGGATAAACGGACTCCAAGGTTTTGTTTTGTGTTTTTCTGCCAGATTTCTTAAAAGAGGATTCTATTTTCTTGCTCTAATATTCTTCTAACAAGGGAGAAAGGATCTTGGTTGGTGATTGATATTTGGTGGATTATGTTTAAATGATTATTTAGTGGATTGTTTCATAGCCAATAAAACTGTTTCAAAATATTTCCCTGCTGGGCATTACGATTCTGAATATATTTTGGTGCCTTAATCATGTCCTTTTGATCTCATTTTTGGTAAGTTTATTCTTCAACTAATTAAGGTGTTCCCTTCCAAATTTGGCGAAATTGGGGAGTAAGCAAATGGGGTTCTTCTGTTTTTTAATTTTAGAGGCCAGATCTGATCGATTGAAACTCTAATCTGGGAGATGTCTTGTTTTTGTCATATCTTGAGATTTCGAGTGGATATTGTGCTGGATTTTGGATATGTTTCCTATGAATGTGTTATGGTGGTGACCTCCAAAATTCAGCTACTGTTCACGTGTGGATTGGGAGTTAAGTCCAATTGAAACAGATTGGTCGGAGGTTTTACAGATTCTGTTTTGCCGATTCTCCTTGGTTTTCTAAAGCTATTTTGAGAAACATCATTCCTTATCTCTATTTTCTTTGGTCTTTCTTGCCCTTCAAGTATGTCATCTATTCTTTTCAAATAGATGAGCTTCATGGGTTGGAAGCTCATCTATTTGGTCCATAATTAATCCACCTTCCAAATAGTTAGAAATGTAGGCGTTAATAAGTATTTCGGCCCTTGCTCTTGTAATTGAACCTTGTAGTCCATTCGAATGTGGAGGGAACTCCAAATCCTATTCAAAGGTTTTTCAGCTAATTTCTAATTGATTCAAACAAGCCATTAAAAGGAGTATAAATACAACCTCAATTAGGGCTGCCCTAATGTCAAAATTAAAAAAATAACCTCTACAACAAAAACTATAAAACAGAACCCTCGGCTAATTTAAGCTAGCTGAGAGCAATCCAAAAACAACCAAATCAATTGCATCCAATAATTCCAAAATAATTCATAAAGTGATTCCATGGTACCTTCTTGGAGTTCTTGAGTCACTAGGAGAATCTTCCTTTGTAATATCCTGAGTTTTTATGTCATATTAAGTCTAAGATAATGATGGTAATAAGGGCGATGTTTGATGATAATAGGAGTTGTATTGGATGATATTAGTATTGGTATGGTTATGAATGAATTTTGGCTCTTGAAAATGGTTAATTTTTTATGTTTTAGTAAGTTTAGAAGGAGTGGTTGATCTTGTGAAGGATTGATCGACACTCATGTAGCAGTGTGAAGAAATGGAGCTCTCTGTTGAGATGGTAGTCGAACAAGGTAAGGTGCGGTCGTTCACGATCATTATAGATTCAAAATAAGAAGTTTTTGCAGACTTTCCGTGATCGATCGATTTCTTCACAGATTGTGGAGTTTATGTTTTTCTAGTCAGTCGACTATGAAGGGTGGTCATTTGGCTTCTATACTGATTGATAAGTTGTTATTTTGCGGTTGATAATGAGAAAGAAAATGATCAATCGGTCTATCAAAATGTATACAGAGTTTAGTTTAGGACTTATTAGTTGCCGCTCATTTGGTGTTATTGATCGACCAGTAGTGTGAATGGTCGCTAACTTAAAGTTGAATGACACGATTTTAATGGAAGATTTTAAGTGATTAATCATCTCTTCATGGCTAAGGACACACCACCTCATACTTTTGTGACTGAGGAAGGAAGTTTGACCTATTATTTAGAGGTGAAAGCTTGTAAATGAGTGGATAACCATGAGAGCAACAGAGAGAGAAGTTTGAGAGAAAACGAAAAGGAAAGCTGTGAGGGAGAGGAGTAAGAAACTATGATTTTGAGAAGAAGAAGAAGAAGAAGAAAATGAAGGAGAAGCTGGAAGAGGAGAAAAGCTTGAAGAGGAAGAAGGCTAAAGATTTTCTTTCAAGGTAGGTTAAGTTTTTCTTGAAGTTTTATGGGATTAGTTAAAGCTATAGATGATTTAAGTTATAGATAAATCATGTTTTGCAAGTACTAACTTAGAATTGGTATGTTCAAGGTATTAAAGATCAAAGGTGAAGTTGAGGACATTTGCAAGACTTTAAGCTAAGGATTTGAGGTAAGGGATATGTGTGTTTTTGGCCATTTGGCCTAAATCACAAGAGATTAGGACTTGTATGAATAGTTGTGTATATAAGGATAGTAATATGATATGATTTGAATTGTTTGTATGCTATCACTTGATTGTTGATATGTTAAGAACTATGTAAGGATAATATTGATCTCCTTGTAAGGATTAAAATGTGGTTGTTTGATGACTGATAAGAAACAACAAAAGAGGAATTAAAAAGTATTGTATTGCTTTTATGCTATAGTACCATGGAATTGTATGCATTCTTCTCATAGAAATGCATCATGGTTTTGAAAATGTATATAAAATTTTTATGCATATGTTTTGAAAATGAAAATGAAAATAAACGTAAATAGACGTTGTGAAGTGTGGGTTCTTGAGATGGCTGCCTTGTGTGGGTCAAGAAGTGCCACTCTACCTTATATGGTAATATCTCCAATGCCTTGATAGGTAAATGGAACTAAAGAAAATGGAATAACATGGATATGGAAATAAACATAAATAGACGGCAAGAGGTATGGGTTCTTGATTTTGCTGCCCTGTGTGGGTCAAGAGGTGCAACTATACCTTGTACCGTGATACCTCTAGCGCATGTATGGGTAAGTGGAACTAAATGAAAATTAAAGTACATGGAAATAAACATAAATAGACGTTGTGAGATATGGGTTCTTGAGATGGATGTTCCGTGTGGGTCAAGAGGTGCCACTCTACCTTATACGATGATATCTTCAACGCCTAAACAGTTAAGTGAAAGTAAAGTTAAAGTTAAAGGTAAAGGTAAAGGTAAAGGTAAAGGTAAAGGTAAAGGTAACGATATAGGAAAAGGTATAGGAAAGAAATGAAACAAAAATTGCATACGTTCTATAAAGTTGCATAGCATGTGCATTGCATAATTTCTATCTCATACTGAGTCTTAAGTTCATAGTTTAATTCTTGTGATGTAGGTATGCACGGTATCAAGGATAGAAGCAGTTGATGGAGGATTTACGCATTGCGAATCTTGTGGCTGGCTAGACTAAAGGTTAAAGGAAAATGAGAATGCAAATGTTTTAAGTTTATGAAATTTTTTTTGAACAAAATATATTTAAATAAAAGAATTTTATTTATGGTATTTCAAATGCTTGATTACGATAAGTCTTCCACTACACAAATTTGTAAAGAAAAGTGTTTTGAATAAATGGTTTTTAAACTGAATAAAATTGAGTCATTACATCATTTTATTGTTGTCTTCAAGCATTTCCAAAAGTGGCAAGAGAAATGTCAGATGAGTTGGATTCCTTAGGTTGAAGGCTAGCCTCGGGTGTTTTGTTGCACTCCCATTTGAGCACATGCTTGGGTTGCTCCTTATCACCTTGAGATGGTACTCCATTCAGACCTTCAAAGAAAGCTTCTCCTGAAAAATAAGAAGGTATAAAAAGGATAATGAGCTTCTTAGCCCAAAGATGCACCACAGAGCCTTGTTACTCGAGCTCAGGGCAAGAAGATCCTTAATCTTTTAACGAGCTATTATTTTACAGGTGGCATCACACTAGAAGGACTTGTAGAGGATAATAACCATGAGGATAAGGAGAGGCCCAAGCATCTCCTCACTTGGGGTGCCCTTACACTCTCTAGGCTTACAAGTGCACTCGAGGTTTAGCATGAAAACTATAATGCCGAGGCTTAAAGAGCAACTCTAGCTAAAGATATGTTCCTCCAACACCTTGACATGTTTAATTACACTTTAGTTTATTGGAAAACTGTTATTTGGATGTATTTTGGGTTATTTTGTTAGATGTTTGTATTTTGGACATTTTGGTACTCGGCTAGTGTATTAGCCGAGCACTCATGCCAAATATTTCCCTCTTAAGGACAATTTTATAATTTTGGTTTTAGGGCAACTCTTAAGGAAGTATTTAAACGTCCTTAAGGCTTTACTAATGATCTAATTTGGAAAAAAAAAACTCAGCTACAGCTCTTTTTTTTTTTTAAGGTTTTCCCTATCAAACTATCGGCTACTTGTTCTAGGTTTTCAACCAAACTTTTTACCCAAAATTGACTCCATCATTGTTCTTGGCTTGGTCTTGGAGTGAGACCCTTATGCTAAACGCTCCTTTATCTCTTCTAGAGGTGATTTCAAGTATGAGAATTTAGAAGACCAACGTGAAGCAAGGTGGAGAGGTTTCTTGCATAAGAAATCCATGGAAGTCAATTATGTCGTCTTAGGTGATATTGGACCAGCTTGTAGGTTTGAACATTTTTCCTTAACTTGTTTTGTGAATCTGATTTTAGAAGTTTGGGAAATTGTTGTCTACTGGATTGAATTGAGGTGTGCAAAATTTGGGGTTGATTGGACTCGAATCTAAGATTTTGTGCCACTTCCTTTTTTGGTGTCCGAATTTGTTTTCCTTGGTGTCTCTTTCGGTAGCCTAGTTTCGTTAGCATAACTTACTCCTCATGTCGAATTGGATTGTCATTTTTGGTGGAGACCATTGATTCTGTTACTTTTACAACCCCTATAAATTCAGCGTCAATTGGCTCTCTGGAACAAAAGTTATTGAAGCATCATTTCGGGCAACCAAATTTCTAGAATAACCGCCATCTGCTGACCAAAATTGTTGCTCATTTGCGCCCCTTGGTGCATCACTTGAGCTCTAGTGATCGATCCTTGAGGTGATTCACATAGCTGCACATATAGATAAATAGTGTATGATACAATTCAACAAGCATATATCAAGATTAATGATTCCATCCTCATCTTTAATGTCACAAATGTCTTGCCAAAAAGCCACATCAATATCAACAACCATAAAGCTCATAGGCTTTCTCAAATTATAATTTGTTCTTCTACCACAAAGTGCCTAGCAAGTTCAACATCAAGAAACTTTCAGTTTACAGACTCTCTAATTCTAAAACTTGGCATGCAAAAGTTGTTAACCATAATTGAACTTCCATCGTAATTATAGAGACTATCCACAACCACATCATCCAAATTTCCATTCCATAATCCAAAGTTAGTACCAATAACATTAGGACATTTAAGCCATCCAATTATAAGAAACCAAGTAATCATTTTATTTAATAGTACATACCTCCTTGAGATAGCATTGGCTATTTTTCTTGTCTTTACATTCTTGCATTTTAGGATATATTGATTTGGTTACATCATAGTTTCCAAGCACGTTTTCTTAATCATAACCATGGGCGCCATAATGTCATATCTTCCTTCATCAAAAATCAAAAAACAAACTTTGTCTTTGACCAAACATTGCATATCAATATTTTGCTCTCTTTGACATTCTTCTTCTTAGGTTTGTAGAGTTAGAGATCTTTGAAGCATCATATGGAGAGGTTCCTCTTGGCAATAAAATATCCCCTTACACTTCAAATTTTCTTCTTTAGTTGCTGTAATACCCCAAACTTTTTATATTGAAATTTAAAAAGGATAATTGGAAAGAAATTGAGAACTTTTGGTTAATTGGATAATTATCGGGGTATTACCAAAGATGTGTCCATTATATTTTAATTTACAAATATTCATTGGACGATAATTAATATTAAATAAGGGGGAAATAATTAGGAATTAAGAGGTAAGGGGATGATTAATTAATTACTTAGTGAGTGATTATATTCAAATGCGGATTAGTTATGAAATATTGGAAAATTAAAGGGGATTGGAGAGAGAACCGGTTCACACACTTGGTTTGGTTCGGTTAATTGGGTCACGCCAATTAATTGGCTGGAAAAGAAAAGAAGGGAAGGTTTTCTTTTGTGGCCTTCGACCATTCGCGATAGAGAGACGAACGGGAGAGATTGAGACCGAGATGAGGAGAGTGAGCCAGCGACGAAGGAGAGACGTTGATCGGGAGACGGCGATAATGGGTCCGGCGAGCATGCGAGCAGCCAAGGCTTGGGGAGCGATGGTCGGTTGCAGGAGGTTAGGGCTCTGATTTTGGAATCCCGCAGGTGTGAGTTTCGGTGACGACTTGAGGTACGTCTGACTGGGTTTCTTCTCCTTTGTGTACTCACGGCCGGATGCGTGCAGGGACGATCGGAGGTGGAGATTCGCGATTGGAGCTTAGTGATTCTCGGCTGGCGATTCCGCGAGGGAGCGACTTCACAGTGGGTAGCTTGAACTGGCGATTGTGCTGGACCGACCAAATGCCTGGGTCCAGCATACATTGGGTTCGAACAGGCGACAACGACAGTGTGCAGCGTGGGGAGCACTCTGGAAATTTGCAGAGAGGCTGTTGGTAGCTTCTGGTGTGTTTTTCGGGCATACTAGAGAACATTATGGAAGAGAGTGTGGATATATAAAACAGAGGCAGGGAGAAATGAGGAGTTGGTCTGTCGAGTTCTTCCTGGTAGCCGAGAAGGAGAGCTGTGTGCCGGAAGTTTGGAGCTACCCGAGTCTGAAGTTTGTCCTGTCTTGTTGGTAAGGTTTCTCTCTGCTGTCTAAGTATTTGGAATCTGTTTTTTTTAGTGTTGTCTTGGATGTGTTGGCCGATTGGAGTTCAGCTTGGATTATAGTTGTCTATTGTGTTGGAATAAGTTGCTGCTGGATAATAGATAATAAACTGCTGCTGATGGATTGTAGTTGTCTGTTGTTGGATAAATTTGGACTTATTTATGTGTACTTTTGGGACATCATGTTATTCAATGTGGAAATTTTGGTTAACTTTGGAAGTATGAATATACTAGGTTTAGCATTTGTTGTTGGATGATTTATCCTATTGTAGTAAAATATGTTGGATAACCATTTTGGAAGTTAATGCTTTGTCGATAATTGTTTAGTCATTGTCTTTATTTCCTTGTGAAGCATGTAATTTTTGGGATGAGATAATCTGTCGAACTTGGAGTATGGTTGAGATTGTTAACTCGGTTGGAATTGTTAATTTTTTGGGACTAAATCTGTACGTGACAACTTTGTTAGTATACTCTATTGATTTAGAATGTAATCATTAATTGGAAATAAGCTGTTAAGTTGGATTTCAGTTGTAGTTACTTGAGATGCTAAAAGAGAAATGCTATAACTTGTTGTTGGACGTTTAATCCGTCGATGGATGGTTATAAATGTTAGGAGTCTTATATTGTTGGAATTGGGTGTTTGATGTGTCATTGTTTGGAATGGTCTTGTTAAGTTACAACCTGGAGTGTTATATTCTATTGGTTTTGTATTGGGCTATTAATTGGTCTAAGACATGTAAATAACGGGAAAATGAACTAATAAGTAGATTAATCATTTTAGTAATGACTAGATGTTTCTAAATTGTAAAGGTACTAAGAAGGAGAAAAGTTAGTTTTAAGCATTAAACGCCGTGAAGAATGAGGTAAGTGATATGCATGTGTTTTGGTCTTCGGACCCTACATCGCAAGATTAGGAGATGCATGTTTCACTGCTTACTTATTTCCTAGCATGCTTCGTTGTTTACAGTTATTAATCGCACATTTCATTGCTTACCACTTTCCAACCATGTTTACAGTTTTAATTGCGCGCTTCATTGTTTACTGTTTTATAGCACGTTTCGTTGTTACCGCTTTAGTAGCATGTTTCGTTGTTTACGGTTTTTAACAGCATGTTTCATTGCTTACCATTTTCCAAGCAAGCCTACAGCTTTAAATGCACGTTTCGTTGCTTACTGCATTCCTAGCATGTTTCGTTGTTTACAGTTTTAACACACGTTTTGTTGTTTACTGGTTTTACAACATGCTTATAATTAATAATCGCATGTTTCGTTGCTTACTGCTTTCCTAGCACGTTTCGTTGTTTACAGTTTTAACTGCATGTTTCATTGTTTACTACTTTTACAACATGCTTATAATTAATAATCGCTCGTTTCGTTGCTTACTAATTTCCTAGCACATTTCGATGTTTACAGTTTTAACCACATGTTTTGTTGTTTACTGCTTTTACACTATGCTTATAGTTATTAATCGCACGTTTCGTTGCTTACCGCTTTCCAAGCATGTTTACAGTTTTAATCGCACGTTTCGTTGTTTACTGCTTTTACAGCACGTTTTGATGTTTATTTATGCTTTTAGAAACTGTATGCATTCGTGAGTATCTTACGAAATAGATACAAATAACGAATGAATAATAAGTCATAAAAAGTAATAACGAACGAATAAACAAATCACGAACTAAGATACAAATCACGAATGAAGAAACAGATAACAAACAAATAATAAGCCACAAAGAGTAAAGAGAAATGATAAATAACTATTGCAATTAAAGTAAAGAAAAGAAAAAGGCAACAATATGACGCGAGGCCATTTAAGCCTTTGTGGCATGGCCGCTAGCGAGCTTTTGGATTATGCCATCGTCGCTAGCAAGCTTTTGGATTATGCCATTGCTGCTCGTATTTGTTGCAAGGTCCCTGGATTATGTCGGGACAAATGGCCAATGGTTAGCAGGCTTTCAGATTATGACATCGTTGCTATGTCGGAGGTCAACGATAAAAAGAACAACTAATGAAAGAGAACAATTAAAATGCAAAAGACAAAAGATAAGGATAAAACAACAAAAATGATGATTAAAACGTAAAAGAGAAGAAGGTAAGAAAAAGATGGAAACTAAAACTGCATGTAGTATTATGATAGGTATTATCACTTACTAAGCATTAGGCTCATAGCTTATGTCTTGCGATGTAGGAAAATTGACGAACATATTTAGCAGCAGCTGATAAAATATTTGCATGGACGAGACTTGTGGCTGGTCAGGCTAACGAAGGTAAAAAGAATAACGAGTTTGTAAAACATAAAGGACCATTTTAATTAATTGTCTATAAATGAAATATTTACGTTTCCGCTATGTTTTCAAAGAAAAATTATTTTATGCTTCCGCTATGTTTTAAATAAAAGATTTTATAACGCTTCCGCATTTTAATAATTAGATTTTCATAACGAGTTTAACAAAGGATTAGTAGCGGTCCAGTTTGACGCACACTGATATTTCTTCAAAAGAGTTTTAAATAAAGAGGATTTTAGTGGTTAAATAAAAGTTTTAAATTTTAGCGTATTTTTGAAAGGTTACAAAAAAACTGGGTCATTACAGTTGTTGTCAACAAATTATCTCCAATTTCTTTATGATCATCTTGGGAGATTTCTTCTTCTAGACAATCTTACTCATCCTTTTCATACTCTGTAGATACCAACTCCATCATAAGTAGTGGCCTTCATGAGAAAATATAATCTCTTCTTCAAATTACTTCTCTTCCATCAAGGGTTGTTCTTGAACTAACTCTTCCTTCTCCAAAACAATTGAAGTAGTCTTCATGTCTTTTATGTTTTGCTTCGGACAAAGTGTATTAGCATGTGCCAAACAATAATACTTGGAGCATCTGGTATGGACATCATTCGAACTCAACTTTTTTGATGACTCCTTTATATTATAAATACTTGATCTTTTGGTTGACTTAACCTTTTCATAATAAGTAGATGGAGGCAAAGACATAATTGATTTGAAATAATTTGGAGCATACCTTCTTCTCATGAATCTTTTCATCATGTCACATGTGTTTATGGCTACTTCTCCATTTCTTCTTCTCTCAATATTAAGGTTTCCTCACCACAAAGATGCTTGTTCCATAAGTCTTGATGTATCAAATTTCCTTTTGTTCTTGTTTGAAAAATGACATCTTTCAAAAATCTTGTCAACCTCTTCTTCCCATCAATGTATTCATCCTCCCAATTGGCTCCTCTAAAAGATGAAACAGAAATCTTCAACCTTTCTTCTTCTTCAATAGCGTCTATAACATAACCTCCACATGTACAACCTACTCTATTGGTAGCCCTAACACTCTGATTTGTGAGTGCTTGGAGTTGTTGTGTGATTTGAAATAGTGAAACTCTCAACTCATCAAGTTGATTTTGAGTACTCACCTTAGATTCCATCAATGGTGGTTAAGAGTCACGAGTTTGAGAGATAAAGGCTCCACGTCTAATCGTCATGTTTGATTCAAGAATACCAATAAATCAAGGTCTAATCAGGTTGAAATAGGCTCTGATACCATATGACGCGCTAATGGTAGGGTTTGAAAGCGTTGTGGAGGATTAGAGTTTGGTATTTTGCAAACTTTTTGGGAAACTTTCAACAACAACGAAACACCTCCAATAGACAAATTTCACCACAGTTGTTTGACACAATATTAAGGGATAAATGATAAAGAAACTCTCAAAATTTCATGGGAAAAGTGGAAGGGACAATCACGATATGGTTGAAATGGTACAAGTTGGTTAGAAAGTTGTTAAAAATTTCAACTTTTAACTCCAAGGCAATCTCCCAAACGAAAATAGCTCTCCAACTTAATAATTTGTGAGATTCAACAACTTCACAATAATTTCACTCCATGAAGTAAGAGAGAGAACTATAGTAAAAAAATGACTAATCCAACTCTCATGAAGAATTAAAAATCGAAAACACAAATCGTCAATTGAGAACAACCAAACGACTTTGTGGGGTTTTCCTCGAAAAGAACAAACAAAAGATGATGAAAAGCTATGTAGATTAATTATTCAAAACTAAAAAAGAGAACCTTAAGGAGAGCTTAAATAGCTCCTTCAAAATTAGGGTTTAAAGTTCACAATGCAAAATATACTAAACTAGCCTCACGAAGACACATACTCAGCTAGACATGCCCTAATTGAGTGACACCAGCACTTGAGTATTAAACATAACATAAAATACATAAAATAAAAACTACAAATAAATTATTAAGTTCTAATTGCTGTGACAATCCAATGGGTTATTCTTTTAGCCCCATTTTCAAGTGGATTTGGGCTTCAATTCCGGGTTAGAAAGAATGAGCTTCTTTAGTAGAAAACAAAGCTTCATGTTCAGGGACATTTCGGCAAAGAATTTTTTTTTTCAAATTTAACAAAACAACCCATTTTGAAAAGTTGAAGATGTCAGCAACAATCTTTATGAAGTACAATTTTTTATATGAGATTTTTAAGGGTGCAAAATATGCCAAATAGTTCTATAAGGTTATATCACACACAGTTTTGGAGCATCTGAGAATTCTTCTAAACTTGTATTTGATCTTCCACGTATGCTTCAATTTGAAGAAATTTATAAGATATTTGAAGGCTAAATAGATGTATTTAATATCTTGGATATTGTTGTCTTTTATGATCACCTACAAAATAAAAACTAGAACTATCGTTAGAAAATCTCCTCGCTCGGTACTGAATCATAGGTTCCTATGGCACATTAGTAAGTGGAGTATTCATTTATCATTTGTCTACTCATTAAATCAATCTTTGATAAGTATTTATCATAATAAAGGTATCATCCAATAACTTTTATATTTTCTTAACAACATCCACCTTAAAGCTTCCAATCTTTGCAACTTTAAAGTTCTCATACTTAGGTTACTCTTGCTCCATCATATAACATTCATAATCCATTTCAAAGATACATTGGAATATAACATGTAGAGATATTGAAATTATTATCCTTAATCATGGTGTGATTTAGCTATGAGTCCCATGTTCACCTTCAAAAATATTTGTAAACAATCTCCAATAATATCAAAGACATTTTTTTTAATATTGTACAAGTCATAACCTTCTAATCCTCAAAATTACTAATATTTACTATGCACTTTGACCTTATGTAAGTAGTATCATTTCATTAGTCTATCAAATCACATAGTAAATATTCCAATAACCACAAATCGTTCTATCTAAGCAATCCCATAACTAATAATTCTCAAGGCATTCAAAATCCTAACTTTTTACTTTTTTATTATAATGTGGCCTCCTTGCTTAATACTATGTATTAAATCAACCAAAATTTAATACATAACCTATGTGATTATTAAACTTAGGGAAAAAAAACAACCATTGAACTATAAAATCAATGACAAGTCAACTACTAAACAATTTTTGCTAACAAATAAAATACTCAACTATGGGAAATGAATGATGTAATCATCGCCGTTGACCTATTGAATGAAACATTAATGTAAAGACAATATCGAAACATTACTTCTCTGCAATTCTAATTCTACTTTAGTTTTATGCTAAAATCACAATAATTGAAGAAATCTTATCGCAAAGACAATGTCTGGAAGCTCTGACATGGTCTTCTCGTCATTGAAAACAATTCCCACATTTTTTATTTTCTGAACATCCTCCTCTTAATTTCACCCGTTCAGTTCTCATCACCATCTTATCTTTCCTCTTCTTTGTCCATCATCGTTGTTTAGTTCTCATCATCGGTGACTCACTTTTCACAGTGGAAAGTAATCTTTCCTCTGAAGAAAGTTGTCTTTTCGCAGTGAAAAGTTATCTTTTAGCAGCAGAACGTTGTCTTCTCGTTGTGAAACGTTGTCTTTCTGCAGCAGCAAGTAATATTGCATAAGTCCTATGTCAAGGAACCACTTTCTGTTATGAAAAGACAATGTTCCGGTGTAGAAAGATAATGTTTTGCAACAGAAAAACAATGTTCCACAACAGAAAGAAAACATTTTTTTAACAAAAAATGTAACAACGATGTTTCCTCCGTTCATTTCCCATAGTTGAGTATTTTATTTATTAGCTAAAATTATTTCGTGGTTGACTTGTCACTGACTCCATTGTTCAGTGGTTGTTTTGTTAATTTTCCTTAAACTTAGTACCTTTAAGAATTTAGAAGCCATTGTTTTCTAATATCCTCAAACTTATGACTTCCTTAGTATGATCTTACTTAGCAATTATAATCTCCTATCCTCTCAAGATACTTTTCTATCAAAAACCTCTCACATAAAGTACTCTATGACCTACAATTGTATGAAGATCCTTATGCTCAGACGTTGCAATTAACTTTACACAACGAGATTTCTAGACTTTTTACCTATTTGTACAAAGCTATTACTCACGTCTTAACATCTTATCTCCTAACAATCCTAACAACAGTAAATAAAAAAAAACTCAATAATCAAACTTATCATCTAATTTAGACATACTTACAATTGAGTAATCATTCTCATGTTGAGGCTTGCGCTGTCAGGTAGTTTGTAGAAACGACTTTAAACTGGATTGCTCTAATACCATAACTGTAACGCCACGTAGCATAAATCCTTTTTCATGCTATTTTTTAAAAAAACCATCAAATTCATATCTTTGAAAATAAGTCAAACAAAGCATGCCTTCGAAAAATAAATAGCAGAAGTCTTTTATAAAATGTCCAAAACCCAAACATAGTTAAAGCCCAACATAGAATAATCATAAATCCATTAGAGTTATTCAACAATCCAAAAAGCTTTGTAAAACATTTTAACTTAAATCCAAACATTTAAAAGCATAATTTAAATAATGGTCTTTCTTTTTCAATTTTCCTTTCTCAAGTCTTCACTCACAAATCAATATCGCTCTAACAACGCCATAACCTCTCCCATGAGAGTACTCCTTGAACTGCATCCTTTCCATATTTTCATCATCAAGAGTAATTAAAGTGTTCATCACCTACATCACAAAAGTTTATCTATGAGCTTAAAGTTCAGTAAGAAATATATATGTCATGAGCATGAGATGCAATTTGTAAAAACATGTATTTTCGTATTTCAATATTTCTTTCTTTATTTTCACTTTACAGTCCAGTCGTTGGGGGTAATTCAGTCTAGTGTAGAGTTGTCATGACTTGGAGGCGAGCCTAATAGAAATACTAAGTTGAATGACCCAATCCTTAGAGAGAACCTAATCGCCTAGCCCAAGGCTAGGTTTAGAGAGGAAGACTTCAACATTATCAAAGTCGTAGCCCACACAAGATCGGTCGACATAGTGATTACAAGAAAAGATAGTGCAAAAAATATAAATTAAATAAAAAATTGTGCATCCAAATTCCAAAACAACCAGTTTCATCCAAAGTAACACATAACAAGTTCAATCATTATCCTTACAAAGTAATTAAATATTCATACAAGGAATCAAATTAAACGACGCCTCTCACCACGATCATTAGTTGTCTTATTTCCTCTTCCTCTTAACATGGAAGCGAGGGGTCGTTGGAGTAAGTGACTAACTTAGTAGGAAACTTATACTAAATGCAATGCAAATGTAAAACATGTTTTACCTTTTCTCATCAAAACCATGAACTATAAAAGCGTGCATCTGTTAAATTCATTTTCAAAATCTTTATCACCATTTTAAGGAAAGTTGTCCTTAAAGGCGCCCGATAAGATATTAATTCAAAACATGACTGCATATATAGACAACTAATACCAAAATACTCTCATTGTATTTTATATTGAAACAAATCATCACTGAAAAGGGTTGTTCACAAAAGAACATCTCTAGCCAAACGAACAGAAAGGTAGTGACCATTTTATGGCAGCACCTCATGAGTAAGGAGGAAGAAATGACAGCTGTCTAAAGATGCGACTCCACTCAAGTTGTCTGCAAGCAAGGCTCCATGACGACACAACTCATATGTAATCAAAACATCTTGATCAGGTTTAGGGATTTGAAACCCAAAGGGCATGTCATCACCGCTGCATTATCTATTTTCGTAATGTGAAAACAACCATCTTCACACAGCAAAAGATTCATCAGGAGAGCCTCGTGATGCTCTGACACCGAGACCATCTGAAGCACTAAGAGGATTCTTCCTCCAAATCAAATATCATGTACGTCAAAATGTAAACATGTAAATTTCCCGTACATATAACATAAAATTAGTTGTCCTTTCAAAGAGTCCTCGTTGGTTTTTATATATGGTAACTCACAAAAATACAATTTTTGAAAATAGTGTTGTGTAATACAACTAAGTATAAAATCTCTACTTCGATAGTAGTCTCTCCTTTTTCTAGAAGGAGCAGCAATTTCAATCGCAATTTCACAGTCTCTAAATTCATGTAAACCTATAAAGATTCAACCCAACATAAATCACAAACCAACTTAGGAAAAATAATGGAGAATGAGTCTCATAATAGGCTAGGAAACCCAAATTGAAAAACAACATCGTGACTGTAAACATTGCCTGGTGCGCAGCGTTGTGGCGGTAAGGACTCAACTCAGAAGTTCAAGTCACAATGACGTGGAACGAAATGCAATGTGTGGCAAGTTGCTTTGGGAAAAGATTGTCAAAGCTACAACCTTTCTATTCCACCAAAGAAATCCTTTTAAAATAAAGGAGCTCAGTCCAATAGTATAATAAGAGTTTATGTACAATCTTACAGAAGCAATTATCCAATAAAACTTTACGAGAAGATTACACGAAGGACAAAGCTCGAGTAATACTCACAACATTCAAACTTTGGATTGTTCACAATCACAAAGATTCAAATAAATCCAAGAGAATGAAATATTAGCAATGGCTAAAAAGAGGGTTTATTTATTTGAAAACTAAAAACTTTCATAAGAGTCTTAGTGGGGTTTAAAAATTCCCACGATAATAGAAAAGCAATTAAACTAAGATAGGGTTCAGTTTATGCAAGTCCCTAATTGAATCCTATAATCTATACATTTGAAATTTATAAATAACCAAAATTAAAAGATTAAAGTAAAATCAAAATAATTTAAAAACAAACTAAAGATTTAATTAAATTTTAACTTCACTCTAATCTTGTTAGAGTTAAAATGCATGCGGCCCTTCCTCCTCTTTAGAAGAATATTCCTCACTTTGCCAAGTTAGCACATATTTTAGCATCTCTTGATCCACTTCATTAGGTGTGCTTTCTAACTCATCATGTATCTTTGAATCTAAAAAATAACTATCCAAATAATAATTTGAAAGTCTCTTTGATTGAGATCTTGTAAGAACTCCTTGTGCCACATCATCCCTTTTGGGTGGGAAAGGATTTGTCCGCAAATCTTGTAGTTTAATCTCGTCTTTGATTTCTTTATTCCCAAAATAAGGAAATACATCTTGAACATTAAGAAGATTGGCAATGAAGGAAACGGTCGACCACAGAAATGGCAATGGCTTATGAACAGATGCTCAACGTGGGCAGCAGTTGATCGATGGATCAACAGTTGGAAAAAGAAAGTTGGACTAGTCAATCAAGTGATAGACCTATTGAATGTGGTGTGAATTTGTAGAGGTGAAGCATAAAATGGTGGGGCTTGCAGGTGGAGGGATTTTTCACGGCTGGGAAGTCGATCATATGATCGACCGGTCCTACTGAATTTTTAGAAAATGATGTTTTTTAGAGTTGATCCGGCAGTGCGTGGGAATCCCGAGGCGATGGTTTTCTATGATTCTTCCATGCGTACTCCTTTACATATGGCATTTCATTTGGGGGGTTAGTTGAGATATTTTGGGGATTACGTGAAGTTTATAAAGGAAGCTTCTGTGAAGAAGAAAAGAGACATAGAGGGAGACAGAGTGAGAAAGAATCTGTGGAGGAAAGCTTGTGGGAGAAGAGAAATGAAAACAGAGAAGAATAGAGAGAGGAAGAGGGACACTAAGTAGAGAGAAAGAGAAAGAGAAATAGAAGGAGAGCTTTCTGGAGGAAGTAGCAGAGAAGAAGAAAGAAAGAGAAGGAGTGTCTTTCCTCTCGGGTCTTCTCAATTCTTCAGGTGAGAGAGTGTTATTCTTTGTTATACTCTCTATGTTATTTGATAATATTGGGAAATGTTGATATGTTGATAGCCATGGTCGATTTCACGCTGTGATAGTTTTATTTTAGTAATCTGTGGGTGGAGTTTTTGATCCTTGAGGTTGGTTTCTATCAAGGAATATTATTATACATTTCTCTTCTGTTGGTTAGTCATGGAAAGGAATATGTATATGTATTGCAATGTTACAAGTGAGTTCTAGTTTACTCTCTGCTATTCTATGGTTGAAGCAGTTTAAAGCATTCTTTGTTAAGTTATATTGTTTGATAAAATTGTGTAGTTAGTGAGCAAGTGGAATGCTGGATATACCCTCTGTAAATTACAGTAATATGGAATACTGTTCGGTTGAGTGAAGTTGTTGTCCTCCAAGGGTATTTAGGGTATTTAAAATTATTAATGTGGAAGTATGTTAGGATAATTATGTTTCATTGAAATTAAGTATGTTTTGTGGTGTTAGTTTCCTGATGCTAGAGGGTGTTTGTTCTACTACCAGACTGTTGTCTTCACAATGAGGAATAAAAGTATCGAAGTTGTGATGCACCCCAAGACCTACCACCTGAGCCCAGGCCATGAAGCTTCTTGTTTAACTAATAAGTTGTTATTTTGCAAGTTGAAATAAGCTAAAGAACCTTGAAGATGAGCCAATGCATGATGATAAAGAGGCTCATAGACTTGTGCTCACTTGGAACCAAGCAACTCCCAATTGTCTAGGACCTACTTCCCATGGCTTTGATGAACTTCCAATTTCAGAGACCTATGACACCTATTAGAAGGAGATATGTTATTTTTGTATTTTGATATGTTGAATTAGATTAAGCTTGATTGATTACTATTAAATGAATTATATTTTGATTAGAATTAGGATGTTTTGGACATGTTTATTTTGGAGTGCTCGGCTAGCATGTCAGCCGAGCCCTCATGCCCTTTTTTTGTTAACTAAGGGGTATTTATGTTATTCATTTTGAACTTACATTAGGGAGATATTTAGCCTTCCCTAATGAAGTGCCAAATTACATTAGAAACCCTAAAAATTGCAATTGCAAATTTGTGAGTGGAGTTCTCTCCCAAACCTCCTGGTGCTCAGTTTTTGCTTCACCGCTAATTCAACACCAAAGCTCCTCTTTTCTCCATTTCTTGCTTGATCTTGGAGAAGAGGTTCGAGTTAATTCTTCCAGCATTTCTTTAGGGAAATGTTAGTGGCGTGAGGAGCTAGAAGATCGAGCACAAGCCAAGAAGGAGTGGCCTTTCTTTGAGAGGTCCAAACTAGTCGCACATCTCGGGCGTTTGAGGTGTTGCAGACCATGTTGGTTGGCTGTTTTTTCTTTCCCTGTTTTATTGAGCTATTTGGTGAATAACTCTCTAGATTTGGATGTTCTTGAATGTTTATTGAAGTATTGGATATTATTTAGTTGATTTTGGAATCAGAATATAGGTGTGTATGTTGTGTTGAAAACTACAATCTGGTTTTTCTAAAACTGTAATTTCTGAGCAGCCTATTGTTTCAATCATAACTCTGTTGATATTACGGCTTTGAATCTGGAATTTTAATAGAGTAATCCTCTCTGGAATATGAAGAAATTTGTATAATTTTGCTGCCGTTTCGATTGGAATTCGTAATTGTGTGTATGTTTCTTTGGCAGTTGCCAGTCTATCTTTGGGTGCAGTCTGTTTAAGGGAGATCGATTTTCAGCATATAACTCTCGTTCCTTATCATTTTTAAATGAGAATTTTGAACTGGGATGCCATCATTGATACTTCTTAGGGTCCTGTAAATTTCGTTACATTTAGCTAGATGCACTAAAAGATATACTCGTTCAAAGTCACTGCCCTGTTTTTAAGATAGCCGATGAAGCTTTTTTTGGGAATTGACATTCTTGCATTTTGGGGCATATCATTTGGTATCAGAGCCTTACTCCTAATTTTTATAATATAAATTTGTTCTTTATGATGACAAGAGGCCAAGGTTTTTTAAGGAGTTACGTTACAGAAGAAGAAGAGTTGCAATCATTTATTCCTACTTTCAGTGGGCTAGATTGGCTCGAAGTTTATACAGATTGGGAAGATGAGTTGGAAGAATTTTATTTAACTCACACGTTTTTAGATAGGGGAAATGTCAAAATTGCTTCTTCGAGGCTTAAAGGAAAAGCTAGCCTTTGGTGGAGAAGAATAAATTCTGAGAGAAGAGAAGAAGGCGAAGAAACCATAAATTCGTGGAAATGGATGAAGAGAATTTTGTGAAACAGATATGCTCGGAAGATTATGAAGATAGTCTCATCTTCTTCACCATCATTCCTATCCAAGAGGAGTGTTTCCAAAAGGCAGCAAGCCCAAGTGTTTAATATGAAGGGCTCCATACAACATATAGCTCGAAAGCTACAAGAGGTGCAAGACCAGTATCTTAAAACTCTCCAACCACCAATTCCACAGGAGGAAGTTGAAGAAAAATTTGAAGAATTTTTTGCCCAAAAGGAAAGTCGGCCATAATGTATTAAAGAAAGTGATATTGAATTAATGGTAGCAAAATTTGAAGAAGAGAAATCGTTTGAAGAAAGAAGTGATGATGACTCCTTAACGACAATTAAAGAAGGAGAAGAAGAAATAAATGAAGAGAATGTTTCTTGTCCAACATCAATTTTAAATATGGAGGATATCAACTTTTCTTCCCCACACACTTCAACTAAAGGAGAATGAATCAAACACTAAGCATCATGCAATTGCTAAGAAAGAGCCGTTAGTTTTGACGAGGCCTCGAAGGGGGATTGAAGAAAGGAAACTGCGACATCAAATTTGTATATTGTATACATGGTGGGAGGGGAACTTTGATAATTGTCCTTACATCTGAAACTATAAGAAGAACAAGAGAGAAAATGCAACTTTACTTATGTTCGAAAGCCAGCTACTTGACTATCACCCGTATGCTATCAAGCATAAGAACAAGTAGATGACAATACTATTCGATGCACTAAAACCAAGGTACTCCTCTTATCCGAGTTCAATGCCAAGCTTTTTGGATTTTATTGGATTAAAAGGTTGCATGTTGATGATAAAGGTTCTGTTCCTTGTAATGATTTATACACTTAGGAGCTCAAGGATGGGTATGACCCCATGGAAGATGTTTTCTTGAAGATGGCAATCCTAGTGTACTAACAAGCGGATTCCTAAAATCCACCATATTTGTTGCTTAAGGTGGAGACCTAACTCGCTACTTTGGAGAAAAGAAGAATGTGAGACTTGGTGGTCATCTTTCTTTTGGTCTCACAAGCATGAAGAAAGTGCATGGGAACAAAGCCCTAATGACTGACAAGGAAGGATAGACTACTTGATATGAGCATTGAACACTTTATTATTGTTCTTTATTGTTCTTTATTATGTACAAATATTTCTCATTTGATCCGGGTGGATGATATGTTGGTGAACCTATGAAAGTTGTTATGGGGAGCACATACATAAAATTATTCCCTGATTATGGAAAGGTTAACCGGTTGGTTTGTTTACTGCAATCTTCTAATATCAGTAATGCGAATTCTACTATGGGAATTTGGGATTTTGTTCTTTTTTGGATTGAAGTAGGGCTTATGAAATTCGAGCTTAGTGGGATACAGATTGGTGATTGTGTGCCATTTACAATATTGTATCTGAAACTGTAGTTTTACTTGCACCATTTCGAGCAGTGGGGTTCCTTCAGCGTAACTTCTGCATCTATACGATTTTAATTTTGAATTTTGGAGGAGAGTTTCCTCACTTATGAAGGTCTGTGCTCTTCGTACAAGAAGTAATTGAATTGCCAAATATATTACTATTACAAGTTCACTCCGAAAATAATTTTGAGAATTCAGCCTTGCCAAGCTGAACAGGTTTCATTGTTTCTATCTTAACTTCTTATTCCCTTGGAGTTTGACCCTAAAATTTAGAGGGTTTGTTTTTCAATTATATGGTGATAGACTGTCTAAAATGTAAGCCTAAATTCTACCAATGAACCAATTTTTATCTCTATCAAAAGTGCACAAATTTCTACTTGATTTCTAGCTTCTGTCTTGTGCAATTATGAGTTCATGGTGCTTTGTTTGGTTGGTGGAAACAAAATATAGTTACAAAGGGGAATTGGATTCATACTCAAGCTTCAAAACAAGGGTGAAAGGGGTTATTGAAGACTAAAAAGAAAAAGTGGGCTAAACCATGGATTTGCGGTCAAATCCTCAATCACCCCGGAGGATGATGCGCCCCAAGACCAATCACTTGAGCCCGGCCCATGAGGATTCTTGTTTAACAAATAAGTTCTTATTTTGCAGGTTGGAATAAGCTAAAGAACCTTGAAAATAAGCCAATTAATGATGATAAAGAGGCTCCTAGACTGTACTCACATGGAACCAAGCAACTCCCAATCGGCTAGGACCTACTTCCCATCACTTTGATGAACTTCCAATTTACAAGACCGATGACGCCTATTAGAAGGAGATATGTTATTTTTCTATTTGATAGTTGAATTAGATTAAGCTTGATTGATTACTATTTGATGAATTATATTTTGATTTGAATCAGGATATTTTGGACATGTTTATTTTGGAGTGCTCGACTAGCATGTTAGCTGATCCCTTATTCCCCTTTTTGTGAAATAAGGGCTACTTTTTTTAATTTCTTTTGACCTTTCATTAGGGAGGTATTCAGACTTCCCTAATGAAGTTCCAAAATTAGATTAGAAACCCTAAAAATTGCAAGTGCAAATTCGTGAGTGGAGTTCTGTCCCATACCTCCTGGTGCTCGGTTCTTGCTTCAACGCAAATCCAACACCAATGCTCCTCCTCTCTCCCTGTCTTGCTCAATCTTGGAGAGGAGGTTTGAGCTAGTTCTTCTAGAATTTCTTTGGGGAAATTTTAGTGGTGTGAGGAGCTAGAAGATCGAGCAAAAGCCAAGAAGAAGTGACCTTTCTTTGAGAGGTCCGAACTAGTCGCACATCTCGGACCTTTGAGGTGTTGCAGACCTTGTTGGTTGGTTGTTTTTTCTTTCCTTATTTTATTGAGCTATTTGGTGAATAACTCTCTGGATTTGGATGTTCTTGAATGTGTATGGAAGTATTGGATATTATTTAGTTGATTTTGGAATCAGAATATAGGTGTGTTTATGTTGTGTTGAAAACCGCAATCTGGTTTTTCTAAAACTATAATTTCTGAGCAGCCTGATGTTTCGATTGTAATTCTATTGATATTACAGATTTGAATCTGGACTTTAATTAGAGTAGTTCTCTCTGGAATACAAAGAAATTGGTATAATTTTGTCGACGTTTGGATTTGAATTCATAATTGTGTGTACGTTTCTTTGGAAGTTGCTAGTCTGTCTTTGGGTGGAGTTTTTTTTAGGGTCGATCGGTTTTCCACGCATAAATCTCGTTCCTTGTCATTTTGAAAAGATATTTTTGAACTGGGATGCCATCTTTCATACTTCTTAGGGTCCTGTAAATTTTGTTGCATTTTGGCTATATGCACTAGAAGATATACTCGTTCAAAGTCACTTTCCTGTTTTTAAGATAGCCGATTGTGCTCTTATTCGGAATTGACATTAATGCATTTTGGGGCACATCAAGTTGTTAAGGTCAAAGAGTTGTAGAAATAAAGTTGATAATATGAGGTTAATAATGTGCATATTTTTGTTACTTTGAAGATGCGAATAGTTTTGAAGATAATCATAAACAGTGGATGAACATTGAAGATGGCCAGTTAAGTGATATTGTGTAATACCTACAATTAAACTTGGACTATGAATAATAATGATTTCTAATTATTGGAGATTTGAGATTGATTTTATTATGGATTATAATATCTCAAAAATAAGTTTAGTAAACGTAATAAGTTTGGGTGATGTTCAGAATAAGGCCGGATTTGGAATAAGTTATTTGGTATATAATTGGTATATTTGATTATATACATTAGTTGAATAAGTAAAGTTAAAGTGAATAAAAAAATACACTGCGGTTTGGTCACTGTTATGCTCGGTTGAATGGATTCTATTCTTCAATTTGGTTATTGCTAATAAACTCGATTGGTTGAAATGGTTCTCTACCCATTTATAGGCTTGATAAAAAAATGGGAGAATTAAGTTATTATAATGGCAAAGAAAATGGCAGTGGTGTTTGTGTGATGGCAGTGAAGGAGAAGTGAAAATATAGCAGTGGTGAAAGTAACAGAGAAGAGAAGAAAAAAGAAGATGCTAAGTGTTAGTGGAAGAAATGAAGCATGGTAGTAGGATAGGTTGATCGTGTGATCGACCTAGAGGAAGGTAGAGGCAAAATGGCATTGGACTGGTTGATCTAGTGATCGACCAGTAAATTGAAGAAATGGATTCCTACATGGGAGTGGTCGAGCATATATTTCAGCTGCGTGGGAGCGGTCGATTATCTGATCGACTGGTCCCACTACATTTTGAAAAAAATTAAGTTTTTGTGTGTTCCGGCTGAAGAGAAAATACATATCCCTAGACAGACATTTTTGAGATTTCTCCACGTACTCCTCCTTTACAGATGACAATTCCTAAAGAGTGGTAGGTGAGATTATGGGGATATAAAAGAAGCTTTTAAGGAGAGCTTCTGATAAGAAAAGAGAAAGAGATATAGAATAAGAGAAAGATAGAGACATAGTGCTCTCTGGAGATTAATAGCCAAGGTGGACTATGAGAAGAAAATTACAGAGAAGAAATGAAGAGAAAGAGGGAGGTGAGAGCTTCTGAGTGTGAAGCTGTGTGCAAGGAAAGATTGAGCTGGAGCTCTCTGGTTCTCGTAAGTCCTTCGCAGATGCTTCAGGTATGATGATAGGATTAGTTTTCTTCCCTTGGTTTAATGCTTTGAAGGATTAAGGTGAATGCTTAGTTTAGTGCTCTCTGTTTATTACTGCCTTGTTGGATATGGTTGAGAAATAATGCTCTGCAATTTTGGTTAATGGTTATTAAGACTCTGTGAGCCAGGATATTGTCATGATTGAGTTTTTGAGTTAGTTACTGTTTAGTTAAAAAGTGGAACTATGGAATAAATGGTGGTGTAATATACTTTGTTGTTTGGAAATAATGGTATTGAAATTGTTAAGGATAATGAAAGGTGATTATTGATGATTGTGTATTTAATGGTTTTGAAGGTATTGGAAAGAAAAAAGAATAAAGTGTTGAAATGCTTTACGGAAGCAAGGTAAGTGATATTGTATGAGTTTTGGTCTTTGGGGCCCTACATCGTAAGAGTTAGGATTTGTATGATGTCTGCATTTAATAGGTATAATAGGTTGTGATCATGTCCTGAGGATATATTGTTGTTTGTTGTTTTGTTTATTAGAATTAAGTTTTTTTAATGATGTGTTTAGTGGATTTTAAAGGAATTAATATTAAGCATGTTTTGAAGCCTATCTAGAGGATATAGAACTGCATGCATTCATGAGCATTTGTGCATCATGGTCTTCAAAATGATATGAAATTGGTTTTTCATGCATGGTTTTAGAAAATGGTTTAATGGATGCTTATACATACTAAGTGTACGGTGTTCTCGAGGGCTGATCACCATCTTTTGGGCTGTAGGAATATCCATATTACCATTGAAAGTAAAATAGATAATAAATGAATTAAACAGAATAAACATAAATAGCTGTTTTATAAGTAAATAAACGTTTTTGTGGTCCAGTAGGTTAAGTTTGGCACAGAAACTAAAGATAAGTAAATAGACATTTTTGTTGGCCAGTAGGTAAAGCTCGACACAGAAACAAAAGAAATAATAGTAAAAAGGAAAAAGAAACTAATTTGTAAAAGATAAAGGAATACATAAATAGAGAATAGAAAACAGAAAACGAAAATAGAAAATTGCATATGATCTTAAAAGCTGCATTGGATGTTCATTTCATGTTTTATTCT
Organism: Begonia loranthoides; assembly: GCA_022433065.1. Classification (NCBI taxonomy): domain Eukaryota; kingdom Viridiplantae; phylum Streptophyta; class Magnoliopsida; order Cucurbitales; family Begoniaceae; genus Begonia; species Begonia loranthoides. The sequence goes on from CM039483.1 coordinate 30,898,262, forward strand.
ATATCACTTACTAAGCATTAGACTCATATTTTAAGTCTTGTTGATGTCGGTATACGTTCGAGATCAGGATGACGAACAAGTTAAGGAGCAGTAGATGAAGGATTTGCACGCACGGATCTTGTGGCTGGCTAGGCTAATAGTTTAAGGAAAAGGGTTTGGAAAGAGTAAAGTATTTGAATTGAAAAAGGAAAGAAGTTATTTTTTGTATCTAAAATGCTTGTGTTTATCATTTAGTCTTCAGCTGTTTTTATAAAAGAAAAGTTTTAAATTTCACACGATTTTCCAAGATAAATGTATTTTAAAATGACACATTTTAAAAAAAGAAAATTTGGGTCGTTACATATTGTTTGTGTTTTGCTGAAAGGGCAACATCGCAAGAGTTAGGACTTGTATTGTAACATCCCGAAACTTTTTTCATAGAAAATTTTGCTTTCTTTTAAAAACACTAGTGAGGGAAAACAAGAGAAAACATACAGAGGAAGTCTTAACCATATAAAACTCAAAAGAAACATACAACGGAAGTCCTAACCATATAAAACTCAGAGTAAACATACAGCAGAAGTCTTTTACATTTAAATACCACAAACCAGTAGTTTAAAAACTATTTAAACAAGCATCACTAAAACATTTGTTTAAAACCATTTAAAGCCAATAACATTTGAATACTTTTAAAGCATTTAAATACATTTATTCCATTTCTGTGAGCCATAACCCAAGGTTAATGTCGCAAACAGCACAAACGCCCAACCTAGCAATACTCCATCAGCTACGTCCTTTATCAGCTTTATCCAATCATCACCTCCTTACCTATATCAATGGGACCTAACTACAAGCCTAAAGCTCAATAAGCTGTATAAACGTAAAACATGAAATACACATATAACTTTCGTAACATCGTATACAGTTTTCAGTTTTGCTTATCTATTACTGTTTCCATCTTCTACTGTTATTTATTTTGCTTCTATGTTGGGCGTATCCAACCAGACCACACAAACATCTTGCTCCTTATCTTTGATTTCTGTGTCGGACGTAACCAAACAAACCACATCTATTTACTTATCTTTGATTTATGTGCCGGGCATAACCAACTGGACCATAGTTATTTACTTATCTTTGATTTATGAGCCGGGCGTAACTAACCGGATCACAAATATAACTATTTACGTTTATTTCATTTTTATGTACCTTAGGATTCCAAGTCTTATGGTTCTTGTGTGCATACAATCCTATTTAATATGTTCCTCGATTGTATCCTTAAAACATGATCCGTCCTAACTACAATACGTGCCACTTGTCCAAAATGACGTGGTTCACTTCCTATCGCGGACGCCTTTCTATCTGCGAACGCCTATGCTTCTGCGAGTTCACTATTCAACGTCACTACTTATCCAAAATGACAATATTTTATCCTTTAATCTCCTTCTGTGGATGACCAGACTTTTCACGGTTCCACTGTTTAGTGTCGCTATTCTACTCAACTAACTATGTTTTAACTTATATGTGATCCTTCACTCTCTCACAAGGAATCTTTCCTGTCCACAGGAGCATTTTTTCTTAACCTAACGATCCTTATTTAATCTTATAACTTGATTTAATGACCATCTATCCTTCCTCAAAGCATATTTTGCTCCCACAAAGCATTTTTTCCCAGAAGCATCTTCTTACCCCGCCCTCTAATATGACAGTTATCCTTCCTCTGTCATTATCTCTTCCACAAAGAATCTATCCATGGAAGAATCTTTCTTATTCCTTCTTAATCATACAGCTATGATTTCGCTCAACAATTAATCCAATGATCTCCTCATCTCCCACATAACCTTCCTTCAAATTTTGACCATTAGCGCCTCAAATCTTTTAATCTTAACCATTCTCTGATTTATCCAACGGTTAGCATTCCTCCCTTTTCTAGAAACATTCCTTTCATCCAAACCATCTTCCTCCAAACATCCTTTTCTTCCAACAATAATTTCTCTCTTAATAAAAATGTCCTTTTATTATTTAATCGGTCATGAGTATTTTTCAACTTTTTAAATCTTTATAAATTTTTATTTTATTTATCCTTTAATATTCCAACTTACTAAAAAATACGTATTTTTCTTGGGTATTACATCAAAAGCATAGCACATCCCTGGTTAATGTCTTTATGAACAAAAGAAAAATACATCCTTGATCAACATCTTCACAAACAAAATAGTGTAATACAAAGAAAAAATAATCCTAACACTTTGTGATGTAGGCCAGAAGGCCAAACGCAAGCAAATATAACTTACATCAGGGTTTAGGAAGTTTGATCACCTAGGATAATTACCCTTAATTGGTCAACTTCTAATTCACTTTGTTTCATTTACAGAACATTTTATTTTCTTCCTAAGAGTTTGAGAGAGAGGCAAAACTTTGACTCCAAATGTAAGAATGACTAGGCTTTCTCTAAAATAATCAATTTATATTTTGTTGTGTAAAAATTCTGTGGACAAACGCATCCTGAACGTGTCTTGTATAACTGTTGTGGATGCGTGCACTTCCACTGCAAATATCTATTGTGGATATCTACCACACTCACATTTTCCACCAATTACAGTCCACCATGTTCACATATCCTTTTGCGGATTCCACCTCACATCTATAGACACCATTGCTTTGGTGGACACCAACGCTTCCGTATATACGAACACTCTAGCAAATATACCTCATTCAACAAACACAACTCATGCACGGTCAGGTGTCCTTCCTAACCCAAGTACTCGCAAACACCAACATTGGAGGGAACACAAAATCTTTTGTGAACACCCATCCTTTCAAAAATTAAGTATCTATTGTAGTAATAGGAAATTTCATTTGAAAAGGATTTTCAAATATTTAAAAATGTATATGCAATGCAACTACTTATATTGATTTTTTATCGATGAGATATGTTATTTTATGGTTGTTGGATTGGAATAATGACTTGTGCTATTTTATGGCTTGCTAGAATTGGTGTAACACCCCGACCTTTTTATGTTGGATAATTATCGAGGTATTACCAAGGAAGTGTTTGGAACGTTAAGTCTAGGGGTATTTCCATTACATTTTCCCCGTATACGCGATATAACTAAAGGATGGGGTAATTGGGACGTTAGATTGTGTATTTATACGTATCATTTTATGACATGTATTTATGGGGAAATTGTATGGGGTAAAAGGCTAATTAGAAAAAAGGTGAAGAAAAGATGTCCAGGGCATTTTCGGACGCCTGCAGATGACACTACGGACGAGTCATGTCATCCACAAAGTGTTGGAACACCATCCTGAGAATTGGGACAACTTAGGACGTGGATTCCCGTCCCAATTCACCTACCTCGCGGGATTTCGGACGATCTCGAACAGATACGGACGTGGGCGGATGCCGGGGGTTTGAATATGTACAAATCCTGGACAAATTCGGACGACGTTGAACAATGGTGGACGCTTGCGGATGGGGTGGTTTTGACTTTGTCCAAGTTGTGGATGAATTCGGATGAACGCGGACACCAGGTCGCGTTCGAATTCTGAATTAGGATGGTACAGACTGAAATCGAACGCCAGTGCTCAATCAAGAATGCGAGTTTGCCTATGGGATTTAGCTCTTCCAGATGACTGCGGACGAGGCCAGTGCATCCGTACGCGTCCAAAATAGCCCAGACCTACAAAAAATTAGAGTTAAAATGATGGAAATTGTCGTGTAGTCCATTAATTCGCAGACAATGGAGGCTCGAAGTCATCTCTGCCCCTAACACAGACAAAGAATGACCCTCCCCCACCCTCTAGCATAAGACGCCACCCTTCCCTGCCCTATTCGTGCTTTCTGCCTCCTCTCTCAAGTATAAGCTTCCCTTTCTCTTCCTTCAATCCAGCATTTTTCCTTACCCTTCTGCGAGAAGTGGGTTCTAGAGAAAAAGTGAGTGACCGTGAGAGTGAGGGTCCGAGAGTGAGCTGGTGCGTTAAGTGCAAAACGTGAGTGAGGAAGCTGCTGTGAGCTAGTGATAGGCTCCAAGAATCACCAAGAGCACAATCGAGAAATCTGTTCAGAAAACTGTATCTAACCAAACTAGCAATATTAAATCTGATTTATCTCTCAATTCCCACGTGAACTTGATATGATATTTGGAAGATATGTACTCAACAGAGTCACATAAATCGTGTCAAAAATCCATCAAAAAATCCACTCTGCATCAATAGCTATGCTCGAAATAAAGGAACTCAAAAACTACGGTTTAAACAGGATAGATTTACCATCAGAGGTTCCAACATGGATATCTCGAGTTGCGTACATCTAATGAAGCTCAAATTTTGAAGGCAGCTACTTAATTCAATATTGAATAAATCTCAAGAAGAGATCGAATTAATATAAATGACGTAAGGCCCTCAAACAGAGTCATCAAATGGGTGTAGTTGACAGCTCAATGAGAAAACAGATTTCACAACAAATAGATAATCCAACAAGAACCTCCTCCAACCAATAATCTACAAACGATCACTTTGACAAAGGATAGGTAACTAATCACCAGAACATTATGACATCAAAGAACAAAAAAGATCATAGAAAACCTTCAAGAATCAAGAGTAGTGTCGAGGAGTTCGCGAGCCTCTTAATGAGAGGGACGACTTGTGGTTGGCCGAAGGACAACACTCTCCAAGTGAGGAAACCTACTTTTATCTCCACACCACAATCCTCACCACAAGGATAAGGGATTGGAAGAGATAATATTGCATAAATTGCAAGGCCAAGAGGCTTCAAGAAAACCTTGCAAGGAGGATGGAAGAATCGGTGCTAGGGAGGGAGGAGGCGGCGGGTTTGCTCTTCAAGAGAACCAATTTTCTATTCAATCAAAACTACTTCCTTCCTTCCAAAAGAGGGTATTTAAACCCTAAGGTTTACAAAATAGGAAAAAAGACCAAAATACCCTTAATGTCGAAAATTCAGCATGAGGCGTGGTTTGCATGCAAACCGCGCACCTCTCTAACTCTTAATCCAAAAACAAACAACAAAGTGAAAGAAAACCAAATAAAAGTTTTGTTCAGAATAATTCTACTACTAATCCAATAACAAGAATTAAATGGTACTCGTCGTCTTCAAGTCCTCACTCTTCATAGGCTATTTGTAGGTCGGCTTAGATTGGTTGTGCATGCTCCCATGAAATCAGATGGAATGGAACTCCTTTATCGTCTTGTGATATCTCCTTCAAAGAATCCCAAACCTTGACATTTCATGCAAAATAATAGCGAGTTAGGAAAGCTATGAGTTTCTTGGCTCGACTCCGTGTAATAGGACCCTGGGGCACATCATTCTCCCCGGGTGATTGAGGATTTGTCCTCAAATCCATAGAATGCTCTGATGTATCCCCATTAGAAAACTCATCTCGTCTTGATATGGTGACAAATCTTGAATGTTGAAGGTGGCCGAAACTCCATAATCCTCGGGTAGCTCGATCTGATACGCATTATTATTGATACGTTCCAATACTTTAAAGGGACCATCAGCCCTCGGTAATAGCTTGCACTTACGATGATTAGGAAATCGGTCTTTACGAAGATGGAACCAGACAAGATCGCCCACCTCAAAAATAACTTCCTTTCGCCCCCGATTTGCAATCTTAGCATATTCAGAATTTTTTTTCTCGATACTCTTCCGGACTTCCTCATGCAATAACTTAACTCGTTCGGCCTTCACAGCTCCATCTTCACTCACATTATCGGTCACTGGAAGTGGTAAGAGATCCATAGGCGTAAGAGGATTAAATCCATATACTACCTCAAATGGTGTATGTTGAGTAGTTCCATGTACGCTCCGGTTGTAAGCAAACTCCACAAAAGGCAACTATAAGTCCCAATCAATTAGTCTTTTACTGAGCACCAATCTTAGTAATGCTCCCAGGGTACGGTTAACCACCTCCGTTTGCCCGTCAGTCTGGGGATGGAAAGAAGTGCTAAAGAATAATTTAGTACCCAATTTCCGCCATAAAGTCTTCCAAAAAGAACTTAAGACCTTTGTATCCCGATCTGACACTATGGAGCGTGGAACTCCATGCAAACGAATGATCTCCTTAAAGAATAAGTTAGCTACATGAGGAGCATCATCAGTTTTGTTACAGGCAATAAAGTGAGCCTTTTTGGAGAAACGATCTACAACCACCATGATAGAGTCTTTGGCTCGGGGAGTGCGGGGAATTCCTAGGATGAAATCAACACTGATTTCCATCCAAGGATGAGTGGCCACAGAAAGTGGCATATAGAGACCTTGCAGAAGGACTCGGCTCTTTGCCTTTTTACATACAATACAACGATCCACATTCCTCTGTACGTCTCGACGCAAATGAGGCCAATGGAAGTGCTCTTAAATGGCTTCAATAGTTTTCTTATTGCCGAAATGCCCTGCTAAACCGCCACAATGAGCTTCAAGGATGAGAGCTTCCTGAAGACTGCATATAGGAATACACAACTTGCATTCTAAAAAAGAAAACCGTCCTCCAAGAAGTATGGAAAATCTGGTTTGTGCAAACAATTAGAGTAAATACTCCCAAAATCCTTATCCTCCGAATATAGCTCCTTGATCTAGTGTAGACCAAAAAGTCTTGCATTAAGTTCTGTAACAAAAATAGAATCCCTAGAGAGAGCGTCTGTGACCTGATTAGATTCTCCCTTTTTATATTTAATAATATAAGGGTAGCATTCCAGAAACTCTACCCATTTGCCATGACGACGATTAAGCCTCCCTTGACTACGAATGTGTCTCAATGCTTGGTGATTGGAATGAATAATAAATTCTCTAGATAAGAGATAGTGTTACCAAACTTCTAGTTCCCGGATGACCGTATAGAATTCCTTATCGTATGTAGAATAATTGATGGCAGCTCCCCATAACTTTTCACTAAAATTGGCAACTGGCTTGCCTTCCTGCATAAGAACCGTGCCGATACCCAATCCAGAGGCAACGCATTCAATCTCAAAAACTTTGGAAAAGTCTGGTAGCGCTAGGAGAGGAGCATTGCATAATTTTTCTTTAATAGATTCAAAGCTAGACTGGCAAGATGAAGTCCACACAAAATCTTTTCCTTTCTTGGTGCAATCAGTGATAGGGGCCATAATTGAGCTGAACCCTTTTATAAAGCGCCGGTAAAAGGATGCTAAGCCATGGAAGCTTCGAACTTCTGATACACAAGTTGGAGTCAGCCAATCCCTGATTGCTACTATTTTTGATTCATCCACTTCCATTCCGTCTTTAGTAATGATAAATCCCAAGAAATAGACTCGATCTTGAGCAAAAGAGCATTTCGTGAGATTGCCAAATAGCTGAGCTTTTCATAATACTTCAAATAATAATCGTAGGTGTGCAATATGACTGGAGATATCCGAGCTATAAACAAGTATATATCATGGAAATAAACAATGACAAACTTTCCATAAAATCTCGAAGAAGGTGATGCATCACTCGCATAAAAGTACTAGGGGAATTAGACAACTCAAATGGCATGACCATCCACTCATAGAGCCCATACTTTGTTTTAAAAGCCGTTTTCCACTCATCCCCTTCGCGCATTCGAATCAGATGATACCCGCTTTTCAAATCAACCTTCGAAAAGATGGCAGCTCCACTGAGTTCATCTAACATATCCTCCAGCTTGGGAATAGGGAAGTGATATTTGATAGTGATTTGATTAATGGCATGACTATCAATACACATCCATACCGAACCGTCTTTCTTAGGAACCAATAAGGTAGGTACTGCACAAGGGCTAAGCGACTCTCGAATATAACCCTTGTCAAGTAGTTCAGTGACTTGTTTTTGAAGCTCTTTGGACTTGTCAGGATTTAATCTATAAGCTGGACGATTAGGCAGAGGAGCACCTGGCGAAAGATCTATCTGGTGTTCAATTCCTACCAAAGGTGGTAATCCCAGAGGTAACTCTTCCAGAAATATGTCTTCGTACTCTTTAAGCAATCCCAATACCAAATCTGGAATAGTGCCCAATTCGTCAAATCTTTCCCGAAATAACATGAGAATAATCGGCCCCCCTTGCATTAAGGACCTCTTAAGATCCCCTTTTGTGATTATAAGGGAAGTTTCGGTTCTATTCTTGTTCATGCTCTCGTAGTCTTTAGCAATCTGATCCGGGTTGAGAGGAGCTAAATTCACGGTCTTCCCTTTAAATTTGAAGGAGTAATAATTAGAATACCCTCATGCTTTGTCCTCCTATCAAATTGCCAAGGTCTTCCAAGTAAAAGATGGCTAGCCGTCATTGGAACAACATCAAACGTGGCCTCGTCCTCGTAGCCACCAATGAAAAAGGACAATTTCACTTGCTTGGTAACCTTGATCGGATCTTTGTCATTGAACCAATTTAATCGGTAAGGAGTGGGGTGGATCGAAGTAGCCAAACTCAATTTTTCAACAACCTCCGATGATATAACATTAGTGCAACTACCACCATCAATAATCAATGAGCAAAGTTTTCCTCGAATTTGACAATGAGTATGGAAGATAGTTTCCCGCTATAATTCCTCAACTTGATTTTGGATAGCCATAGAACGCCTCATCACAACAAGTAAAGAACACTCAGGAGCATAGTAAGTCTCTTCCACATCTTCTTCTTCTGTTACTGACACACCCTCTTCTTCATCTTCACAGATTATCTCATTAGTTCCCGTTTTAAGAATCATTACCTTTGCATTAGGACATTGAGATGCTATATGACCGAATCCCAAGCATTTAAAAAACTTGATACCACGGGATCTAGGCTTGTTAGTATCAAACAAAGGCTTTTTTTCTTCATTGCTCTTCATGGCACTAGGTTTGCTTTCTCCCTTTTGAATTGGTTTCAAAGGATTGTTGCTTTTAGTGAAAGGCCGTGACATGCCTTCCTTTGCTCTTCTTTTTCTTTGCCTCTCAATCCTCAAGGCTAATTGTACCACATCATCAAAAGTAACATAAGATTGCAACTCTACCGTTTCACCAATCTCTTTGTGTAAGCCTCTAATAAAACGAGCAATGATTTGCTCCATTGGTTCAATCACATTACAACGTATTTTTAATATTTCAAACTCGGTTAAGTACTCATCCACGGTTAGAGTGCCTTGCCTCAAATTTTGCAATTGTAGGAACAACTCTTGCTTATAGTGTGGAGGCACAAATCTTTTCCTCATAAGTGCTTTGAAAGCCTCCTAACTTCGGACCTCTCCTTCACCATCTTTTCGTCCCACCAAATACTAGCGTAACCCGAAAATTCCAAGGCCACCATTCGAATCTTGGTCCTTTCCGAATAATCATAACATTCAAAATCCATTCAAGAAAATCTCCCCCATTACTAGAGCCTCTAAAATTAGGGATAGAAACTTTGACATGTCTCACTTCATGATTACCATTTGATCTCCTTCTAGGGCTCGGTGAATCCAAACCCTCAGGATCCTCCCAATCCTCGTCAAATAAGCTAGCATCCCGTCCTCTAGAATCATTTGCAGTACTAATCCTCCTTCTAGGTCTTGGGGTTCTAGGGCCCCGAACATGATCATTATTGGGAGATTCAATTCGTTGCTGCAATTTGAGGATCATTTCGAACATCTCCCTCATGGATGGCTCGGTCGGTTCTTGATTTCCTTCGGGTGGTGGTGCACTAGAATCATTTCTCATATCTCGGGGATTAGGATATTGAGCACCACTTATAGTACTCATAATTAGCCTTAAAGTCACAATAATAGCAGTAAACGTGAAAAACGGCTCTGATACCAAATGACAGGCTCAAAGAATCACCAAGAGCACAATAGAGAAATCTGTCCAGAAAACTGTTTCTAACCAAACTAGCAATATTAAATCTGATTTATCTCCCAATTCCCACATGAACATACTCTGATATTTGGAAGATATGTACTCAACACAGTCACATAAATTGTGTCAAAAATCCATCAAAAAATCCACTCTGGATCAGTAGTTATTCTCAAAATAAAGGAACTCAAAAACTAGGGTTTAAACAGGACAGATTTACCATCAGAGGTTCCAACATGGATATCTCGAGTTGCATACATCTAATGAAGTTCAAATTTTCAAGGCAGCTACTTAATTCAATACTGAATAAATCTTCAGAAGAGATTGAATTAATATAAATGACGTAAGGCCCTCAAACAGAGTCCTCAATCGGGTGTAGTTGACAGCTCAATGAGAAAACAGATTTCACAGCAAATAGATAATCCAACAAGAACCTCCTCCAACCAATAATCCACAAACAATCACTTTGACAAAGGATAGGTAACCAATCACCAGAACATTATGACATCAAAGAACCAAAAAGATCAAAGAAAACCTTCAAGAATCAAGAGTAGTGTCGAGGAGTCCACGAGCCTCCTAAGAGAGGGGCGACTTGTGGTTGGCTGAAGGACAACACTCTCCAAGTGAGGAAACCTACTTTTATCTCCACACCACAATCCTCACCAAAAGGATAAGGGATTGGAAGAGATAATATTCCGTAAATTGCAAGGCCAAGAGGCTTCAAGAAAACCTTGCAAGGAGGATGGAAGAATCGGCGCTAGGGAGGGAGGAGGTTGCGGGTTTGCTCTTCAAGAGAACCAATTTTCTATTCAATCAAAACTACTTCCTTCCTTCCAAAAGAGGGTATTTAAACCCTAAGGTTTACAAAATATGACAAAAGATGAAAATACCCTTAATGGTGAAAATTCGGCATGAGGGCGTGGTTTGCATGCAAACCGCGAACCTCTCTAACTCTTAATCCAAAAACAAACAACAAAGTGAAAGAAAACCAAATAAAAGTTTTGTTAAGAATAAGTCTACTACTAATCCAATAACAAGAATTAAATGGTACTCGTCGTCTTCAAGTCCTCACTCTTCATAGGCTATTTGCAGGTCGGTTTAGATTGGTTGTGCGTGCTCCCATGAAATCAGATGGAATGGAACTCCTTTATCGTCTTGTGATATCACCTTCAAAGAATCCCAAACCTTGACATTTCCTGCAAAATAAAAATGATTTAGGAAAGCTATGACTTTCTTGGCTCGACTCCGTGTAATAGGACCCTGGGGTACATCAGCTATAGTACCGTGAGCTGAGGTGCTGAGGGAGCTTGAAGAGTGTTATCCCTGTTTTTAGTGTCTTCAATTTAGGTAAGGATTTGGGTGTGTCTTAGCCAGTGCAAGTCCTACACCACAAGTAGGTGTGCGTGAGTGTTATGTTAGTTCTCTAAATTTCTCCCTGTTAGTTGATTTTGAGATGGTTCCTTAAATGATTAGCTATTGTATTTTCCTTTGTTGATTCCTTGTCGTGAGATACTTCCTGTGTTGTTGATAGTATAGATTTGTTAGTACTCTGTAGATTTTGGTTAAGCTCTATGATATTTCCTTTTTGTTGAATTGTTTTGTTTAGTGATTGTGCTGTGAGTTAAATGCCTTGTTTGATAATGGGAGGTTGAATGCAAGAAGGTGATGAATGGTTAACGTGTGAATTGAGAAACGCTTAGATGCTTAGATGAATGAGTTAAGCCTGAAGATATTCTTTTGAAATGTTCTCTGTTTAACTTCAGTTTAGTTGTTATATTTAAATTGTTAGATATAAGTTGTTAATTTCCCTCATTATTGTTCTGTTGCCATTCGATTGTTTTACTTCCTAAATCAAGTTTGTTTATTGGCTAATCAATTTAGTAAATTGTTAATCATTAGAGCATGTTAACCAATTTAGTTAACCTAAGCATATAATTAATTTGATTTGTCTAAACATGTGAACGAACTAACTTGTCTAATTAACCAATTAGCGATTATTAATTTGAATATGCTTAGGTAAGTGTTGTTATTTCTTGAGCATGTAAATTGGCTAATATGTAACTACTAGCATGTTTAACTAATTAAGTAGTATGTTAAATTGATTAACTATCATGTTTAAATTAACTAACTAGCATATTCAATTAGCTAACTAGCATGTTTAATTAGCATGTGAAAATCAATTAGCATAAATCAATTAGCAACATGTTAATTAATTAGGGTAATTAGCTAAAGTAATTATTAGACTTGAGCTTGCTAATTAACTAGCACAATTAACTAATTAGAAATTAAGCATGTTTATCGACTAGAGTAGTTAACTTAATTAGAAATTGAGCATGTTAATCGACTAGTGTAGTTAACTTAATTAGAAATTGAGCATTTTAATCGACTAGAGTAGTTAACTTAATTAGAAATTGAGCATGTTCATCGACTAGAGTAGTTAACTTAATTAGAAATTAAGCATAATCCATTAGAATAACTAATTATAATTATAACCGAAGTCCTTACTTGAGCATGTCAATTAACTAGGACAACAATAATTGATTTACTAGTTAAACATGTTTAATTAACTAACTAGGCTAATACCAACGTGTTAAGTAATTGAGGCATATTAGTTATTATTTAAGCATGTTAATTAACTTAAGCATGTTAATTAGTTAAGTTGTTCATTAATCAATTGATATTCTATTTGTGTGTTTTTCTATCATTTCCTTCATTTTAACTCCTACAATCTAATGTTTTACCTTATTAGAGAATAATAGTGAAGACGAAAGGAAGAGGGACTAAGCATGAGTGAATTAAGAATTTCATCGACTATGCAGATATATATTTTTATGTTCTCTTTGTTATTGTCTTCTTGGTGTTGTTTATAATCTTGCTTATAATTGCTTGTCCTTGGCATGTTATTTTCTATCGAACCAAAGCATGATTAGTTAATCAGGATAAAAGTATGTAATCAACTCTTGAGCATGCTAAGTTACTGGAGTACCTAATTAGAATAATTACCTAGAATAGTAAATATATAGAGTATGTAAGTTGACTAGGGAATTAACTAGGATAAATGACATGTTCTGTTCAAGCATGTAATTCATTATTTTAAAGTGATCTTTGCATTCTGATAAATGTGTGTGTAATTCCTGTTTTTCCTTAATATTCATTGTTTGATCTCCTTATGTGCTTCGTTGTTTCCAATTCAATATTATAATTGTCCTCTGTGGTGTGCTTTCAATTATTGTTATTCATTCTATGCACAATTTCAATTACAGTTGCTTTCAATTACTTCTTTTAAATGCGTACTTCAATTTATGTAAATGTTACATTATAAAGCATCATGCATCATGTTAGGTTGAGAATGTATAGTCATGCATCATGCTAATAGAAACAAGTAGGGAGTGCCATGTTGGAGTAGTACTCGCGCATGCATAAGTGAGGTAAAATGTTAAGAAAAGGAAAAAGAAGAAAATGGAGTTAGGGGTGGATGGGTAGCGAGTCTAGTCTGCAACTAGCAGAAGCCCCTCCCTCTTAGGGAACGGGAGTTCAAGTTCCAAGTAAAAGGTTAGATCCGATCCACTATTCCGTCACAAAAGAAATCCTCCAATCTCCAGCTAGATGTACGAGTAGCAAATGAATGAATTGTAGTAAAGTAATAAACTAGTAAATGGCTTAATGAAAGAATTGGTTTGGGTTGGCCCCATTCCAAAATGACTAAAGAGAGGCATATCATATTGCATTAACCATTTTTTCTTACTAAGGCTTCGGGCTTACAGTTTACTTGTGGTGTAGGTGTAGGTATGCATACATGAAAACAAATGCACAGACTTAAGAGTAAATACAAAAGACAAAATCAGATAATAAAGCAAGGAGGGAGGATTTACACACCTGAGACTCGTGGCTGGCTAGGCTAGAGGGAGTAAAAAGTAAACAGTTGTAATTGAATTAAGTTTTATTCAATTGTGTAGTTTCTTTCATTAGATTATTTACACTTCCGCAATGCTTTTAAACAACTAATTTTATAACGCTTCCCCAATTTATTAGTTGGTTTTCAAAATGAGTTTCAAGAAAGGTTGGTAGCGGTCTGGTTTAGATGCACTCTGATCTGTTTTAAAAGAGATTTCAATGGTCTTGGCGAAATTTCAAATTTTCACGCAATTTAAAGGATTTACGAAAAATCAGGTTGTTACAATTGGAGCAATGGTTAGTTGTTTTGGTTTGAAGAATATTATGTGACTATGAAGGAAGGGATTGTGTTGCTTTTCTGGAAACAATGCAAGTGTTCAACAAGAAAGTGGAAATTGGTGCGAACTAGAAATATATCCCACGGCGAAAAAGGTTAGGAATAAAATTATTCTGCTTGGGTGATGCACCACAAGGCCCGATTTCTAGAGCCCGGGCCAAGGATCTTACTAACCCCTTTATCAATCCTTGTTTTGTAGGTAAAGTTACAATTGAGAGTCTTGTTAATGAGTCAAGCCATGAAGATAAAGCAAGTCCAAAGCATCTCATCACTTGGCTTGACCTTGCACACAATCGGCCATCTAGTGAACCTGAGAAGCAAGTGGTAGATCCTAGGAGGGCAGCAAGCTAAAGATATGTCTCTCCAACAATTTGATATGTGTCTTTACTTTAAGTTTAATAAATTGTTGGCTTTTTGGATGAATTTGGGATTGATTTAATGTTGTTGTAATTTTTGTTGTTTGTTGTACTCAGCTAGTGTGTTAGCCGAGTACTCATGTTGGTTGTTATTTCTTTTGAGGTTAGAATTGTAATTTGTTTTTTATGGCAACTCTTAGGAGGTAGTTAAGCTTCCTTAGGGTTGTCTGAATGTATTATTGAAGTTATTATTCAGCTATAGCTTGTGCCTTAGTGTGGAGTTCTCTCTATACAATAAGTCTCCAATCTAGGGCTCAAACCAATAAATTGTGAAACCAAAAGTTATCCCACTCACTTTCTTGCTTTGTCTTGTAGTGGGATTCTTAAACTAGCCCTTCCATGAGCTCTTCCAAAGGTGGTAATCAAAGTGAAGGATTAGAAGACAAGCATTGAAGCAAGGCGGAGTGGTCCTTTGTACAAAGGATACGTTGAAGTCAAGAGTAGCCGACAAAGCTATTCTTGGACTAGCTTGTAAGTTTGAGTTTTTGTTTTTGTTCTTATTGTGCTCTTTGTTTTCTGGAATTTTGGGGTTTATTTGGTCACTAATCAAGGGTAAAGTGTGCCAATTTTGGTGCCATTTGGATCTGAGGAGTGAGTTTTGTGCACATTCTATTTTGAGTCAAAAACTGCCAAATTGGCACCCTTTCAGGCAGGGTATTACCGTGTGCATAACTTCCATCATTTAGTGATTTTGGACATGACTTTTGGAGAAATTATTCTACTTTGGTAATTTCACTTTCCCTCCAAATTTGGTATCATTTGGATTTCTGGAGGAGTTATAGGGGATCGATTTTGTGTGTTCTGCTTTTGTTCCAACCGATAAGCACTCTTCCTCCATTGTTGACCCAATTGCACCCATTAGTCCATCATTGGGTGAAGTTTCTACTAAGGAGGATTGACCACATGTGAGAATTTATTCGCATTATGAATGTTAGGACCAAGTAAATTAATGACCATTGGATGGGAGGAACAGACAAAGCACTTACTATTGAATGAAGGCCACTAGAGGAAACTTGTACTTGGGATGGAGGAAATAAGTGGAGAAGACTAGGACAGTTGGATAGGAGGAGTGGATGAAGATTGATCACATGATTAAGAGGACAGAAGAAAAGATGTTTCTGTTGATGAAAAAGATTCCATTTCAGAAGCAAGCATCTACGGATAAGAATGTGTCTGCAGAAGGGTTGAAAGGACCAAAAGAATTAAAGACTGAAAGATGGAAAGTGCAAATGAAAATTTCACCACTTGATGAGAATGGCGGAAGGGAAAGATGCTTCCACGGATAGAAAAGATTGCACTCAGAAGCGAGTGTCTGCAGAAAAGATATAAGCAGCTGACAAAATAATGACTGTCGGATTAAAAGGCAAATGAAATACTGACCGTGGAGCAAAAAAGCAGAGAAAAGATGTTGCTATAGAAAGGAACATAGCCCTGATAGATACGTTAAGTAATGAATATGTCTATGGTGAATAGTTGATCTTGAGAAACATTGTCATTCGAATTAAAGTACATGTAGATGTGAGGATCCACATAAGTGAACTCTTCCATGGCAAAGAGTGAAGCGTAGACCACCATCATTTCAGAGGGATAATCGGTGAGAAAAATGAGAGTTACGAAAGTGTAGGGAACAACAGAGTGGAATGCATGCTTGAATCAAAGAAAATGATGTCTTTCGGGTTACTGATGTCTAAGGAAAAGTGAGCAGCGCATAAGTACATCTATTCGTGAAAGGGAACATAGCAGCAAAACCAAGAAAAGGCAATCATTTAGGTCATAAATTAACAGAAAATGACATACGTCACCGAGGCATAGGCGTCTGTGGCAGTGAATGCATCCAAAGAGGGCGTCTATCCACTCCCTAACCATGATTATAAAAGGGGGGATTTTGAGAGACCTGAATCAATTCTATTACTAAAAGTGGTAATAAATTTGTTGGAGACTTTTGCAAGGGGATAGCGCAATCAGAAGACAAGAACGAGCTACTAGAAACATTTTCTTCCATTAAAGAGCTTGTGGTAAGTAGTATTGCTTATGTGTGGCCTCTCGGCCTACACCGCAAGGTGTTTGGGAGTTTTGTTTGTTTTTACTGATGACTCAAAGATGTGTGCTCTGTAACATGTGATGATTGATGATACATTTACTTCTTCTACATTTTGCTGTTGAGAATATGGGATATAACTGTTGAGATAATATTTCTATTCACAACGATAGATAATGTTGAGGTTCTGTTTGGTAGTTGTTTTGATGACGATGACTCTATTTTTGGTGATAAAATGTATTTGAAGATTTTTTACTGTTATATGTTTAAATGATGCTCTCTACTTTGATAAATGATATTGGGGATATGTTCTGGTCATAATTGATCATATGTTTCATGCATGAATCTTCATTTAAGAAGGATAAAAGATGATGAATCCATATAAATGGATACTGTGGACAAGATGTGAAAAAAGGGCAGACCTATAATACCCCAAAAATATGTTTTCCCCTTTAATTGATGTATTAAATTTAGATAGTAATATATATGCATATCACGTCATGTTGCGAGATATTACGCATAAATTATGTTCAAATGGTTTAAGGTTAAATATTGGAAAAGTAATATAAGTATGGAAATTAAGGAAAATATGTACAACAAGTTTTCAGACGCCTCTGCATCGTCCAAAAACGGCTACGAACGACGTGGACGTTGTTAGTTTGAAACTGTACAATTTCGGATGCCTTTTCGGACGCATTGATATTGTCTGAAATCTAGCGAGGACGACGCAGACGTTATTGATTTAAATCTATACCAAATTTTATGAGTTTTCAGATGCATCCTTCTCGTCCGAAAAAGAATTCGTTGGTCTCGTCCGAAAAGTAAAAAGAATCTCCGAATCTTATTTAAATTGTCTTCTCTCTCTTCCATTTCTTGTGGCACCCAACAAACTCTCTCTATCTCGCAACCTCCTGCAGCTACTTCCAGTCTGTCCCTTAGGTATGGGAGCCTTTCCACTTGGTGAAATACTAGTGGACCACTCTTCCTTAGTATGCTCAATTATCCGCCAGCTTTGGAAGTCATCCATTCGGCTATAAATGGATGGCAATAATAGGTGATGTGTTCTGTCACAGTTCAGTGGGATGAGGAATTCATGAGCATTGTGAGCTGGGTTCTTTGTAGGGTGCTACAAAGCTAGAGAAAGAAGTGGAAAGTTTACAGTGAAGCTATTGGCTTTAGTGAGAAGCTGTTAGAAGCTGAAGGCCGAGAGTTTGGGAGGAAGAAGAAGTCCCCCTCCTCCTATCTTAAGGTAAGGAAGATGTCATTTTTGGATATATCTGCATTGTTAATTGCTTGGACTTCTGTAAATTATCATTGGATGCAAAGAATATGGATATGTTCTGCTGACGGATTATCTGTTATTGTGATTGGTTTATTATCTGCTGTGTTATATAAATGATGAGCATGATTAATGGATTTACAACCTGTTATTTTGGAATTATTGCAACATGAATTGTGCTGCTGAATATGTTACTTGGAGTTGAGACTATTACCTTGAGAAGTTAGATGTAAGGATAAGGGATGTTGATGATTTACAGTTTTGGTATATGTGCGATTTCTGCTTATTGGATATTGTGAGGATTTCTTTTGGTAATAAGGAACAGTTGGTTGCTTTGTTGATCATTGTTTTTGAACTGTAGTAGGATGACTGATAACGTTTTAGATAATTGACAAGAAAAGAAAGAAAAAGGCAGCAAAAGAAATGAATCGAAATTTTTCTCTTGTGATTGTCCATTTTCGGCATGCTTATTGGATGTTGTTAGATTATATGAATTTGTTAAGTTGTAAACAATGGAAATTGTTAAGTGCTCAAGTTGGCTATTGAAATTTGTTAAGCATTGAGGTTCTTGAAAATTCGGTAGTTTGTTAATAATGGATAATTATTGGTTAAATTGATCGATGAAAATAATACTAACTGCTTGTTGTTGTAGGCCATTGTTAGTAATTCTGCCTTTTTTTGCCTTGCGAAGCACAATTTTATCTGGGTGAAATATTCTATCTATGAAAAGGAATTAGTTAGAGAAAGATTTGATATAAATAGAATTGATTATGTTGTTTGAAGTTGACAAGCGTAGAGATATTGGAAGTGTTATATTGGTGGAAATGGTTACGTGTCTAAGTTGAGTTGGGTTAAAGATTCTACTAAGTAGCAAATGAAAATGTGTTGAGATTGATGATTTGTGATTTTAATGATAAATGTTATGTAATTGTGAAGGTATAAAAAGGAGGAGGACAACGTTAATTTCCAAAATGCACTATGGACGCCAAGTAAGTTGATACTTATTTTGTTTTGGTCTTCGGACCCTACATTGCAAGAATTAGGGTTGCATTGTGTGTTTACTAGATTTAGGTTCTTTTAATGATGTGTTTATTTATATCATCATGTAGGACTGTAGGTATTCTCATAGGCATATTGTATGTCATACTTAATATATGTAAATAGGCGTGTGGGGGTTCGGGTGATCAATGACACTTCCATATGGTAGTATTCCTCCCACGTAGGGAGTGGTAGGTTTTGAGTTAGCAACGTGGAAGCTAAGGTTCACCTTTACCCCGTTCTGAAACCTCCAATGTCTTTAACAAAACGACTGGATATGGCTCGTGGTGACACTCCGATTGGCGTGGTTCCTCGTCAGAACCATAGGTTAAGCCATGAGAGCAATTGACTCATCCATCGTCCTGACTAACAGATAAGATATGGTTCTCCTCTGTAATGCATCGCATGATCATGCAGCATATCTGCGTTTTATTTTCTTATATCACTTACTGAGCAATAGGCTCATTAGTTTAGGTCTTGTGATGTAGGTACTGTACGAGAAAACAAGAGAACAGGTTAAAGACAGTTGATGAAGAATTTACACGGGTGGATCTTGTGGCATGCTAGGCTAAGAGTTTTAAAAGGAAATGGTTTGTAAAATGGTTTGTAAATTATTCAATATTCTTTAATATTTCGTTTTAATTCCGCTGCATTTTATAAAATGATTTCATTACTCATACTGCAATTTATAAAAGGGTTTTAAGTAAAGAGTTTTAACGATCGGTTTTTATAAGAAAGGTTTCACTCTGATTTTATAAAAGAAAAAGTTTTAAATTTTACGCGATTTTAAAAGAAATAAAAACTGGGTCGTTATAAGACCAATGGGTATGTAAGCCAGCCAAGTTTGTTTCTAATGTGTCCAGGATAGACCAGAATGAAGTTTCTGGCTCATCGTGCATGGGAATGCATGGAAGCTAATGGGGGACTTCCAAAAGGGTTTGACACACCATGGATAAGGGGGAGTGATGCAAACCCCTTAATGCAAGTGGCTATTATAGGCAAGAATCTGGCCTTAATTTGGCAGAAGTGTAACTCACTCAATAGACATACAAAGGATGCGAAATTTGGACCACTTTGTATTCTGTAAGTGAAAAGGACATCCTCAAAAAAACTGAGGCAGAAAGATTTAGGAACGGAAGTTATAAAATAAGGACAAGTTGGTTTGAATACATACCTAAATTGTGCCTATTGACTTCAATGACCCCCAATGGTGGAAGCACTCAAAGTTGGGTTTTAGCGAGCTTTCTACTCCTTTCCTAGGGATGTCCACCTACAGAAACAGATGGAGAAAAGAATAGCAATAAGAGGATTCACCAAAAGCTCACAAGAAATGGTGAAACTAATTTGAACACCAAAATCTACTCGATTGAGCACCAAGAAAAAATGGCCAAAGGAGGGAAACTCCAACCTTTGAAAAAAAGGAATATTTTAAACTGCAATTGTTCTCCTCTAGACAAGCCATAAAGAGGTCTTATATAAACCCTCAAATTAGGGCTGCCTTAGTCCAAATAAAAAAAAAAGCATCAAAATGTGATCTCAACCACTAGGCTAAGCTGAGAGCATCCCAAACAACAATTAAAATTCTACAACCAAATGTTTCGGAAAAAAAAACCATAAATTGACCTATGCTACCTCCCTTGACTCTTCTTGAAGTGACTTCTCTTTTGGTGAAAGTCGCTTGGAACAGCCATTTCTCTGAAGAAGCCACATGGTAAAGAAAGCAAGATATGATGGAGTAGTATCCAAAACTTTTTGAATAAACAAATTTTGAGGGAAAAGTTTTTTTAATAGATGGGGAATCGTAACACCCGAAGAATTTCTAAGTAATAGTATGTATTATTAATAAATAATTATTGTTTGTTTATTGAAAATAAGTAATTTAAGGATAAATAATATATAAATATTGTTGGTTTAATAAAGATGAAACTGACAAAGAAAAATATTACAAAAGATAACATTGTTGTTTTCGCAAGAACCTGATGTGCCCCAAGGTCCCATCGCCTGAGTCGAGCCCACGGGCACCTTTATATTCTAACTTTTACTTGTTTTGTAGGTGTTTCTTTTCTAGCCAATTTGGAGGAAAGTTTTAATCAAAGAGGATTTGGTGCTTTTAGAATACAAGATATCATGCTTATCAAAGAAGAAATTGTGGACTTAAATTTTTGCCGCATGGAATTTGACCTCCGGGCGTTCAAGTGTGTTTTTGTCAATGAGATGATTTCTTCTCAATTTTGGTCCTTCACATCAAATGCAGCCAATAGCCAGGGATTTCCAAAGACAAATTGGGCGTGTTATTTTGGTTTGATTTGGTACATCAAACGTGCCTTTTACAGAGACAGATTTCCAAACTCTGACTTAGTGTTTATGTTTTTTTAAGGGTTATTTTAGTCAATTGCTACTAGTGTAATTTTGGTCTTTGTCCTAATTTGTAAACATTAGGGTTTTATATACCCTAATTTTGAATGGAAGATAAGATTGGGTTGAATACAAAATTTGTTTCTCTTGGAGAGCATTCTATTGGAGAGCATAGTCGCGGCCTTCCGCCGCGCCCCCCCTCCTGGTTGAGCCGATTCTTCCATCCCCCTTGCAAGGAGTTCTTGAAGCCTCCTATCCTTGCAATTTTAGGGTTATTATCTCCTCCAATCCCTTATCTTTGTGGTAAGGATTGTGGTGTGGAGGTAAAGGTAGGTTTCCAACATTGGAGAGTGTTTGTTTTTAAACAAACCGCAAGTCATCCCTCTCACTAGGAGGTCCACGGACTCCTTGGCTTTCTTCTCGATTCTTGAAGGTTCTTCATGCTATTTTTGGTTATTTGTTGCTTTGAAGTTCTCTTATTTGGATGCTGATATTCTGCCCTTGGTTGTTCGTTCATGGAATGCAAGTTAGAATGAGTTATTGATGGAATCTTTTATTGCTGCTGAATCTGTTTAATTTTCTGGGTGCTTGAATTCCGATTTGAGGTCCTATTTTGAGACTTTTTCCATATTTGTTTCAATTTGGTTCCTTCTATAAAGTTGTTCTATTCTGAGCTAATTATTTGCCCTCCAAATTTGGGATCTATTGGCTGTATGAAATTCAAGATATTCGAATTGGAAGACAGACAGTAAATGTGAAGTGATCTAAACCCTAATTTCAAGGTTCTGTTGTTTCGGCTATATCTACTAAACTAGAGTGGTTTTTGTAACGGATTTTTGATACAATTTAGTTGCAAATGTTAAATTGATATCCTCCAAATTCCAACTCAAGTTCGCATGGGAATTGCAAGTTATTTCTGTTTTAGTATTACTTGTCTGGGTTTCACAGTTTTCTGGACAGATTTGAATATTGTGTTCTAGGTGATTCTTGGATCCTATCAGAACAAAAGTAGATGAAAGAAGGGTGGTCATGGGGAGATGCTTTGTGGAAGCAGAGTGGAAGGAAGTACCAGAGTTCGATTAAAGATATGGAGAAATCTTAGTCATTGAATAAAGAAAGCATAAGACAGAAAGATGCTTTACGGAAAGATGATTTACAAAAGATGTTGTGCATGATGATAAGGTTCGTCAGATGACTAAATAAGATTGAATGAGTGATGTGCCACGGATCCCGTCGAATCATTATCAAGAAAGAAGATTTTCTTACGATAATTCTAGTGTTTCTTTTATATGTAATTGAAGAGGAAAATATATCCAAGACATGAAATACACCTATTTAAGTCCTAAATATCTAATGAAGTTCTTCAAGATGAAGTATAAGTGGAAGATCAAGCACAAATTTAAAAGACTTATGGCAAGATGCATAATCGTTGATCCGACCTTTTAGCACTATTAAGCAAATTCGATAATCTTAAATATTTCATATCAAAAAAAGTTATTCATAAAGTTGTAGCTGACATCTTATGCTTTCTAGAATGGGGTGTTTTGTTAAAATTGGAGTTTGTTTACTATGTTAAAAGGTCCACAAATAGAGAGCTACGTTTCCGTTTAAAAAGCCCAATTTCACTTACTTGGATTAGAAGCTCAAATCAATGTGAAGACACACCTATGATGTAGCACAAGGATTTGTTATGAGATCTATTTCAAAGAAGCTTTCAAATTATTATTTGGTTTATTATTTTTTAGATTCAAAGATTCAAGATGAAAGCACACTTAATAAAGTGGATCAAGAGTTGTCAACACATGTGCTTACTTGGCAATTTGATGAGTAATCCATCAAAGAGGTGCAAGGGCCACAAATTTTAATTCATTCAAATTTAGCGAAGTTTAAATTCATTTAAATCTTTAGTTAGATGATTTTAAGTTATTTCAAAGTTTTCCTAGATAATTTAAATTCAAGTTATTTTAAATTTCAAAAAGAAGATAGAGATTGGTTATGGATAACTATAAGCCAAATGTATTCCTAGTAGAATTTCTTTTCTTTCATGGTCGGCTATTTATACCCCACTAAGACTCAATGGAAGTTTTTAGTTTTTGATGAATCAAAATCTTTTTTTAGCCGTGGCCATTTTCTCTTTCGCTTGGATTGTAGATAATCCTTTTGATTGAAAACCCTAGAGTTCAAGTGTTGTGACAATTATTTGGGCTTTTGATTTCTTGAAATTCTTCTACCTAATTTTGATTGATGAATGCGATCCAAGATTGCATAAACTCTCTTTTTGATTCAAGGAAGAGTTCTTTGGTGGATTAGAAAAGTTGTAAAACTAGCCCCTTTTACCCAAGCCAAACGGTCAATCAACCAATTTGCACCAATTGATCGCCTTTCATCCAGAAGCAACGTAAATTGAAACTGTAGGTTTATCGATCGACCGCTCTTCAGAAGCCAATCAATAGCATAGATCTAACTTTCTTCTAAAGCTTATCCATTTGTGCATCAACGAGGACTATAAGATTCAATGGTAGATGCTCAGACATACAGGAAAAATTGTTTTTGGGAGGGATGTGGCTGAATATAAGGGGAACAAATCGTCATTGGGAGGTAAAATATATCTGTGGTAGCAAATGTTTTGATGGCAACATTTCAATAAGTGGAAACGTCGCCGTTTGAGTTAGTAAAGTGTAAGCAAAAGGCAGTAAACAACATCATTTTGGATATGTGATGCACATTGAACAGTGGACCGACGAGAGTGTAGGCATCCGCATATCAAAAAGGGTCTGCAATAGGAAGTGAAAGTTGTCTTTTTAACAAGTGAATGACATTGTTTTGGTTAATTAGAGCACATTGAATAGTGGACTCACGGAAGCGAATGTGTCCACAAATGGAAAGGCGTATGTAATGAATAGTGAATGGCATCGTTTTAGACTATCAATTCGCGTTGAGCTAGTATGCTTTGGGAGTATAGGCATCTCTGTAAACTGGGTCAGTGCCACTTTGAGGATGACATGAGTCTTCTGTGGATGGGAACGCATCCGCAGAAGCTTTATCGAGGAGGGTATGTTGTCATTTTGAAGGAAAAGTCAAGAGAAAATATGCTTTTTGATTGCGTATCTGACCGGATATTCGGGGTAAATAAAACGGGGGGTACCAAAGCACCTGTAACATCTCCAGAAATCATGATTAAATGCTATAATTTTATGATATAGGGTGAATGAAGTGTTGTAAGGAGAATACCACTAACCTAATGGACAAAGAAGAATTTAACACCTGTGAAAAATCTCTCCACTAGAAGGTAAAATGACACTAGAAAAATCTCTCCACTGTGAAGGTAAAATGACACTAGAAATGTAATACCCCAAATATTTTTCCCCTTTTTGTTAATGTACTAAATTCAGTTAATTAATATATATGAATATTATATCATGTTATGCAATGTTAGGGGTTAAATTGTGCTTGGAAAGTATAGGGTTAATATTTGAAAATAAGTTAAATGGAGAAAAGTTAAGGAAAAGGTGTGTACAGTGAGTTTTGGACGCTTGCGAACAACACTCCGGACAGCGTGTCTCGTCCGCAAACATGTTGTACTTTGGGGCAATATTTGGGGACGACATTCTGCGTCCCAAACTAGTTTTGTGGAGGACATTTAGAAGGAAGTGGACTATGCTGACGAGGAAGCCTTGCGTCCGCATTGAATCTGTACAATTCTGGGACAATTCATACGGTAGCGGACGATTGCGTACGAAGAAGGCCCGCGTACGAAGAAGGCCCACGTCCGATTTGAATTTGTGCAAATTCTGGGACAATTCGGACGCTACATGCAGACGCCTTCGCTCGTCCGAATCATCGAGAAAATCTGGGAAACCCATTTTATATCTCTTCTCTCTCTTCCGATTTCATGTAGCACTTAGCAAACTCTCTCTCTCTCAACCACCTCCTGCTGCGTCCAATATCTCCCTTAGGTGTGGGAGTCTTTCCACTTGGTGAAATGCTAGTGGACCACCCTTCTTGGGTCGAACAATGTGAACCCTTATCCCCAGAGCTCTCCCCTCCTTCGTCTATAAAGGTAAGACTTCTCCTTTGTGCCCTCTTCCCTATATTTACTCTGGAAATGTGTATGTGGGAATGTGAGGGATGATTATATTGTTTGTGAGTAGGAAGTGAATTGTGAGTAAGTGTGGAGGGCTGTGTGTTTGGTTGAACGATTGGTGTGCTGCTCCGGGAGATGCTATGAGGTTTGTGAAGTGAAGGAAAGGTAAGAATTGATTCTAGAATTATTGATTGGATTATGCATCTCTTGTCTTGGCCAAGTTGGTCATGAACATTGTAATTAATCTCCAAGGCTGAAATTGTTTGTGAAACATGTGAAGGTTTGAACAACTGGAAAACTTCCTCTGGGTTGTTTGTATTGGCTACTGCTTTGCTTGTATTGGTTGTTGGAAAACTAAGGTAAGAATTGGAATTTGTTGGCCAAAGGTGGCCCTATATTACAGGTTAGGATTGTTTTGATTTGCTAAGATCTCTGTTGATTTTACTGGATTGAACTGCTAGAGTTATGTTTAAACTGTCAAATAGTGATAAGCCTAAATGTTGAACTAAATTAGGTCTGAATTTACTGAACTGAACTCTTAGAAGCATGGAGAGATTAGGTCTTGAACGTATTGTGAATGATAGTTCGGCTTATCATTTGATTTCATAGTTGAAATTATTGTGAATGTCCTTGTTGGAGCATGGTTCACAGTATTGTAAATTGTTTTTCTGCTTATGATTAAAGCATGCCTATAATGTGGTTACTTAAACCAAATTTGGAAATCGTGAAGGGTAGTGGCATTATAGTTGAGGTGAACCTTGTAAATGGGCTTAGAGTTGTTATTCATGCTCATAACTGTCGTTAAATGAACTGTAACTGAACTATCGTTAAATGAACTGATAACTGGCATTGTCTCATTTTGTACAATTACTTATGTTAGTTCACCTGTTTGCTAATAGTAATAGCGATGATTACTATTATAAATTCCGCTTGCGATTAATGGTTGTATTACGTTCATGCGCTTTTATATTGTGTCCTCTTGTACGTTATTCTGTGATTTATTTTATGGCACACATGCATCAACTTAGGGCTTATGAAACTGTTACATATTGTGTGTCATACCTAATCTATGTAAATAGACATGTGGTGGTTCGGGTGATCGGTGACACTTCCAGACGGTAGTATTCCTCCCACGTAGGGAGTGGTAGGTTTAGAGTTAGCTATGTGGAAGCTAGGTTCACCTTTACCCTGTTCTGAAACCCCCAACGTCTTTAACAAAAGTGAGAATACCGGCATGTGAAACACCCCCAATGGATATATCTCCTCATCGGAGTGAAATGGTTCAGCTGACCCTAGGAGTATTCCACCCTAACTTCCAGAAGAGATACAGCTCTCTTCTGTAATGCATTGTGTGGTCATGCATCATTTGCATTGCATTTAAATTCTGATTCTTGTTGGGCATTAGACTCGTTATTTTTCGTATAATATAGGTATATGTATGAGAACAGATTGTAGCCGTTCATGTAGTATTTGCACGATGGATCTTGGGGCTGGTTGGGCTAAAGAGTTTAAAAAGAAAATTATTTGAAAAAGGGTTTGCAAAATACTTAATATTCTTTAACGTTTTGTTTTAATTCTGCTGCGTTTTATAAAGGGATTTTATTACTGATACTGCAATTTACAAAAGGATTTAAAAAAAAAAAAGAGTTTTAACGCTCGGGTTTTATAAAAGAAAAAGTCTTACTTTGATTTTATAAAAGAAAAAATTTTAAATTTTACGCGATTTTAAAGTAATTAAAAAACCGGGTCGTTACAAGAAAAATCAATTTTTTTTCTATTATAAACTAAAAAAGTCTTCTTTTTTCTCTAGAAAGTTAGAAACACATAGAAGACAAGTAAGTAATAGTATTATTTTGCTTAACCGCCTACATCACAGGCAAATTGTTTTCCAAATATTGTTTGAAGGAAATTATTGCTTTGTTTATTTCTTGTTACTGACTAAAAGTTTCTACTCTATTTGTTACTTAGTATTACTAACTGAAATTCACTACTCTGCTTACTGGCCAAAATTTCTAATGTGTTTGTTACTTGGTATTATTGACTGAAATTAACTGCTCTGCTTATTGGTTGAAATTTCTACTCTATTTTGTTACTTGGTATTACTGACTGAAATTTACTACTCTTCTTATTGGCCAAAATTATTACTCTATTTTATTGGAAAAATTTATTGTTACTCATTCGTCTAAGTAGCAAATGAAAAATTATTGGAAAAATTATTACTCTATTTTATTGGAAAAATTTATTGAACCGATAAGAAAGATAATAAAAAGACCAAATATGCAAATGAATCAATGTGGCTGGGATTGGATTTGGCTGTCCCGCATGAGGTGGACTAAACTATCTCAAATCCATCCTTGGACTATACCCAACAATCAAACTGTCAAGTTAAATGAAAATTGACATGCTACATGTTTTTTTTTTATGAATTATATACAGCAATTTTATGTTACTTAATTAGTATATAAACTCATAAGCTGACTAGGGATGTAGAAGGAAATGAGGACTTATGTATGGATTGTTATGACCGAAGTGAGTATGGCGGAAGCTCTTGGAAGGTTGCAGTCATGTCTTGTCGTGGTGACCTCAACTGGAGGAGGCTAGTTTATCAAGTGTACCTTATGTAATGGAAAGGAACTAGAAATTTTGATTTATGAATGAATATGGACTGTTGACTAATATGGACTTTTGAATGCCTATACAGTTTGTAACGCCCCTTTTTGGAAATCTTAATTTCATAGTAAATTCTTGTAATATTTTTTTATTCTAGAATCATCATCATAATTAAAATTGACTTAAATACCATTTGGAATAAAACCAAACTTATAAATCTTTGTAGTGAAAAACTTTCTTCAATTTAAAACGTAACCCTCGCCAAAAGCCAAGTTTAAAAGTCGTTTGCAATAGTTAGAAAAATCCATTACTAAACCAAAGAGCTAGAGTACCAAAAACAAATTGAAACCACTAGATATATCATATAAAATCTCTTAAAATTCTTTTCATTTAAAACTCTTTAACTCATGGTCAAATAGACTCAACATTTAACAACCCAGTTTTCCTTTATTAAAACGTGTCATTTTTATTTATATTTGAAAATCGTGTAAAATTTAAAACCTTTTCGTAGCAGAAGACTTTTCATTATTAAAACCCTTTAAAATGATAAATAGAATTCTTTTATGAAAAACCATTTATAAAACATAACGGAAGATAAATGAATAAAATAAAACATTTGAGAATGCGGTAAATAAAATTCCTTTCTTTTATGATACAATTACTCTACAAAATTCTTTACAAACTGTTTCCTTTTAAATCCTTTAGCCTAGCTAGCTACAAGATCTGCGTGTACAAATCCTTCATCAACTACACCTTAACCTATTCTCGAATGTACCTACATCACAAGAGTTAAAATATGAGCCTAAGGCTCAGTAAGCGATATAAAATGCACATGCTATGCAGCTTTTAAAATCCTTATGCAGTTTTTTGTTTTTTTTTTTTTTTTTCCTTTACCGTTATCTTCATTTTACTTTACCTTTATCTTAACTTGAATTTTAATGAACTTTAATTCTGCCTATGAACTCAGGCTATATGGTTGAACTTAGGCACTAGCTGTGAACTTGTATTATACTAGTGAACTTAGGCCAACATAGTGAACTTGAACTGCTAGTGGTGAACCTACACCATGATGGTGAACTCAAGCCATTGTCATGCACTTCTATTGTTTCCTTTCTGTTAACATCTGGGGAATGAGCCGTGAACTTAAGCCGACTCAAACTCTTCTTTTTTTGTTTATGTTTTCATTCGTTTAATTCATTTATTATATGTTTTACCTTTAATGATAAAATAAATATTCTTACAGCCCAAATAAAGGTAGTCTGCTTCAGGTGATCAGCCCTCGAGAACACCATACACTCAGTATGTATGAACATTCCTTATACTATTTTCTCAAAACCATGCATGAAAACCATTTTTCGTAACGTTTAGAAAATCATGATGAATGAATGCTCGTGAATGCGTACAATTCTATATCCTTCATTTAATCCTTAATGCATGATCAATATAAATCTTATAATACTCAAGGATGATCCATATCAAATCCTTAACTTAAATTTAATAAACACATCATCAAAAGAACTTAATTCTTATAAACACAATATCAAGCAGCAATACATCCTCAAAACATGATCACAACCTAATAATCTAGTAAATACAAGCTGCATACAAATCCTAACTCTTACAATGTAAGACCCCAAAAACCAAAACACATACACTATCATTCGTGTCCTTAAAGCATTTCTACACTTAAGTCCTTACTTTTTAAAACCTTCAAAACAATAAAACCTATTCATCAATAATTATCTCAATTTCTCAAACCTATAACTTGATACCATTATTCCTCATTTAACAATTTTAAACAACCAATACACACTCCTTTAGGTTAACCAATTGATCTCTATTCTCCACCTTTTTCTGAACTTCACTATTTATAATAATCTTACATATCAGACATTATAAATTCTTTGATCCACAGAGCATTCCACACAGCAGTAGTTAAATCTACTTATCTTCAACAATAATCATCAACAGAGAACAAATCAAAGTGTTAACCCCAATCCATCAGGGCAAGCAGTAAACAAACAGAGAACCATATCCAAGCAATAGGGTACTAATCCAAGCCTTAACAGAGAATAATATACTTCATCATATATTCTTTCATTAATACATCTCAGCAAAAACATCAACTATTAATCAGAAGCAGAAACTATGACAAATCAGAACATTCATCAATAATCTCCATAAAGTTCAAAGCATAAATCCTAACATCTCCCTTCTTTTTCTTTTAACATATATTAATCCATAATGTAATCGATAAAGAAAATAGAAATGAACTCCTTACTTGAAGAATCAGAAGAATTCGACATTGTGTTGATCTCCCTCTCCGTCTTCCTTCTTCTTCTTCTACTGCTTCTCCTTCTTCTTCTTCTTATCTCGGGCTCTCCCTCTCTCATTCTCCAGAAACTCTCTTTTCTCCTATCTTTCTCTTTTTCTCTCGGTTTCCCACAAGGTTCATAGCTCCTTCACTCTTCTCTCTGTCTTTCTCTTTTTCTTTCTTGAAAAAGCTTCTACCAGAAGCTTCCCTCAATCCGAAAAATATCCCACCTCTAACGTTTCACCTGCTACCACATGGAGGAGGAGGGACATGTGGAGGAATCCAGAAAGACATCGCCTTTGGATTTTCACGGAAGCCAGTTGAGTAGCTAGTCGATCATTGATTGACCAGGGCAACTTTTAAACTTCCAATATCGCATTTTCATGTGGAGCTGGTCGATCATTGGATCGCCTACCCAGCCGTGATCCAAGTCACCCAGATTACTGATCGATGATACTCGACCGATTAATCGACGGCCTCTGAAGAACCACCTCTGTAACATTCAGTAGTCGACCATATCTTAGATGCTCGACCACTTCGTCGACTGCAAAACTTAGATCCAATCTATAGTATGCTTTGGCTGATTCCTTTATCGTTGATCGATACCTTTCTTCACTCACACCTAATTGTTCATTTGATCAGCCCCTTCCATGCAGCAACCGTTCTCCTTAGCACCACTGCCATTTTTCCTTAACTTTACACTTCCTTTTTTAATTTGACAACTCCTCCACTGCTTCAACAACCTCTAAACCATAAACCACCTATTATTCAAACCAATAATCTTATAATAATTATTAAATCCCTATATCAATAATTATCACACGAATTATACCAACTTATTACATTTACTAAACTTATTTTCAAGGTATTATAATTCATAACAAAATCTGTCACGCCCCGGTTTTTATTTACTTTAAAAAAAATCGTGTAAAATTTAAAACTTTTTCTTTTATAAAATCAGAGTATTCCTTTTCTATAAAAACTCGAGCGTTAAAACCCATTACTTAAAACATTTATCAATTGTAGAAGAAATAATAAAATCATTTTCATAAAATGAGGGGAATTTAAAATAAAACATTAAAGAATATTAAATAGTTTACAAAACTCTTTTTCAATACTTGTCATTTAACTCTTTAGCCCAGCCAGCGACGAGATCCACCCTTGCAAATCCTTCATCAACTGTTTTTGACCTGTTCACTTGTTTTTCGTACGTACCTAAATCACAAGACCTAAACTAATGAGCCTGTTGCTCATTAAGTGAGAAAAGAAAACAAAAGGCAGATATGTTGCATGTTCACGCGATGCATTACAGAGAAGATCAGTATCTCATCTTTTAGTTTGGGGCGATGGATAAGTGAATTGATCTCGTGGCTTAACCTATGGTTCTGACGATGAACCACGCCAATTGGGGTGTCACCACAAGCCATACCCAGTCGTTTTGTTGAAGACGTTGGGGGTTTCAGAATGAGGAGCTTCCACATAGCTTAATCTCATCTCACCGCTCCCTATGTGGGAGTATACTACCTTATGGAAGTGTCACCAATCACCCGAACCCCCACCCACCTATTTACATATATTAATTATGTCATGCAATATGCCTATGAATACCTACAGTCCTATATGATCGTACAAATGTCTAATAACATATCATTAAAAGAACATATAACATGCAAATCCTAATTCTTGTGATGTAGGGTCCAAAGACCAAAACTTAGTAAGTATCAACTTACCTGGCGATCCATAATGCGTTTAGCACCTTAATCCTTCCCTCTTCTAAATACCTTTAAAACCATAACATTTATTCATTAATAATTATCCCACAGTCTCTGACTTACAATTTGATCCTAGACATATACATTACAATTCTATTGCATATTTCTTTTAACTTCTCCTAATTATCTCCTTCCTTAAACGACATATACATAACGACTCCAACCAAACAAAGATAATTCCAACAACAAAACCTAACCCCACCATTTATTTCATTTATTCATTATTTATAAACCAAGCAGTACCAACAAAAAGCATTATCTAACAGCTAATAGAACATAAGCCCTTAACCACACCTATCCGATTAGTAATAAAACAGGAAATCAAACAATCAACATAGCATTATCCATATTCTTCAACTTCCAATAACCATATCTTAACCAAGCATAACAATAATCAACATACCATTATTATTGTTCAACCACTAACATCTAGCACTTAACAAAAACCCAACAGTAACCATACTAAACAACTCGATAACCAACAGTGAGCAGTACCCATAAACAAAACAAAGAGCATTTATCCAAAATCCATAACACAGAGAAGGAAGTGTGCATTACCTAAAGCCTAACCAAGATGCCAGAATACCCAAGTGCACCACCCTTCCATTTTCATCTTTCCTTCTTTCATTCGGCCTTCCCACTACTGCGCACTGTCACCTTCTCATCCCAATATTCAACCATTACAACACAAAAAGTATAATAGACAAGTTACGAGCAATAGAAGAATTCATCACCTTCATAGCTTCCACTTCACCATTCACAGTTGCAGCACCCTTCAAAGAATTGCACTGGTTTGTTCAATCACACACACATTCCTTTACACTTACTAACCAAGCCGTTTCACAGCAGAAGTTAACTCACACACGTTCACAATTGCCAAAACTAAGTGGTTAGGAAGACCTACCTCTTATAAACAGAGGAACAGAGGGGAGAGAGAGAGCTGGCAACGTAGACAATGCAGAGGATAGCTGCAGGATAGATTGACCATTGTGCAAACCAATGGAGGGGAGGTCCATTGAAGAAACCCCACGTGGAAAGCTTCCAACTTACCAGGGGAGGAAGGGACATCTTGCAGGAAGACCTGGAGAGAGAGAGAGTTTTCTGATTTCTGCAAGAAATCATAGGAGAGAGAAGAATTTATAAAATGGGTTTCACAGATTTCAGACTTTTCGGACGTTACAAGGCGTCCTCGCTAGATTTCGGATGAGATCCATGCGTCCGAAAACTCATAAAATTCAATACAGATTCGTTTTCATAACGTCCGCGTCGTCCACGCCAGATTTCGGATGAGACCGAGGCATCCGAAATCTCATAGAATTGAATAAATATTCAAATTAACAACGATCGCGTCATCTGCTCCCATTTTCGGACGAGTCAGAGGCGTTCGAAAATGCATTGTACATATTGTCCTTAATTTCCTTACTTAGATTACTTTTCCAATATTTAACCTTATACTTTTTTAACATAATTGTTGCATAATATTTCAAAACATGACATGATATACATATATATTACTATCCAAATTTAATACATTGATTTACAGGAAAAAATTATTTTTAGGGTATTACATTCCTCCCACCTTATATAAATTTCGTCCTCGAAATTTGCTCAGTGTAATTATTCCTTTGATCAACAACTCAGAGTAACTTCTCGTGTCCTACTTTTACACGAATGTCCAAAAGATTATATCACTTTTAGTTTTTATATGGCACAAAAACTTAGCGGAAATTCCTATTTCACATCCAGGTCACCAAATTGCCAACTTCGTTTGTCATGAAAGAAAAACCTTTGTCCAATTTCTTTCTTTTCATCAGATAGTTTTTGTCAATTCACCATAACGCAGACAACTTTATCACCTTTTTAAGAACCTTACCCTCTAAAATCTCGTCCTCATTCATAAAATTCCACCTTTCTTCAGGTCACTTCCAATAAAATATAGCCTTGGGCAACCACTTCTGGATTCATAAGTCACAACATGACATTTGTTGACAAAAGAACCACTTTCATTTCTCTTAAAACATCACTTCGATCCGGTATGACATCTATCGAATTGATTTCCTTCATTACTCTACCATTAATTGAAACTAACATTCCTACACTGTCTAGTCATTTCGTCACTTGATTCTTACTCGACCAATATAATTTACTAAAACTTCATCCATTTGTACAATCACACTTAAATCCAATCCTTCAAACATAAGTTAGCATCTTTCAACATACTATACAATTTCATTCTTTAAGAATAAGAAATTCCTTTTTATCACCATGAACTCCTCATAGTGTGTTTTACCCTTAACTAACTCATTCTTCACTTTTCCAATTTCCATGATAACTAACAAAAGGTGAGAACAATCACCCTTCATCTCCACATTCGGTCCTAACAAAATGTATACATGACAATCCCTACCTTGTTTTTAACATACCACCGTACACCGTCCAATTTTACTGTCTCCAACCATTATTATCGTGAGGCATAAAATCTCAATTCACTTTTCCTATTCCTCTTGTTCCAACCATTTTTCCTACGTCCCAACTTAACCCAACAGGCAAGGATCACACTATCAAATTCCCAACGATCCGTTGCTAAAGATCCAAAACACTCTCCACATATCCTTAATAATTATGACCAAGTGGATAAACACTTGACTAATTAATTGTCATCCTTATAATTAAACTTAGTCACTAACTCTCAATGTTCTTCCTTTGCATAATAAGTCTACCCTTATCTAACTCCTGTAGCTTAGACGATCTTGTTAAAATGCAGAGTTTGTTTTCCACTTATCCACTTTCAAAAAAAATTTGGGCAAGGTCTCCCCTGTTTCTTACTCCGCCAAAGCTAATTCCTACACTCAAACCTAAGCAGTTCCAATATTGTCTATCTATTATCATTTCTATCATTCAATTCTATCAAAAGAATCACTATTGCTTGCATCAATTACAATCATCCAAGTACCATACCCTTTTAGTCTACAGTCAACTCTGTCAACCAATCGATATTTTCATCCTCGTCACTCGTAACTTCTTTAGTCTAATATTTTAAGGTACCCTGACCTTGATACCCCTTTCATCGCATGACAAAACGAACACTTACATAATTAGATAAGAAAAGAACTAATTGTCATACTTATAGTCAATGAAGTATTTCTCCGTCAAAGCTTGTGCTGGCAGGCAATATACATAATTGGTTTTAAAAACCCGGGATGCTCTGATACCAACTGTAACGCCCCTGTTTTTATTTACTTTAAAAAAATCATGTAAAATTTAAAATTTTTTCTTTTATAAAATCAGAGTATTCCTTTTCTATAAAAACACGAGCGTTAAAACTCCTTACTTAAAACATTTACCAATTGTAGAAGAAATAATAAAATCATTTTCATAAAACGCAAGCGGAATTTAAAATAAAGCATTAAAGAATATTAAATAGTTTATAAAACTCTTTTTCAATTACTTTTCATTTAACTCTTTAGCCCAGCCAGCCACAAGATCCACCCGTGCAAATCCTTCATCAACTGTCTTTGACCTATTCACTTGTTTCTCGTACGTACCTACATCACAAGACCTAAACTAAAGAACCTATTGCTCAGTAAGTGATAAAATAAAATGAAAGGCAGATATGATGAATGTTCACGCGATGCATTATAGAGGAGATCTGTATCTCATCTGTTAGTTTGCGGCGATGGATAAGTCAATTGATCTCGTGGCTTAACCTATGGTTCCGACGAGGAACCACGCCTATCAGGGTGTCACCACGAGCCATACCCAGTCATTTTGTTGAAGACGTTGGGGGTTTCAGAATGGGGTAAAGGTGAACCCTAGCTTCCGCATAGATAACTCTCATCTCACCGCTCCCTATGTGGGAGTATACTATCGTATGGAAGTGTCACCGATCACCCAAACCCCCACCCGCCTATTTACATATATTAATTATGTCATGCAATATGCCTATGAATACCTACAAACCTATATGATAATACAAATGTCTAATAACATATCATTAAAAGAACACATAACATGCAAATCCTAATTCTTGTGATGTAGGGTCCGAAGACCAAAACTCAATAAGTATCAACTTACCTGGTGATCCATAATGCATTCAGCACCTTAGTCCTTCCCTCTTCTGAATACCTTTAAAACCATAACATTTATTCATTAATAATTATCCCATGGTCTCTGACTTACAATTTGATCCTAGGCATATACATTACAATTCTATTTCATATTTCTCTTAACTTCTCATAATTATCTCCTTCCTTAAACGACATATACATAACGACTCCAACCAAACAAAGACTAATTCCAACAACAGAACCTAACCCCACCATTTATTTCATTTATTCATTATTTATAAACCAAGCAGTACCAACAGAAAGCATTATCTAACGGCTAATAAAACATAAGCCCTTAACCATACCTATCCGATTAGTAATAAAACAGGAAATCAAACAATCAACATAGCATTATCCATATTCTTCAACTTCCAATAACCATATCTTAACCAAGCATAACAATAATCAACATACCATTATTATTGTTCACCACTAACTTCTAACACTTAACAAAAACCCAACAGTAAGGATACTAAACAACCTGATAACCAACAATGAGTAGCACCCATAGACAAAACAAAGAGCATTTATCCAAAATCCATAACACAGAGAAGGAAGTGTGCATTACCTAAAGCCTAACCAAGATGCCAGAATACCCAAGTGCACCACCCTTCCATTTTCTTCTTTCCTTCTTTCATTAGGCCTTCCCACTACTTTGCACTGTCACCTTCTCATCCCAACATTCAACCATTACAACACTGAAAGTATAAAAGACAAGGTACAAGGTACGAGCAATAGAAGAATTCATCACCTCCATAGCTTCCACTTCACTATTCACAGTTGCAGCACCCTACAAACAATTGTACTGGTTTGTTCAATCACACACACATTCCTTTACACTTACTAACCAGGCCATTTCACAGTAGAAGTTCACTCACACACGTTTACAATTGCCAAAACTAAGTGCTCAGGAAGACCTATCTCTTGTAAAAGGAGGAACAGAGGGGGGAGAGAGAGCTAGCAATGCAGACAATGCAAAGGATAGCTGCAGGATAGACTGACCATTGTGCAAACCAATGGAGGGGAGGTTCATTGAAGAAATCCCACGTGGAAAGCTTCCAACTTACCAGGGGAGGAAGGGACGTCTTGCAGGAAGACCTAAAGAGAGAGAGAGTTTGCTGATTTCTACAAGAAATCGGGGGAGAGAGAAGAATTTATAAAATGGGTTTCGCAGATTTCAGACTTTTCGGAAGTTATAAGGTGTCCGCGCCAAATTTCGGACGAGATCCATGTGTCCGAAAACTTATAAAATTCAATACAGATTCGTTTTCACAATGTCCGCGCCATATTTTGGACGAGACCGAGGTGTCCGAAATCACATAGAATTGAATACATATTCAAATTAACAACGACCGCGTCATCTGCGCCCGTTTTCGGATGAGTCAGAGGCGTCCAAAAATGCGCTGTACATATTTTCCTTAATTTCTATACTTAGATTACTTTTCCAATATTTAACCTTATACTCTTTTAACATAATTTATGCGTAATATCTCGAAACATGACATGATACGCATATATATTACTATCCAAATTTAATACATCGATTAACGGTAAAAACATATTTTTGGGGTATTACATTATCACTCCAAAATCTCCGAAATTCACAATTATTATTATTCTTAGTCCAAGCTTATTTCTAGGTATTACACAACAACCTCCAAGTCTTCATCATGGCAGGCTCCCTCAACTTGTTTGTCCTCTATCTCACTTTCTTCCATTTCTTCCATACATACAATGCAAGGTTCATCTATAAGTCTAAGACTTAGCAAGTAATGCATGAGACCGTGAACTTGACATTTCGTGACATCATTTTATGTTTTTTCTTTCTTTCTTATCTTTCATCTCCTTCGAGTTTGAGTAGGCTAATCATTGAAACCATGGACACGACATCTACGAATCCTCTGTTAGCTACTGCGCACATCTGTGCACAGCGATCGGCGCCTGCTATATCTGCCCTGTCATCAAATGATGGCAAACTAACAGGTACAAAGCATCGTCATAACTTTTGGGGGAGATAGACACGAAATCTATCAACTCCTTCGTTACCTGCTGCGCATATCTATGCACAACAACCAACATCTACCGATCTACCCCATCATCAAACGGAAGCTAACTACGAGTTCATTCACCCCTTGGTTCCCATTTGGAAAAACTTGTCCTCAGTAACCATTTACATACATTTCATCATCTTTTATCTTGCTTAATGCAAACTCATGCTTGAACATATACATAATGCAGCATAGACATACCCTCAACATATGCAAATATTAAACAACAGCAACAACAAATCCTCAATGTATTTTCCGTCATAAACATAACCATCTGTCATCGATAAAAAATCCTCAATCTTCATCATTTGGTAAACATAAATAGTGCCTCAATAGAACATCATATCCTCAGATTGCCAAGAATAAAATAAATACAAGGCAAGATATTCTCAAGCCATCAGTACAAGCAGTAAGAAAAATAGAACCAACATCAATGACAAACAATAAACGGAATATCATTTTCCTACTGCTATAAAACTACAACTCAACATCATTTATTGTATAGCACAAAATAGAGCATCAAATCGTTGAGAGCCATTAAAACACAATAACCAAAACTACAATCCTTGAGTCTCATCGATATAACTGTAAGCACAAAAATGAACACAGCAAATAGCTACATATCCTCAAAAACCATTTCGTAAAAATAGTAACAAAACAGAAGCCAAACCTCCAAGCACCTTGCATTGTAGGCCAAGAGGCCAAAAACATGCAACATTACTTATAGTGAGTTTAAATGGGGAAACTATTCAAACATGGCAAAACATCCTTCTCATAGCTTTCCTCTCCGTCGCAAGCTTTGTCTCCATGTTAGATCTTCAAACAACATGCCCTCACAGACACTCGCCAATAAAATAGTGTGGCTCAACCATCTGTTTGCTCTTTTATATCCACGATTTTGTGCAGCGAGCTAGGCGCTCGAGTTCCAAACGATGCCGTAAAAGGGTCTTGTGGGAATGTTGCGCACCGTGGACCCTAACGCTAGTGGAAAGTGGCAATTTTCCATAGTTAATTCTTAGTCTAAATGACTATATTTCACTTAATTCACAGTACTGTCTGCTTCTGTGGACATGTACGCTCTCGCACCGCCCATGTCCATTTTGACTGGTAACCAAAATGACATCGTTTCCTTTAAATTCACAAGTAAAAATGATGATGTTCCGCCTAGCCTACACATTTTTCATTAGTCGAACAACTCTATTTGACTCACCCAACCAAATTTTTCCACCATATGGAATAAATCTGAGCCGCGGGAGCATCTTCCCTTTCATCCAACAGTCCACGTTTGCCACACTATTATATCCAATGGTCAGGCTTCCTCATGCCATAGAATCTTTCCATATCGCAAGAGCATCTTTCCCTTCATACAATGAGTCCTGTCTCGTCTCGCTTTTCCATCCAACAGCCAATGTTTTCCTCCGCCTAAACCAAACATTTATGAGGTTAGCCCCCTTTCCACAGCCACCATCCAATGACTATCTTTTCTCCTGCATTATTATTTGTACTAGTTTTCAAATCTTCCATCCTTTGCTCCCTTCTCCATACTTGACCTCAGCCATCCATGGTCCTCATCCAACGGCTGTTATCTGATCCATCCTTCCCTTAAATAATTCCTAAATTAAGTTATGTATTCATTCATTTAAACTTATACGTGCGCCTCTCCGTCCTTGATCTAAACCGTCCCTTATCCCCATCCAACGGCAATTATCCAATTTGTCCTTCCCTTAAGTAATTCCTTAGAATAATATGCTTATTAACTTAATCTTTCCCTAAAGAAATTCTTCATTAAAACATATAGTTCATTCACTTAAACTTTGGTATCAATATGTTACAACCCGAGCACTTAATATATACGTTTAAGACTTCTTGATATATTTCCACCAAATGAATAGTCGACATCGACAAGTGAACCTTTGATTCCGTTTGAAGTCTAAGGTACTTATTTCTCTATGAACATCACGTCCAAATCCATTCTTAGCTATTTTGCAATTAAATCCTTTTATCCTAGGAATGTCTCCTTTGATTTACAAATAGAAGTTCCCACTCCACAGTGATCATAATGCATGGCAAAATCTCTACTTCTAATCTTTCATCCTTTAGTTGATGACTTTTCCATGGCTAAAATATGGCTAATGGTCCTTCATTAGCCTGTAAATGACAGGGCCACAACCATTGCAGATTTTGCTTATTGTCTAGAAGCTGTATCAAAATGACTATTGTCAGTTGCGAAAGCCTAAGCTTCTGGGGCAGTCATGTTTGT
This sequence comes from Begonia loranthoides, assembly GCA_022433065.1. Classification (NCBI taxonomy): domain Eukaryota; kingdom Viridiplantae; phylum Streptophyta; class Magnoliopsida; order Cucurbitales; family Begoniaceae; genus Begonia; species Begonia loranthoides. Next base: position 30,938,585 of record CM039483.1, read on the forward strand.
GTCTACTGAGAATATTCTTAGTGAATATTCGCTCCCTTAAGCCTAAATCATCGATTCATCAACCACCACGTAGCCAGCTGGACATGTTTCCTTCCTCCTACAGATCCGACGGTTCTTGACTCATCTGCGTTTTCCATCCAATGGCCCTTGTTATGTATACTCTCCTAAATTGTTATCCACAGACATATGCACTTCTACGATCCTTATATGGTGGTTAATTTTCCATCCACTCATCATTCATTAAATCTGACAATTGATCCCTCTCTCGAAGGAATCTTTCCTTTCCATGGGAGCATCTTTCCCTTTCGCCATTCCCTTATTTGACGGTTAATGCTTTATGCATTCTTCTCATCCAACGACCAAGGTTCTACCGGCTACTTGCATCCTTTCCTCCCGCAGGTCAAGCCGTCAAATGACATTGTTCTTCTTCACAGTGGACCTCCATCAATTCACTCCGCGATTGAACTTAACATTTTCCACACAATCAACTCCCAAGTATTTTCTTCACCATGATCAATTCAACAAACCATGAAATATATTGAACTGCTATCTCAATTCCTAAGGTCATGACATCTTAAATCATCCTTTTTAATCCAATAAACTTTGAAATAATATATCTCATCAATAAATTCACCCAGATACATTATTGCATCATAAGAGACTAAAATAATTTATAAACTCGCCCAAATGGAATTTCGAGTGTTACACAATATGGTGCACCAGCGGAAGAGAATTGGAATAACCTATAAATATAGTGAAGAAAGATGATGGACAATCTTGGTTGACGAAGCGTTGAAGTTTTGATGAAGAATCCCTTGATGTTGATCAACCGGGTGAAGTATTAGAAAGCTAGGCGGTCGATCAAGAGGAAAACAACAAGGCAGAGATTGACCAAAATTGAATGATTTAGATAATCCGGGACTTCATGGTCAAGTGGGTGGTCGAGCGTCAACGACCATAACAAAGCAGTGGCAAGGCGATGCACGGTTGATCGATCGTCAATGTGAAACTGATCGGCTGGTTCTTCAATCTCCTTATTTGGTCGTAAAACTTAATATGGAAAGTCTGACTTTGGGATTCAATAACTCCCTCGTTTAAGAAGCTTTTGAGCTGGAATTCAGACCACGGCTACTTGGACGAATAAAGAAAAGATTGCTTCACTAAATCTGCTCATATTATAAGCTTGTCTGATTTTTTACTTAATGGAAACTTGGTTAATTAACTAAAGGATTATTTAATTAATTCTTCCTTTCTTCTTCTCCAAGCCATGATTTATTTTGGCAACTAATTTTTGTTGGTGCTCGGCCACTTGGATGGTTCCATGTAGAGATTTTCTTGGTCTCCAAGATTGGACACTTGGACTTTCCATAACAATTGCTCTCTGTTCTGTGGGCTTTTGACATAGCAAACGAACTCCAATTTTATGGATCCCACCCATTCTATAAATCTTAGGAAGCCAACTACAATCTTCATGCAACACTCTTTTTGAAATAACGTCGTTTTGAATTTTAGAATAGTCACGGAGGCTAGGAAGTGTGTAGTTTTGGAAACTCCTTCAAATATTCTATGTTTGAACTTGAACTTTCACTTGTGTTGATCTTGAATACCTCCATGATAATTTTGGAAGTCTGATTAATGATGGCATGGACTTGTAGTCCATCATCCTCTTGAGGTTGAAAAGTATTCGACTTCGAATCATATATTGTTCCACCGTAATCTTTATTACCATAAAAAGAGGAATCATCATGTGCTATCAACATAGCAATATTCTCAATATCTTCATGATTGTAATAAGGAAAAAAATCTTCTTTGTAGTAGGTTGATGATATTAAGATTTCCATAAACCTCTTCTTATGCTTGAACAATAACCCGGATAATAGATTCTCATTCCTTGTCTTCAAGTTAGCAATAATGTAGACCATAATAATAGTTACCACAAATAAAAAGTTAATAACACCTTTAAGTATATGTGGTCATAGAGTAATCACTTCATAATTTTTTTCCATAAGATAGAGAGATGTGTCATGGACTTTGAGATTTGCATCGACTTTAAAATCTCCATGAATGAAATAAGGAAACAATCATTATATGATGTGGTAGGCCAATAATAGTAAGATATTCACAAACTATCTCCCATATTTGAATAATAGTTTAGGAATATCGTGGATACCCCTTTGTAATTCCATAATTTTCATAAATATTTTCATGAGAATACCTTTGAGTATATCTAACCAAAGAGTAATGGTTTCATAAAATCTTGCGTTACTTTTTCTTGACATGCCTTAGTAGGAACCCAAAAAGTACTTTCCTTATGAGTGATTTTCGAATTCCATAAGTTGCCATACCAAGCTTGCCATCCTTGGAAACACAATCTTTGAAATGGTGTATTAGCCACTATTTTCAGCTTTCCCTTTTTGCACTTAATCATATAAGGAAAATAATCCAGCAATTTATTCTTCAACAATAATGCACAAATTGGTAAGTATTTTTTGAAACCATGAAATGAACAATTGCCAAACTTGACAAAATCTTCATGACCCTTATTTCCATAAAAGTGTTGCCCATGTGTCCAATCAATATCAGCACATAACAAAATTTTTCTTAAGATGCAATAGGTTCTTCTAGTTGCAAAATAGTAATCCAATTCAACAAAATCAACATTATGCATATTGCCATAAGTGTCTTTCCATAGAATCAATGTAATGTCTTCATGCAATAGTAAAGTTGTCTACTAGATGCCATAGGTTTCCATAATCCGAAAATAGTAATAAAATCCACCACCAAGATTTATCAATAACAACCTTCTTTTTCGACCAATATGCATATTTACAAATGAATTTCCACCAAGATTAAAGAGAACAATATTACCCTCAAGATTGCCATATCCACATATCATACCATTAACACAAGAAGCTTTAATCCATCCAACTCTAAAAATTGAAGTATTCAATTTATCCATCAGCACATACCTCCTTGTTTCAAGTATAACAATTTTCATCTGATGTCCTTTTATTGTAGCATAATCGTTTGTAGGATGCTTAGGTCAAATTGGTGCTAGTTTGTTCCTCCTTCTACTATCTTTGAATGCATAAAAATTAGGAAGGTAATTAGGATATTCATTATGTGCATGCCATGGTGATTCCAAAAGAAGATTACTTGTACTTGCCATATCACAAATCAATATATTAGTAGAACTTTCATAAGAAAAATCAGTCAAAGTTTGGTTTACCTTAATGTCTTCTTTGTCATTCAACCAACTCAAACTTTCTTTAAAATCCATGGAAGGCATATATGTGCAATTTCTTTCATCTCTACTTAACGAACATACCTTTTTTATGTTTAAACTTACTTTGGCTATGAACATTTTGGTCCTTGTCAATGTTCCACCAAAGTTTGTAAGTAATACCATGCAACCATAATTTCCAGCTAAGCCCTTTAATCGAAATCATAGAAGCCATGTTAGCACAAATCTTTTCATCAATGATTAAAGAGAAAACTTTGTTCTTGTTGGAGCATTGGATATAGAAAATTTGATCCTTTTGACAATCCGCTTCTTGAGTAAGAGTTAGAGCACCTTGAGATTGTGTGTCAGAGGGTTCCCTTTGAATACAATCCTCTTTTGGTTGCTTTTCTTTAATTTTCTCCTTTGCCCCAAGAGTTTCTTCTAAATCATGATTGTCGGTTTGCAAGGTAGAGAGGCATTGTGGTTCTTGTTTTTTGGCTAAAGTATCACTCATGTCGTCTAGTATTTGAATTGCCTTTCTCAAAAAGGGTTGCATGTGCTCAGATTGTTGCCCCTTGGAAGATTTCAAATCATACCTTGGAATCAGTGGTGGTGAGGATGGAGCATAGTTTTGTCTCAAAAATTTCTTCATTGAACTGCACGTTTTGATGTCTTTTTCACCGTTTTTTTGTAGGCAATCAATTTATTCCACCATCTAGAAGTTCTTCCTTTAAGCTTTGAAGAAATAACTTTTACCAAGATCTCCTCCAAAAAAATAGCTCTTTGCAAAAAAATTTTGAACTTCATCTTCCAAATCCCAATAATCTTTGGCATAGTCTGAACCACTAAAAATTGGGATAGATGATTGTAAATCTTCCTCATCCAAAATATAGTTCATTGAGTAGCTTCGTTCCCTCATCATTGTGTTAAAAAAAAAGATATCATAAATTAGTAGAAATTTGAGCTCTGATATTAAATGATGCACCAACGGAAGGGAATAGGAATAACTTGTAAATATAGTAAAGAAAGATGATGGACAATCTTTGTTGATGAAGGGTTGAAGTGTGGATGAAAAATCCCTTGATGTTGATCAACCGGGTGAAATATTAGAAAGCAGGGTGGTCGATCAAGAATAAAACAACAAGGCAGAGATCAGCTGGAATTTAAGGATTTAGATCATTTGGGACTTTGCAGTCGAGTGTCAATGACCAGAAAAAAGGCATTGGATCGGCCGGTCGATCATCAATGTGAAGTTGATCGATCGGATCTTCAATTTCCTTATTTGGCCATAAAACATAATATGGAGAGTTTAACTTTGGGATACAATAACTCCCTTGTTTTAGAAGCTTTTGAGCTGGAATTCAGACCATGCCTACTTGAATGAATAAAGAAAAGATCCCTTTAAGAATAATAGAAATATCTGCCACAAATTAGTAAATATGCTTGAGAGAACTCGGATCGCTAGAAATAGAAGATAGTTGGGATGAATGCTCCCGTATGGATGGTTTGTCGCTGAAACGCCTTTGGAAAGTTTGACACCTCTTCACACAACCTTTCTCCAAGGATGAAGAACACGGATTCCAATAAGAAAACTCACCCAACTTATAAGTGAGCTCAATCTTGTGATGTGACGCACATAAGAGTAACGCCAAAGGGGAAGAATCACTCCAATTTCAAAATAAGCAAAAGTTTTTCTATTATCAATCTTCACTATCACAAAACAATTAGATAGGGTGGCTTTACATAGCCAATCACAATTAGATAGGGTGGCTTTATATATATATATATATATATATACAAAAAGGAACACAACATTTATTAGGGTGTTATGGAAGCAATACAAAATGTAGAGAGTAAATCAAATGTACTTAGCAAGACACAAAAACAATATTCCACATTATCTTTAAAATTATTAACAGGAAGTCTACATGCTAACTAATCACAATTTATGTATATTGGTTAACAAGGGGGTATGTGGGTTAGGGGAATTCAGAGAATGCTCAAGCCTGGAATGGAAATCTAAACCAACAAATCTTAATAAATGGCAGTCATAACAACACCCACAAACTTCCAATCTAATCCCAAACTTCCAACATTCTACTATAAGGAAGGTTTAGATTTAACAGTCCTTGATATCATAAGCAGAACAATTGTTTACAGTACACCAAAAATCCAGATTTACATACCCAACAACATTCAGTTTTAGTAGTCCATAATATCCATATTTAACAACAAGAATGTAAAGTAGTAACCCTATCAGATTATTGCTATCATTCTTAGCCAAATTATTATACCAACAAAAGCATTCATCTTCGTCGACAAAGTAGGGATTATGCACAACATGTATTTCAACTCCCATATGAACAGTTTTTCCATTCAATAATGTACAACATAACTTAACAAGTCAACAACGTCCAGATTTAGCAGTTCACATTTGTTGCAACAACAATCAAAACAATCCAAAACCGTGATGTAGGGCCTCCTAAGGCCAACCACATCATTCCAATTCTTACCTCAATGTTCAGCAGCAACCGAGATTGAAACTTCAACACCGTAGAACACCACATTAGTCAGCTCTTCACAGCAAAAATCCCAGCGTAGAAGCACTATAACACCAACTGGATCCAGATTTTCTTTCTACCCAACTCACAAAGTGTTTCACACACACAAAGAAAAATGTAACACTCACCTCACACTTCTCGGCTTGCAGAGTAGGAATCCAGACGTAGCCCCCCTCCCATGCCCACATCTTATAGACGGAATGGGGAGAGAGAGAGAGAGAGAGAGAGAGAGAGAGAGAGAGAGAGAGAGAGCAAAGCAGAGGGAGCAGAGGATAACCTGCCGGAGGAAATGACAGTCATCCACACAAAGGGGAGAGGTCCTGTAACATCCCGCATTTTCATTTAACTTTAAAATGCGTAAAATTCAAAACTTTCTTTTCGTAAAACATCAGAGTCTTTTTCTTTGTAAAACTCAATCGTTAAAACTCTTTACTTTCACCTTTACTCTTTACTTTCATCTTTATTCTTTACTTTCATCTTTATCAATTTGAGCATAAATAATTAAAATCATTTGTATGAAATGCAGCGGAAGAAAAACAAAACCTTTAAAGAGTAATTAATAAATTAAAAAACCCTTTTTCATTTCTTTCCGTTTAACTCTTTAGCCCAGCCAGCCCCAAGATCCACCCGTGCAAATCCTTCATCAACTGTCTTTAACCTATTCATCTGTTGCTCGTTCATACCTACATCACAAGACCTAATTAATGAGCTTAATGCTCAGCAAGTGATAAAGTGAAGTGCAAATGATATGCATGATCATACGATGTAATTTAACTCAGGAGTACATACATGACAAACACCGTGGGGCTATGAGGAAGAATTGGCCAAGTAATTACATATAAACATATCATGGTCTTCCTCATGCCGTATGTACTTTTTGTTCCAAGAACGTTGGGGATTTCAGAACGGGTAAAGGTGAACCCTTGCTTCCACGTAGCTATTGTATGGAAGTGTCACCGATCACCCGAACCCCCACACGCCTATTTACATAGATTATTATGTCATACGCTATGCACATGAGTTCATACAATCCTATATGCAATAAATGGCTAAGAAATATATCATTAAAAGAACCTAAATCTAGTAAACACACAACATACAATCCTAATTCTTGTGATGTAGGGTCCGAAGACCAACGCACAGTAAGTATCACTTATCTGGCGTCCATAACGCGTATCTGTTTCTTTTCTTCTCTTTGTACCTTTAAAACCATAAGAACTATGCATTAATAACAATCCCCTAAACTTTAATGCTTCATTAATTCCATTTTCATGCCCTAATAACACAATACTAATTTCATGACTTTCATGACTTTAAGATATATAACATAATAGTATTAACCTACAATGTTGTTCATTCCATCAATGTGTCATGATAAATTAACATTACAAATTCGAATAATATTTTATCATGAATCCATGTTTCCCATATTAGAATAGTGAACCATTTAATGCCTATGGTACATGAAATTATTGATGAATACATAAATAAGTCATCTTCATATTTCCTTAAGCATTCGAGACTTATAACCAATAATAACGTACAAAACATTACTCACTTTCTGCAATTTAACCAATAATCTCATTCCATCATTATAAGATAATCCTCTCTTACACCAATACAGCCACACTCATAGCAATATTAGATTTCCAAATCGTAACTTAGTGGCAGAAACCAATATCAACTATTACTTCACAATAACAATCCCAACAACAATTAACAATCGTTCAACTTACCATTTAATAGACAACTACAACAAGGCCAATCCAATATCCAAATAGTTACTATCCAACATAGGCATATAATCAGATTATGCATCAATAAAACCCATCACAGAAAACAACAGAAAACATACCAAGTATACAGAACTTCTCCGTTAATATCCTTCTCCTATCAAAACTAAATCAACGGACAACAAATTCCCAATCCAACATCAGGGCACATATCTCATTACTGAATATACAACATACAGAATCATCACTTCCACAACATTTACCACCCATCAATTCCTTCCAACATATCCAGCCCAACCCTTAAGACAGAATAGGAAAGAGCAAAATACCTGCAGACCCAAGGCACGAGAGCACCTGTCTTCTCTACCTTCACGCTGAAGATAAAAGCTCCCTGTCACCTTCTCCTTTTCTGCCTACAAGCATTCTCGGCTCTCCCTTCACAGAGAGCACACCCGAGCTGTCCACACCAAAATACCCGAGAGAAACAAAATACCAAACATGTCTTTGTTACCTGAACTAATAGCCGAGAGACGCACACCGCTGGACAAGCATAGGATGGAGGTCCAACCTGTGTACGCTACGTAGAAGCCAATTGGAAGACTTATATCGTGCTAGCAAAATTATTGAACAACTCAGCTCAATTAGTGGACCAACACAATCGGACCAACATCCAGCGAACCGAACCGAAGCCCTCCTACCATCACCAATTCGTCACTGTCTGAAGCAACTCACAGCCACAATCCAGCCTTCAAGTTCGTCCAAGGCAGGATACAGGGGAACAAATCAAAAATTGACAGAACACTCACCTCGACGGAGCTTCGTTGATTCAACCCGTGAGCTCGCGGGACTCCGTCGACAGACACTGCAGCCCGCAGTCAACCCAAAAGCCCACCTCGTCGCCGGCGATTGACCGTCTGTCAAACGTCGCCCTGTCACCAAAGATCGTCGCCCGTCACTCACGTCGCCCGATCTCCTCGGTCACTCGCTCCCTTGCTAACTCTCTCTCTCTCTCTTTCTCTCTCTCTCTCTTCATTTAAATGGCCGAAGGCCATTGGGGTAATTTAACCCAAACCTAATTCATGTTAATTGGTAGTCCAAAGTGTTGAAACCATTTCCTTTAATTTTTAGCATAAATCCTTCCCCAAATCCTTAAATCTCACTTAATCTTTACATCCCACTTTATTTAATTTCACATTATAAAACATTGATTATGGCATAGTAATATCCCGATAATTTATTTGACAAATTTAAATATCCACAATTATTTTCTACTTTATCATTTTAAATTCCGATCTAAAAATTTGGGATATTACAGGTCCACTGCCAGGAAGCCACTTGGAAAGCTTCCACATCTTCAGGGGAGAGAAGACGTGCTGTAGGGGAGGCAGGGGGAGATATAAATCGCAGGGAGAAATGAAAATGGGGGAGAGAGATTGTCTAGAAATTTTGGGTTTTTTGGTTTAAATCGACCCTTTCAGACGAGAGAAGTAATTTGTGCCTCGTCTGCATTCGTCCAAATTGCGGGTTTGGATGAAGAAAAGCATCCACAGAATTCATTTGCATTCGTCCAAAACTGTCTAGAAATTGGACAGATTCAAAATCTTTGTGTTCGCAATCATCTGAATGCGTCCACATTCATCTAAATAACGTTTTTGGACGATAGAAGGCGTCCTCACCATTCATCTGCGGCATCCAAAACTCAGCAGTTATACATTTTCCATTAAATCTAACGCTTCAATTATTTCCCAATAACAACCCCATATTACCCCTAAAATAAATTAAAGCGTACTGTCATGCAATCATGATATATGCATATATTAATTATTCTAAATTAATACACCGACTGAACGAGGAAAATATTTTTGGGGTATTACAATTGAACTTAACTATTGATGAATGGTGAATGAAATGTTGAAACTGTTGGATGATGAACGGACCATTAAAACTGTTTAAAATTTATGAAACTCAATTCGATCTATGAATCAACCGTTCTTGGACACCTATTATGAACTATTACGCTATGAAAAAAAAAAAGAAAAATGTAATAAAGACTTTTGTTGTTCAAGTAATATAATTGAGGTACACTAGGGTGTTACAAATATGGTATCAGAGCCTCTGATTCTATAAACTCTGTGACAAGCCAAACAACAAACCAAGAGGGTTTCACTAATTGTAAGTATAAATTCAGAGAAAAATTTATTATATATTTCTATATTCTTATATATGAACACGAGATTAAAAAAATATTGCACAAAGGCAAAGGCAAGCAGAAGAAAGAAAGGATACTGTTAACCATTTTACCAATTTCTTTGAACGTTAATTTCAGTATATCGAAAGATATATAGGACAAGGAAATCCTCATGCAACCACTTGTTCAAGTTGCAATAGATTCATGCAACTTAGACCACCCCATTTCAATGGGAATACCTAAAATCGAAGCCATGTTGAAGAATGGATTTAAATATTAGAAAATATGTTTGAATTTGCAAAGATTGAGGAAGAATAAAATGTCTCATGTGCTATTTATATGTTAGCCAATGATGCTCAACATTGGTGGGATACGACAAAAACTATTTATAATGCCAGAGAGATGTCCTGGGAACTATTTAAGGAAGTGTTTTACAAAAAATATTTTACTTGAATTGTTAGAACAAGTAAATTGGTAGAATTTGTTCAACTCAAACAAATGGGATCGGTGGTGGAGTATGTTCATAAATTTGAATTCCTATCTCGTTATGGTACACCTTTAATAAGTACCATCAGTTTATAAAGGGCCTCCAGGCTAAAATTTGCAAAGGAGTAAAAATACCTAGTATACAAGCTGTAACTTATTCTGCAATAATAACCAAAGCTCTTAAAGTAGAAGAAGCCAAAGTTTATTACATCAAACAAAAGAATTTGGGCCAATCTAGCATTGGTGGCTCAAAGAGACCTATTCAAGGAGAAACAATAACAGATCTCAGTCAAAACAATGCCCAAAATGAAAAAAAAAATTATTTTGGGGAATGTCAATTGGGAACAAAGCAATGTATTAAGTGGAAGGAGGAGCAACATTTAGCTCGGGACTACCCAAAACTAATCAATGAACATAGAATAACTAATGCACGAGTTTTTGCATTCATTGAATCTGATGAGGTGGACAATCCTGCTGGGGTGTTAAGTATTGTTTTTGTTGGTAATATGACAGCTTATACATTAATAGACTCAGGAGCTAAGTATTCATTTGCATCCACCGTGTTTAGTAATAAACTGATATTTTTTCCAATTCCAATTCCTGATGCATAAGTACTATTCTAATACCAATTCTTGATGCATCACAATTAATTTCAAATGCTTTACAAAAGTTTTGTAAAACTTGCAAATATGACTTTATTAGTTTTTGTTTTTTTACTTTTTCAAATACCATCACTTGCTCTTCTCCCCATTTTAATCTTATATTCTTCTTGATGACCTAGGTAAGGAAATCAACAATTGTAGTAAAGTTCTTCTTGAACCTCCAATGAAAACTATATAGTGCATGAAAACTTCTAACTTACCCTACACCTATAAGTACTCTTGCACAGCATAAATTTTTATTCATCAACCTCATCCCTTTGCACTCACAAAAAATTCTAAGAAAACAACTTGTAGGTGCAAAAAGTACACTTCTCAAGGTTAGCAAACAATATTTTTTCTTAATATAGAAAGATAGAATTTAAATGAATTTTATTATCCTCCAAGTTTTTGTTATAAAAAAGTACATAATCAAAGCAAACAATAACAAATTTTCAAAGAAATGCATCCAAAACATGATTCACTAAACACATAAAAGTACTTGGTGCATTAGTTAATCGAAAGGAAATAAATAGTCACTCATATAATCCATATATAGTTTTGAATATAGTTTTTCATTCATCTCCTTCTTTCATTCTTATTTGATAATAACCCCTTCTCCAATACATTTATGAAATAACACATATACCATGCAATTCATTTAACATATCATCTAAGTGAGGAATAGGAAAATGATATGTCATCGTGATGTTGTTGATAGCTCGAAAATCAACACACATTTGCCATGTTCTATCTTTCATAGGTTCTAGTAGCATATGAACTACACAAGGACTCATGTTTTTTCTCACATTCTAACATCCTATAAATTTTTACCATGTAAAAATTTTCTTTCCTTTAAAACACTCGTGAGGGAAAACTAGAATAACAAACAGTGGAAGTCTTTATCATATAAAATATTACAAACTAATAGTTTAAAAGCTATTAAATAAACACAAATAAAACATTAACTTAAAACTGTTTGAAGTCATTATACACTTCAAAACTTTTAAAACATTTAAATATGTTTATTCCATTTGCATGAGCCATAACCCCCAAGGACAATGTCACCAATAGTACAAACGCCCAACCAGGCAATACTCCATCAGCTACGTCCTTTATCAGCTTTATCCAATCGTTGACTCCTTACCTATATCACAGGACCTAACTACAAGCCCAAAGCTCAAGAAGCGGTATAAACGTAAAACATGAAATACATATACAACTTCTGTAACATTGTATACATTTTTCTATTTTGCTTATATGTTACTGTTCTTGTTGTAATACCCCAATTTTCATAACATAATTAATAGAGATAATTGAGATTTATTTGATAAGAAAATTGATTGGGGGAATATTTGGATAATTATTTTTGAAAGCCAAATTGAAGAATTTCAATTGAACCGATAATTATCATCATGCAATATTCAGATAAAAGAAAATTTGAATTGAGATGAAAATAATTAAATGAAGAATTTAATTATTTAAGAAATGAAGAATTTATTTAAATGGAAGAAAAATTAAATGGTGAAGGAGTTGAACCGGTTCAGCTTGTGAACCGGTTCAGGGCTAGTCTAAGGTTAAAAGAGAAATCAAATGAGGGGGGGAATTTATTTTGGCCTATGGCCCTCGCGACGAACAGAAGAAAGCAGAGGGAGAGAAGACGATGGACCGAGAGGGAATCGTGAGAGGTGATGGCTACGGCTCCGGACTGGGGGAAGGCTCGTGTTTGGTCGAGATTCTTCACGGTCGCAGGGTTTAGTTCGACGTGTGGGCGGTGCGGCGATCGCAGGACTAGGGCACGGATTTGGATTTGGATATCCGCGTGTTGATTTTGGTGATACGAAATCGTCGGTGGAGGTAACTAGATAGTCTGTGTTTAGTGTTCTTCTTCCTGGCTTCTGGTTATGGTTGATTTGGCGTCCGTAGAGGCAATTTGGCGATGAGATAGTGAGGCTGGAGCAGGCGATCGGTTCAAGTCCGAGGCTGTTAGTCCACAGATGAACCGATTTGTTTCTTCTCCCGAAACGATAGCAACTTTCTACATGGAGATTGAGCAATGGACCACTTATGTCGATTTGGGTGATTCTTCCATCAGCCTGGCGTCCATGGGGTCTTCTGTCTATAAATCATGACAGATTGGAAGCTGGCTGTGAGACTGGAAGCTAGCTGTGAAGAGAAGGAATGAGATAGTGAAGGAGTGCCGAAGGATGATGATGGTGAAGTGGTGGTGATGAAATGTGAAGGTGCGAGTGAATGGTTTTGAGGTTCTACTCTCGGGTCTACTAGTAATGGACTTCCCCTGTTCCTTGAATTATTTTCTGGTTGATGAATATGTTATTAAAGCTGCTCTACTATGGGTTATTACATTAGCTTCTTGACGTGCAGTATTGGTGCTTGAAATGGTTCCTGGTGTTGGACATTCGTACATCTTATAAACTGGATGTTCATGGTTTAAATTCTATTATGTTAATGGGTAATCTGTAAAAGGAATAATCTGTTGATGAGCTGCTCTTGGGTTTGGTGTATTGTTCTGTTGTATTCACAGGAATTGTGGGTTGTTCTGGATTTCTTTTTGTTGTCTGCTAGATGATTTGTTGGAAAACAAAATATGTTGCTTCTCATAATGATATTGATGGCTTATAGTGATATGTTGTATGCCATTTTTCGTAATTTGGACCTTGTCTGTTGGATGGGTGTTGGTCTGCTACTCACATATTAATAATGGATTTGTGGTTCAGATATTAATAGGTTGCTTAGTGAATGGAAGCTTAACTATTAGTTAGGATTATTTGTTTGTTCTCTATTGGTTGTTGTGGATGTAAAGACTTAACTATTGTTGTATGGAATGCTCTTCGTTGGTTATTCGGAAGCATGAATATGTTGACATTGGTTTTGGTTGCTAGAGATATTATGCATGCATGTCAGATTAGATTCATGTACTGTGAGAATTACGTTAAGTGCTCTACACGTTATTACATGCTCTATACATTTGGATTATTCTTGGTTAAACTGTATAGATAGTGTACATGTGAAATATATAGAATTTAGTTGGTTTAAATTCAGTTTATCATCGTACAACTATATACTAGAAAATGGATTGTTGGACATAGAAACATGTTGGATTTGTATTCTGGATTAGTTGTTGAATGTTTACTGCTGCGATTGATTTCAGATTAGCTTCTAGTTGTTTGTCTGGATGATTTATCTACAGCCTTTCTAATTTGATAAAAAAGATAAATAAATGTGCTATGTTGGTTATCATTTGGATAAAATGAATTAAATGGTTCTCTACTCTGCTATAGAAAATATGGTTTTGTGATAAAATACTATTCAGTTTTATAAAGTAAATTCTCTTTATTATCAGATTACATTGATGGAATGAGCAACTATTGTTAGTTATTGTTATTTTCGATGCGCATGTTGAGTTACTAAAATGGTTATTGCAAGGTTGCTAAGTAACTAAGTTGACTAATGAGAATTGTTAAGCATTGAGGTTTATGAAGATTCAGTGGTCAATAATTATTAGTTAATTAGTCGATGAAAATAATTAGATGAAAAATGTGAAATGAACTAACAGAATAATGATATAAAAGTTAAGGTTTATAATGGGTAAATATATTAATAAATAAATATTAATTATTTTGAAGGCATTAACGAGAAAAGAATAGAATGTCAAACGCGCCACGAACTGCAGATAAGTCATACTCATGTGCTTTGGTCCTTAGGGTCCAACATCGTAAGAATAGGAGTTGCATGTTTCGGTGTTATTTTAAATAGCATGTTTCGGTGTTTGCAGTTTTAAATAGCATGTTTCGTTGTTTACTATTTTTATAAGCATGTCTACAATTTATAAGCATGATCTATGAATTGTATATTGGTTGTTTTATTAAATTACTCTAATAGAGAATGTATGCATTCACGAGCATCATACATCATAATTTTCAAAAGATATGAAAAAGTTTTCCATGCATACTTTTGAAAAGGAAACAAAGAAGAGACAAAATGCTACGAAATGTTAAAAAGGATACAAAGAAAAACGAAATGGTATGAAACGTAAAGAAATGAACGTAAGTGGGTGTGACGAGATGTGAGGTTGGGTTGGCCGCCCCTCCTCGTCAAGTTTAGACATCTCTAACACTTTCAAGATAAAGAAAAATATAAATGGTGTTGTCTGGAAATGTAAGGTTGAGTTGGCTGCTCCTCCTCGTCAAGTTTAAACATTTCCAATGCCTTTCAACATTAATACAACGATAAACATAACAGGGTTGCCTGGAAATGTGAGGTTGAGTTAGCCGCTCCTCGTCGTCAACATAGCACCGGTTTAAAAGACAGTAATAAAATAATGGTTTAAAATATTGGTTTATTTTATTCTTAAAACCATTATTAAAACAGTAATAAAATAATGGTTTAAAACAGGTGTAACACCTGTCTTTTACTGTTATTTATTTGTTTATGCACCGGGCGTATCCAACTAGACCACAAAAACCATATTTACTTATCTTTGGTTTCTATGCGAGGAGTAACCAACTGGACCACAAAAATAACTATTTACGTATATTTCGTTTAATTCTGTTACTGTTACATTTTCATTTATTTCGAGTTACCCATCCAAGTGTTAAAGATGTCAACTTAACAACGTAGCGCAGTTTATACACAAGGCGGCCATCCCGTGGCACACACCTAGTTGACCAACTCAAGAACCCACATCCCTAACCACCTATTTACGTTTATTCACTTTAGTATACTTTAGGATTCCAAGTCTTAAGGTTGTTGTGCGCATACAATCCTATCTAACGTGTTCCTCGATCATGTCCTCAAAACGTGATTCATTCCTAACTAAGGAACTGAATCTAAATCTAATAAACATAATATTCAAACAATCAAACAAACAAACAAATCCTAATTCCCATGATGTAGGCACTTTTAGACAAAACACATGCAGTACCACTTACTTGGAGTCTTTAGCTTTAACGAGTTTAGCACTTAAAGTTGTCCTTTTTTCAAAAACATATTCATCAATAACAATGGTTTATCAATCACAACTTCAAATAAAAAAAATCACCAATCTTAACTTGAAAGATTGATTTCCCTAATAATGCATAGTTCTTCCTCACATGTCCAATAGGATAACGCATCAACCAATGGCATATAATTTCTAAACCCGTCCAACAATTCATCTTAGTAGGTTATTCCAACAGTGACAAAAGCATAGTTTCCCAATCACAAAACATGGCTCACATTCAAAACCAATATCCTTAACAAGTTCAATTCATTTATCATGCAGACAGCAAACTTAAGTCTAACCTCAAATCCAATAACATAATATTCCTATTACAGTAAATACAACCAAGGTCATAACAATTCCAACAACTATGGTTTTAACCCAACAATTGATCTAATACTTTCATGAATATCCTCTTTCAATTCATTTAGCAACAATTTATGCAATGGCTAACCAATTGTCAACTTAGTAACCAAGCGTAATATTCCAAGGCAATAATTCATTTTCTCCTTTTTACCAATCAGAATAGTTAACCAACATATTTTCATTAGCCTCATGCAGTAATTACCTCAATATATTTCCCACTTGCAATAATAGAAATTATGAAATCTTATACGCAGTAACCAACAGACAACATTCTATAATCAACAGATAACCTTGCAGAAATAAAACCTTTAAACTCTAACAAAACATTGGAAGAGTGTCTGTTACATGATGCACCCACGCAACAGTGAAGCCAGAGAATAAAACTCTTTCCTTTCATCAAAACCTGCTTGGCTCACCAGAATTCTTCCCTCACAAAAACCAAAAATCCAGAGGCACCAGCCACTTTCTTCTCAAAATTTCTTAAATATAACTCATAGTTCCTCATGATTTTCCAGAACTCAAGAGACTTCAAACCTCAGCCTCACAATCTCAAAATTTCAGAGCTTTGACTTCACAGTTTCTCTTCCTCCTCAGACGCTCTCTCGATTTTCTTCTTTGTCTAAACTCCCTCCAAAATCTCACTTTACAGCAGCTCCTCGCTCAAACACTCTCTCTCACAAACCTTCTCGGCCTTTCACTCCAAACTTTCATCAAGAATAATGCAACCTCTTCTATCTCAATTGATAGGCCACAAACCATGACCTTCAACCATCCACTGAAGATGCAAAGCCAAAGGATGCAGTCCTTTCATCATCCAGATGGTTCACGGCCAATCAAGAAGGTTCCAGGCGATGACATTTCAAGGCAACTATCTCGATCACTGGTCGATCATTTTCTCTTTGGACGATCGACCGCCAAACACATTCATCGACCACCAACCACAGACGTCAGTTGATCGTTTCCCATAGTGGACGATTGACCACCACTAAATCGATCAACCGTAAAATCTTATTTCCTAATTCACAGGTCTATCATGCCGGTTGATCAAATCCTTTGGATGATCAACCAACAATATTTCCACAATATTGTTTGATAAAAATGCAGGTCTCTTGATTCTTTTAGTGAGTGATCAACCACCATTTTCCTTTCAATCGACCGCTAATACATTTTTACAACTTAGTGAATTACAGGTTATTCATAAATCCTTTGGACGATCAACCTACACACCAATCAATCATCCGCCACATTATTTCTTCACCAAACAAATTACAAGTTGATCACAAACCTCAAGATGATCAACCTCCACACGAATTAATCATCTACCACATTCACCAAACAAATTACAGGTTGATAAAAAAAATCCTTTGAATGATCAACCTCTAGATCATCCTCACTTCAATCTATCATCCGCCACATTATTTCTTCTTATATATATTCCAAACACTATATATATATCCTTAATAAATCACTTTTCCAAACTATTTAAACCTAAATTTCCAAATTATCTAAAATGTCTCCTTCACATTATTCTCTCCAATATATCCATTTATATCCAAATATATTTTCTCTTATCAATACCTTAAATAAAAGCTTTTATTTGTCACCCCCAATTTCACTGACTATATATCACTCATCTATTTCTATTGTCATATTGTCTAAATTCAAATGTCGTCGAATAATTCTCCAACAACCTTAATCTTTTCACTAAACTAAGTATGGACATAATTCGGGTATCATAGTTCACTTTATCCAAATATGTTTCACTTGACTAATTTCTCAAATTACCCAAGTTAATTCCAATAAATCCTAAATCATCCTCCTAAGCTTAATATGAACATAATTCTAGGCATCATAATTAATTTCTTCCAAATATGTTTCTCTTGGTCGATACCTTAATTGTTTATTACAGCTCCTAATACCCCCAGAATTATTCCTTAAATCGTATGCTTAGCATAACAAAATTTCAGGATATTACATTTCTCCTCCGTTATATAAATTTTGACCTCAAAATTTGTATAGTCCAACGATATTTAGTCTTGCCTAAAACGTATTCTACTTGTATTCTTTCATATTACTATTATCTATACTTAATATATATGCTAAAATAAAGACCAAGCTAGCATTTAAAAAGACCAAGCAAGCAAATAAAATGAAACTTTAAATTTTATTGAATCATATAATACCTGGACTAGACGTAGATGACTCATCTTCTTGCAATCCATACAGCGAAAATACCCACCGTGCAACTTTTTCTTATTCCTTGACAAAAAATGGACAGTTCTTAACCAGATGTCCTTGCTTCCCATACTTAAAGCACGATCCAGTACCCGCTCTACACTCACCATAATGCTTCTTGTTACACCTAGGACATGGTCCAACATGAAAATTTCCAATCAAAGCTGCATCTAGTTCATTCCGCGCACGCTTATCATTTGCAGACTGACACCCATTGTTGAATGTCCACTTCACTCCTTTTTTAATTATCTGCCCATCGGCTTGCATTTGAGTCTGACTATTCTTCTTCATCTTCTGATCCATTTCCCTCTATTTTAAAACTAGCGTCTCTGCCTCCTCTATTGCCAAAGCTTTTGTTTCTATCCAAGAGTATGACATGTCTTCAGTACTATATATCTTTATTTCCCAATATATCTTAGCCTTTAGTCCTTGAACGAACTAGTACTGTAACAACCCGATCCTAATTCTATCGGGCAAATGATGTAATCAAACTTCGGAAGTGAAATTGGCATGTTATATATTTACATCACCCCTATACGCGTTAAGATTGAGGTGTATAATTCTGTGGAAATTTAATTTAGCCAAAGACTTAGACGAAAAACACAAGAGAAATGGATTAGTGGACTATTGGGACGCTTGCGGACAATATGGCAGATGCCATATGTCATCCGCAATTCATCTGGGACGTCGCCCAGGTTTGGGGAAGACTCGGGACACTTTATGGCGTCCTAACCTCATTGTCTTGAGGAGTCCCGGACGACTGCAGATGAGGAGGTGAGTCATCCGATTTGAATATGTCCAATCATAGGACACATTCGGACGACACATGCAAATGAGGCAGATGCGAACAGGACGCATCCGTAACGAATATGTTTAAGTCTGGAGACTTTAGGACGATGGCGGACGAGAAGGAAGGGCATCCGATTTGAATCTATCCGATTCTTGGACACTTTCGGACGCTACATGCAGACGATGCAGACGAGGAATGGCGTCCGAACATGTATTGCAGACGGTACAGACAAAGGAGTAAGGATGCTAGTTTTTGTCCGGACTCAGCTTTTACCGGGAAAAGCTGGAATTGCGGACGTGAAGATTTCGTCTGCAAGCGTCTAAATCATTGCAGATAAGAAACAGTATAGAATTTAAAACATAACGAAAACGACGCTAGACCAATAAGGAAGCGGCTCCACGACACGGAATCACACCTCTCAGGCGACCAACAGTGATTTGCTCATTGCCAACACCTGCTAGAGGTACGGATGGTCTCCAAGGCAGCTTCCCCTCCCGCCTATTTACTTCCCAGCTGCATCTCTCCTGAGGATTTGGTTTTTCACTAGTTTGGAGCACTACTAAAGGGTCCACTGCGTGAGGAAAAAGGCGAAGGGTGAGTTGCAGCTGGGAGTTCGGAACATCAACAAAGGGGTAAGGATTTGGGTAGTCATTGGCTTGAGGAAGCCCTACCCACAAGTATGTTGTGTTGACTGTAAATTCTTAAGCTCTGTAGTCGTTTCTGTCACTTTGTGAACGTCTTGCTCTACTATATGGTTTAGTTGTTCTTAGGCTAGATTATTGGTTGTCCTTGTGTTATCTTGAATGCCTATTAGCTCATAAGAGACTGATAGTGTGTGGGTGCTAAGCTTGAGTTTTCCTGCGGTAAGAATAAAAGCTGTTAAATTGATAGGAGAAAGTCACAAAACATGGATTAAGCCTAGTAGCTAATGCAAGGAACAAACTGAAATAACAGTGCAGAGATGAACTGAACTAGGAATTAGCGTCTATTGTGATTTATTCTGGAATGTATCCTTGCTGCGTTTTGTTTCACTATATATATATATACTTTGTTCATTGCTAGCTTTGTGATAGAGGCATGTCTTGTTGATCTATTCCTTATATATATATATATATATATATATATATATATATATACTTTGTTCATTGCTAGCTTTGTGATAGAGGCATGTCTTGTTGATCTATTCCTCCAGTAAATAACACTGATTATTATCCAGATTAAAAGCACGAGTTCGTCGCTTTGTTCTCAACTTCTTGCTGTTATGATTGTCATATTTAAGCATGTTGTGTTAGTTTATTTTATTGCAGTTTCTTTCAGTCATTAAAAAGCATATTTGAAGCATGTTTTGTATTAATTTATTTCCGTTTCTTTCAATCATTGAGAAGCATATACCTTGAGAAGTATATACCGCTGTTTTGTGACCTGTTATTGTTATAGTTCATTTTCACCATGCTTAGATGTTCCAAAGCATGACTAGTGTTTAGTTTCGGCTATCTAGCATCATTCGGATCTTCTATATTTCTCTGCTATGTTTCGTCAATATAAAAGATTGACTAGTATTTGATTCCTATTATTGGTCAACAATTGAGAAGTGTGTGTGCATTGCTGGATTTGTCGTTGTCGTTTAAAAGCATGTTACCACTGGGTTTTCAGTATTTAAGAAGCATGTTCATTGTTTTTAAATTAATGGTATTCGCTGCTATGCTTCAGTATGTTGTTGTCAATCTGTTCGCAATATGTTGCTCCTGATTTTGTCAGAACAAACGTACGCGTGATATCCTAATGTTCGTTGTTTTCTTTCTTTTAGCATTTTGCTGTTTATTAGTTGATTTAAAAGCATGATTAACATTTATTCCCTGCCACTTATCGTTGTCTAAGAAGCAGGCCTCACTGTCTAATCCATGCTGCTGTGTATAATTGTTAAGAAGCATGTGTTCGCCATTTCTATCTTGTCAAGTTCGCTGCTATATGTTGGTCATTGAAGAGCATGTTCTATCTTGTTATGTACGCTGTTTTGCTTAATAATATTCCCCGTTGTGATGCCGTTCTAGAAGCATGCCCATTACAGTGGCTCGCCATTAGGAATATTGTTGTTTTATTTGGAATTTAGGAGTACGTTTCGCCATTTATCCTAGAGATTGTTACTACTGTTTACTTCCTCTTAAAGAAGCATGTTTCACTGCCTCATTTCATTGTTAACAATTAATGATCTGCTGTCCAATTTCATTTAATAGCATGATTTATTGATAGCTCGTTAGTCTCTTTAACCTTGATCGATAATGAAGCATGTTTTAATATCCTATCGTTTCTAAGCAATCTTTAAGTTGTGCGTTGCGTTACGTTATTTTATTGTGGTTTCCTTTATCATTGTTTCATGATAACTCTATGTATGTGTTATATGTACTCATTGAAGTCTCCTCTAGTTTGTTCATGATATCTCTATACGTGTTACATGTGCTAGGCAAAGTAAGAGAGTCCCCATACATTCGCAATAATAGAAACAATTAGGGGGTAACTACCTTGGGATAGTACCCATACGCCTTGAGTGAGTAAAGAGACGTAAAAGAAGACAAAGATGAATGAAGGGAGTTGGGAGATGGGAGGGTAAGTACTGATTAGTTAGGTAGATAGGAATAAGAAAGACGTTACCTTTCCCATGTCGGGACTACGAGACTGTTTACCCTAGGTAGCTAAAGCCGACAAAGATCTACTCTCTCGCCACGGATTCTTCCAATCTCCAGTTCGATGTATGAGTAACGAATAAGATACATAAGAAAAGAATTGGTCTAGGTGGCCCCCATTCCAAAGGAAACTAAAAAGAGAGTCATATGCATTTGTTTTTCCCACTTCCTTACTGGGCGAAAGCTCATGTCCTTATTTGTGGTGTAGGTAGTGAGGTAATCTTACCAGGAGCAGCGGAGGAGGCAGTACCCGTGGAGCTTGCGGAGTATCCAAAGGAGATGCAGGTTGAGTAGTAGCATGACTACAAACAGGGAAGGAGAAATGTTTTGTAAGGGTTAACAAAGAGTAATTTAATTTTCACGAACGTTAATTTTCCCCTTTTTACCCTCACTCGGATATTTAACCTCGGATCTTAAGTTAATGTTTTCAATTTCGTTTTCCGCTAAATTGTTAACTACGGTTTCTTTATTTCCGTAAATAGAATCGCTTGTTCAAGAACGAATTTTTATCGCTTCCGAAAATCGTAAATAGTATTTCTTCACTGCCTAATGAATAATAAAAACGAGGATTGGTAACGATCAGATGTTGCACTTTGATCCTTTTTAAGAAAGTTTTAAATGAAAACTTGTTTCAATGAATATGAGAATAAATAAAAATCCGGGTCATTACAAGTACACCTTAAGATGTTAGTTGCCACTAAGTGAATTGCAAATCGAGATAGTGCCTCAAACTTCCTTATGTACTCAACAATTGAGGTAGTCTGGTGAAGACTCACAAACTCTACCAACTTCTGAGTCCTAACCATTCGGTTGAAAAAATTATCGACTAAAATCTCCTTAAATTGTGTCCAATTTATTTCTTTTACATCCTGAGCTGACTTAATAGTGTCCCACCAATATCGCGCATCATGAATCAAAAGGTAGGCAGCACATTGAACCTTATCAACTTCATCTATTCTTGCATAATCAAACATGTCCTCAAGGGATCTAACTCATTCTTTAGCCAAGGATGGATTTGATACCTTCCCATCAAAGCTTGGAGGCTTTAATTGTCTAAACTTTTCCTATCTGGCTACTTCATGTGTCATCCATGGGCAAGGATTTCTATTCTCCTCCCTTTCCATAAGACATTCAATATAGCAGGATTGACGTTCCAACGTACCAGTCAAGTGACTTATTATGTCTCCTTGCACAGTCTGATTCTCGTCAACTCCTTAGCCAGCAGATCCATTAATTCCTTGGTAAGCAGGTT
Source organism: Begonia loranthoides (assembly GCA_022433065.1). Taxonomy (NCBI): domain Eukaryota; kingdom Viridiplantae; phylum Streptophyta; class Magnoliopsida; order Cucurbitales; family Begoniaceae; genus Begonia; species Begonia loranthoides. The sequence goes on from CM039483.1 coordinate 30,961,740, forward strand.
CATCATTATTCTCTTGACCAATAAGTTCATTCCTTCTAAGATTATTAACATGTACATTATTATCTGAATTAACAGGTACATTGTTTCCTCCAACATTATTGGCAGGTCCGTTATTCTCCAGATTAACGGGTACATCATTTCTCTAAACAGCAAGTTCACCCCTTCCAACATTATCGTTACGGGCATGGCCCCTTCTCCTCACCATTACTATTGCTACAAATTAATTCTATAAACAAAACATTATTCTTAATAAAGCTCTATACTTAATACTTACAATTGATGAAGCATCCCAGTGTTGAGTTTTGCACTGTTGATAGTCTATAGAAATGATTTTGACCCAGTTATGCTTTGATACCATTTGTAACATCTCGTAACTTTTTACCACATAAAAATTTTCTTTCATTTAAAACACTCTTGAGGGAAAACCAGAGTAACAAACAACGAAAGTCTTAACGATATAAAATATTACAAACCAGTAGTTTAAAAGCTATAAAATAAACACATATAAAATATTAACTTAAAACAGTTTGAAGTCATTAAACAATTGAAAACTTTTTAAAAAATTTAAATACGTTTATTCCATTTTCGTGGGCCATAACCCCCAAGGTCAATGTCACCAACAACACAAACGACTACCCCAACAATACTCCCTAAGCTATGTCCTTTATCAGCTTTATCCAATTGTTGGCTCCTTACCTACATCACAGGACTTAACTATGAGCCAAGAATATGATGATCGACTTGCAATATTTCCAAAATATTGTTTGATAAAAATACAAGTTGCTTGATTCTTTCAGTGGGTGAGTAACCACCATTTTCCTTCCAATCAAGTGCCAATCCATTTTTACAACTTAGTGAATTACAGGTTGATCAGAAATCCTTTGGACGATCAAACACCACACCAATCAATCATCTACCACATTGTTTCTTCACAAATTACAGGTTGATTAGAAATCTTTTGGATGATCAACCTCCACACCAATTAATAATCCGCCACATTCACCAAACAAATTACAAGTTGATCAAAAATCCTTTCGATGATCAACCTCTAGATCATCCTCACTTCAATCTATCATCCACCACATTATTTCTTCTTATATATATATATATATATATATTTATATCATAAATAAATCACTTTTCCAAACTATTCAAACCTAAATTTCCAAATTATTCAAAATGTCTCCTTCACATTATATTCTCCAATATATTCATTTATATCAAAATATATTTTCTCTTAACAATACTTTAAATAAAAGCTTTTATCTGTCAACTCCAATTTCACTGACTATACATCACTATTCTAATTCTATTGTCATCTTGTCTAATTTCAAATGTCACCGAATAATTCTTCAATAACCTTAATCTTTTCACTAAATTAAGTATGGACATAATTGGGGTATCAAAATTCACTTTATCCAAATATGTTTCACTTGACTAATATCTTAAATTACCCAAGTTAATTCCGATAAATCCTAAATCATTCTCCTAAGCTTAATATGAACATAAATCTGGGCATCGTAATTCACTTCTTCCAAATATGTTTCTATTGGTCGAAACCTTAATTATCCATTACAGCTCCTAATACCCCCAGAATTGTTACTTAAATCGTATGCTTAGCATAACAAAATTTTAGGATATTACATACATACCCCTTGTCCAACAACTCCTTGATTTTCCTTTTTTTGTCTCCTCTAGATTACTTCTATAGATTTGTCAGTTTGGAATGGTTGTGCCATATACAAAATCAATTTGATGTTTGATCCCTTACATTGGTGGTAACCATGTGGTGTATCATTTAGAAAGACATTCAAATACTCTTGCTAAAGAGAAACAAAAAACTCAAAAGAGTTGTTTCTACTTGGTTAATGAATAAAATTGCATCCTTCTACACAAAAAAATCATTGGCTAATTTTGTAACTACGATTTCCTTACATTAGTCGCACTCACATAAAAATTTTGTTCTTTTTCTCTCTATTTTTTTCTCTATGACTGATTATTTTGTTTTATCTTTTTTTTCTAAAATTTCTTTTTTCACTCTTTTTCTCTTGCTCACTATTTTTTGTTAAGCTCAACTGATCTTCCAAAACTTATTTGGGAGTTAACGATACAAGAGTGAAGGATCTTTGATTGTGCACCAAAGAGTATTTGTTGGTGAAGCTATCATGCTTTAGTTACCTATCAAATCATCATGGCCTCCCTAAAAAAATGTGTCCCACTTGCATTAGAACTATATCGCATAACACCTAACCCACATATTTGCTAATCTAGAATTGATGACATTGCTTGTTTATTTTTACTCACTTCACAACAATTATTCAACCATTTGTAGCCTGTAAGGTGGTCGTGGATGTTTTGTTATCAGCAATCCTAAATATTCCACCATAATAGTGCTAGCAACATTATTACAATTCTCACCATCAATAATCACCCTACATACCTTGTCTTGAACATGGCATTAAGTATGAAAAATATTTTTCCATTGCATCTCATTATCTTCCTTTATTTGCACATTTAAGGCTTTCCTTGCCACCAAGGTCAAATCTTTAAAGGCAAGACATTCTTTTCTCAAACTTCCTCTAATGATAGCATAGAATTGGTGTCCTCTTCAACTTCAATTACAATGTCATCATAGTTTTGCGTCACTGTGCCTCTTTTGTTTGGGCATTTATTCGCCACGTGACCCATGTCTTAACTGTAATACCTGAACCCATGTCTTGAGTGTAATACCCAAAATTTTCACAAATAGTTTAATTCAGTAATACGATAATTTAGAATTGAATAGATTTAATTATTCTTAATTAGAGAATTTTAATGAAGTAATTCAAATAGTGGAATTATTAAAATTAGGAAAGATTAAGTAAATAATTTTATTTTTTAGGTAATAAAATAAAATAGGAATTAGGAAATATTAAGTAAATAATTAATGTGGAATTAGGAAAATCAAATATAATAGAATTAGTAAAGAATATCCATGATTAAAATAAGTTTAAAGTGTGGGTTTGATTTAATAATTTATGCTTTAGAATTAAGGAAAGTTTAAATCGTTGTTTAGTTAAGTTAAATTCTGGAATTTAAGGAAAGGTATAGTGTAGAAGGGATCAGATATTTTAGGAGCTGTTGGATGAGATTTAGGAACGGCTGAGATCGTTCATGATAGAGAAAGATTCTCCGCGAAAGTTTTTGATGCGAGAGGACGTTGGATTGTTGGATCGGTTTAGTGAAGGGAACGGGATCGTGGGATTTAAGGAAAAGATGCTTCCACGGGTGTGACGATCTGAATTTTTCTTTACTTTAAAAATGCGTTAAATTTAAAACTTTTATAAAACAACTAAAATTTTTATTAAAACCTTCTTACTTAAATCAGAGTTCTTCCTTAAAAAGCCGAACAGTTAAAAACTCATTCCTTAGACTCGTTATGAAAATCGTTCTAAACAATGGAAAACCATAGTTATAAAATCTTTTCTCAAAACATAGTGGAAGCGTAAGAAATTCATTTAAGGGATACTAGACAAATAATTACGTGTTAATTACAAATTACTTTTCTCTTTTACTTTCCATAGCCTAACCAGCCATAAGTCCCGCTCGTGAAAATCTTTCATCAATTGCACCTTCACCTGTGCATCATTTTCTCATGTATGTACCTACACTATTAGCAACTGTGAGCCCGAAGCCCAGTAAGAAATGAGGAATGCAGTATGCTTTATGCCTATCTTTAGTTCTTTTTGAATGGGTACGACCCCAAACCAATCTTTTCTTTACATTTCATTCTTTCATTACTTTGATTCAAAACTCGTACGTCGAGAGGGAGATTAGAGGAACCCATGTTGTAGGTATAGTCTTGGTCGGCTTCTAACCACCTATGGTAGCTGATTCCGTTCCCGACAAGGGAGGAGACCTATCCAGTGTACCTGATTAGATCCGCACTACCCGTCCGTCCCCTAACTCCCCATTTTCTTTTCTTTTCTTTTCATTCATTTCATTCATTCATTTTCCTCACATAATGCATATGAATAACTCGTTCCGACAGGGCATTTCCTACTTGTTTCTATTATCATGATGCATGTCCGTGAGAAACATAATCGTGATGCATGTCAATGAGAAGTAGTAATAACCATGATATAAAAGCATGAAACATAAAGCAGTAATTACAACAATATAAAAGTATGAGATATGAAAGTCTACTAACATATTATATAGGCATGCTTAGTAATTTAAAAGAAGCGATAACAATATAGACATGCTTGCGATTTAAAGGAAACATTAATATCATATTCATGATTGGCAATTAAAAGAAAGCGATAACAATATAGACATACTTCATAATTTAAAGAAAGCGATAACAGTATAGACGTGCTTGGCTAATCAGAGGAAACAATAACGACATGCTAACATCCTAAACAAGCTTAGAGATGAAATTAATGTGTGATTAACATAGGCATGACATGGCAGCGTGGTAGAAACATAAACAAACCATTAAAAAAAGACACTGCTAATGGTGTAGGGCCTCCACTTGCCAATGAATCTATTTCAGTTTCTTACTTCGAAGCTTTATTGGGCATTATCACTTTATCGTTATCCTTTATCTCTTTCCAATACTTTCATGATTAAAACATTTATCATTAATATCCATTTCTCCATTAACTGTTTACAAAATTTAACAACACTTACGAGCTTCAACGTATACACTTTAACAACCTCATCGTTATTTATATCTTTATTCCTTATTCATGTACTTAATAAAATTTCATAGCCCAATTACATTCCACTTAACCAAATAACAGAATAGGAAACAACTCCCATCAATAACCCACAACATAACCGAGAGCAGCATAAATCCTCAAACCAAAAGCCACATAGACCATCCAACAAGGCAGAAATAGCAAAGAGCATTAACAAAGCATCCAACATTACAAATTACGAAAGCAGAAACCAACAGAGGCATAATTCATCCAACAACAGAGAGCATTTCTACATAACCGACAATACAGAGAGCCTAAAACCCGTAAAAATTCATAGATAGTAAATATTCATCAACCAAATCCAACAACAAAGAATATATCCTGGCCATATAGAGCTTATATATGATATTTCATTACTCTTTATCCATTACAATTATCCTAGTGCAAATTCATAAATAGAAGACCTGAAATCCATAACAGCACACGGCATCCAAAACCAACATTTTATCCTCATCCAATATTCAACCGTACAGAAAAGAAACAGGTTATAATTCTTCATTGCTCAACAACCAACATACAGAATCGAAGCTGAGGACAACAGGGGACTAAATTCCATTAAACAAAGAAAATATCCATTTACCTGAAGCAACCGAGAGCAACAATTCCACCTTCTCTCCTTCCTTTGCCTTCTTTCCTTTCTCTCTTCCTATTCTTTTCTCCTCGGCATTCACTCCCTCCATTAGCTCACCCCGAGAGCTCACCCATCTCTCAGCTTCCAAAGACCATTTGCCCCTCTAATTCTCTAAAGCACTCTTCACCTGAGAGCTCATCACTGCCATCCACCTCTCCTCACGTCTGCCTTTCTACCTCACCAGAGAGGCAGGCACAACGTGCCATGCCTCTGCCACAGCAAGGCCCTGACTTTGCCATACCCTACTCATCCATGCTGTCATTTTTCTTCAGAGCAGAATGGAGTTGGATGGATCGGCTCAGACAGAACCGTAAGGCAGACCCAGCAGCTCCTCACGAACCACCAGTCCACTGGCATCCCGATGCCTCGGCCATTCCACGGCCATCACCATTCCGACGTCGCCAATCCTCCTCACCGTCGCCATCCCGTCGATGTCGAGCACCACTTGCCAAACCAATGACCCAAGCCCTAGACGTGAGCTGCGACGCCAATCCTCCTCACCCATCGGACTGCGCCGACCACCGCGAAGAAGTCCTCTAGCACGAGCTCCCTCGCGTCTCTCTTTATTGCGGACTCCTTCTTCTCTCTCTTTCTGGCTCTCACTTCCTCCTGGGTCCTCACTCGCCAGAACAAATGACCACGAGCCATTTGTTTTCATTAACACACTCGACCGATTCATCCTTGAACTGGTTCAGTCAAGCCATCACTCAATCCCATTTCTTTATTCACTTTAAATCCTCCCCTTTACATTATTTTTCCTTTAATTTCTCTATTCCTCGTCTTAATTCTTCACTAATTATTCCCTTAATTTAAAACAAATCCAATTAATCCAAATACCTCTAATTACTTTCTAATCATCCTTATTAAATTTCGATATAAAAAATATGGGTATGACATTCCTCCCTCCTTATATAAATTTCGTCCTTGAAATTTGCTCAACGTAAACGCTCTCCTTATCTCAAAAATCAAATCACACTTATGTCCAAATGAAACTTGCATAAATAGCTCTTGCATTACATTCTTAATGGTTCCAAACACCAATTCTCAATCTAAAATTTGATATAATAACATAAATTATAGACACTATGCATCACGACATACACTCAAATGACCCCACAAACACACTTTTCACTTACATTCACAAGGGTCAAAGTCACTTTACTACAACTTTTGCTGATTTTCTTCCCAACCATGGACAGTTTTTAACCAAATGTCCAGTTTCACCACACTTAAGACATTGTCTAGTACCAACTTTACACTCCCCAAAATGCTTTTTACGATAAATAGCACATGATCCCACATGAGGAACCTTAACCAAAGTAGTATTTGACTCATTCCGCACCTACTTGTCCTTCACATCCTGATCTTCATCTTTAAACTTCCTCTTAATTTTAGCAGATGTGCCTGCTTCATTCCATTCATGTAGCTATAATCTCTCAATAGAACCGTTCTGTTTCGAGATTCGATCCTTAATCAGTCTTGTTTCCCTTTCCGTATTCGTACCCGTTTCTGTTTCCGTTTCCTTTTCTATTTCTATATATGTATCCGTATCTGTATCTGTTTCTGTCTATGTATCTATTTACATGTCCATTTCTGTGTCCATATTTGTTCTCGTATCCGTTTCTGTATCTGTTTCTATTTCAGTTTTCGTTTCTGTATCTGTTCATATTTTTGTATTCGTATGTGTATCCATTTCCATTTCAGTTTTCGTTTTCATATCTATTCCTGTATCTGTGTCCGTATCCATGTCTGTTTTCGTTTCTGTTTCTGTTTTCGCTTCTGTATCTGTATCTGTATCCATTTCTAGAATTTTGTTTCTAGAAATTCGTTTCCGTTTCTGTTTCTGTAGCCATATCCGTATCCATTTCTGTCTCTGTTTCTGTTTCTGTTTCTATATCTGTTTCTGTTTCTATTTTCGTAGCCGTATCTGTATCTGTATTGGTCTTCGTTTCCATTTCTGTATCCATCTCTGTTTTTTGTATCCTTTTCTGTCTTCGTATCCATATCTGTATCTATATCTGTTTCCGTTTCTGAATTCGTCTCTGTTTCTGTTTCCGTATCTGTGTCTGTATTCGTATCCATATTAGTTTCTGTTTCTGTTTCCCTTTCCATTTCTGTTTTTGTACCGATTTCTATATCTGTATCTACTTCGTTTCCGCTTCGTCCCATGCATGTGGCTGAAAAGTTATGATAGAATATCTCCGTTTTGAACTCTGATCCTTTGCTTCTTCAATGTTAAGAGCTTTGGACACCAATTCAGAGTAAGCCGCGTCTTGGATTCCCGACACCACTACTCCTTCTAGAATTTCTGTCCAAGTCATTACAGCCACATCCTTGGCTATCCCGATGGAATCCCGCCAAGATCTTATGTGCTTAACAAGCATAACATGGCACTGCTACCCTTCCCTGCTTCTCTTATACTAACACTTCCTCTTCTACCATGCGCAACCATGTCCTCCCCCATTCTGATTTATTCTTCGGCACCGTCTAGATCTACATTAAAATACATATGTAGTTTCTCTTTTTGTTTTTCTTTTATCTTTTATCTTCTTCATTTTCGTTCTTATCTTTCTTTTATGCCTTCGTTCTTATAAACTTCTCCACATTCCGGGACTACCGTTCCAATTGTTAAGACTATCGTCCTCCTAATTCGGCTTAGTCCTTATTCCTTAATGTTCTTCTTTCCCAGAACAATTCTATCCTCTATCTAGTCCTTTACAACATAGACAACCCTACTTAGTCATTTTCTTAACATTGTTTTTACTAAGATTGCTTTTACCTATTGTCTTTCCATTTTCTAAAAATTTGGGTAGAGTCTCCCATGTTTCTTTACTCCCCCAAAGCTATATTTCATACATCCTGCAAAAAATCTCAAGCAGTTCTAGTATTCTCTATCCTCTATCATGTACATCAATACTTTTTAACATGAATACAATTCTATTAACGTACTTACAGTTGATGGAGTATTTCCACATCGAAACTTGTGCTAGTAGGTAGTATGCTGAATCGTTTTTAAAATACACTTACTCTGATACCAACTGTGATGACCCAAATTTTTCTTTACTTTAAAAATGCGTTAAATTTAAAACTTTAATAAAACAACTAAAATCTTTATTAAAACCTTCTTAATTAAATCAGAGTTCTTTCCTAAAAAGTCAGATTGTTAAAAACCCTTTCCTTAGACTCATTATGAAAATCGTTCTAAACAGTGAAAAACCATAGTTATAAAATCTTTACTCAAAACATAGTGAAAGCATAAGAAATTCATTTAAGGAATATTAAACAAATAATTACGAGTTAATTACAAATTACTTTTCTCTTTTACTTTCCAGCCTAACCAGCCACAAGTCCCGCCAGTGCAAATCCTTTATTAGCTACTCTTCACCTGTTCATCATTTTCTCGTACATGTACCTACACCATTAGCAACTGAGCCCGAGGCCCAATAAGAAATAAGGTATGCATTATGCTTTATGTCCCTCTTTAGTTCTTTTGGAATGGGTACCGCCCCAAACCAATCTTTTCTTTGCATTTCATTCTTTCGTTTCTTTCATTCAAAACTCGTACATTGAGTAGAAGATTAGAGGAACCCGTGTTGGTGGTATAGTTTTGGTCAACTTCTAACCATCTATGGTAGCTGGTCCCGTTCCCAACAATGGAGGAGACCTATCCAGTCTATCTGATTAGATCCACAATACCCGTCCGTCCCCTAACTTTTCATTTTCTTTTCTTTTCTTTTCATTCATTTCATTCATTCATTTTCCTCACATAATGCATATGAATACCATGTTCCGAATGGGCATTTCCTACTTGTTTCTATTATCTTGATGCATGTCCATGAGAAACATAATCGTGATGCACCCGTCCGTCCCCTAACTCCTCATTTTCTTTTTTTTTCTTTTCATTCATTTTCCTCACATCATGCATATGAATACCCCCTTCTTACAGGGTATTTCCTATTTGTTTCTATTATCTTGATACATGTCCATGAGAAACATAATCGTGATGCATGTCAATGAGAAGTAGTAATAAGCATGATATAAAAGCATGAAACATAAAGCAGTAATCACAACAATATAAAAGTATGAGATATGGAAGTTTACTAAAATACTATATAGGCATGCTCGGTAATTTAAAGGAAGCGATAACAATATATACATGTTTGCAATTTAAAGGAAACAATAATATCATATTCATGATTGGCAATTTAAAGAAAGAAATAACAATATAGACATGCTTCTTAATTTAAAGAAAGCAATAACAGTACAGACATGCTTGACTAATCAAATGAAACAATAACGACATGCTAACATCCTAAACATGCTTAGAGATTAAATTAATAACATACAATTAACATAGGAATGACATGGCAGCATGGTAGAAACATAAACAAACAATTAAAGAAAGACACAGCTAATGGTGTAGGCCTCCACTAGCCAACGACTCTATCTCAATTTCTTACCTCGAAGCTTATTGTGCATTAGCACTTAATCATTATCCTTTTTCTCTTTCTGATACCTTCATGATTAAAATATTTATCATTAATATCCATTTCTCCATTAACTGTTTACAAAATTTAATAACACATATGAGCTTCTACGTCTACAACTTAACTACCTCATCTTTATCCATATCTTTATTCTTTATTCACGAACTTAATAGAATTTCATAGCCCAATTACAGTCCACTTAACCAAATAATAGAATAGGAAACAACGCCCATCAATAACCCACAACATAACTGAGAGCAACATAAATCCTTAAACTAAAAGCCACATAGACCATCCAACAAGGCAGTAACTGCAAAGACCATTAACAGAGCATCGAACATTACAAACTACGGAGCAGAAACCAACAGAGGCATAATTCATCCAACACAGAGAGCATTTCTCCATAACAAACAATTCAGAGAACCTAAAACCCTTAAAAATTCATAGACAACAGTGAATATTCTTCAACCAAATAGAACAATAGAGAATATATCCAAGCCATACAGAACATATATCTGATAACTTATTACTCTTTATCCCTTACAATTATCCTAGTGAAAATTCATAAACAAAGGACCTAAAATCCATAACAGCATAGCGCATTCAAAACCAACATTTTATCCTCATCTAGTATGCAACTGTACAAAAAAGAAACAGGTTATAATTCTTCATTGCTCAACAACCAACATACATAATCGAAGCTGAGGACAATTGGGAATTAAATTCCATTAAACAAAGAAAATATCCATTTACCATAAGCACCCAAGAGCAACAACTCCACCTTCTCTTCTTCCTTTTCCTTCTTTCCTTTCTCTCTTCCTCTTCTTTTCTCCTCAGCATGCACTCCCTCCATTAGCTCACCCAAGAGCTCACCCAGCTCTTAACTTCCAGAGAACATTTGCCCTTCCAATTCTCTAGAGCACTCTTCACCCGAGAGCTCCTCACTACCATCCACCTCTCCTCATGCCTGCCTTTCTACCTCACCAGAGAGGTAGGCACAACGTGTCATGCCTCTGCCACAACCATGCCCTACCTTTACCATACCCTGCTCATCCACGTTGTCATTTTTCTTCAGAGCAGAACAGAGTTGGATAGACCAGCTCAGACCGAACTGTAAACTTGACCTGGCTGCTCCTTGCGAACTGCTAGCCCCTTGGCATCCCTAGGCCTCAGCCGTTCCACCACCATCGCCATTCCGACATCGCCAATCCTCCTCACCGTCGCCATCACGTCTATGCCGAGCATCAGAACCCCACAAAATTGACAGAGTATCGCAGCACACCACAACCAAACACTAGACCGACGACCTGAGCCCTAGATGTGACCCGCGACGCCAATCCTCCTCGCCCATTGGACAGCACCGACCACCACGAAGAAGCCCCCAAACCCGATCTCCCTCGCGTCTCCCTCGATCGTGGACTCCTTCTCCTCTCTCTTTCTGGCTCTCACTTCCCCCTAGGTCCTCACTTGCAAGAACCAATGGCCATGGGGCCATTTGTTTTCATTAACACACTGGACCGGTTCATACTTCAACCGGTTCAGTCAACCCATCACTTAATCTCATTTCTTCATTCACTTTAAATCCTCCACTTTATATTATTTTTCCCTTATTTTCTCTATTCCTCATCTTAATTTTTCACTAATTGTTCCCTTAATTTAAAACAAATCCAATTAATCTAAATACCTTTAATTACTTTCCAAACATCCTTTTTAAATTACGATATAAAAAGTCGGGGTATTACAACAGAAGCATGATGCGTTTGAGTTTGGGAGTGTTCTAGAGTGTTGGATTATATTAATAGAAGGAATGAGAACGGTTAATATAATACCCCAGATTTTCATAGTACTAAGTGTGAGATTAAGTGAGGATAATTAGAGCTATATTGGATGTTCTACGATAAGTTTGGATTATTTGGGTATGTGGTGTTATGGTTTGTAGAAGAAGTAGTAAATTAAGTGGTTAAGTGATGTATATTAAGAGGTGTGGTTGGTAGTTTGATTTCTGAAAAAATGGATTGTTGTGGTCGATCACAATGGAGGTGGTTGATCACTAAATGAGCAAAATATTACAGAGGTAGCATTGTTTGGAATGGTTGATCATGTGTTGTAGTGGGTGATCGACCGTCTTTTCCTTGGATTTGTGAAAAAGTGAGTTTTACTGTCGATCAAGATGAAAATGGCACTCGTTCATAGTCGTGGAAAAATATTACAAAGGCGAAGCAATGTGGAGTTGTCGATCATGTGTACATGTTGATGAGCGACCGATATTTTCCAAAATTGTGAAGAAATGTGTTTTGCGGTCGATCAAGGCAAGAAATAGCAGTCAATCGTGGCGTTTGCAGTTTGTATAGATTTTGTTTGTGGTCCATCACTGCAAGAGGGTGATCGACTGGAATATCAAGAATCGCCTAGAAAATGTGAAACCATCATCTAGAAAAATGAAGTGGTGCATGGAAAACAAACTATCGTTGTAACGACCCGGTTTTTATTTTCCTTAAAAATCATGTAAATTTAAAACTTTTCTTTATATAAAAACATCAAAGTATTTCTCCTTTATAAAACTTGATCATTAAAAAATTTATCAATTGCAGTAGGAGTAATAAAATCCTTTTTGAAACGCAAAGGAATTAAAACAAGCATTAAAGAATATTAAACAATTTATAAACCCTTTTACAAATAATTTTTATTTAATTCTTTAGCCCAGCCAGCCATAAGATCCACCCGTGCAAAACCTTCATCAACTGCCTCTTAGTTTGTTCACCTATGCGTGTTCCTACATTGCAAGACTTAACTAATGCGCCTAATGCTCAGTAAGTGATATAAAATAAAAGGTATGATGCACATGTCATGCAACTTTTAAATCTCTTTTCGTTTTCTGTTTCTGTTTCTCTTCTTTCTCTTTTTTCTTTTCTTTTACCGTTTTCTTGATCTTAACTTTGCTTTATCTTGACTTTACTTTACTATTCCTTTCTTTACTTGATCGTTACTTTACTTTATCTTCAAAGGTGTTGGAAATGTCTAAACTTGACGAGGAGAACCTCACATCCCCAGACGACCACGTTTATCTTTATCTTTACTCTATCTTGAAAGGTGTTGGAGATGTCCAAACTTGACGAGGAGGATCAGCCAACTCAACCTCACATCCCCAGACGACCCCATTTTATGTTTATTGTTGTCTTAATCTTGAAAGATGTTGGAGATGTCTAAACTTGACGAGGAGTGACTAACTCAACCTCACATCCCCAGACGACCCCGTTTATGTTTGTTGTGTGTCTAAACTTGACGAGGAGGAGCGACTAACTCAACCTCATGTCCCCGATGACCTCGTTTATGTTTATCTTCATCTTGAAAGCGTTAGATATGTCTAAGCTTGATGAGAAGGGGCCGCTAACCCAACCTCACATTTCGTCACACCCATTTTCGTTCATTACTTTACGTTTTACAATCGTTTCGTTTCTTCTTTGTTTCCTTCTTGTCATTTTGTAATCGTTTTGTTTCTTCTTTGTTTCCTTCTTGTCATTTTGTAATCGTTTTGTTTCTTCTTTGTTTCCTTTTCAAAAGTATGCATGGAAACCATTTTCGTATCTTTTGAAAACTATGATGCATGATGCTCGTGAATGCATACATTTTCTATTAGAGGAATTTAATAAAACAACCAACATACAATTCACAGATCAAGCTTATAAACTATAGATATACTTACAAAAACTGTAAGCAATGAAACGTGCTATTAAAACTGTAAACATCGCAACATGCTAGGGAAGCGTAAGCAACGAAACATGCATCTCCTAATCTTGCGACGTAGGGCCCTAAGGACCAAAGCACATGCATATCACTAACCTACAGTTCGTGGTGCGTTTGACACTATTCTTTTCTCGTTAATACCTTCAAAATAATTAATATTTATTTATTAATATATTGCCCATTATAAACCTTAACTTTTATATAATTATTCTGTTAGTTCATTTCATATTTTTCGTCCAATTATTTTTATCGACTAATTAACTAATAATTATTGATCACCGAATTTTCATAAATCTTAACGCTTAATAATTCTCATTAGTCAACTTAGTTACTTAGCAACCACGCAATAATAATTCAAATATCTTAACATATGCAACGAGATAACGATGGCCAACAATAGTTGCTCATTCCATCAATGTGACCTGATAATGGAGAGAATTTTACTTTACAAAACCAAATAGTATTTTATCACAAAACCATGTTTTCCACAGTAGAGTAGAGAACCATTTAATTCATTTTATCTAAACGATAACCAACATATCACATTTATTTGTCCTTTTTATCTGATTAGAAAGGTTGTAGATAATTCATCCAATGTACAGAGCATGTATTAACGTGCAGAATACTTAACTTAATTCTCACAGTACATGAATTTAATCCAACATACATGCATAATATCTCTAGGAACTAAAACCAATCCCAACATATTCATGCTTCCATTCACTAAACAACCTATTAAAATTTGAACAACCAATCGATTATTAATATGTGAGTAGCAGACCAACACCCATCAAAAAAACAAAGTCCAAATCACAGAACAATGGCATGCTACACATCACTGCAATCTATCCATATCATTTTGAGGACCAACGGATTATTTCATTCATAGCATTTCATATCAGCTAACAAGCTATCAAAAGGATAAACTTAATCAATAGAGTATCATCCAGACAACGACTCAACGAACCCATTTTTCTTCACTTCAGCCATTATTACATTTGAAGTCAACATATATTTCTTTACTTCTTAATAGCCAATAACAACTTAATCTATCCAAATTGGGAAATAGTAAATATAGAAGACATTCAAAACCAACAGAGCCAATACCCACCAACAATGCATTATCCTTGCCAACATCCTTCTTTTATCAAAATTATAATCAAAACAGACAACCAAATCACAGCCCAGCAGCAGGGCAAAACCAGAAGAAAATAGGGAACATCCCTCATCCATAACTCCAAAATATTCAAAACATAAATTCCAAATCTCAACAGCCAACATGATAACATAATTAATTTCTAACTCATTTGCAATGTCCATAAAACATTTAGAGTCTGAATACCTGAAGACCAAGGAGACCGAGAGCACAACCCGAGAGAAAACCGAGCCTCAATTTCTCTTCTCTATTTCCATGCTTCAGCATTCTTCACTGTCACTCACTCACTCTCCTCACTATTCCTCACTCGGCTCACACCATTTCCTGCATTCTTCACTATCCCTTTTCCTCTCTTCACAACTAGCTTCCTGCCATTGATTTATAGACAGCAGGAAGAGGAGACTACCACTGATGACCAAGCTGATGGGGAAAATCACACAATTCGAAGGAGGTGGTCCATTGCCCAATCACCACATGGAAAGTTGCTGAAGAAGACCCGCTAGAGCAATTGGAAGAAACCGGTCCAAAGTGGACCAACAGACCCGAACCAATGCCCTGCTCTAGCCTCGCCATTCACTTCGCCTCTGCCAACGCTAAAACGCCGCTGGCAATGCCCATAACCGAAAGCCAGGATGAATGCTAAATGTAAAGCATCGACTTACCTCCACCAGCGATTTCGTAGCTCCAATTTTTACTCTTGCCCTAGCTCGGCGATCGCCATTCGTCTCGTTGCTCGCAGCCATCGCCAGTAGCCAGCACGACGGACAGTGCACACCTGAGCCTCGCCGTCATCCGTACCCCCCACTTGCCGTCGCCTTCTACTCCTTGTCGCCCTTCCCGATCACTTACTACCTCTCTCCCTTTTTGCTCTTTCCATTTTCTTCTCCTCCCCCCTTTCTGCTTTTAACTGACCCACAGACCAGCCCTGAAATAGTTCACAAGCTGAACCGGTTCTGCTCCTTCACCCTTTAATTTTTCTTCCATTTAAATAAATACTTCATTTCTTAAATAATTAAATTCTTCATTTAATTATTTTCATCTCAATTCAAATTTTCTTTTCTTCGAATATTGCATGATGATAATTATCGTCCAATTAAAATTCTTCAATTCGGCTTCCAAAATGACTATCCAATAATTGATATAATCATCTCCCAACAATTATTTTTCTAAACTTATTTTCATGATAATATATTCCATAATAAAATTTCACCGAATAATCCAATTATACCCCAATTAATTTTCCATTTATCCTTACTTAATTATGTAATGGAAATCGGGGCATTACAATCATGACTTATCATCTCTCTTTAAATTTTATAAGCATATTAGAGAGAAATTTGGTGGAGAAAAACAAGAAAATTATCTAATGTTCTCTCAAGGTGTCTTAAGTGTTTCTTCTGTCTTCATGGTGTTGCTAAGCAATTGTGTGGGAGGAAATTCGAGAAGGAATTTTTGCTACTGTGTGAATGTGTTAGAGGAACTTTAACAAAAGAGGATTTTTGCAAAAGAGGGGTAAGAAGTGTGTGTGTTTTCTCTTTGGAGCTACATCACAAGAGGTAGGATTGTTGTTAATGCTTACTGGTTCTGGATTTTATTATTAAATAAGAGCATGTTGATGATTGTTGCTTGATGTTCGTGTATAATAGATTGTTAGATAAAAGATTATGTTCATGCCATTGGAGATATGTTGTTCTGGAGGTGCCCTTTGATGATGATAGATATGTGAGGTTGTTGTTATGTTAAGTTCTGGAAATATTAATTGTTGTTGCTGGTTGTTAAGAACTTGTTTAAATGCTATGTTGTGCTTTTGTGTGTGATTAAATTTAAAGTAAGTTGACTGTGTAGCTGCGTATGAACATGTGGTGGTGGATGTTTAATAGATATTAGGTCTTGATCATGCTTTTTCTTCGAGATATACTATTTTGCTAAGATTGGATTGTTGCTATCCTGCTGTGTTTGATAAATGTTAGGTGTTGATTATGTTGAGTTTTGGAGGTTCGTTAGATATAAGTTGTGAATTCGTGGTTGTTCGAGGATGTATTGCTTTGATGTTTCTATCAAGAACCTATAGTAGATGTTGTACTTAATAAATGTTAAAGATTTTATATGTTAATGAAGTGTTAGAAATATATAGAAATGTGTGAATTCATACGTGTTCATGCACCTTGAATTTTAAGAAAAGTGATGAAACAATTTATTTAAGAAATAAGTAAAGAATATGAGAAATATTCAAGTTGGGTTACCACTCACTCCTAAGATATTAAGAAAGAGTATAATACAAGCTCACTATTATGGTATAAGTTCAGCATGACGAGAAAGTTTCAAGTTCATCGTTATGGTACAAGTTAACCATTATGGTACAAGTTCACTGATATAGCATAAGTTCATTGTGATTGTAGTTCATCACCTTATTCCTAAGTAAAGAAAAGTCAAAGTTTATCATGTTCATTATGCATTTCACTTCTTATTGAGCGTTAGGCACATAGTTTAAGTTTTGTGATGTAGGTATGCATGATGAGGAGAAAAGGAGTAATGGAGGCAGCATTTGTACATTGCGGACTTGGTGGCTAGCTAGGCTAAAAGATGATTGTAAATGGTTTTTAATTTGTACAAGGATTATTGTTTTAAGTTATGATATGACTTTAAGTTGTAATTGGTTTAACAAAAAAGAATTTTATTTATCGTGTTTTCGAACGTTTTGTTTTATTAAGAAAAGTCTTCCGCTATGCTATGTTTTATCAGAGAAAATGTCTTCAAAATTTACATTTTTCAAATACGAAAAATGTGTCATTACAATTAAATTTTAGATACCGCTCGGGCGCAGAAGGATGTTGGGCCATAAGATCAGGTTTAGCGGAAGAAGAATAAGAGAAAATATGTATCTTAATCTTCCAAGATCGGCTATAATCTGATGTTGATGGAAACCGCAACTCATTGTTTACATCGAAGCAAGAACCTTGGTATATGAAAAATGGATTTATATGGAAACCGCAACCCTATGCTTATATCGAAGCATGAACCTTGATATTAAAAAATGGACTTGTATGGAAAGCACAACCTGTTGCTTATATTGAAACACGAACTTTGGTATAATAGAAATGCCACAAACAGGGATGGAAGAACCATTTGATAAGTTGAGGAGGAACGCCAAAATGATACCTTGATAAGTTCAAAGAGCTCAAAAGAACAAAAAGACAATTATCTCAAATGTGGATGACTTCTTGCACACATATTTATAGGCTTAAAGTACATAGAAGAGTTTCTAATTGATAAATACTCTCTTAATGACTTTTTGCCTCGTAGACTTGTAACTTCATACAAAAGTAAAAGCTCTTTATACCACCTAGAGTAATAAAAGACTAGTAACCTTCACCTAATAAAATGTCTTTATTTTCGGAACCAGAATAGTCTTAATTGTATTAAATGGCTTCTATAGCCTTAATACACTATAACAAGGGTCTCTTATGTGTTTTAAACAATAGGTTATGGTGTAATATCCCGAAAATATATTTCCTTTTTTGATGATGTATAAAATCTGGAAAATCTTAATATATGAATTGTGCATCATATTATGCGATGATACGCGTTAAACCGTGCTTGAAATATATAGGGTTAATATTGAAAAAAATAATCTAAGTGTGAAAAACTTGGGAAAAATGTGTACAGAGAGATTCGGCCGGTTTGAGGACGCTATGGACGAAGAGACTCGCCTACGAATTTGGGACACATTCGGACGGTGACGGACGATTGCGGATGATGAAGTATAGCGTCCGATTTGACTTTGGACAAATCTTGGACACTTTCAGACGACTGAGGACGCTACGTGCGGAAGAGAAATCTCGTCCGAATGTTGCCTGCGGACGATACGGACGAAGGCTAGGGACGCAGTTTCTCGTCCCAAATCGAGTTTCGAACGAATGCGAACGATGCTGCGGACGACACGTCTCGTCTGAATTATCGAGAATTTCAGACAAACCTCATTTAAATTTCTTCTCTTTCTTCCGATTTCTTGCTACAGTCGACAAACTCTTCTTCTCTAGTCTACCCCTACAATGTCCAGCTCTCCCCTATAGATGTGGAAGGCTTTCCACGTGCTTTCCCCTCATTGGACCATTTCCTCTTGAATTGGGTGATTTGGCAATCTCCTTTCTGCAGCTTATCCTGTTGCAGCTGCCAACTTCCTCTCTTTCTTTCGTCTATATAGGTAAGCCTTTCCTTTTTGTCCTCTCCTCTGTATGCACTCTAGAAAATTTGTATGTGGTAAAGTGAAGGATGATTGTATTGTCTGTGAGCAAAAAGTAAATTTTAGTGAGTGTGGAAGGCTGTGTGTGTGGTGTTGAACACTTGGTGCTGCTTCGTGGGTTGCTGTGAGGTTTGTGAACTCAAGGAAAGGTAAGAATTTATTTGAGATTTATTGATTTGGATTATGCATCCCCTGTTCAAGCCAAGTTGGTTATGAACCTTGTAATTAACCGCTAATGCTGAAATTCTTAGGGAATTGTGGGTATTGAGAAACTAAGAACGTCTTGACTGTTGCCTTGCTGGCCTTGCTATGGGTTTTGCTGCTGGAAACAAAGGTAAGGATTAGAATATTGTTTTGGCCAAAGGAGGGCCCTACATTACGGGTTTGTGTGATTTAATATGCTATGAAATATTTGGTTTGCAAGGATATAAATTCTGTGGAAATCGTTGTTAGAAATCAAACCTGTTATATCTTCATTCGAACTGTTAAGCTTTGAATTCTTTTCTTTGAGGCAAGCATGAATCGTTAAATCTAACAGAGTGAAATCTTGAAAGTTTGGTTGATGAGTGTTGAAATCTTGGCCTGTTTGACATATATATATATATATATATATGTATTATGATAGTTGCCATCAATTGTGAATATGAAATTACCATGGTTATTACTGTCAAAGAAGATGGATAGATTAAACATTGAAAGGATAGGTTGCTTGAAGATATGAACTGCTCATAATGGTTATCTTAGGTATGATTACATTGTGAACATGTTAACAATTTATCGGATTGAGTCAAGAAATCTACGTGGAGTGATTTAGATAGTGATAAGTTGATTTCCTGCATTTGATTGGATCGGTTAGGCTTTTACCTTGTTTGAAATGTTAAAATATGCCTCAAAACTTGTAATGCTGCCGTACTTTAACTCAAGTTCAAAAAATGGGATGATAATGAAATTTATAAGATGCCTTTACATTGTGCCACTTTACAGTTTTATAAGTTGTTGCAATAATTGTATTCTTTCGTACATTGTTCCTATGTTTAATTTATGGCATTCATGCATCATCTTAGGGCTTATGAATTGTTTACATATTGTATGTCATCCTAAAATATATGTAAATAGGTATGTGGGGGTTTGGGAGGATTGGGGATGGTTCACGTGGTGACTGCCCCTATTGGAGTGCCTACTCCCAATTAGGGAGTGTGAGGTACGGTTAAGCCACGAGAATCTTAAGATTCTCAATTCTCTTGTACTAAACTCCCCAATGCCTTCACTGGGTATGGCTCGTGGTGACACCCTGATTGGCGTGGTTCCTCATAGGAAACACAGGTTAAGCCACGAGATCAATTGACTTACCCATCGCCCCAAACTAACAGATGAGATACGAATCTCCTCTGTAATGCATCATATGCATTGCATTTTAAATTCTGATTCTTGTTGGGCATTAAGCTCATTGTTTTCCCCGTTATATAGGTGGTTATTATAATGAAGATTTTGTACCAGTGGAAAGGAGGCGTTCCAGGATGACCTCTCATGTTATCTGCCGATTTGACCTGTTGGGTGTGGTTTGCATAACTTGGGATTGTTGGAATTTTGTGGAAAATGGTATTTTGGTAATCTGACGTAGTGGTATTTTGAAAACTAATAGTTGTAACTAGGGACTTTGGGACTTATATTGTGAACATTTGAACTATTTACTCTGATTTCATTTCTAAAATGCATTTCAAATGTCGAATAAATTAAGCGAAAAATTTTTACGATGTATTTTAAAACGAGATAATGTTTTAAATTAACGAGGCATTACATATGGATTTATGACTTGGTTAATTTGATTAATGACCTTGGCCACCTTGATTAAAGAGATTGGTCGCTTCCATTAATGTTTGCTCCTCATCTTCACTAATTTTGACAATGTGGATCAATCTTTGATGTTCCTTATTAATGGTCACTTTCAACTCCTCTTGTTGAAGCTTCCAAATTAAATGATTGAGTTCTTCCTTGAATTGTTTAGCTCTAGCTCTTGTAACTAATCCAAATGATACTTTGATTGGTTTATTAAACTCCTTAGTAGTCGTGTCATCATAAGAAAAGATTCTTTTGCGGGAGCATGATGAATTTGATTGTAGGACTGTTCTGAACCGTAAGATTAGATTAGCGAAAGGAATGAGAATCGTTTGTGTAATACCCAAAATTTTTGTAATGCTGAGCATATGACTTAAGTAGTAATTCTGGGTTCTTAGGAGTTGAAATGAACGATTAAAGTGTTGGTCAAGAGAAACATATTTGGAAGAAGTGAATAATGATACCCCAAATTATGTTCATATTAAGCTTAGAAGGATGATTTAGGATTTATTGGAATTGACTTAGATAATTTAATATATTGGTTAGAGGAAAATACATTTAGAAAATAGTGAACTACATGTTGAGAATAATGGAGTTGATAATATTCAAGGATATATTGGGTTTAGTAAAAAATAAGGTGGAGGAGGAATTATGAACTATACCTTGATTATGGAGGGATAAATTGAGGTTTGGATAATTTGGAAAAGTGATTATATATATTTGGAAAAGGAAATATATGACGGTTGATCTATAGAATGTGGTGGTTGATCGATTTGGAAGGAGAGGATCTGACGCCATGGATGTGTATCGCGGTCGATCATCCAAAGAAATTGATTGACCAGCATAATCAACCAGTAATTTGGAAAACAGAATTAGCGGCTAATCAATTGAATTGGCTGTCAATCATGGTGGAGGAATCAATGGACTGGCTATCTAAAAAGCTATCTGGAAATGGAAAACTGTCACCTGGAAGTGGAGGAGTTCGGCGTTGGACGCGTCTGGACGATCAAGCGTCCCTCCCCTTGACTCTTCACCTTCATTGGACGCTGAAGAGACAACTGTAAAGCCCCGCGTTATTATAAAAACTAATCTTTTAAATTTTTGTATAAAAATTTTTCTTTTATTTATTTACTCAAGATGTACGAGAGGAAACAAACATCAGAGTGCACAAAACAGAAATCATTAACAACTTCAACATATAGTTTAAACATTTAACACAAGTTAATAATGCCACACAAAATATTTAATGTCTTGCAAACCATTTTAAAAATGAACATAATTTTATTCTTCGGGAGCCATAACCCCTCAAGTCACCTCAGTTGGGTAACCCAAGTGCTCAAGAGGCAATGTCTCCTCATCTTCCACTTCAGTAATACATATATCCTGACAATCACCTACACCACAAGCAAACTGTGAGCCTAACGACTAGTAAGAATTAAGATGCAGTATGATGCATACATATGTCTGATTATGTCTGAAGGGAATCCACCAAATCTGCCTTTTATTTATAGACTCATATCATTAAACTCATATATTGAGCTAAGACATTGAGAATATTTTCCACAAAAAGAATAGTTTCTGACTGGAAACTAACTCCCAGGAGACAGGCTCTCGCATCCCGATGAGGGAAGGGTTAAATCTCGAGTCTCCCAGTTAGAGTCCAAACTACCTCCCCCAAACCCCAATTCCCGTTTACATTTATTAAATCTGGTCACTCCCGTGAAATGTCTCTCCCATGTAATGTTAATATCAATCCCACATGGCATCACTCTTATGTCTATGATCACGATGTATGGCAATGCTTTGCAATATTAATTACAACAATATAGCAAGAGCATGAATTTAAACAAAGGAATAATCTTATAATACAAAGCATATAGTAAAATCTAACAGAAAATAATATTCAACAGTCATTCTCAATTTAACATAATTATTTAACCAATACAACGGAGTGAACTTTATTTTATGAAATAATACAGTTAATATTATTTAACAATTTTATTAAAAACAAGGTAAATATTTATTGGACACTTCTTTTATTTAATAACAAGGTGAACATTTATTTAATAGAATGTGAATATTTATTTAACATTTATTATATTAAATAAAATGGTGAATATTTATTTAACGTAAATTTTATTAAATAACCAAGTGAATATTTATTAAACAACAGGGTTAGTATTTCAAATATCAGGGTGAGAATTTAACAAAACTAAATACTATGAATAACTGATTAAAATGCACGAATAATTAAAGGACAGGAAATTAAAAATGGCAGAGAAAAGTTCAACTAATAACTAACAACAATTAACATATAGCAAAGAATCAACAATTATCAATTAATGATTAATAATTTACAATTTACAATTATTATTTTACGTTTATTACGTTTAACAATTTACAATTTATTAGCAGTAGGTAATTAATATGGAAATCAACGGGTCATGGTCAAGAATTAATGTAACGACCCAGTTTTTATTACCTTTAAAAATCATATGAAATTTAAAACTTTTCTTTTCTTTTGTAAAAACAGTAGAAATCTTTATTAAAACTTTTTAAGTTGAAATCATAGTTATTTTCTTAAAAGCTTATATTAAAAAATCCTTTACTTAAACTCGTTACTCAAATCGTTATAAACATAAACAGCAAATGACTTTGGTTATAAAATCATTTTTCCAAATTACAGAGGAAGACTAAAACTATAAAATCTTTTTTCCCAATTCGTAGCAGAAGCAAAAATAATTCATTTAAAGACCAATAAACAAAGTGTTTGCTTATTATTTAGAAAAGTCTTTTCTCTTTTACATTCTTTAGCCTAGCTAGCCACAAGATCCGCTCATGTAAATCCTTCATCAACTGCACCTACACCTGTTTTCGTGCGTGTACTTACACCACAAGCAAACTGTGAGCCTAAGACCTAGCAAGAAATGAGATGCAATATGATATATGCTTGTAACTGACTATGTCAGAATGGAATCCACCTAAACTGTTCTTTACTCACGGTTATATACATTAACTCGTACATCGAGCTAGGACATTGGAGGTATCTATCGTATGGAGAGTATCTGCTAGTTAGCATTTAACCATTAGGTAGACAGGCTCTCGCGACCCAACAAGGAAAGGGCATAATCTCGAGTGCACCGGTTACGATACGAACCACCTCCCCAACCTCCAATTCCCCTTTCATCAAATTATTTATCCATTTTTCTCTCACAATATGAATATGAATACCAACCCACACGTGACATTCCTAATTGTTTCTATTATCATGATGAATTTCAATGTGGCACAACAATCACAACAATATGCCAATATCATATAAAAGAAACGAAACTAATTAAAACAAGTCCAAGCCAACAATTATAAGAGAGCCAAGAAGCTATATTACCAAGCCACATAATACATGTAACGACTTGGATTTTTGTAATTCCTTGAAATGCGTGAAATTTTGAAATTTTCTTTTCAAAACAAATCAGAGAGCGCCTAAGTCTGGATCGTTACTGACCATTCGTAAAACTCGTTATAAAACTCCATTAATTAAAACTGTGCATAAGCGTTATATTAAAACCATTAATGTAAAACGTTTGCGGAAGCGTAAATAACAACTTAAGGAAGAAATGCTAAGCAATTGAAATACTACATTCCTTTCCTTTATACATGAAGCTATCAATTACTTACAATTTGGAAAAATTAATTTTAATTCTCTTTTACCCTTACTATGCCTAGCCAGCCACGAACTCCCTCGCGCATGCAAATCCATCATCCGCTGCCTTTATTGTCGACTATTATCTTTGTTTATCTTTTGCTACTCCTATTTGTGCGTTGGTTCCACATACGACTACCTACACCTACACCACAAGTAATACGTGAGCCTAATGGCTTAAAGAAAAAGGGTTGAATGCATATGAATGTCACTCTTTAGTCCATTTTGGAATGGGGACCACCCAAACCAATCCTTTCATTAAGCCGCTAATCCATTTATTACTTTACTTACTCTTACTTTTGATCCCTTGGGATCCATTATTCTATTGATCCCTTGGGATCCATTATTCTATTATTCTATTTTTCCATACTCGTACTTCGATCTGGAATTGGGAGGTTTTTCTCGTGCAATGGCTTAGTGGTCGAACCTAGCCTTTTTTCTCGCATCTAAAACTCCTGTACCCAATGAGGGAGGGGCTACGCCCAGATCGAAGACTAGATCCGCTACCCATCCACTCCCAATTCCCTTCTTCTTCTTTACTTTTTCTTAACTTTTTACCTTACTCATGCATGCTTGCGTACCACTTCGTGACACTCTCTATTAGTTTCTATTATCATGATGCATGCTCATACATTCTCAACATACCATGATGCATGATGCGTATAACATAACATCCATAAGAATTGAAGTGCGCATTTAAATAAAGTGACGGTATTGGAAAGCACATACAAGGAAAGTAAATAGCTATAAATTGAATACTGAGATTAAAAACACACAAGAATTATAATTAAAGTGCATAGCAGGGAACAATCGTAAACTAGAATTTAAACAACGAACAAACAACGGATCACAACCAAATTGATTATCTAAATCAATTACATGCTCAGTGTCAATTTATATTAATCTAGTTGGTTGTCCTAATTAACTTACATACTCAAGAATTGACTACATTTATTGTCTAATTAGATATCTTAGTTAATTCCCTAGTTCATTTATATGCTTCACACATTTATTGTTCTAAGTGATTATTCTACGAGGGTGTATTACATGCTATCTTAGTTGGTTAATCAAACTATTACCATTTACAAGCTAGTATTCTGATTAATTAACATACTAAAATTAACAACCTAGTTTGGTTAATTTACTAATTTGTAAGTTAACTAAACATGGTATCACTAGGTTAATTAATTAACAGATTAATATTATTCTAACTTAATCTAGTTAACTAGCAAGCTAGAGGAAAGAGTTCAATTATACTTCTAATTAGTTATCCTAGTGGATTAACATGAGTCTAGTTAATTAATTATTCCAATAAATTAATCTGCTTAAGTCTAGTTGTTTTCTTTAGGTGATTACTCTAGTGAAGTGAACTAACGTGTTTATATTATTTAAATCAATTACATGCTTCCTATATTTATCATTCTAGGCGATTATTCTACTCAACCAACCTAGGTGATTTACATGCTCAATTAGTTCACAATTTCAATTAACTAGTGGTTAAACTAATAGAAATATAGAGCACCGTTCATTCGTGTTTATGTCATTTTCACCCTCACAAATTCTCTTCAATCATCTATCATTCTCTATTTCCACAACAATAATATTATCATCTACCCGTATCAATTAACAACAAAGGATTTACAGCAACCAACAACAAAGAGGCAGAGACAATAAGCAAGGAAAGTACCACTGATCATAAAGCCTATACTAGCATTAACACCTAGAGCATTTGCAGCAAACATTTCTAAGGACTAACATAAAACCATGCACCCATACTTGTGGTGTAGGGCCTCAATGGCCAAAACACCCTTTAATTCTTACCTCGAAGCGATAACGTATAATAGCACTCCTTCATTCTTTTTCTCTTCTTTGTACCTTTACAATTTAATAACATTTAATTATTACTTAGTTTCATAATCTAATCCCAACTAAACCCGTAACAGTTCACGGAACCCATTAATGCCCAAAATTGAATATAACCATCCCCATAATAATTACTCGAAAAAAGCCAACGACCAATAATAATATCTAAGAAGAGTATGAAATCAACGACATCAACTGTCAATCAATGTATGACTTAACTTTTTATATTCAGAATATATTAATCCAACTAACAATAGTATATTGTCAACATCCATAAACCAAATCAAGACAACCGTAACAGCCAACAACAACAACCAACGCATTTCATTATATTTCATCTTAACAAAACAACAGTTGAATCGCCCAAACGTTTAAAGCATTTATCAACGTGCATAACACTCACTTAAATCTCACACTATTCCCACAATACATTACACTTGATATCAACCAACATAAAAATCAGGCCAATACATTATCTAACGTAGATGATTAACTAACCAATTCCAGCATATCAACGTTCTATTATAACAATACAACGAACATTAAGCTATAACTAAAATCAACGAAGCATATTTTCCTTATATCTCAATAATGAATCCAAATTCAGTAATCAGTTAAAAGTCTCAACTCACTATTCGTTTGTAACAATCACAACACATAACTAACACTACATAACTATAATCAACGGAGCATATTTTCATTTCAATAATTTAATCTAATTGATAGAAACAACATCAAATATGAAAACAACCATCATTGCTTCTAATTAAGTCAACAAGGCAGTAACATCCAAAGAATTATTCAGCCAAATAACGGTCAAACGCATAACATGATTTCTCGACAACAACATCCAGACATAACCATTACCAAAACAGTGTATCACAAAACATCCAGCAAGACAATGTATTCATTCATCACATAGAGTTCACACAGCACACAACCCAACTCGCAGATAACCCAACATTTCTCCTTTAAAAGTGATTTTGAAAAGTCAAGATCCATTTACATAGTCAAAAGCATAACTCAACATATTAAACTAATCAACAGAGGTAATATCCCACACACTACATCATAATTTCATAGACAATAATTAATTTAACACTTAACAGAGCACTGATCTTCACCAAACACATAGAAACACAATTCACAGATTGAGCAACAGAGAAGAAAGCTCACCATCCAAATCGACAGAAAACAACCCAACAGTACCTAATTCACATAATCAAAGTATAACTCAACAGGTTATTAAACCAAATAATCAACAGGGTTGTATTCTCAACAAAACAGGGAGGGAACTCACCAACAGAAGCTTGGCCAACTTCTAGAGAGAGCTCCTGCCTCTATTTCCTTTCTCGGTTACTTCTCGCCCCTGCAGCTCACAGTTCTGCTCTCCAGAGCAGCTCTCAAGAGAGCAATTCTCATTCCTCCCATGCACTCGGCTTCACCAGCAAGCAAAGAACACTCGACAAAACACCTCCCCAGTTTTATCTCCTGCCAATTGTCTCTCTCCAATCCCTCGACACTACATTTCAACGTCTCCCAGAGGGTACCCATACCCTCTCCTGTCCTTTGTCTCACCTTAGCCTTAGAGTAGGGCATTCAGCATTCTACTCTCTGCCATTCACAGCTGCGATGTCCAATTTGTCTCCCTGTAGACTTGAAGAGCACACATCAGAAGAGCCGAGTCATGAGTTGGACCATGGCCTTCGGCCAGTCCAGCATGAACCACCAAAACGCCCCACAGCCAAAGGCAACCATCGTAGCGCCCATCACCGAGTTGCCGTCGTCGTCCGTCTCACCGTCGCCAATGCATTCGATTGCCGAGCATCACTAGGAATGACAGAGCATCACCGGGAACGACAGAGCATCACCACCGTCGCCGCCTCGCTTGCGATTCCCGAAGCTTCAATCGTCGCAGCATGCCAGAGCTCACCCACGAAGCTGCCATCCTTGTCGCTCGCAGCTCACCGGCACGGGGTCCCCGTCTCCCTGTGTCTCCCTTTTTTCTTCGTCAAGCTCACCCTTCGCTCTCCCGCTCTCTTTTCTCCCTCCCACTCTTTTCGTTTTTCTGTCTGTTCGCGAAGGTCGAAGGCCATTTGAAATTGCCTGAACCAGTTTAGTTATCCAACATATTCCCCATTTTAACTCCTTTCTAAATTATTTTAATTAACTAATTAAATCCCCAATCAATTAACTTATTAAATCCCCTTAATTTTCATTAATTAAATCCTTTACATTTTAAATCCCAAATTATCATATACATTTCAATTTATTAAATTAATATTTATTTTATTTTGATAATGTTAATCTCACTAATATATTATCTAACGAGTACGTTCTTGGTAATACCCCGATAGTCAACCCACTTAAAAATTTGGGGTATTGCAATACAAGTATAAAAATCCAATTCTAACTTTTCCAGATAAACGATGTAATAAAAGAGTTGGGAATAAAATGGGTTTGACATCTATATAATACATCGTCCTATGGATGTTAAGTTGTGATGTATACCCTCGTAGGCATTTAATTTGGGCAAGACTTAGAAGAAAATACGAAAAATGATAGATTGAAGGACTTTAGGACAGCTGCGGACGATGCGGACGACTCAAGGCAGCGTCCAAATGAATCTGTCACAAAACTGGTGTGTTGAGGATGATTGCGGACGACTACAGATGCCTAGATTCAACGTCCAAATGAATCTGTTCAATTTTTGAGACAATTAGGATGACACTTGCGGACGAGTCGGACGACGGTATAGCGTCCGCAACACAGTTGCGGACGGTACAGACACAGTGGAGATGCCATTTTCCATCCGAAGCCATGTATCTGCTGTGAGATTTTTAGTCTTACGGACGCATGCAGACTATAGTACGTCGTCTGTACCAATCTGAATCGCAGTAGATCTGCGAAACATAAGGAAATAAAAGTAAGAAACATCAACGAAATTTGTCAATTTGCGAGTTAATACTCCCGCTTTCGGCGAGAAAAGGGAGTCTCCTGGCAGTAGCCCACCCTATGTACACGCCATGTCTCCCCTTTGTCTTCTAGGTAACTCTCCCCCCTATATCTTCCATCTTCTCCAACTCTTGTGTTTTGCTTCGTTTCTACTGAAGAGGAGCTCTGTTGGAATAAGGAAATCAAGGAGCTGCATGGGAGATTCAACTTCAAGGGTAAGGAATGGGTTGTTTTGGCCTTGTGCCCTACACCCAAGTATTTTCGTGTGTGCGTGTGTGTATGCTTGATAGTCATTTTAATTCCGTTAGTTGATATGCAAGAACCTCTTGATAAACACTACTGCCTTTACTTAATTTTGTAGATGTTTCCTTTGTTATGTTCTTCTAAGTATATTGCTAGATGTTTAATGATAAGTAATGAGAATTGCTTCTAAGAATGATAAGTGATGAAGAAGGAAAAAGGGGATTCTAGTGAATGGAAATAGAACTTCATGTCTGAAATGTAAAGAATGAAGAATGAATGTCTTACGTTGGTCGTTATGTTAGTTGCTAGCCAATGATTTCCTACTACTTACATGTTAGTTGCAAATTATTGTCTGAGAAGCACGTTTTACTGTCCATAGCATGATGTAGTTAATTGTTTTTATGTGAATCTAATACATGTATAAATGTTCTTTTCGCTGCTATCCTATCTTTTCCTTTACTGTCAAAAACCTGATTAGTGATATATCTAATGCACGTAGTTGTTGCTGAACGTATGTTGTATATTGCACTGCTGTCGTGTTCATTGCTAATTATGTTCATCGCTATATGTTCACTATATGTTCATCTATATTGTATGTCATATGATAACTGGGTAACTGATTTTTGTGATTTCCTTATTACGTATCATCTAGCAAAAGCTTGTTTAGTCGCTTGTTCTTCTTTGGTTATGTCCGGTTGGAAGTAAGAATGGTTGAACCTAATTCTAATGGAAGAGTCGATTCAAAGTATATAGCTAAAAGTATGTTCATTCGTAGTTTGATTTAACTGCTATTTTCTTTAAAGTTATGAAGCATGTAATTTATGAAGCATGTCAATTACGCAGCATGTTCGTTATATTCAGCTTAAGTTGTCATTATTTTTCCTTATATGTGAAAGCATATGCTGTTTTGTGATAAGGAGTGGTAGTTAAATATTGTTTTATTATGTGAAGAATGTGTTAATATTGTTTCATTCCTTGTTTATTGTGGACTTCCTAAGTGTTGATATTGCTCCCCATATATGCTATGCTTTAATTAGGAAGAAGCTAGGTTGAGTTCATGATTAATAGAAACCAAGTAGGGGGTAACCTTCAGGATGGTACCCACATTCATGAGTGAGGAAATGTTAAGAAAAATGAATGTCCGGGATAAGCGGGATACGTCCATCACCGAAGAAACCCTCCCAGCAGGATACGCCAGGAGGGAAGAAACTCCAAAGGCGGGATACGCCGAAGGAGAAAGAAAGAACTCTAAGGGCGGGATACGCCTAAAAGAGAAAGAACCCATAAGGTGGGATACACCTAAAAAAGGGAACCAAAAAGGGAATTGGGGTAGTTGGATAGTCCGGATCTAGCCTAGCTGCTAGGATACACCCTCACCAAGTCGAGAAAGGGACTAGCATGTGCACAAGAGGTTAGAGCCGTACAGCTAGGCCATCTCAAAGGATAACCTCCAATCTCCAACTCAATATACGAGTTAAGAACGAAGAACGAACGAAGAAAACAAATGTAATGAAAGAATTTGGTTTGGGTGGCCCCCCATTCCAAGAAGAACTAAAAGAGAGAAATGCATAATTGTTTTCCCCCATCTCCTTACTGAGCGTAAGCTCACGTCCTTACTTGTGGTGTAGGTAATGATGGGATTATGCCAGAGATTAAGAAGAGCTCATTCCGGTTGAGCCTGCTGTTGGTCCAACATAGACGCCAATGGAGTAGTAGTACAGCACGAAGGAATAAATGAAAAGGAAAATCAATAAGAGCAAATGTTGAATGGTTATCTCTCACAAACCTTACGTTTTCATTTATGGCTTTTATTTGAATATTTGAAATATTATGTAAGTTTTAATGGGAACTAAAAACCTTGGATTTAAATTATGTTTTAAATGACGTTTTCTGATAATTACTCTGTAGTCGGTAAAAGTAGGTTTTCTTGTTTAACTATGCTTCCGCAACTTTTATGAATAATTTATTTAATGAATGAAAAATGAAAGAACGATTTTTATTAACGAATTCGGATTTGGTGCACTCTGATAACCCTTTTTCTTTAAAAACGATTTTAAATTGTTATATTATCAAGGTTAATGAGCTTTTAAAACGGTTAAGAAATTCGGGTCGTTACAATTGGTATCAGAGCAAAGGATTTTAAAAATGATTTTTTGTAGTAAGTTGCTCTGATCGTTTTTTGGACCAAAATAGTAGCTCGAATGTTTTATGATTTAAAAATGCAAGTTTGCTCAAAAACTCATTTGTATGTAAGGATACAATTGGTATAAGCGCAGGATTATATCATAGTCATACTACTACTCAAGCGTCTCGCACGGACAACCCAGACTCGATGGGTAATACCTTGGTTGTAAGTTTTTCCTTATGTTTCAGATTTCCTATGAACGATATATTGCACAGTAAAGTTCGAAATGTATAGAACTGTAGTATGTTTTCCCTTATGTTAACAAGATAGTTAAGTGACTGCTCCATAATGTAGAAGACGTAGAGATGAGAAGTAGAAATAAGTAGAACTGAGGTTAAGATTATAACCAGTTTTCCTATAATTATTAAAATCCTAAAATACTTATAGACTTATATGAGATTGTGATTAATAGATATGTTCCCTTCGGTAACAATTAATGACAATGTGACGTGAATGCATAGGAATTTAGAACTACAAATGGCACGAAGAGGAAGAGGCCGACTACCTGATTGAGGGGTGCACCCAGGTCACCAAACCCATATGAGAATCAAGGTCAGAATGAGACCCTAGAGCGCATGGCTGAAATTATAGAACAGCAAGCACAACAGATTGAGAGGCAAAACCGGTTCATGGAACAACAATCTCGCCATATAGAGAGGATGATGGCTCAAGGAAACAGCAATGGGGACCACCGGGACCTGTAGATCCAGGTGGTCCAGAAAGGGGCTTGATGGAAAAGTTTCCAAAACCTGAGACCGCCTTATTTTAACGGCGACGTATCTGATATATCTGGAGCTGAGGAGTGGATCCTCTCCATGGAGGACAAATTTTCCTATGCCAAGGTTGATGAGACAGAGAAAGTGAGTGTGCTGCTTACTATCTGAGTAACGGGGCCCGATTTTGGTGGGACACAATCAAGGCATCCCAAGATGTGGCGACCCTTACTTGGAATGCATTTAAGGAGTTATTCAATGACAAATATTTTAACTACACCATCCGTACCCAGAAAGAGACTGAGTTTTTGCACATAAGATAGTTGGGGACTGTATCTGAGTATGCACAGCAGTTTGAGGCCTTATCGCATTATGCCCAACATTTAGTGGCAGTTGAAGAGCGTAAGGTTAGACATTTTGTGCACGGATTGAGGAAGGAGATCAAGGAGGTCGTTATCGGGGCTGGCACCGAGGGTGTTGCTTACTCGAAGATGGTATCCAGGGCCCTAGCTGTTGAAGGAGTGAAGTTTCCTGCGGCCAAACCAAGAGAGGTTAGTCAGAGATTGTGGAAGCCTAGTTCAGGCCAGCCTAGTTCAGGGCAGCAATCGTGGAGTGGTCCTCCCACGACTCAAGGAGTCAAACGCCCAGCTGGGGCAGAATCGCAACAAAGGCCAGATAAGAGGCCTATGGTACCAGTGGCCAATACTTATCAGCAAGTTGCCTGCCCGAAATGTCAGAAGATACACAAGGGTGAATGTTTAGTAGGCTCAGAGAATTGTTTTTCCTGTGGAAAGCCAGGACACCGGGCCAGACAATGCCCGACCCGACTTGTAGCTCCCCGAGTTTTTGCCCTATACGGGACTGATGATGATGACCAGCCCGCAGTTGTAGCAGGTACGCCTTATTTAATTGTCAAAATAATTATACATGTAATTATGCTCAAAAAAATTTTCTAGATAACTTAGGAGTTTTACCTTAGATCGAACGACTTACCAATTCTCCACAGGAACGATATATATAAAAGGATGTGAGGCTTATGTCTTGTTTGATTCGGGTGCTACGCACTCATTCGTATCTACTAAATTCTGTGAGCGGTTAAACTGTTTCTCCGAAAGCACAAATTACACGCACCGAGTATTGCTATCGTCTGGTGATCAACTAATTACTAATGGAGTACTCAAGAATTGTACAGTGGATATTAATGACTGTTTAGTTCGAGCCGATCTAATTATTATGGATCTAAAAGCCTACGATGTTATAATGGGGATGGATAGGCTATCTGCCCATCATACGATCATCAATTATAAGAAGAGAGAGGTCTGCTTTTACCCTTCGGTTGGCAAACAATATATTTTTCGAGGAATTAAAGAGAAGGGAAAGTTCGCTGTTATCTCGGCACTTAAAGCAGATAAATTACTCGAGAATGGGTGTTAAGGATTTCTACTCAATGTAGTTGACACTACGGCTATCACTGAGGTTAAAGTTGAGAATATCGTCGTGGTACGTGAATTTATGAATGTCTTCCTCGACGATCTTCCCAGTTTACCTCCACTCTGTGAAATCGAGTTCGAGATTAATGTGCAACCTGGCACGAACCCCATTTTCAAGCACCCGTATCGGATGGCGCCTGCTGAACTACGAGAGTTAAAAGAACAATTAGAAGAACTAGCTTCTAAGGGATTCATAAGGCCCAGTTCTTCCCCTTGGGGCGCTCCTGTGTTGTTTGTCAAGAAGAAAGACGGAACCCTGAGGATGTGTATCGATTATCGGGAGTTAAACAAGGTGACCATTAAGAATAATTATCCGCTATCCAAGATCGACGATTTGTTTGATCAGCTAAGTGGTGCCAGGGTATTCTCCAAGATTGATCTGCGGTCGAGGTACTATCAGTTGAAGGTAAAGCCCGACGATATACCAAAGACTGCATTTCGCACTCGGTATGGACATTACGAGTTTTTGGTGATGTTTTTTGGAATAACCAATACTCCGGCAACCTTTATGGATTTGATGAACCATGTCTTCCAGGATTATCTAGACAAATTCATTATTGTCTTCATTGACGACATCTTAATCTATTCCTGATCAGAAGAGGAGCATTGTGAGCATCTACAAATAGCCTTATCTGTTCTCAACCAACACCAGTTGTATACGAAGTTTTCCAAATGCGAATTTTGGCTGAGCAAAGTTGGTTTCCTAGGCCATGTTATTTCTGCAGAAGGCATATCTGTTGACCCAGCAAAAATACAGGCAGTGGTGAACTGGACGCCACCGAAAAATGTTGGGGAGGTACGAAGTTTCCTAGGATTTGCCGGTTATTACAGGTGTTTCATCGATGGGTTTTCAAAGATTGCTCTACCACTTACAAGTCTGACTAAGAAGAATACCCGATTCTGGTGGTCCAGTAAGTGTGAGAATAGTTTTCAAGAACTGAAACGCAGACTTACTACGGCCCCAGTTTTGACATTGCCCACGGAGGAGGGTGATTTTTGTATCTATTGCGACGCATCGAAAAGAGGACTAGGTGGAGATCTTATGCAGCATGGGAAAGTTATCGCCTATGCATCCTGACAGTTGAAGATACATGAACAGAATTACCCCACCCATGATCTGGAGCTCGCAGCGGTGGTCTTTGCTCTCAAGGTCTGGAGACACTATCTATATGGACAACGCTGTGAGATGTTCTTCGATCACAAAAGCCTCAAGTATATCTTCACTCAAAAAGAATTGAATATGCGTCAGCGACGGTGGCTTGAATTCATCAAGGACTATGACTGTGAGATTAAATACCATCCGGGCAAGGCCAATGTGGTTACGGATGCTCTCAGCCGCAAAACCGTAATACTGAGTATGATGTACTAGAAAATGCCTACTGGTATTCGGAAAGATCTCCAGGAGTTTTGAGTACAGATGGTTCAAACACCCTTGGATGTGGTATTAGTGAAGTTGACCTTGAAGCCATCTATTCTTGAACAGAGCAAGGAGTCCCAACAAATTGATGATGAATGCAAGGGCTTCAAGCTGAATCCAACCCTTCCGAGGTATCAAAATCTTTCTACATTCGCTGACGGCATCGTTAAGTATAAGGGTCAATGGTACGTAACAGCCGATACTGAGTTGCGAACAAAGATTTTGAATGAAGCCCACACTTCTAGTTTCTCGGCTCACCTGGGAAGTAATAAGATGTATCGGGACTTGAAGACTCCTTACTACTGGCCAAGGATGAAGTATGAAATTGCCAAGTTTGTGTCAAAATGTCAAATATGCCAGCGCATCAAAGCCGAGCATCAGCGCCCCAGTGGTGTACTCCAATTGCTACCAATCCCTCAATGGAAATGGGAGCACATGACCATGGATTTCGTCACATGCTTGCCTAGGACAGTTAAAGGCTACGATGCCATTCGGGTGATCGTTGATCGATTGACCAAGGTGTCACACTTCTTGCCAGTATCAATGAAAGACACAATGAATCAGCTTGCCGACTTATATATCAAGGAAATCATCCATCTCCACGGTGTTTCGGTTTTGGTTGTATCGGACCGTGACCTGCATTTTACTTCAGTCTTTTCGAGGAGTTTGAACAAAGCAATAGGCACGGAATTAAAATTCAGTACAGCTTTTCATCCTCAGACTGACGGTCAAAGTGAGAGGACTATTCAAACACTCGAGGATATGTTGTGTGCTTGCGTTCTCGAATTTCATACCAAGTGGAAGAAATTTTTACCATTGGTTGAGTTTGCATATAATAACAGCTCCCAGACCACTATTGGCATGGCACCCTATGAAGCTCTATATGGGAGGAAGTGTAGATCCCCCATATATTGGGACGAGGTTTGGGAAGCTAAACTTTTTGGCCCCGAGATCGTGCAAGAAACGGTGGAAAAGGTGGCCATGATCAAGCAAAGGATGTTAGCAGCTCAGAGTCAACAAAAGAGTTATGCAGACAACCGACGCCGACTTTTGGAATTTAATGTAGGCGATAGAGTATTCTTAAAGGTGTCTCCCATCAAGGGTATTGTGTGGTTTGGTAAAAGGGGAAAGCTCAATCCCTGTTACGTGGGACCTTATGTCATCACCGAAAGGATAGGACCCGTCGCATACAGATTACGATTACCAGATTCCATGGCAGGGGTACATAACATCTTCTATGTATCTATGCTCAAGAGGTGTCTTGGTAATGCAGCAATGTTAGCCCCTCCTGATAATAATGTTGATAATAATGTCATTGTACAACCCAATTTAAGTTATAATGAGAGACCTGTTCAGATCCTCGATTCAAGAGTGAAAGAGCTGCGACGCACACGGATTCTGCTAGTCAAAGTTCTGTGGCAGAATCATAGTCATGAGGAAGCCACGTGGGAGAAAAAAGACGATATGAGGGCTAAGTATCCCGAGCTTTTTGACAACTAAATTTTGGAGACCAAAATTTTTATAAAAGGGGTAGAATGTAACAACCCGATTCTGACTTTTCCGGATAAACGATGTAATTAAAGAGTTGGGAATAAAATGGGTTTGATATCTATATAATACATCGTCCTATGGATTTTAAGTTGCGACGTATACCCTCGTAGGCGTTTAATTTGGGCAAGACTTAGAAGAAAATACGAAAAAGGATAGAATTAAGGACTTTAGGACAGCTGCAGACGACTCAAGGCAGCGTCCGAATGAATCTGTCACAAAACTGGTGTGTTCCGGATGATTGTGGACGACTGCGGATGCCTAGATTCAGCATCCGAATGGATCTGTCCAATTTTTTGGACACTTTGGATGACACTTACGGACGAGGCGAATGACGGTATAGCTTCCGCAACACAGCTGCGGACGGTACGGACACATTGGGGACAACATTTTCCGTCCGAAGCCATGTATTTCCTGTGTAATTTTTAGTCTTACGGACGACAATACGTCGTTCGTACCAGTCCAAATGGCAACAGATCTGCGAAAAATAAGGAAATAAAAGTCAGAAACATCAGCGATAGCCCACCCTACGTGCACGCCATATCTCCCCTTTGTCTTCTAGGTAACTCTCCCCCTA
Organism: Begonia loranthoides; assembly: GCA_022433065.1. Lineage (NCBI taxonomy): Eukaryota > Viridiplantae > Streptophyta > Magnoliopsida > Cucurbitales > Begoniaceae > Begonia > Begonia loranthoides. The sequence continues at coordinate 30,999,273 of CM039483.1, forward strand.
TATCTTCCATCTTCTCCAGCTCTTATGTTCTGCTTCAATTCTGCTGAAGAGGAGCTCTACTGGAACAAGGAAACCAAGGAGTAGCACGGGAGATTCGACTTCAAGGGTAAGGATTGGGTTATTTTGGCCTTGTGCCCTACACCCAAGTATTGTCGTGTGTGTGAGTGTGTATGCTTGATAGTCATTTTAATTCCGTTAGTTTATATGCAGGAACTTCTTGATAAACACTACTGCTTTTACTTAATTTTGTTGATGTTTCCTTTGTTATGTCCTTCTAAGTATATTGCTAGATGTTTAATGATAAGTAATGAGAATTGCTTCTAAGAATGATAAGTGATGAAGAAGGAAAAAGGGGATTCTAGTGAATGGAAATAGAACTTCATGTCTGAAATGTATAGAATGAAGAATGAATGCCTTACGTTCGTCATTATGTTAGTTGCTAGCCAATGATTTCCTACTACTTACATGTTAGTTGCAAATTATTGTCTGAGAAGCACGTTTTACTGTCAATAGCATGAAGTAGATAATTGTTTTTATGTGAATCTAATACATGTATAAATGTTTGTTTCGCTGCTATCCTATCTTTTCCTTTACTGTCAAAAACATGATTAGTGATAGATCTAATGCACGTAGTTTCCGCTGAACGTGTGTTTTATATTTCACTGCTGCCGTGTTCATTGCTAATTCTGTTCATCGCTATGTGTTGACTGTATGTTCATCTAAATTTTCTATCATATGATAACTGAGTAACTGATTTTCGTGATTTCCTTATTACGTATCATCTAGCAAAAGCATGTTGTGTCGCTTGTTCTTCTTTGGTTATGTCCGGTAGAAAATAAGAATGGTAGAACCTAATTCTGATGGAAGAGTCGATTCAAAGTATGTAGCTAAAACTATGTTCATTCGTAGTTTGATTTAACTGCTGTTTTCTTTAAAGTTATGAAGCATCTAATTTATGAAGCATGTCAATTACGCAGCATGTTCGTTATATTCAGCTTAAGTTGTCATTATTTTTCCTTATATGTGAAAGCATATGCTGTTTTGTGATAAGGAGTGGTAGTTAAATGTTGTTTTATTATGTGAAGAATGTTTTAATATTGTTTCATTCTTTGTTTAATGTGGATTTCCTAAGTGTTGATATTGCTCCCCATATATGCTATGCTTTAATTAAGAAGAAGCTAGGTTGAGTTCATGATTAATAGAAACCAAATAGGGGGTAACCTTCAGGATGGGACTCACATGCATGAGTGAGGAAATGCTAAGAAAAAGGAATGTCCGGGATGGGCAGGATACGTCCATCACCGAAGAAACCCTCCAGGTGGGATACGCCAAGAGGGAAGAAACTCCAAAGGCAGGATACGCCAGAGGAGAAAGAAAGAACTCTAAGGGCGGAATACGCCTGAAAGAGTAAGAACCCAGAAGGCGGGATACGCCTGAAAAAGGGAACCAAAAAGGGAATTGGGGTAGATGGGTAGTCCGGATCTAGCCTAGCTGCTAGGATACACCCTCACCAAATCGAGAAAGGGACTAGCATGCGCACAGGAGGTTAGAGCCGTACAGCTAGGCCATCTCAAAGGACAACCTCCAATCTCCAGCTCAATATAAATGAATTTGGTTTGGGTGACCCCCCATTCCAAGACGAACTAAAAGAGAGAAATGCATAATTGTTTTCCCCCATCTCCTTACTAGGCGTAAGCTCATGTCCTTACTTGTGGGGTAGGTAACGAGGGGATTGTGCCAGAGATTAGAGAAAAGGTAATTCCGGTGGAGCCTGCGGTTGGTCCAACATAGACGCCAATAGAGTAGTAGTACAGCACAAAGAAATAAAAGAAAAGGAAAATCAATAAGAGCAAATGTTGAATGGTTATCTCTCACAAACGTTACGTTTTCATTTATCGCTTTTATTTGAATATTTGAAATATTATGTAAGTTTTAATGGGAACTAAAAACCTTGGATTTAAATTATGTTTTTTGATAATTACTTTGTAGTTGATAAAAGTAGGTTTTCTAATTTAACTATGCTTCCGCAACTTTTATGAATAATTTATTTAACGAATGAAAAATGAAAGAATGATTTTTATTAACGAATTCGGATTTGGTGCACTCTGATAACCCTTTTTCTTTAGAAACGATTTTAAATTGTTATATTATCAAGGTTAATGAGCTTTTTAAACGGTTAAGAAATCCACGTCGTTACAACAAGACACTGATTTTGAGCAATAATCCAATTAGTAAAATTAACGAACTAAATAACGGAAAGGTAACACGAGGCAACGTAGTGCGATGGCATTTAACATGGCATAATTTAAATAGAGGAATAGCAGTATTCGAATGCTAATTATAGTTGACAATTAAAGGAAACCATAATGATATTTAACATCCTAAACATGCTCGGCTATTGAAGGAAACCAGAACAATATTTGACATCCTAACATGCTCGGCTATTAAAGGAAACCATAACGATATTTAACATCCTAAACATGCTCGGCTATTAAAGGAAACCATAACAATATTTGACATCCTAAGCATGCTTAATAGTTAAAGTAAAAACAAACAGTAGTATTCGGTATGCTAAACATGCTTAGCAACGAATTAAGGAGGTGAAATGAACGTAAACATATAGACAAACAGTAGCCTAATATCTAGCAAAATAGCAACAGTGCAGGGTATAACAAAGCTTTATATTTGACAATAGGAAACTAAGCAATGAAACTGTCAACAAACTTAAAGAAACAAGCTGAAAACTAGCAATGAATCTGTAATTTCAAAAACAGCAAAGAGTTATCCAGAGCTAGCGGGCAATCCATGATACGATGTAAATAAGCATGCTTGGCAGTTAAGGAAAAAAAGTAACAATCATCATTGCAGGAACAAAATATAAATAGGATGAGCAGCCAATAAGATGTTATGTAGCAACTACACTAAACCAAAAAGGGCAGTAGTCACCGAAGCACAACCAACTAAAATATCATTAGTCAATATGTGAAAATCAGACAATATGGCAGTACAAAATAAGGAGATATCACCAGAAAAATTAATCCTTGCAGTAACGAAACAAAGATAGAGCAACAACCCATAAAATATTATGCAGCAGCCAATTTAAACCAAAGGAGCAATATGTGATCAGAGCAATAAGTATTTGAGCAATAACTGAGACAAGATAGCAATCAGCATATCAAGACTAATAAAAGAAAATCATACTAGTAACTAGCAGCAAGGAATTAAACTAAGCAATCACTAACAAGGGCTAATCAACAAAGAACTGGGAGCTAACATATAATCCAAGCTACACAATTTACAGCAACAAATATAATCAGTCCAATACAAAGGACACAACATGTGGTGTAGGGCCTCCTCTGGCCATGACACTACTCATTTTCTTACCTCAAGATTTTCCTTCTACACCATGGCAGCTCACAGTTCTCAAACTATACAAGACCGCAGCTCCAGCACTACCTCTCCTTCACTCTACAAAGAAAGTGATAGAACACAATACTAGCTTCCCACGATTTATAAACAAGGAGTTCCACAGGGAGATGATGGCTGATGGACAATCGCCCCTTCTAATGGAAGAGGTCCAAAAAAATCAATTTTTTCCTCTGTTTGTGTTTTTGGTAGGACCTTGCGACCGCATCCCGACCAATGACTTGACCACAAAATCGACGAATTTGACAGATTCAAAACCTATTATTTTTTTGTCGTACATTACGTCTGCACCCTCGACCTCGTTGCGTCCAAAAACCACAAAATGTAATTTGGAATGCATTTCGGATGAGAACCTTGATTGTGTCTTCAACTACAGTGTGACCAAAAACCCAAAATGCAATATGTAATGCATTTCGGTGGAGACACTCGACCGCGACTCAGATTGCCCGACGACCAAAAACCCAAAATGCACTTTTTCTTTTAAAAATTTATACTTAATCACTCCACAATATTTTTCATACATTTACACGGTATCATTTCGACCACAAAATACCATCTCGAAATTAAATACATTTATTTCATGAAATTCTTCATATTACATAAACGGAAGAATTTTTCGGGGTATTACAATTCATAAGTTAAAGAGTGATTATTTAGCAAAGAATTAAAACAATTAAATTAAACAGGCTGCATTGTGGTGTAGGCCTCCTTTGGCAATGACTCGCTTAATTCTTACCACACCGAATATTTCTATACAGTTGAACCACCACCAGAGTCTCACTGCCACCCCACACATTGCTTCTCCCATGGCTTCACACACCCTCACAATCTTGCTTTTCTCTCTAACACACCCTCACTCTCACGTTGTATTTTCGTCAGCCTCACTTTCTCTCTCCTCACCCTTTTCTCTCGTTGTTTTCTCTCAGCTTCACACTCTCTTACCTTTTCTGTAAAGAATTTCCTTGTGAGAAGAAGAAATAGAAATAAATAGGCAATGGATGATGGCTGGTAGACAACCCTTTCCAGGTTTTGAGAAAGTAATTGTCTGATGGCAGACAAAGACTCTGAAAATATGGCCACCTCATTAAATATGGCCACCTCAAAAGTGGTCCATTAACTATGGCCACCTCAAAAGTGGTCAATTATTATGAATTGCCTGCTGAATGAAATTGGCTTATCAGGAAAATCATTGGGACATGTCGACATCTACAGTCGACCAGTTCGTAGATGTCGACCACTTCCAAATATGCTTTCTATCGTTTGAAGCAATAGCAAAGAAATTCATGCATTTTTACGTCAGACCGGTCGATATCTACGTCGACCGGCCGTGACATATCGACTGCACTCGCATATTCGGCATGCGACTAGTCCCAAAGCGCAGTTCATCCATCCCACGATACCATTTCTCTATTTATTTTCCAAATTCATTTAACATTTAATCCATTTCAAATTCTAAATTTATGTAATCAACTCCAATTCTAATAATTTTCAATAATTATCTAAATAATCCCTTATCCAAATTTATACCGAATTAATTTTCCATAATTATCCCATTTAGGTATGATTTGTTATTGTGAGATGTGTTCCCTCATAAAATATTTTGTCACGACCCGGAAACTGGCCTAACAGAATCGCCGGGTCAGACGACCCAATCCTCGTAGAAAACCCGATCACCCAGCCCAAGGTGTGTGTTTTAGCAGAAGACTTATATATATTTAATTCGACCCAAGATGATATGGGCCTAGGTCCGAATAGGGATCATGAGAAAGTAACGATGCATAAATCAAAATATAATCCAAGTACTGTGCAACAAATCCAAACCAGACTGTGTTTATGATTTACAGACCCAAATGTAAATATCCTCACCAAATGATAATAATTACTCAATAGAAATAAAGGACTTAATAGAAATAAAGGAACACTTCTAATCCTGATCCTTAGCTGCTCTTTCCTTTACCTGTAGTTTTGGGGAGGAGTCGTTTCGGGTGAGTGACTAACTCAATAAAGTATGGCTATACTAAATGCACCTCATGTAAAACTAGTTTTGTACATTTTTCGAAAACAAGGTTATGTTTCATTCTACTGTACATGGATTTTTAAAATCACTTCAAACTCTTTATCATTTTACCAAACCGACCCAAGGGCCATCGATGAGGCTTCTATTAAAAATCTTACTGTATACATAGACAACTATACCTCGTAAAATAGGCCATCATCGTTTTCTAATTTGAAAACGTCATCAGTGAAAAAGGGTGGTCACTCATGGACTCACTCGCCACACAACATAGAAGAGGTGGTCACCCGTCAATGACAACACCTTATGAGGCAGGAATAATGATGACGATCCGAAGATTTCGTACGTCACCCGAGTTGCCGACGCACCTGGCTGCACGACACAACTCGTATAATCGTATAATCGTATAATCAAATAAAACAGATACAGTTGCTCGCTATATGTGGATTTAGGATAAACAAGCCTCAACGATTGACAACCGTCTGATCCGTGGGACAAATCCTGGCCAAGTTTAGGGGCTTGCAACCCAAGGAGACGTCATCACTCTCCCATACGAGATTTACGACTTTAAGGAGTTTCAACCTGAGGACACTTCACCAATGCCCCACCTATATTTTTCGTACGTCAAACAATCAACCTTCACGCAGCAGATGGTATCAAAGGGGATGGCGGATCTATCCCTCAACATATGCACAATAAATCTCAAACCATATACGGAATTAAACTTGAGAAAACATACTACTAATAAAAACTTACGTGCTGTCGAACAGTCCCGTCATTTTTCAAGTGTGGTATTCCACAATAATTATTTTTGGAAACGGGATACGATGCAATATAATGCAAGAGGTATAGAAATCTCAACCTCGACGACGGTCTGCCTTACCAACCAGAGCAACCAATTATGCAAGAATCGTATCACACTCACTGAAATCATCCAAGCCTGGCAAATATACCAACGCGAAAATTCATAAATTAATCCCAAAAAAATAAGTGGAGGGTCCTTTACTAGACTAGGAGCCCAACCAACCCTATTTAAGAATTCCAATAAAATTTCTAACTTTCATCTAACAACATTCTTTAAACTCAAAATCTAACTTTGAACACCTCCATAGTTTTCTAAAATCCAAAATCTCATTTACTTAACATAGATAAATCCCACTTCAATCAACACATCTTTAGACTAAGATTTTCAAGTTCCATAACAAAACAATAGCTTCAATTAACCTTAGCAAACAAGGTCCAAAATCATTTCCAATGACTAATAATAAATCCAACAGTAAAAATAACCAACCATCAGCTCCCATTTTCTTTCGTGAGAATCCGAAAGAGTGAGTGTCAAACATTGAATCACCATCGTTCCTTGCAAGCCTTGTTGTGATTTCTCCTATACTATTCCTGCATCTACTTCCCTCTAAAGGTGGACAGCCCTAGTGAAGGTTTAAAAGGCATGCTAAGAACCAAGTTAGAGAGTCTTCCTTGTTGGAGTCCATTGAAGTCGATAGGTATAATTTTAGAACTCATTCGAACCAGCTTGCATCCTTAAGTGGACAACTATTTTTCCCAAGTGATTCTAGCTCTGATTTTTGGAGCTCTCTTATTCACCTCCAGAGAGGTATGTGATCCAAAATTTGCACATTTTGGACAAGTATTGCGTAAGTTGAATAGTGAACCATTTCGGCTTCGAAAACTGCCATTGGTGTTTTTTAGGGTAGTCTTAAGTTTGTCTGCATAACTTCTTCTCGAGAACTTATTTTATTTTGAATTTTGGAGGGTGTTTTCATCACTCATTGTATTTAGCTAGGTACAATTTTCAAGTCAATTGGACGTCAAACGAATGAGTTGCACATTTGGATATTTTGGGTTCTGTTATTTATTCGTGATAACGGTCAGCTACAAAGGGGATTCCAAGCTTTACATCCTGTGGTGCATCATTTGGTGTAATACCCTCAGTTTTAATGTGTAATTCATGTTTGGAATTATGAGATATGATGTTATTATGGAAGTGTTGTGTTATTGCCTTTAGAAGAATGAAATTTAGGTATTTAAGGATAGTTGATGGAAGGAGTGGTTGATTATATGGATGGTTGATCGACCAAAATATGTACAAAATGAGAAAATCCGGGTTCTCCCTTATTTGGTAGTTGACTGTCATTGGTAGCGGTCGATCGGCTTCATTACAGAGTTGAATGAGGAAGATCTGTGAATGATTAGTGAACGACTGGGTTTTGAAGCAAATTCGTGAAATTTATGTTTAGCAGTCGATCAAGCATGATAAGCGGTTGTTTGACTTCAGTAGACATTCAAATTAAGGAAATTTACGGTCGATCGGCTGTGAGTTGGTGATCAACCAGTAATTCAAAAAGAATATAGAGTCTGATTTCAGGGCAATTTTGAGGTCGATCTTGTGAAGAAGTTGATCGGTTGGTAATGCGAAGGGTCACCAGAATAAGCTGCAGTGTTATATTTTCATTGGATGAAGGACTTGATTACTCAGTAGTTGATGGTTGAGTGTGTGCCACTTCTTGCTTGGGTGGCTATAGAAGGGCATTGAGTTTATGTAAGGGGAAGACTTAAGAGAATGGAAGATAAGCATGAGAGAAAGAGAAGTTTGGGAGAAAAGAGAGAAGCTATGAGGAAGAAGAAGAAGAAGAAGAAAAAGGGAGAAGAGGAGCAGCACCTTTAGGATGTATTTAGCTTCTCAATTTCTTCAAAGGAATAGAGATAAGAAGTGATTGTATGTGTTTTCCCATTTTGGCTACATAACAAGAATTAAGGGTTAATTAAATGGAGATGTGTGGTTACGTTAAAAGTTAAGTTCTATATGTAATGGTTGCTTGATATTGAAATTATGTTGATCATGCTATATAGATTAAATATGAGGCTTTGTATATGATAATGTTTGTTTAAGGATTGTTGTTTGAATTGATTGATAATATGCTTGGTCATAGTAGTGATATGTTAATGAATGCATACATGTTCATGCATCATGATTTATAATGTTTATGCACCATAAATTGTAAAGGAAATTATGTAGGAGTTATGAGAAATTAAGAAAATGAGAAGGGATTAGTTGGCTAAAGATCACCACTGATTCTTAAATTAATGAGGGGGATTTGTTATTGTTATGGTTCACCATGATGGTCAAGACTCACTATAACGACCCAGTTTTTATTTGCTTTAAAATCCCGTGAAATTTAAAACTTTTTCTTTTATAAAACCCGATTGTTAAAACTCTTTACTTAAAACATCTATCAATTGCAGCAGAAGTAATAAAATCATTTTATAAAACACAGCGGAATTAAAATAAAATGTTAAAGAATATTAAGTATTTTACAAACCTTTTTTCAAATAATTTCCTTTTAATTTCTTTAGCCCAGCCAGCCATAAAATCCACTCGTGCAAATCCTTTATCAACTATCTTTGACCTGTTCACCTGTTTCTCATACGCACCTACATCACAAGACCTAACTAATGAGCCTAATGCTCAATAAGGGATAGAATGAAATGCAATGTAGATGTGATGCATGATCATGCGATGCATTACAGAGGAGAACCGTATCTCGTCTGTTAACCGGCGCGATGGATACGCCAATTGGTCTCATGGCTTAACCATATTTTCGATGAGGAAACACACCAATAGGGGTGTCACCACGAGCCATACCCATTCACTTTTGTTGAAGACATTGGGGATTTCAGTACAAGAGAAAGGATGAATCATGGAGTCCATGTGGCTTAACCGTACCTCACCGCCCCCTACGTGGGAGTAGGCACTCCAATAGGGGTGTCACCACCGATGGACCGTCACCAATTCTCTCGAACCCCCACATGCCTATTTACATATATTAAGTATGTCATGCAATATGCTCGTGAATACATACAGTCCTACGTGATCGTATAAACGTCTAATAAATATATCATTAAAAGAACCTAAATCTAATAAACACAGCATACAATCCTAATTCTTGCGATGTAGGGTCCGAAGATCAAAGCACAGTAAGTATCAACTTACCTGGCGTCCTTAGCGCGGTTCAGAAATTAACGTTGTCCTTCTTCCCTTTTATACCTTCAAAATAATTATCATTAATTTATTGATATTTGGGTAAATGACAAATTAACCATCGTGGTTTGGGATCAATAACAAGTCAACCACTATCCTTTATTTTCTAACAGGTTAACCACTGACGTATGGAAAATGGCAAATCCAACATCACAATCATGTTAACCGTTACAAAGCTGACAGGGCGTTCGGCATTCTGATTTTCAGAACACCGACGTTCCGAACGCCCAGGCGTTTTGAGACTCTGTGACCCTTAACACCGATTGAGTCGTTACCCATTTTATCCCTCAAGTTAATTTTTCAGTGAAGTTTTGCATGTGTGCAGCATGTCTTTGTGTCTTCCCAAATTTCAATCAACTTCGCCAGAAATTGAAATCCTCCGGCGAACGAGTTGTTCTCCTCTCCTCTCTCCCCTGCGAAGTGTGAAGCACTCCTATCCTCTCCCCTCTCCCAGATCGTCGATCTATTCTCCCTGCGAAGCCACAATCGTCGATCAGAGACCGTCTATGTGAGACCGCTCTATGAGACTGCAGTCTCTAGGTTCTGTGAGGCAACGATCTCACAGAGACCGCGGTCTCTATAAGACCACGTCTCAGTCTCTGCAGCGTTTTGTCTAAGAACCGCAGTGCCCTGTCAGCTTGTTAATGGCGAACATGACAGCGATATTGACTTTGTCATTTTCCCATACGTCAGTGGTTAATTTGTTGGAAAATAAAGGATAGTGGTTGACTTGTCATTGACCGCAAACCATGATGGTTAATTTGTCATTTACCCTTAATATTTTTATCAATAATAAATCTTAACTTGATACCGTTATTCTTTGTTTATTATTTAATAATTTAATTATTGCTTAACGGATTTCTATTAATTTATCTTCCTTAATTTCATGGTCAATAAACGAATAACCTTAATTTATACTTTTTCCCTTAAATCACAACTGTCCAATTTAACCGATATTTATTCCTTAATAAAAATCACTGAATTTCCATAAGCCTTAATGCTTAACAAATCCCATTAGTTAACTTAATTACTTAGCAACCTCGCAATAACAATTTCAGTAACTTAACATGTGCAATGGGATAACAATAACTCACAATAGTTGCTCATTCCATCAATGTGACCTGATAATAAAGAGAATTTACTTCACAATACAATTCATTATCTTTTAATGAAAAATCCATTGGAACTAACAAAGATTTTATTTAACTTTATTACCCAAAATCACGCCCAACACATTAGGTTACTGCACCCAACTAATCACTCAATTGTTTTCCAAGATCAAGACTTAAAAGCTAGTAATTAATTGGCATTCAAACAGTCCAACCATCCAACTATTATCTCAACTACAATAAATCTCTCGAATCTTTCTTTAATTTATAGTTCAATAAAAACAGAACATAACATCCAAAGAAACCAATCATCAATATATCCAAGTATACCAATTTAGTAGTATAAGTCCAACTCCAACTGAACAACCTATATCCAACAATAATTCTTCAAGATAAATTCAACCTTAATGAATGTAACTATCAACAAGGCTACCAACAAGAAATACCATTAAACAAAATCATCCATTAACATAGCATAATTCAAAGAGGGCATTTTCCAATAACAAAATATATCCATCGGAGTTGTAAACACACAGGAACCATGCTCTACATTCGTTTACTTAACAGAATTTGCAAATCCAATATTACCTAATTTACTTAACCCAATAACATAACACAATTTAAACCATGAACATCCAGTTTACTGGATATGTGAATGTCAAACAACAAGAACCATTTCAGGCACCAATAGTGCACTTCAGCAAGCAAATTTAATAACCCACAGTAGAGCAGCTTTAATAACATATCCATCAACTAGAAAATAATTCAAGAAACAGGGGAAGTCCATTACCAGTAGACCCGAGAGCAAGAATAGGTCACTCCCCTGTTTTCATTCCTCCAGAGACATTTGGCCATCACTTCATCGCTAACACTTGTTCAGAGGAAAAAATCTCACCTTTCACTTAACTCTCCACGGTTGCAGTCAGGATAGGAAGGAGACTTCAACATTGTTTCACTCAGTCATACATCAATTTTAAAGGCAGTAGAGGAGACCACCAGTGATGCCAGGTTGATGGAAGAATCACCCAAATCGAAGAAGGTGGTCCATTGCACAAACTCCACGTGGAAAGTTGCTATCCTTTCGAGAGAAGGAGAAATCACGCGACAGCCGGAATACAATAAACCGGTTCAACAGAACCAAAGGACCGGACCAATCCAAATCCGACGCCAGCCACAACCACCGCCATCCCCTTCTCCAAAATGCCTCTATTAATGCCCAAATCATCCATAATCGGAATTCAGGAAGAAAAACAGTAAACTAGACTATCTACTTACCTCCACCAACGATTTCATATCACCAAAATCGACTTTGAGAGCCACGGCACACCGAGCCCTAGCTCGTTGTTTGCTCATCGAGCACCGAACAATGCGCACGTCAGACACCAGCAACGCGTTGCAAGAGACGCCCTAAGCCCGAGCTCGCTCCCTCCATCGTCGTCCTTCAGCCCGATTGCTTTCTCTCTCTCTCTCTCTCCCTCTCATTTTCTCTCTGTTCGTCCCAAAGGGCCATAGGCCAAAGTAAAATCTTAAAATTTCTTCCCCCTTTTTGATTTCAATTGACCCTAGACCAGCCCTGAACCGGTTCACTAGCTAAACCAGTTTAGCTCCTTCACTCCTCTTTATTTCTTTTCTTCTATTTAATTAATTCTTCATTACAATTTCTTTTAAATTAATTAAATTCTTCATTTAATTATTTTCATCCCAATTCTAATTTTCTTTTATCCAAATATTGCTTAATGATAATTATCGGCCCAATTTAAAATCTTAAATCGGCTTCCAAAATAAATAATCAATAATTATCCAATAATGAATATAATTATATCCCAAAAATTATTTTTCTAAACTTATTTTCGGGATAATATATTTCATAATAAAATTTTTCAAATAATCCAATTATACCCCAATAAATTTATCAATTAATTTTACTTAATTCTATAACGGATAATCGGGGTATTATACTCACCATTATGGTTATAGATTGCCATCACAATTTCCTAACTATAGAAGGGTTTGAGTTGGGTTAAAGTTCACCAGTCACTCCAAAAACGTTAAGAAGGAAGGGAACATTCTAAGTTCATCATTATGCTATAAGTTCACCAGTATGGTGTAGATTCACCATTATGGTTAAAGTTCGTCGTTGATCTAAGTTATCATCCTTCCCTAAGCAAATAAACATTAATAAAATAAAGGAAAATTCAAATGGAAAATGTTTTATGTAATGCATATCATGTTTGGAAAATGTTTTATGTAATGCATATTGCATATCATTTCTTACTAAGCATTAGGCTTATAGAATATAACTTGTGATATAAGTAGCATGTTAACAAGGAAAGGGGTAGTTGATGAATGATTTACGCGTTGCGGACCTTGTGGCTGATTAAGCTAAAGGATAAAGGAAAAAGAGAATGTCAATGGTTTTCAATTCATGAACATGATTTGTAATGTAAAGTATTTCAATAAAAGAATTTTCTCTATGGTATTCCACTTGATTGTAATTAGTTTCAAATGTTTGTTTTTAATAAGAAAAGTCTTCCGCTACGCTATTTTTTATGAAAGAAAAGTGTATTGAATAAATGGTTTTTAAGTGTATGAAAAACTGAGTCGTTACAATAAGATATCAGAGCATCCAACTTTTAAAATCGGTTCTGTAGAGTGCCTAGCAACACAAGATTCGACGCGAAAATACTTCATTAACTGTAAGTATAACTATGTTCTTAATATTAAATTGTTAAGTTATTTTCTGTTATGGAACTGAATTGACAGGAAAGTACTATGAGTGAAAGGGATGAATTAATTTAATCACTTGTTGGAGGTTGTGGAAAGATAGTTTCACTATCTGGAATGGTTTATTGCACAAGAGGAAGAAAGGAAATTTTTGGAAGAATTGGAAAATCATTTTTGGAAACAAGAAGAGTTTACTAAGATGGTTCATATACAAATAAGGGAGAAGAGAGAAAGTTCGCATGGAGTGAAACGACCCTTAAGTCAGCAAGGAAAAGAAAAAGAGAAACCTGGTTGTATGGAGTTCACAATTACTCTATGCCTATGATGTGTGAAGAGACATTTAGTAGAATGATTGGTAGGTACCAGATAATGTTTCAAGTGTGGTAAGATTGGTCATTTTGCTAGAAAATGTCCAATGTTGTAAGATAAGAAAAGATGCATCAAGTGTATTTTGGAAATGTGGTTGGGGTGTAAGGGAAAGCTTAAGAGTAGGCTAGATATGTGAGTAAGTTAAAAACAATGTGAAATATGTAATGTAAGTGTTTTGTTTGTGATGAAAGTGAAAATGTAATGTGATCAGTGTTTGTTCCATCTTTTTGTTGTTTTGCTTTGAATGATTAATGAGATTGTATGCTTTACATGTTGTGCAAATTTTGAGGACAAAATTTATGTAACGGGAGAGCAATTGTAATGTCTCGAGTTTTATTGTCTAAGACATGTTTGGAATTGTGAGATATGATGTTATTATGGAAGTGTTGTGTTATGCCCTTTAGAGGAATGAAATTTTGATAGTTAAGGATAGTTGATGGAAGGAGTGGTTGATTATATGGATCGGTGATTGACTAGAATATGTATAGAATGAGGAAATAGGGGTTCTCTGTTATTTGGCAGTCGATCGTCATTGGTAGCAGTCCATCGACTTCATTACAGAGTCGAATGAGGAAGATTTGCGGATGATCAGTGAACGACCGGGGTTTGAAGCAAATTTGTGAAATTTATGTTTAGCGGTCGATCAAGCGTGATAAGCGGTCGTTCAGCTTCAGTACACAATCAAAATAAGGAAATTTGTGGTCAATCGGCTGTGAGTTTGTGATCGACCGGTAATTCAAAAAGTATATAGAGTCTGATTTCTGGGCTATTTTGCGGTCAATCCTGTTAAGAGGTTGATCGATGGGTAATGCAAAGGGTCTTTAGAAATAAGCTGCGATGTTATATTGTCATTGAATAAAGGACTTGATTACTCAGTAGTTGATGGCTAAGTGTGCGCCACTTCCTGCTTGGGTGGCTGTAGAAAGAGATTGAGTTTATATAAGGGGAAGACTTAAGAGAAATGGAAGATAACCATGAGAGAAAGAGAAGTTTGGGAGAAAAGAGAGAAGCTATGAGGAAGAAGAAGAAGAAGAAAAAGGGAGAAGAGGAGTAGCACCTTAAGGAAGTATTTAGCTTCTCAATTTCTTCAAAGGAATAGAGGTAAGAAGTGATTGTATGTTTTTTCCCATTTTGGGTACATTACAATAATTATGGTTTTAATGAATCCGAGATGAGTGGTTGTGTTAAAAGTTAGCTTCTATATGTAATGGTTGCTTGATATTGAAAATATGTTGATCATGCTATATAGATTAAATATGAGGCTATGTATATGATAATGTTTGTTTAAGGATTATTGTTTGAATTGATTGATAATATGCTTTTTCATAGTAGTGATATGTTAATGAATGCATACATGCTCATGCATCATGATTTGTAATGTTCATGCATCATCAATTGTAAAGGAAATTATGAAAGAGTTTTGAGAAATTAAGAAAATTAGAAGGGATTAGTTGGCTGAAATAACCACTGATTCTTAAATTAATGAGATGGATTTGTTATGGTTATGGTTCTCCATGATGGTCAAGACTCACCATTATGGTTATAGATTGCCATCACAATTTCCTAATCTATAGAAGGGTTTGTGTAACGACTTGGATTTCTGTTATTCGTTAAAAATATGTTAAAATTCGAGAAAAACATGTTAGAGTGCACTTAATCCAGACCCCTACCATCCATTCATTAAAACTCGTTATAAAAATCGTTTATTTAATAGAAAATGCAGAGGCTTTAAAATAATGTATTTCAAAATACTGTGGAAGCGTAAAGAAATTCCTTTGATTAAGGAAATACTAAACAATTTAAATATGCTTAATTTACAATTCAGAAAACTTGATTTAATTTACAAACTGATTATGTCTTACTTCTCGTAGCCTGGACAATCGCAACCTTGCGCGTGCAAATTCTTCATCCACTGATTCTAATCTGACGCTATCTTCTCTTGCGGATACCTACACAATGAGTAAACTGTAAGCTTAAAAAGGCTTAGTAAGGAAAGGGTTAACAATCAAAAGAATTGAATTTAAATAACTAAAACAATTCTACATTATTAACAAAGAATCTACACCACACACACAAGGCAGTTGCAGTAAAGAGGCAACTAATATTAAGGAATTATGAAATCTCACAAAGCTAACGTTCACGAAGCTAACGACTGCAGGAAACCAACACTACTCTAACAACATGATAACATTCAAGGGTTTATCGTATACAAGCCATCTAGCAATTATTTAACAGTAAACAATCCAGGAAATTATCAACTAACAACAAATGAATAAAAAGAAGCATAACAACAATATAATAACACCCAAGTCTATAGAGCATTCACAAGTCCCTAAAACCAATCCAGAATGTCAACTAGGAACTAACAGTAGCAATTACATTTAAAATAGCTATGCACAGAAACAAACAGAGTATCTAATATAGAAATCATTTGACAAATAAACTTATGAACACATACTCTACCATTATCACTAAGCAGAACATTCCAAGAAACAAACAGCCAACAATAAAGATTCACAACCATATTCGACGTACGCACACATACTCGTGGGTAGGGCTTAGACGGCCGACACTACCCGATCTTTACCGAATGAAGAACACAAACACGGACAACACTCCATCACTCGGCAGCTTCTCCAACTCATGGACAGCAGCTCCATGTTTGGCCTCCAGCACAGAGAGCTCCACCACCCGAGAGCTCACCCTTCCTCCTCTTCAATCTTGGTTCCAGCAGCTCACGGCGCGAATCCTGGACAGTAGTAGGTCACTCCACAGCTCCAAGCCATCCCTTGCCTTCCCTCTCTTTGTCTCGGCCTTCAGGAGAAAGCACCCGAGAGCTTCCAGCTCTCCGCCAATTTATCATCTCATCTCTGCCCGACAATCCTCCCCATTTTTCTTCATGCCCATTAATAACAATTGTCCTCTCTCGACTTCGCCATAAATTCAACCAGCTGGAAAGGGGGAACTATGTAGAAAATTCTTCCCGCCAGGCACTCCCTACTTTCGGCTTCCAGCACAAGGAACTCAACCACTGAGAGCCGGTTCGATCCCAAATGACAAGCTGGACCGGCCAAGCCACGGCCGCAAACTGATTGCCACACCAGCGCTCCCCAGCAAAATTGCCGAGCATCGCCGTCCATCCGACGCTGGCCGCATGACGCCCGTCGTGCCGTCGCCATTGCCTACCCTTCGCCGTCGCCATTTGGCCATCGCCAGCCACCAAAAATGACGTCCCAACATCCCCGTCGAACTCCGGAAGCCGCACCACGTCAATCTCGCGACGCCCGTCAGAGTCGTCCCTCACGTCACCGTCATTCGTCATCGCTCGTTCACCCACCGGTGATCCTCGGTCCCGATCTCTCTCCCTTATCTCTCCCTTTCTCCCCTGGTCTCCCTCTCATTCTCGTTTCTGTTCTGCCCATGAAACGCACGAATACAGAATGGCCTTTGGCCATTTTGTGTTTTAATGAGCTGAACTGGTTCTGTTCTTGCTGAATAGGTTCAGCACAGCCTCCAACAATTAAACTTTAAATTATTAAATTAAATCCATTAAATTTCTAATCCCTATTCTAATTTAATCATTTACTAATTAAATTTAATTCAATTTATCCAATCTATTCATTAGCTTTAAAATACCCCTCAATTGATTTAATTTAGCAAATTAAATCCAATTTACTCCTTATCACTAAAATAGTCCTAGGCCTAATGCTCCTAGTACGCCCTATAATATCTCAATGATTAAAAATATCGGGGATTACATACTTCCCCCCTTATATAAATTTCGTCCCTGAAATTTGCCCCTTAACAATCACTATCTACACGTCCAAAACCTTTACTAGCTACCCAATTGGTGTGCTAATTGACTCTAGGCTTCGGCTTAAAACTAACCCCTCTCGGATTGACATTTGCCTAACTCTAGCTAATAGATCAGCTTGCCAAAGTCCAAACTCATCTCTTCGCACCGAAGTCGATCCAACTATCAAACTCACTCTTCCATGCTTCTGCTGTGCTACTCTATTACCCATTTACCCCTCTTAGGTTTCTAATCTGTTTGTGGTTCCCAGTTTGTGAGTGAATACCAATTCTCGTTCTCGTTTCCGTTCCCGTTCCCGTATCCATTCCAAGAAATCACTCTGGAAACTTTGTTTTCATTTGTCTCCGTTCCCGTTTCCATTTCATGTTATGTTTCTATTCCCTTTTCTGCCTCAGTATCCGTTTCAGTTCCCATGATCGTACGTGTTCCCGTATCCGTTTCCGTTTCCACTTCCATTTCTGGAAATTTTGTCTCCGTTTCCGCTTCCGCTTCCATTTCTAGAACTTCTTCTCCGTTTTTGTTTCAACTTCCATTTTTAGAAACTTTGTCTCCATTTCCATTTCAACTTCCAATTTTGGAAACTTTGTCTCTGTTTCGGTTTCCGTGCTCATAACGTTTACGTATCCGTTTTCGTTATTCGAGATTTTTGTTTCTATTCCCGTTTCTAATTCAGTTTATGTGCTCGTTTGTGAAAAAGTTCGACTGGTTCCCTAGCCTACAACACTTAATCCCATTGACCCTTACTATCATGTCTACCCTTTATCTAACTGTTGTATTCTCTCATCTTTTCTTACAGTTTTATCTTTACTCTTTAATTTATTGGTATATTTCGCTTTTTCCTTTCGTTACCTCCGGTATAGCAGCGATGACATAGTCTGAAAGCCTGCTAACCATTGGCTGTTCTTTTACCTCCGATATAGTAGCAATGGCATAGTCCGAAAGACTACTAACCATTGGTCGTTATGTTCCGGCATAGTCCAGAAACTGTCCCGGCATAGTCCAGGGACATTGCAACCGATATGAGCAACAATGGCATAGTCCGAAAGCTTGCTAGCGATGATGGCATAGTCCGAAAGTTCGTTAGCGACCGTGTCCACGAAGGACTTAACAACCTCACATCATATCATTGCCGTTTTCTTAATTCACTTTTTATCATTTACTGTTTTAGTTCGCTTTTTATCATTCATCAATTCACTCTCGTTGCTCGTGATGCATTCGTCATTGTGCCAAAAATTGTGCATAACTCTACCTAGTTGCTCCCGTTTAACTATCTGACTTCGTTTAACCCTACCTCCCTTCATCTTATTTCTCCGTTCATCTAATCGACGTCCCTTCTAATATTTTCCCGTTCTTATTTTTTCCAAAAATTTGGGTAGAGTCTCCCTTGTTTTTAAACTCCCCCAAAGCTAAATACCCTGCATAAAAGTCCCAAACAATTCCAGTATCGTCTAATCTCTCTTACATACTATCATTTACAACTCATTCTCTACTATAATTGCTTCTCGTTACAAAATGATCTTAACTAAAGAAAGAATTTAAAGTGATCAAATTAAAGTAACAACGATCAAATTAATCTACAAGCGATTAAAGTACTTACAGTCGATGAAAGATTTCCACGTCAAGGCTTGTGTTGGCAGGAGCGCTACGTTATGGGTTCATTGTTACCAAAATCATTTTACTCAGTGAAATGTATCAGAGCTCGTTTAAAATGCAATAAAACAAAAGAAGTGAGCTACGGACTTGATTTTTAAAAATGATTAGAGCAGCTTACCGAGAAATCGTTTTTACAAACCTCTTCTCTGATACCAACTGTAACAACTCGAATTTCTGTCATTCGTTAAAAATACGTTAAAATTTGAAAAAAACGTGTCAGAGTGCGTATAATCCCGACCGCTACCAACCGTTCGTTAAAACTCGTTATAAGAATCGTTTATTTAATAGAAAATGCGGAAGTGTTAAAATCATGTATTTCAAAATACTGCGGAAGCATAAAGAAATTCCTTTGATTAAGGAAATACTAAATAATTTAAATACGCTTAATTTACAATTCAGAAAACTTGATTTAATTTACAACCCGATTATGTCTTACTTCTCGTAGCCCGGACAACCGCAAGCTCGCCCGTGCAAATCCTTCACCCACTGCTTCTAATCTGACGCTATCTTCTCCTGCGGGTACCTACACAATGAGTAAACTGTAAGCCTAAAAAGGCTTAGTAAGGAAAGGGTTAACAATCAAAAGAACTGAATTTAAATAACTAAAACAATTCTACATTATTAACAAAGAATCTATGCAACACACACAAGGCAGTTGCAGTAAAGAGGACAACTAATATTAAGGAACTATGAAATATCACAAAGCTAACATTCACGAGGCTAACGACAATGCAGGAAACCAACACTACTCTAACAACAGGATAACATTCAAGGGTTTATCGTCTACAAGCCATCTAGCAATTATTTAACAGTAAACAATCCAGGGAATTGTCAACTACCAACAAATGAATAACAGGAAGCATAACAACAATATAATAACACCCAAGTCTATAGAGCATTCACAAGTCCCTAAAACCAATCCAGAATGTCAACTAGTAACTAACAGCAGCAATTACATGTAAAATAGCTATGCACAAAAAAAAAACAGAGTATCTAATATAGAAAGCATTTGACAAATAAACTTATGAACACATACTCTACCATTATCACTAAGCAGAACATTCCAGGAAACAAACAGCCAACAACAAAGATTCACAACCATACTCGACGCACGCACACATACTCGTGGGTAGGGCTTAGACGGTCGACACTACCCGATCCTTACCGAATAAAGAACACAAACACGGGCAACATTCCATCACTCGGCAGCTTCTCCAACTCCTGGACAATAGCTCCATCTTCGGCCTCCAGCACAAAGAGCTCCCCCACTCAAGAGCTCACCCTTCCTCCTTTTCAATCTTGGTTCCAGCAGCTCACGACGCGAATCTTGGACAACAGCAGCTCACTCCGCAGATCCAATTCATCCCTTGCCTTCCCTCTCTCAGTCTCACCCCTTAGGAGAAAACACCTGAGAGCTTCTAGCTCTCTGCCAATTTATCCTCTCATCACTGCCCAATAATCCTCCCCATTTTTCTTAATGCCCATTAATAACAATTGTCCTCTCTCAACTTCGCCATAAATGCAACCAGCTGGAAAGGGGGAACTACGTAGAAAATTCTTCCCGCTAGGCACTCCCTACTGTCGGCTTCCAACATAAGGAACTCAACCGCTGAGAGCTAGTTCGATCCTAAATGACAAGCTCGACCAAGGCCTTCGACCGGTCCAGCTTGAACCCGTGCCACACCCGCAAATCGAGAGCCATGCCAGCGCTCCCCCACGAAGATGCCGAGCATCGCCATTCGTCGCCGTGGATCCAATGCTGGCTGCATGACGCCCGTCGTCCCTTCATCGTCACCTACCCATCGCCGTCGCCATTTGGCCATCGCCGGCCACTGAAAACGACGGGCCAACATCCCTGTCGAACTCCCGAAGCTGCACCGCGTCAATCCTGCGATGCCCGTCGGAGCCGTCCCTCACGTCGCCGTCATTCGTCCTCTCTCGCGTCGCTCATTCGCCCACTGGTGCTCCTCGGTCCCGATCTCTCTCCCTCATCTCTCCCTTTCTCCCCTAGTCTCCCTCTCTTTCTCGTTTCTATTCTGCCCGCGAAACGCACAAACACAGAATGGCCTTTGGCCATTATGTGTTTTAATGAGCTGAACTGGTTCAGTTCTTGCGGAACCGGTTCAGCATACCCTCCAACAATTAAACTTTAAATTATTAAATTAAATCCATTAAATTTCTAATCCCTATTCAAATTCAATCCTTTACTAATTAAATTTAATTTATTAAATTTAATCCAATCTATTCATTAGCTTTAAAATACCCTTCAATTGATTTAATTTAGCAAATTAAATCCAATTTTCTCCTTATCACTAAAATACTCCTATGTCTAACTCTCCTAGTACGCCCTGTAATATCCCGATGATTAAAAATATCGGGGTATTATAGTTTGAGTTGGGTTAAAGTTCACCTCTCACTCCAAAAACATTAAGAAGAAAGGGAATGATATAAGTTCATCATTATGGAATAAGTTCATCATTATGGAATAAGTTCACCGTTATGGTTAAAGTTCATCATTGATCAAAGTTTATCACCCCTGCATAAGCAAATAAATGTTAAGAAAAGAAAGAAGACTGAAATGGAAAATATTTTATGTAATGCATATCATGTTCATGCATATCATTTCTTACTAAGCATTATGCTTATAGAAGATGTCTTGTGATGTAGGTAAGTATGTTAACAAGGAAAGGAGCAGTTGATGAATTATTTACGCATTGCGGTCCTTGTGGCTGGTTAGGCTAAAGGGTAAAGGAAAGAAAGAATGTCAATGGTTGTCAATTCATGAACATGATTTGTAATGTAAAGGATTTCAAGAAAAGAATTTTCTCTGTGGTATTGTACTTGATTGTAATTAGTTTCAAATGTTTGTTTTTAATACGAAAAGTCATCTGTTACGCCATGTTTTATGAAAGAAAAGTGTATTGAATAAATGGTTTTTTAAGTGTATGAAAAACTGGGTTGTTACATTTGATATCAAAGCAACTTCCCCTATTCTTGTACTCTACAATTTGTGATTTTGATTTTATAAAATGATAACAAGAAGTGGGTTGAATGCTACCCATAAAAGAGAAGCAAGTTTGTTCTCTACTCAAGCATCCGAGAAACCATTGGAGGAGGCCAGCATTAGTATGCAAGGCCAAATAGAGGAACTATAAAACATGATTGCCAACTTGCAGCGAAGGTTGGAAGAGCTTATAAATTAACCTGTGAGGAGCCCTAGAATGCCTAGGCCAAGGAGAAGAATAAGCACTTACATGGATACTAGAGGCCGAGAGGATAGTGGAGAAGATGATGCCTATATTGAAACCAAATTGGAAGAAATACCTAGCTTCAGGAGGAGACCTAGTGCTAAGGACGACATAAGGCATATCAAGGTATCTATCCCCCTTTTAAAGGCTCATGTAATGGGGATGATTTTCTAGACTAGATGGAGAAGGTTGATAAAATTTTCAATTGCTATGATTATACGGGGAAAAAAAATTTGCAAATGGTTTCATTGGATCTCTTGGGTTATGCAAGCTTATGGTGGGAGATCTTAAAAATTCAAAGGAGACATGAAGGCTATGATGAGGTGCAGAGTTGGATGATGATGAAGGCACTCATGTAGAAGATATTCGTGTCAATGCATTACAAATAAGAACTCTTCCTTCAAATCCAAAACCTCAATAAAGGCTCCCAATCGGTTGAAGAATACCTAACTGAGTTTGATAGTCTTAAAATTAGATGTGCATTAGAAGAGCCTATGGAGCAAACCATTGTAAGATTTATAAAGGGGCTTCAAAAGGAGATTGGGGACATAGTAGAGCTTCAACCTTTTGAGAAAATGGATGGATTGGTGCAATTGGCCATGAAGGTAAAGCGGCAAAGAAAGAGAAAAAGTAAAGAGTCTAGTTCTCGGCCTTTCCAAAAGAGACCAGTTCCATACAAGCCCAATTCAAATTTGATGAAAAGAATGCATCCTTGAAGGGGCATGCTAATAAGGTGATGGAAGAAAGGAAAGCAAGTGTGGACTCCACTAGACCACGGTCAAGGGATATAAAGTGTTTCAAGTGCCTCGAGTTAGGGCATATTACTTTACAATGCCCCAACAAGCATGTAATGGTGGTTCAAAATGAAACTAAGGAAATAGAAAGTGAGGATGAAGTTATTGATGAGCCAAATAAAGAGGAGGGACCCTAATAAGACACTTACTTTGCTCAAGAAGGACCCCTCCTTATGATCTTAATGAGGTCTTTAACTATACAAGGCCAAGTGGAGGATTGCTAAAGGAAGAACATCTTCCATACCCGATGCAAATTCAAGGATAAAATATGTTCTATGATCATAATGGGAGTAGTTCCACCGATGTAGCTTCCCAAGATGTTGTTGAGAAGTTGGAGTTAGAAACCTTGTTGCACCTGACTCCATACTAGCTAAGTTAGCTCAATGATCGGGAGGCCATTAAAATGACTAAACAAGGTCGCATAAATTTTTCTATTGGAGGCTATGTAGATGATGTGTTGTTTGATGTGGTCCTAATGAGTGCCATCCATTTGTTATTGGGAAGACAGTAGCAATATGATAGAAGGGTGTCCCATGATGGCTATTCTAACTACTACACTTTCAAGATGGATGGAAGAGTTATAAATTTGTCCCCTCTCCGACTTGAGTAAGTTGCTAAAGACTACCAAGAGGTGAATAAAGGAAAGGTGAAATATACTTTAATTATGTCCAAAAAAGAGTTACTAGCATGTTATCCTTATATGATCAAGCACAAGGAAGGGAAGACAAAATTAGTGGTCGGTGCACCATTACAAAGGTATTCTTTCTTAACCAAATTGAATGCAAAGATTTTTGGTTTTGATTGGATTAAAAGAAGTTATATGGATGATAAAGGGTTCAGCCATTGGTATAATTTAGGCAATAATGAGTCCAAAGGTGGATATGATATCATGCAAGACTATCTTTTCAAATATGGCAAACTTTGTGTACCAATTTGAGGGTTTCTAGAATCATTGTTGAAGGAAGCTCATGGTGGAGGTCTAGCAATCCACTTTGGAGAAAATAAAACATATGAAGTTATGGAAGAATTATTCTTTGGGCCATATATGCTTAAAGATGTTCACACGATTGTGGAAAAATGTATCATTGGTAAAGAAGTTGAAAAGGTGAAGTTTATGCATGAGATGATGAGAAATACAATTGAAAAGGAGAGTAAAGCTTATGCTAAAGTTGCAAACTGAGAATGTAATCGAGTTGTTTTCAAAAAAGGAGACTTGATTTGGCTACATTTGAGAGAGGAGAGTTTTCCCAAACAACAAAAGTGCAAATTGCTACCTAAAGCCGATGGAACTTTCAAAGTGCTAGATCGGATAAACAATAATGCTTATAAGTTGAAACTTTTGGATGACTATGGAGCTTCTTCCACTTTTAATGTACAAGATTTTTCACCTTACCTTGGGGAAGAAGAAGATATAGAAGAGAAAGTTGAGAAAAATCAAGTCTTGGATTTGAGGTCAAATCCTCAATCACCCCAGAAGGATAATGCACCTCAATGACCGATCATTAGAGCTCAAGCCAAGAAACTGATTAAACTTTTATGCTTTCTCATTTTTCAAGAGAAGCTTTCTTTGAAGGTTTGAATGGAGCACCATCTCATGGTGATAAGGAGCAACCCAAACATGTGCTCAAATGGGCGTGCAACAAAACACTCGAGACTAGCCTTCCACCTGAGGCATCCAACTCATCTAACACTTCTCTTGCCACTTTTGGGAATGCTAAAAGACAACAATGAAAGGAAGATGCTCCAAGTTACTATAGCATTCCAAGAAGGTAGCATGGAATCCATTTATGAATTATTGTGGAATTTTTGGATGAAAGGATAATGCTTGTTTTGCGATTGCTCTCGGCTTTAGCTTCAAATAGCCAAGGGTTTTCCTTTTTTTTTTTTTTATGTTTTGGAGGTTATTTTTGTAATTTTGACATTAAGGCAACCATAATTTGAGGAGGTATTTATACCCTTCTTAAGGATTGTATGAAACATCTTTGATTAGCTGGAAAAACCATTGAAAGGATAGAAGTTTCCCTCCACAATCGGCTCCCTTTTTCTTTGGTGAGAATTCGATAGAGTGAGTGTGAAACATTGAATCACCGTTGTTCCTTACAAGCCTTGTGGTGATTTTTCTTATACTATTCATTCATCCACTTCCCTTCAAAGGTGGACATCCCTAGTGAAGGTTTAGAAGGCCTGTTAAGAATCAAGTTGGAGAGTCTTCCTTGTTGGAGTCCATTAAAGTTGATAGGTGCAATTTTGGCACCCATTTGGACCAGCTTGCATCCTTACGTGCACAACTGTTTTTCCCGAGCGATTCTAGCCCTGATTTTTGGAGGTTCTCTTGTTCACTTCCAAAGAGGTACGTGGTCCAAATTTTTCTCATTTTGGACAAGTATTGCGTAAGTTGAGTAATTAACCATTTTGACTTTGAAAACTGTTGTTGGTGTTTTTCCGAGCAGTCTCAAGTTCGTCCGCATAACTTGTAACATCCCATTTCAGTTTATGAAGTTTGCGTAAAATTTTGAACATTTGAAAATCCTAGTAAAATATCCTTAATTGAAAAAAAACATCAGAGTACGTTACGCAGAATACAAATATTTAAGTGTCTTATAGAAATAATTTAAATAAAATACTTAAAATCCATAACATAGTCTTTATGCCATTAAAATAACTTTTATTCATTAGAGCCATAACCCCCGAGGTCATTTCACACATGGTAACATAAGCTTGCATCGCATCACACTTTTCCAACGTTCACTTCAATCGGCTCACAATCCATATCTACATCATACGAGGAATAATGAGCCTATTGCCCAGTAAGAAATATAAAATGAAATGTGACAGTAACTTCTATGACAACTCTACATGTATAAGCCTGATATATCCGTAATTTGGGTGAGAGCAACCTCTTTAGTTTTTGGACCCACGTCTTTGATTCGTTTTTACGTGAGAGCAACCTCTTCATTTTCCGAACTCACTGAAATCAAGCCCACTTACATTTACATTCATTTACTATTGGATGAGAGCAACCTCTTCAATTTCTGAACTCACCCCCCATTAAGTAACAACAACCTCTTCAATTTCTGAACTTACTCAAATGAGCCATTTTCTACGTGTGAGCAACCTCTACAGTTTTTGAACCCACGTAGAAAATGCTATTTATTATCTTCATTATTAGTCCATGAAATGCATGACGTACATCCTACTAACATGCCTATATGAATGTCACACAGCAGTTCATATATATCACAACCAATGTTACAAACAACTAACATACAATGGTTATAATCATGCTTTAACTATAATTTAACACTAAACATACCTTTACTAAAATATTATCAACTATACTATAAGACCATACTTTTATTTTTCCATTCTTAATGTATTACTTCTAACTTAGTCTTTAACAGCAAGGGTACTAATCTATGACTAAAATCACTATAAGATGTATTTAGGACTTAACAATTATTTTTATGTTATTAATCTAATTTTTCTATATCTAAACAATTCACCCAAACATTCAATTTATCATAACTAATTTAAATCCTAATTATTCTAATTCTTGCAGGGGACATCACTTAACCCAATTGTCCATTCACAATATGTTAGCAGAGGAGACAACCTAAATTCAAAACCCATTTTAATATCACAGGAGCACAACAAATTAAACCACCAATTAACAAGGAAGTTAGCATGATAAATACAGTTTGTGTAAATATATTAACCTTTTCTTCTCAGTTAAATTCCTACAGATTCCCCCTTATTAGCAATGTATTAAACTTGAATAAATTAGAGAGCAGAGGTCGGCAAAAAAAATAATTATTTCATGCTAATCTACAGAGAATAAACTAGGGAAATAATTGTAAAAAATACTACAGAGAAACAATATGCAACTCTCTCTTCCTCACCACTGGCCGTCGATAAGTTAATCCATTTTCATCACATTCATAGGCAACTAATGACTAAAACGAACTTGATAAGAGAACTAACATAAAAGATATGATTATTGCATGGGAGAAATATACAGTGAAAACACAACTCTATCATATAACCAATTCTCCAAAGAATAACAACGAAAATAACATTGTATAGCACAACAAAAAAAATGGCAAACATTCTACTCCTACGATGTAGGTCCTTACGGACAAACCACAAACATTATTCCTTACCTCGTGTGTCTCTTTCCTTCGCTTCCAGCACCGAACAGACTCCTTCACCATCGATAATATCTTACAAAACAGACAGCTCACCTTCTCTCAACTTTTTCCAGAAGGAAAAACTCCTATTTGTACATCACTCTAAATGACTCTTCAGTCACACCCTAAAGATGAAGGGATCGAGGGGAAAGATGCTTGGATGCCTACTAATGCATCAAGAGTTGTAGCTTTCCTTTTCTAGAGTTTGAATATCGCTTCCAGAATGTGATAATAAATGGCGGTTGATTGTTTTAACTCAAGGGTGATCGACCACTAGTACATTGAACGCTTGTCAATTTTTGGCCTTCAATGTTGCCGCATGATCATGCTAGTCGATCAACATGGATGCGATTGGCCGCCGCAATGGACCGCCAGCTCCATCCTTCGAAATTTGTCTAATTTTTATCTTTAATTCCTTAATTCCTTTAAATCTTTATTTCCTTTAATAACAAATATTTATATACCTCCAACACTTTATAAAAACACCAATATCTCACATTTTCACTTAATTCAATAATTACACGAAATTAAATACCCCAGACATTACATAACTTCTTCTTCATAAAGTATTTTCTTTTGAACTTTGGAGGGTTTCTTCATCCCTCATTGAATTTGGCCGGGTCCAATTTTCAAGTCAATTTGACATTGATAACCACCAGCAACAAAGGGGATTACAAGCTTTGCATTATGTGGTGCATCATGTGTTTTGTTCGATATTGCATAACTTGTTTTAACTCAGCATGCTCATATACATTTTGTTTTTATGTTGTTGAATATAAAGTTTATCTTTATTGATTATAGTCGACTCACTCCAACGATATTTGCCTTCAGACATTAGTTTAGAGATTCTCTAGTTGCCGATGCAAGAGTGAGCTCGACATTTATTTCTAGTTATTTTAATATGAATTTCTATGTAAGATTTGATTTCGTTAATTATTATTTGGTTTAAGTTGTATTTTCTAATTTCATTTTGGCAAATTTTGCTTTATTAACTTATATCACTATCTTATCTGTTGCCATTATTGGACCATTGTGTTAGCCAAGTTTGATTGAACCCTGACTATGTATTTTTGTATTTAATTCTTCTACTACTTGTTAAGTAAATAAGTTAAAAGTTGGGTAAGTCAGTTCATTTTTGAATGGATCGTTTCTCATTTTATCTCATATCTCTTTTGGGGCATGAACTATAATTATAAAATGTTACATAAATTTCCTAAAGACCACAATATAAAATTATGGATTTCCATGATTGCGTGCTAGAGAACACGTGTGCGTGATAGATATCATTGAAAATTATATTATGATTATAATATGAATTGACCACTTTTCACTAAAATAGTGTAATGAAGACTTAAAAAGCAATATATAATGTATTTTTTATCAATTCTTTCTCAACATTTTATCGTGTGCATTAAATTAAGAATAAAATGAAAGCGAAAGATGTAATCTTCAAAGGGAAGACTAAGAGAGCCTTTTGTTTGAAATAGTGCGACTCATGTGGAGTGGGAATTTTAAGAAAATTATATTTAGTTTATCATATCCGCCTACTTCTTATGAATAATTGACAGGCTCCAAGAAACAAATGGGGAACCTTTGTTAAATCTGTTCGGGAAAAATACAGTTCACTGAATCAGCAACAATCAATCAAACTTAACTCTCAATTTGTGCGTGAGATCAAACTGGAACTTGGTAGAGCTGTCCTCAATACAACCACAATACTCGTGTCAAAATTCCATAAAGAAAACCATTCCAGATCAGAAGTTATGCTCTAAATACCAATGACCCAAAAACTGTTTTTATACAGGGCAGTTTCAGCAACGTTTACTCAAAACGACATAACTCGAGATGCATACATCGAATAAAGTTCAATTTTGGAGAGTAGCTCCCTTACTCAAGCTCAAACAATTCTCTAGAAGACGTTAACCAGAAAAGAGCGACGCAAATACTCCAAACAGAAGCCTCAATCAGCGATAACACAATCAATAATGAAAACACAGATTCAGCAGTTCACTCTATTCCGAAATTCATCACCTTTAAATTCAATAAATTCCACAAAAATACCTCCAACAACCAACCTATATCAGATCCACATATCCATAGTTCATCAATCAATAACAAAATCCAATAGTAGCACCAGAATATAGAAAGGAACACCAAGGGAGTTGCAGCACCTCCTAAGTGAGAGGGCGTCTCTTTGGGTTGGCCGAAACCAACTATCTCCAATGGGGAAAAATTCTCTTACCTCCACACCACATTCACCCCTTACGAAAAAGAGGAATGGAAGAGGCAATAACCCGGGTTAGCAAGGATGAGAATCTTCAAGAGGACCCTTGCAAGGGATGGATGAGAATCGGCGCTTGTGGAGGGGTTGGCCGCGGTTTTGGAGGAGCTTAGCTCTTCAAAATTCTATTCTTCAAAAACTCCCTCCCTTTCTCACAAAGGAGGGTCTTAAACCTAATGGAACATAGTAAGTCAAATGACTAAAATGTCCCTAGTGACAAAACAAAATGGACATGAGGGTGAGGTTTTTTATGAAAACCGCACACCTCTCAAAATCTCACAACCAAATAAAAACAACTAAAACAAATCAATTGTCGTTCTTAAAAAGGAAATAATTCTACTAATTCAAAAGATCTTAATAGCCAATCTAAGATCTCCACGAAACCTTCTTCAATAATTATGGACCTCAGATAAGGTGGAAGGAATGCCGATCAATGTGATTAGATGAAATGGAACATCCTTGTCATCTTGTGAAACCTCCTTCAAAGAATCCCACAACTTAGTAGTTCCTGCAAAATAAAAGTTTGATAGATAAGTAATCAGTTTCTTGGCCCGACTCCGCGTGATAGGGCCTTGGAGCACATCAATAATTTGTTCTTCTTCCTACTGTCCTATTCCCTTTGTCTTTACCTCAAAATAGTTATCTCATAAAGAATCACCTCGTAGACTGTTTCAAACACTACATGTTACTGGAGCAGTTGAACTCTCTCTCTCTCCTTCTCTCTCTTGATGACAGAAGTAGGGAGAATGTCATTGTCTAATGTTGATAACTGTGAATTGTTAGATGCTGATGATTATGAGTTATTTAGATAATGCAGGAACCTAGTTGGCTATGGAGTTGATCATCTTTAGATTTCTACAAAAGGTGGGGGCCAAGGGCCATACTGTGATAGAGAAACTTATGCTCTTCAAAATCATTTTTTTTTTCAAAACCTCCTGGATTACGTGGACTTTTTTCTTCTCTTATCTTTATTTATTTATTGAAATTTTAGACTCAAAATTGATGACGATTAGAGTGTTTGTTTTTGGAAAGACAGGAGAGGATCACTCTTCAAAGTTTCTTCAAGATTTGTATTTCACTCTCTTTTCTCAAATGAGTACAATATAATATTTATAGACTCAATAAGACTCTTCAAATTCGTACAATAACTAAAATAATAAACATACTTAAAACACCTTAAAGACATTAAAGACATAATATGAAACAACCACGCTGACGTTTGGTTACTAAAAATATCATAACTTCTTCTAGAGAACTCTAAACGACTTGAAACATGAAATTAGACATCCGGGGCATTGAAATCCATAGGTCATATGTTTAATTTGGTTGTCATTTGACCCTTCAAATCTTTATTGAAAAATGCTCCAGAATGCAAAACATTTTGAGTTTAATTCTCAACAAAAATAAGACATGTTTTGCTTATTGTAAATTTTAAACTATTGTTACAAAGGATTGGTCTACAAGGGGTTGTTGAAGCATGTGGTCATGGTGGTGCTGTTATCAATAAAAAACAAACAAAATAAATAATTATAATACAATTATTTATGTGTACAGTATGTTATTAACAGTGTGTTGTGCATATATTATTGGTGTTTTCAGTGAATGTATAAAGCTTTTACGATGAGAACACCACGTGGCCGCAGAGACGTATATTTTAATTGCTTTTATTTTTTTATTTTTTATTTTTTATTTTATGATTATTCTGAAAGCTTGTAGTTGTTAAATATATTTCAAAATTGATATATTTCTTTATTTTAAGAGAATAAGTAGTCTTTTTTCTTTGGTATTCTTACGGTCCCTACTCATCCTTCTTTCTCAATTTATTTTTCGCTTTCCCATTCCCTCTTCTCATCTTCTGTCCCAGGCTCATTTCTCTTTCGGTCTTCTCTTATTTTTTTCATTATGATCCTAAAAAAACCTAACAAATTGTATTTTATTTCTCTTCTATATTTTTTAATGTTTCTAACCTTTTTTCAGAGTTAAAATGAGAAAATAGGAGGGATGGAGAGTTGTGAGTGGGAATGAGAGTGGAAGAAAGGAAGAAAAATACATGGAGTTCATAGGAGAGAGAAAAAATATCTTAAAAAGAATGAATGAGTTACAATCACTAAATTAAAAAATTTCAATGCTCGAAAGATTAAAAAAAAAAAAAAGAAATTGACACCAAGGGAAACACAAGAAAATGACCCTCAAGATATTTGGGAGTATGTTTGTGTCGTACATGGCAAGATCAAAATAAAAAAATTGATGTCGTGAGTGAGCATAAATGCAAAACTAAAGTTTCTTGGATTGTGGTTATACATTTGTTGCTATACTAAAGAGTATATTAGGGTTTGTTGTTTGTCTACATTTAATTATAAACTTCCAAATGCTTTTATTCGTTCATGTTAGAGTAAAGCAGTGTGTAGCTCACGGGACTCATATAATTAAATCAATAACAACATAAATAAAAGAATGACAAGTAGCAAAAAGTGGTAGATAAGATTTCGTTTTCCCATTTCTTTTCTTATGATGTGCCGATGAATCAAGACATTTGCGAACAGGATAATAATTACTCTACTGTAAAAAGAAAGTATCTATTTGAAAGTCCAAACGTCACTACTCGATTGGTGCCAACTAACACAACAAGAGAGGAATCCAACCCTTGTATGATGTGAAAGAACAAGGATTTGACCATCCGTTTCATGACATGTGAAGGGGTAGTGATGGAATATGAGATGAACAATCCGACCATAGAAATCTAACTGCTCACCCAAGCTTTGGGTACTGATTTGCAGTCCCGCCTTGACATAGGCCTAGATGACAATAACGATCACAAAAGAATATATACTAGCACAATAATTAAAGGCCAAAATAAACATTGTGCACAATGTAAAAACTCAGTTAAGCACAAATATTATACAAGATCCAGATAAAAGAAAAAACGAATGTCAAATATTCACCAAAATTAAAACAATCGATAGAAAAAAAAAAAAAAAAAGGAATGACTTAGTCTTCAATTTGGCCCTTAATGAGTGCACTACTATCAAGAAGTTTAATGAACCAATCAACGTGGCATTTGAACTCGTTACAAGAGCTATAGTTAAACACTTCAAAGAAGAACTCAACCATTTTATTCTAAAAATTCAAGAAGAGGAGTTGAAGATGCTCATTAATGAGAAAAATCAAAGTTAATGAAGATGAAGAACAAACATTAATGCAAGTAACCAAACTCATTAATTAAAATAGCCAAGCTCATTAATCCAAGTAATCAATCTCATTAATCTAAGTGGCCAAATTGTAAATTCAATTATTCTAAACACTTTAGAGACCCTTGTTATGATCAATTATGATTACAAAAGGCATTCAAAGCAATTAAGAGTAGTTTAAGAGTCTTTTAGGTAGTTTTACAATTATAGAAGGTTATAAGTCTTTACTATTATAGTTGGTTAAATGAGTTTTATTATTGTAGAGGTTACAAGAATCTCTATAAATGTAGGGGGTTATCAGTGTTTTATTATTCTACGTGGTTTAAAAATGTTCCTTGCTATTATGGAAGGTTACAAGATGTTACTAGGTAATAAGTCACTGAAAAAATCTTTAATTATTGAAAACTTTTTTTGTTCTTTATAGTGATAAATAGGCATACAAAAAGAAAGGAAAGTAACTCTTTTATCCAAATTTAAGAAAATTCTCTTTTGTTCTGTAGAATTCTTTCAATTTATCAAGGTCTTTTCTTGTGGCATTCTTCCTTACCTTATCAAACATCTACCTTTCTGTTTATGGCATTTTTGTTATACCAAATTTTTTGCTTCAATATAAATAATATGTCGCGGTTTCTATATAATTCATTTTTCTTATACCAAGGTTCTTAGTTTAATATAAGTAACAGGTTGTGGTTTTTATTCACATCATATTATAGCTGATCTTTGAAAATTAAGATACAAATTTCTCTTATTCTAGGGGGAATTCATATGATTTGGTATCAGAGCAAATAAGTTATAGCCTAAAGTTTATTTATCCTTTTGAAAAATATATATATATATAAAGAATGATTTGAAGTTTATTTTTTCTTTTCTTACATGATTTTCGCTAGAACAATACAAAATTATTTGTTATAATATCATATTCTCGTTTAATTGATTTGATATGCTTTGTGAAGGAATTGTTGCGGAATATCTTAATCTTGTTTGAATAGTTTGACAAGACCCAAAAGAGAATTACTACGAGTAGAAAAATGCAAGAGTGTATAAGACTATGTGAGGGTAAAAGCCAATAATTTTGAGCAAACAAATAGTGTTGAGTGAGACACGTGAGCGAGATGAATGAGTGACCAATCAACAGCTACAAATGAAAGCTTTGATGGGAAAGATGAGGCAGATGTTGAGAATTATATTAGAATGATTTCATAAATGGTTGGATTGAGTAGAGAATGTTCATTGGGAGAAACCACAAATAAATCCTAATATGAATAAGAGAAGAAGAGAATATCTAATAGAGACATGGGAATCGATGAAAACATTAGTAAGGTAGCATTTTGTGCCAAGCCATTACTACTGAGATTTGTCCAAAAATCTACAACGTCTCACATAAGGCAATAGGAGTATTGAAGAGTAATACAAAGAGATGGAGTTTTCTATGATCTAGGCCAATATAGATGAAGATCATAAAGCAACAATGGCTAGGTTTCTAATATGTTTAAACCATGAAATTGATAATGATGTAAAATTGCACCACTATGAGGAGATGGAAGATTTGGTGCATATGGCATTTCGGTCAAGGCGACAACTGGGACATCCTTCTTGGAAGCCAAACTATGTTAGACAAGAGAGAAGTCCCTAACCAATCCTAAGACTGAATCAAAACCTTCTTCTTTGCTGCATGGAGCTCAAGCTAAAACCAAAACTCCTACTCAATATTGTGTCATTAAGTGTTCTAAATATCAATGTAATGCTCCAAAGCGTTAAACTCTCTTTCTTGTTATAACCTTTTTTTTAAATACATCATGCATAAAAATTTTTCCTTTAAAATCATACTTAGCGAATGTCTTTAAAATAAATATTTATTCTAAAATCCAATTAATAAAAACACAATTAAATATAAAGTTTTTCTTTCTCTTCTATTTTCTTCAATTCCTCAACTACGGGTCAACTTTGCTTCAACAACGCTTTGACTTCACTCATGAGAATTTTCTCTTCACTTGTGTTATCTATTAATTCTATCATTAACATGTTCCTTAGTGAATTCATCAATATTTACATCACAAAGTTCAAACTATGAGCCTAACTTGCAGTAAGAAATGTTTAACATAAAACATGACTATGTAATGCAGTTTCATAAAAATATGTTTTTTCATTCATTCATTCTTTTCTTTTAACTATCTTGCAAACTTTGTTGAGATTCTTGTAGGAAGAGTAGGCACTACTATAGGAAACACATCACTGAGTGTCGTGAATTTCGTCGAGATAGTCCCCCTTATTGAGTCCTCAGATAGTGTTGTGCACTCAATGCACAACCATTTTGTGAACTTCGACCAAGCCCCTATCTAACCAAGCAATGGGCTTATCCCCCATAGGATCAATCTTTGGAACAGCCTTTCCTAAATCCTTCATGTACTTTATAAGCTTTATTCCATCATAGGCTCCTTACCTAC
Source organism: Begonia loranthoides (assembly GCA_022433065.1). NCBI lineage: Eukaryota > Viridiplantae > Streptophyta > Magnoliopsida > Cucurbitales > Begoniaceae > Begonia > Begonia loranthoides. Next base: position 31,034,581 of record CM039483.1, read on the forward strand.
ATCACAGGACTTAATTATGAGTCTAAAGCTCAATAACCGATATAAAAATAAAAGTGGTCATGCAATGCTATTTAATACAGTTTTCAATGTTCATTATTCAATTACCATTTCCTTTACCATTTCTTTTACCGATGATGGAGATGTCAACTTGACAAGGTAAAACCCACATCTCACAACATCATTTCCATTTATTCACGTGTGTTCTATTTTCATTTAGTTCCAGTTACCTATCCAAGTGTTAGAGATGTCAACTTAATAAGGTAGAGCAGTTTATGCACAAGGTAGAGGTCCTGTGCCACACACCTAAAACATTGCCCAAGCGGCCATCTTGTGGTACACACCTAAGCGACCAACTCAAGAACCCACATCTCTATACACCTATTTACGTTTATTCAATTTTATATACTTTAGTTTCATTTATGTTTATTCAATTTTGTATGCTTTAGCAAACCATTGATGCATGAATGCAAGCATACAATTTAACTAACATTTTCATCTACCGTATCCTTAAGACATGATTGATTCCTAACTAAAGAACTGAACTTAAATCTAATAAACATACAATTTACACCAAGAAATCAATCAACAGTACATCTCCCAAATAACAATATCATAACCTATATATATCTAGTAAATACAAGAATCAAACAAACTCTAATTACGGTGATGTAGGTCCTTTCGGACAAAACACATGCAATACCATTTACCTAGAGTCCTAACAGAGTTAGCACTTTAAAGTTTCTTCACAAAACCTATTCATCAACCACATGAAATTATCAATAATGATTCCTCAATAATTAACCCTAACTACAAGCAAATCATTGCTTAACAGATCCTCTCAATCTAAACTTAACAATTTGTTTCAACAGTCACAATTCTAATGCAACAACCACCTTATCCAACATTTCCACTCAATAGCTTATTCTTCATGATAACCAATAAGATACACAAACTAACATTTTCAATAATTTGTACAACAATAGTCCTTTCACTATATCCTAAAACCTATCATTTTAACAGAGTAATATATTCAGGCAGTAACCAAAATAACACTTCCTTTATCAAAATCTAACTTATCTGCCAATCAATAATGTACATAGCATTTAGAAGTAATAACCAACAAATAGAATAATAATCAGAGTCCAACATACTCTCACCAATCTCAGCAGTATACCCAAACTAATAAGGCATTTTCTAGAAGTAGTAATTGATAGAAAATAATTCGTACTTCATATCAATTACCGAGAGTATATAACCAAATCACTTTTCAACAAAACAGTTTCTATAAACCAATGGCAGAATTCTTTTACTAATGAATTGAAACAATGGAAGGAAGATTGTTACCTCAGAACCCAAGAGAAGAGAAACAACCTGCACCAAAGACTCCTCCTTTTTCTCCAAAACCTCTCGACATCACACCCTTGTTTTTCACAATCTCTCACTCAAAATTACAGAACCTCAATGCTTCCTCACAAACTCCAGAACTTCACAGTAATACCCTTTAGTCTCTCTCGGTCACTTTCTTACGATTCCCTTTCTGTAATAACTCTCAGACTCTCTCTCAAACCACACAACAACATCACTCTCTCTCTCTCTAAAACTCAAATCCAGAATTCCTCTCAGCCATTTGCTAAATTTCTCCCTTCAATCTTTCACCCTCCAATTTATAGAACACAACTATTATTGTAATACCCCAATAAAATCCTCCATTAAATTTTGTGGAATAAATATGTAAAAGCCGTGAAATTTTTAAATAAAAAATTCCACGTGTAAATTTTTGCACTAAAATCGGTCATAGCGTTGAAGAAGTTGACCAAATTGTCATGTAGCGGTCACGTACGCAAATTTGGTCAATTGGTCATAGTGGGTGAAATTAGAATTTTCCGAACGAAGAATTCAATTAAGAAGCGGAATTGGACAGTTAATTTGGAGCTATAACATCGTTAGATGATGTTAGGATTAAATTGAAAATTTGAGCAAACTATATAATATATAATGTATATAATTGAGATATATATATTTATATATAATGGAAAAGAATTTAGGAATTTATGGGATAAAAGAGATAGATAAGTGGAAATTAATGAAATAGAAGAATGAAATGATGGAAAATGAAAATGGAGGGAAAGAGGAAAAAGATCCCGCCAAGAAATATTGGAGTTGGAAAGTTCAAGGTTTAGCTTGAAAAAAAAATAAATAAATAAATTAAAGACAAAAAATCGGGAGAAGAGGAAAAATTAGGTTTTCCTCTTCCCCCCTGCATACAGCCGAGAGGGAGAGTGACGGCGAGAGGGGAATCGCTTGAGTGACCGGTGAGCGCGGCCGGCGACTAACGACGACCATCGACGTCGTCTGTGGCGTTCAAGCGGCCTGCGAACGAGCGAACGGACAAGGAACTCCGCGAGTTGGAGGCGATTCTGAGCGAGCGACGAGGCTGAGGGAGGGATGAACGATCCCGACATTGGTGTGCTCCATTTAGCGGCAGAGCGTCTCCGTCTGAGGCGATTCAGATAGTCACCGAGGACACCCTGCGCGACGGAGTGTTGGCCAGAGCTGAGAGCTCCGATTTCCGGCGAGCGAAAACAAAACACTCGGTTCTATTCAATGGGTGAGGCTTTTTGATTTGAGTTTTTGCTTCGATATTAAGTTCGTTTCCAAGAGGTTGTGGTTGATATGTGTTGTGGGTTTACAGTGATCGATCTAAAGGATTCTGAACGGACAACCTCTGGCGACGGCAGCTTCAGATCTGAGCGTATTTTCAATTCCGGCGAGTAAACAGAACGCAATTCTGTTTTGTTCTGTTGGGTGAGTTGGATCTTTCATTCCGATTTTTAGTCTTGAATATGATTTTGCTGTTTATTTGGAGTGATTGACTGCTTAGTTGGATTTCTGCTATCATTAACGATGAAGGGCTGAAGTTGATAGATTGTTTTATGTATTAGTGATAAGTTTCTGAATATTGCTTGGATTATTTAAACTTAAATTTGCAGAACGTATTGTTCATGCCCTGTGATTTCTGTTATGTTTGGGTTCTGCTATAGTTTTGTTGGCTGTCAGTTTGGTATTGCTTGTGAGAGATCCAGTGGGATTGTTTTATTTGGATTTTTGGTTTTGCTAAATTGTTTGATTCAAGTGATAAATTTTGAATATTGGTTGTGATTCCAATCAATGTATAGTGGAAAACGTAAGCTTCGTTTCGTTATTGGTTATTGATGAGAAAACCATGAAAAATCCTTATGACCTTGTTCGCATTAATCTGGTCAGTTAGTTTGGTATTGTTTGGTTTAGATCATGTTCTTGGAAAATTGGTATTGTTGGGTTTAGATCATGTTCTTGGAAAATTGATAATTTATTGGATTTGTTCTGCATAAGGGTGAACTCCCATCCTTTCAAAGGTTTTTTCAGCTGATCAAAGATGTTTCAGACAAGCCTTAAGAAGGGTATAAATACCTCCTCAAATTAGAGCTACCCTAATGTCAAAATTATAAAAATAGCCTCCAAAACAAAAACAAGCAAAACCCTCAGCTATTTTAAGCTAAAGCCAAGAGCAATCCTAAAACAAGCATTATCCTTACATCCAAAACTTCCACAATAATTCATAAATGGATTCCATGCTACCTTCTTGGAATGCTAGAGTAACATGAAGCATCTTCCTTTTATTGTTGTCTTTAAGTATTCCCAAAAGTGGCAAGAGAAGTGTTGGATGAGTTGGATGCCTCGGGTGGAAGGCTAGTCTTGGGTATTTTGTTGCACGCATATTTGAACACATGCTTGGTTTTCTCCTTATCACCATGAGATTATGCTGCATTAATCCCTTCAAAGAAAGCTTCTCCAGCAAAATAAGAAAGAATAAACAGCTCAATAAGCTTCTTGGCCCAAGCTTTATTGATTGGTCTTTAAGGTGCATCAACATAGTAGGGTAAGTTTTCAAAGCAACTCACTACAGTTTTGTACATAATATAAAATAACCCACTACATTAAGTTTCAGTAAAAATGTAGTCACTCACAGACACCAAGTATATCATGTCATTGGCAATAACACTACTAGCGAAACTCAGCAATTGCAAAAGCCATGAATGACCCTGATCAGCTTTAGGATTTTGTGCCTTAGGACACTGCACATACAGTTGTTCTATTATTCTAGTTAACAATAATAATCAAGCAAATTCTCCAACTGTTGAATGTGTGTAAAAGAATATGACACCCGCATGAGTCGATCAAACTTGATCCACACAATCAAGCTGGTCAATGAAATTAAAATAGACATGGTTAATTTAAACCGTGTCTAGTGAAAATATATAATTAGATAATATGAAAAACCAACAAAACATCAAAATGGACACATTACTTTATATGAGATCACAACTCAAAGTAATTTTTAGAAAAACTATACAATGTTGGATATAAAATAAAACTCTACCTCACATGGCCTACCTACAATCAAGGCTCAATCCAAACAAGGAACATCCAATAAACTGTCGAATCCAAACTCAAAGCCTCAAGATCTAAAGATAATCATATTCAACAATTAAGTTGTAAATATCTCACTCTAATTCAAAACTTTAGACTTAAGAAAATGATTCAAAATTTATCTAGTCTAAGGTCCAAAATAGCTCCATAACAAGCCTTGAAACAAACAAAAAAACTGGGTTAAAAGCCCAAAATAAGGTTCGAGCCGTGGACCAAAACTAGACATGAGCCACAACCCCACATGGCTAAGCCGTAGCTCAAACTAGTGATGCACCAGTGGAAGGGAATAGAAAGTATAACCTGTTGAATATTTGAAGTGTGGAAGAAACAGTTGAAGTATTGAGCAATCAGGTGTTTGAGTAGCTGGAAAGGCGGTCGATCAAAGGCTGAAGAATATAGGCGCTGATCAACCACATATTCAGAGTGGATATTGCGGTCGATCAATAACGGTGCAAAATATTACAAAGGAGAGTTTTTTCTCAAGCGGTCAGTCAGCTAAGGAAAAGGCGATCAACAAGCCCTTCTATGCTTTCTATATTTTGCTGCAATTCTCTTTATGGAAGATTCAACTTTGGAAACCAATAACTCCCACGTTTTAGAAACTTTTGATCTAAAATTTCAAACACATCTTCTTAGATGAATAAAGAAAGAATTCTTTCAAGAATAATGAAAATAACCTCCATAGATTAGGAAATATGCTTGAGAGAACTTCAGTGGCTGGAAATAGCAAGTATGCACACTTGTAACTCCCGTATAGATGATTTTGTGAATGAAGACCCTCTTGATAATTGGACACCTCTTCACACACCCTTCCTCCAAGGACTATGGATGCAGATGTCAATAAGAGAACTTACTCAACTCCAAGTAAGCCCAATCTTGTGATGCAACACACACAAGAACACTTTGGATGCAACTCAAAGTGTTGAAAAAGGAATCACTCCAATTTTGAAAGGAAAACAAAAGCTTTTATTAATCAAACGTCAATGTCTTGAACACTCATACAAGGTGGCTTTATATAGGCAATTACAAAGCATATAATAGGAAATAACATAATAGGAAACAAGCTAGCTAATCGGTCCTATATGGTCGATTTTTATACTAGTAATTAGGTAACTTTCTAAAGTGATTATTAAATCATTCCTCGCTAGTTTGGACTTCACAAATTATTAGCTTTTTGGAAGCTTCTTCCTCCTTAATTTTGGCCACCAGATGGTTGCCAAATCTATGCAAGAAAAGGCTATCCTTTGTTCACTTGCATGGCTGATTATGGAATGTTTTCATACCTCTATTTCCATTGCTCTTCCTAGCTCTTCAAGCTTGTATTCTTGGGCTTCTTTCCATAGTAATAAGTGTGTGGGCCCTCCTTGATTTTCATGAGTTGATAGCTCTTCTATTTGAACCCTTGATGAATTACCTTCCAAATGGTTGGAAAGAAAGGAGTTGATGAGACTTTGGGCCTTGGTTTTTGTGGATGGACCTTATAGTCCATCACCTAGTAAAGGCGCCAAGGTCATGGCCTTGCTTGGCTGTGATGAGCCCCAACACATTCCCTAGAGCTAGGTGCACTGTTTTGCTTAGCGAATCAAGATCCAAAACAATCTACAATATATTAGGTTATGAATATAACACGATTTGGTCTCTTAAACGACAATCTTTGAACCAAAATTCAATCCTTTGCTTAAATTCAACATCCAAATTACCCAATGAAAATCGTAATTCCAAAACACGAATGATCGGTAGTAAGGATTTAAGATTTACCTCATGAGAATGTCACATTCCTCAAAATCTGGGAGCACCAATTCGCAACAACTCAAATGGTTTTCAGAGTACTAACCTAAAACGAAAAGAAGATTTAAGTTTTCATTCTTCTACAAAATTTTATCACAATGAGGGAAACAACACTTACCAAACTCCACATTTCTGACTATTCTTGCACAAAGACATTTCCTTCCTTGCCTTTGTCGATGGAAAAGAGAAGGTATGTAAAGAGAAGGAGAAAAGTTTATTTAAAGAAAGAAATTTTTATCTTCCACATAACCTCCCCCTTTAATGTTGAAAATTTTAATTTTCATTAAATTTTTAATAATTCATTACCTTGAATTAAAAAAAAAAAGATTTCACTAGTTGTTACAATATATATATATATATAAATGCAAGTAGCCCTCATTCAATTTATTACTTATTCATTGGAATCAATCGATCATTGCTTTAATGTGCACACGACTGCATCCCGCGAACATTTGACCACATCCCACAATAATCCTTTATTCCTTACTATAATTATAAATGACCATAACTCCATAAATCTAATACAAAGTGTTAAAAACATTATTATTCACAATTTTATCAACTACAAGGAGTGACGATTTCACTATGAACAAACAATAAATTTTACTTAATCCAGGTTCTACACATGGCTGAGTTTCTCGGGTATTACAGGAAGGATCTTAGAAAATATAGTTTTCTGCAACCCCAGTGGAGCCGATCAATCATATGATTGATCAGTCCAATGTCACACACCTCAGTTTATCCATGGATTGTCCTATTCCGTAGAAACTGTCTTTTTAGTGGTCGACCATTTTCTTCATCGCCAAGTTGGGGGTAGATCTTTTGATCGACCTTTTCCTTCTGCCAATTTCCTTAACGCCTCTGTCACTTTTGTGGTCGACCTTGAGGTCGATCGATTCCTTCACAACCAGACTTTGTTTTGAATCTATCACTTTGGTAGTTGACCTTTCCTTCACGACCATACTTCGTTTGGCCTATATTATTTTTGCAATTGACCATTTCCTTCTGCTATCTTCGGGTCGATCACTTGGTCGACCTTTCCCTTTTGCACTGCTTTCCCACTTCCTTTAACCACTTACATACTCTCCCAACACTTAACCAATTTATAACCCACTACCATTTACTCATCAACTACTATAATCTCCCAATTTTCATCCAACGAATCCAATTAACGTCCAATGTAGTTCTTAATTATCCTTAGTTATTAAATTCCAATATCAACCTAATTTTTTCTAAAATCATGTAATAAATCTTTAATCCATTTCAACAATCATAACCAATCGTACAAAACTTATTTCGTTTACTAAACTTATTTTTGGGGTATTACACTTAACCATGTGGCTTCTATTGGTGCTATTTTATTTGTTTATTTATTTGTTAGTAAATTAATTGTACATAAATGAACTTGTTTGGTGATAGATAGATGTAAATAAACTTGATTTTTAATGGATGGATGTAAATGAATTTGTTTGGTGATGGATGGATATAAATAAACTTGATTGTTGATGGATGGATGTAAATGAATTTATTTGGTGATGGATGGATGTAAATAAACTTTATTATTGATGGATGGATATAAATGAACTTGTTTGGTGATGAATGGATTAAAATAAACTTGATTGTTGATGGATGGATGTAAATAAACTTGTTTGGTGATGAAGGGATGTAAATAAACTTGATTGTTAATGGATGGATGTAAATGAACTTGTTTGGTGATGTCTCTCGACACAAAACAGACGTCCCTCAACACAAAAGATGAATACTAAAAGACGAATGTCTGTGAATGCTGAGGGATGTCCATCAATACTAAAAGACGAATGTCCATGAATGTCAAGGGAGGTCAGTGAATGCTAAAGGGCATCCCTAAATACTAAAAGAGGAATGTTTGTGAATCGTAAGAGAGGTCTGTGAATGCTAAGCGACATCCCTCAATACTAAAATATGCATGTCTATGAATGCCGAGGGATGTTCGTGAATGTTGAGGGAGAGTAAAAGTAGGCCTCCTCAACTATATAAGCGGTAAGAGTAGGACTCAACTGAAATATACGTTCAGAGCATAGTATTACATTGAATGAGAGTTATCTGAAAGTGGATGAAGAAAGTGAAAAGGGTTGGGGTTGTTATTGCCAATCTTCAGGGGTAACAATAGGCTCCAACAGATACTTCAACAATTGAAGATATGACATCTGTTTGACTGCCATAGAGACGTCCATTTGGGGATGATGGACGTCCGTTAGAGTTCAAACAAGCTCATCAGTCTCATGCAAAGGCTAGAGACTGAGAAGCAGAAGAGTCGACTGAAACAAGGCCAAACAAGCTACAGATAATGCAGAAAGAATGCAAGGGACAAAACAAGTTCAATGAATTATAACTGCAAGTCTGTAAGTCACTTCAATAGGCTCCAACAGAAGTCGCAGACATTGAATCATGCTTCAATGTATTAACGTGCTCTAACCGCATATTTTTGTTTATATGTATTTTTCAATTAATGGTAAATTAAGTTTTGGATAGTTCTATATGGGTGTATTGTATTGGCAATGCATTGGATTGATGTATTGTATTGGGTGAAAATCTATTATGTCAATGAAACCGTCATTTGAATTGTGAAGTGAAACCGTAAATTATTTTGGGGGATGTTCATCTGAAAAAAAAAAAAAAAGAACGTCCCTGTAGACAAAACAAACATCCCTTGACACAAAAAAGAGGTCCCTCACCACAAAACAAAACGTTGGCCAAAAAATGTGTTAGCCAAAGTTGTATTTTAGGATGACTAAAATGTTGATAAATTTAATAAATCAATAAGTTGTATTTGGTGTTATATTTGTATTTTCTGGATATTATTCTTAATGTTTGATAATAATATTTATATCTATGTATATTGGAAACACCCTCAAAATTGGCATTATAATTGTTCTAACATGTTTACTTGAGTTCATGTTGTGTTGCATATCTTTTAGGGACTTAGTATAGTTCAGGGGTCAAAATAGAGTGAAGTAGGGATGACATACGGATGGTGAATCTCGTCCAAATCTGTTATGTGTACTTGCTGACGATATACGAATGAACGCAGATGAGCCCAGATGTGGAAGTTTTGAATCTGTCCATTTTGCGTACACTTCGGACGCAGAAATGATGACATGTGGACGACAGTTCGCATCTGAGGGTGTTTCACGGATGAAGCGTGGATGACTGCAAACGAGGAAGAAAACAATATGGAGAATAATTTTTGTTCATGCAGATGACTAGCGAACGAGGACCCGCTTCCAAAAAGTCCAGATTGTGCGTAACGACTATATTTCCAACGGACGGATTTTAATGGATATTTTCCAACAGCTTGATACGGACGTCCGAAACTTCCTCTCCATGTCCGAAAGTCCACTGCCTATATATATGAGTTCACTCCAAGCTCTCTACAACGAACGAAGAATCGTGGCGAAGCCCTGCCGAATTTACTACGCAATTCTAACCCACGGTGAGCTATTATTGTAAATCCAATTCTCCCCACTCTTAAACTTGTGAGTTACTTTGGGAGAATTCAGATTAGTTAGATTTGTGAGAGAGAGAGAGAGAGAGAGAGAGAGAGAAAGAAAAAGAGAGAGAGAGAGAGAGAGACCGCACAATAATGCAGTCTCTCAAAAAAAAAAGAGAGAGAGAGAGTTTGAGAGACCGCATTACTCTCTCTCTCTCTCTCTCTCTCTCTCTTTTGAGAGACTGCATTATTGTGCGGTCTCTCTCTCTCTCTCTTTTTCTTTTGAGAGACCGCATTATTGTGCGGTCTCTCACACAATAATCTCTCTCTCTCTCTCTTTCTTTTTGAGAGACCGCATTATTGTGCGGTCTCTCTCTCTCTCTCTCTCTCGGCGTCTCTCTCTCCTGACTCGAGAGACCGCATTTTATGCGGTCTCTCGGGTCCATGAGAGACCGCATAAAACGCGGTCTCTCGCATAAGGAGAGACCGCGCTTTACGCTGTCTCTTGGGTCCATTAGAGACCGCGTTTTACGCTCTCTCGCATAAGGAGAGACCACGTAAAAATGCGGTCTCTCATGGACCACTCACTCCAGAGACCGCGAAGGGAGGTTTGTTCAGATTCTTCTGGTGATTTTGGTTGTGTTTTGGATCGAGTTTCAGCTTGTGATTCTGATTTTAGAGGTTTGCTCCTATTTTGAGCTTCTTCTTCTTCTTCTCTTCTGTACCTTTTTTACTTTCTGCAACTGGGTTCACTTCAAGTCTCATTCTCCAATCTCACAGTTTCTATTTGTTATTCAATAACAGGGATTGAAGAGCCATGTGAAGCAAGTGAAGGCGAAAAGCAAAGAGCTGCAAACTCCATTAACAACATCTTATCTGTTTTAACTCACGACAGTAAAGTAAAAGGAAGACGAGTTTGTGGGAAAATCACAGTGTCTCCCCGTCGGCGTTCTGATTTTCTTCGGAACGCCCCGCGTTGGGCGTTTTGAATTCAGAACGCCGGAGGTGGGCGTTCCGGTGTTCGGCCGTTGGCAACCAGCTTTTTAACGGTAAACGTCTACGGATGTTGGATTTGTTATTTTAACATACGTGAGTGGTTAACTTGTTAAAAAAAATACCATAGTGGTTGACTTGTCATTGATCTCAAACCACGATGGTTGATTTGTCATTTATCCTATTTTTAATTTATGGACATCTTTAATTAGGTTTCTATTTATTATACTATCCTTTACTCTTATTGATGATCATTGATGTGGATAGGTTCATGTCATGTGGATTATGCACTAAAATTTTAAATAGTTTTAAATCTTCCAGTGCAAACCAAATATCAAATCTTAGTTTTGGAGGTCGGATTCTTGTCAAATAATAAGTAGTTGTTCCCATTAAGTAGTTAACTTTTAGTGAAAATTTTTAAAATGAGCCTTGTTGTATTTTAAAAATATTTTACATATAAGTACAATAATACTATTAAATTGTTTCACCAAAGATCTTTATCATATGATCACATAAGTGATGCCAAACATTAAACGTAAACAATATTAGTATGAATGTCATACTCATAAGTTGAATAAAACATTTTGATGCATGTAAAATATAAGTTTCAAATCATAGTTGAATAAAGTAATTGGAAACCCTAGTTATTTCTGTGTAATAACTTTGAATCTATTCAGGGTTGAAACACCTTCAACAACCCTGGTTTGCAGACCAATAATTTAGAAATAAAGTGTTGGGGGTGTAACATTTTTGAAAATCAAAATCAATGACATCTGAAAGGTAGGGCATGGGGAGGGATGAGACAAGCAAATGGAAAAGAAAAACTACAGAACAAAATAGTAGTTGGAACTTGGAGGAAAGCACACGGAAATTCATTGGAAAAAATGGGTAGAATTTCTACAAGGAAGGCGGCTTCATTTGACGCGCCCCACTTAGCCAAATGTGGCAACTGTGGCCCACGCACCAATCCGTTTCTCTTCTTGTCCCAATCCACCCTTTTTAATCCAGTCGTTTCTCCAGCGCACTTCTCTCAACCGTCTCTTTTCTCCCTCTCTTTCTCTCTTTCTCTCTCCATCGTTTGCTATATATATCTCTTCTTTACCCTTACCCTGTCGTCCACTTTCTCGCTGCTCCTATTCTTCTTTCATGCAGTTTTTCTCCACCATTGTTTTTTTTTTTTTTTTTTTTGAGATTTGAGAAATTGAGAGTGAGTTTGTGGGTATTCCTCTTTTCTTACTCTGAAACGTTTTCTTCTGTTTTGTTGGGGAAGATGGCTTGCTTGGTCTCTCGCTCTGGAAGAGAGTTGCAGAGATACAGCAACATGGGTTGTCGCCAAGTCGTAGGGTAAGAGATTCTCTCTTCTCAATTCTTTTTGTTTTCGAAAAAACTATGTTCATAAAATGTGGGTTTTCTTGGTGTCCTTTTGGTGTTCGTTACTCCAACTTTTCTTGTTTTCCAATATAGCTATATCACCTTTATGTCGTTCTTAATGTCTTTGATGCATTCTCTTTTGGAAAGATCTAATGAATATTTTAAATTTGCAGGTGCATACCATATAGATTCAAAAATGGGGAAGATGATGCAAGCATGAACCATGAATTAGAGGTTCTTGTCATAAGTTCACAAAAGGGCCAAGGTTTGATGTTTCCTAAGGTATACTACATACTCCTCCATTCCCTTTTTGCCTTTTTGTATTAGTTTTTTTTTTTTTATCATTTCATATTTCTACGTCCAAATCTCCCAAATCTCGTGCCTATATGTAAATCATCCCTAAATTTTATGACTTTTTGTTCTAAGGGTGGTTGGGAAGTTGACGAATCTGTGGAAGAAGCAGCTTTACGAGAGTCATTTGAAGAGGCTGGTGTTGTTGGCAACCTAGAGGTATTTTGAATTTTCCTTTTTGACGAGATGCTTGATGGTCAATCATGGTTGATTAGAGTTTAAAATTTTGTTTTGGCATGAAATTTTCCAGACAGAACTGGGAAAATGGAGGTTCATTAGCAAAAGCAATGGGACATATTATGAAGGCTACATGTTCCCCCTTTTTGTCAAGGAACAACATGATCTATGGCCTGAGAAGAATGTCAGAGAAAGAATTTGGGTAAGTTATATATTGTTCTCGTCCAGGAACTTGGTTATAAGCAGAGGGTATGATCTAAATATCTCTAGATTTTTTAATCATTGTTAATTTCTCAAATTAATAATTTTTAACCTACATAAAACAAAATAACTGACCTTTTTTAGTGGAGAAATATTGAGAGATCGCACCAGTAATCTTTCAAGAGACATAACGAAGCCAAACCAAGAGCGAACAACAACAGATGTAACAAAAGTACTAATCTCTGTTCAAACAAAAAGTGACAATCATTTAAGATAGCATGTGTAAAGTTATCCATGAAATGATCCAAACATAAACCTAACGTAGAAAATTCATTAATTCAATAAAAAATATATATAATGTTGTTATTTGTTATGTATCTATATTTTGTAGATGACTGTAGAAGATGCGAGAGAAGTATGCAGGCATTGGTGGATGAAGGAAGCATTAGACGTATTAGTTGAAAGACTAATAACCCTAAGGCAAAATAAGGAAGAACTATCAGCTTAGATACTCCTAGGGTTCGAATGTTAATTACTGATTTGTACATAGAATAGTGAGGCTGATCCCCAACGTTCTTCCTCGAAGAGGGGTGTGACTTGGGCTAATTTAGGAAGTTATTTATGAGGGAGGCTAGTTTTATTTTGATTATAGTTTGTTCAAGTGGAGTGGGCTTGACAAGTAAGAGAGTGAATATGTAAATGCTTTTAACCTTTTATGTTATTAGTTAATGAGTGAATTTCTAAGTAGTTTCCATGGTTGGTTTTTGAATTCCTATAAATTATGCACATAAAATGAGAGAGAGAGAGAGAGAGAGAGAGAGAGAGAGAGAGAGAGAGCTTAGCTACGAGACAAATTGTAATGGTTTTGGCTTTAGTCTACAAAATTATGAACATGGAATGCATTCCTCGAATGGGATGCAGGTGCATGTCGACCTAGTAGCCAATTCACTATTGGCATTTGCTACTTGTTTTCAATTTTTGTCGTCTAAATATATTATATTAATTCAATATGTTAGACGTATGATCATTTCACCGACCTCGTTTTGGAGTTACTTTTTTACAAAGTCCAACTGTGATTATTTTATAAATTTATCTTTATGTAAGTATTAGAGACTTCTTTGAATTGTTGAGTTATGAATCTTAGGGTTGTTACAACTTACGAGCAATAGGGACTTATCTTTTGGCCTATTTGAAATGATCCACATAAAATGCACATAATCATATAGTCATCATCCATTACATTACATTCTCGGGCTTTCTCTACAAGGATAATGCCATCCCCCCAGATTTATTCCTCATTACGTTTAAATTTTTCATCTAAGAGGGAGTACATAATCTTTACCCTGTTGCTTTCAAGTTTAACCATGGGCAAGTATGTGCACTTGGGTTCTTACATCAACCACGTTATACATACTAACTCACCTATGTCACATACAAATGATAATGCATTCAAACAACATTCATGCTTTACACAATGCCAGTAATTGAATGACATAAAATGCACCTGCTTCTCTTATAGATACATTATAAAGTATGAAAAAGTGTCAAGTAAATTGGTCCTAACTTCAACAAATTTCTCTTTATTAAACACATTCTCATATTCCCAACTGTTGCTGCCGCACCCAAGTCCAATTATACTACCGGCCTAAACAGAGTTATTGTTGTTGTGACGCCAACCATCCCCCACCACAATCGCAAACATTAAGGTATTAATTGAACATAATAGTTATGTTGGCATTGCAGCAAAAATTACTCCATGTTGCGCCCCAAAGTCTTGCACATAATTATTGTCATACAGATTGCCTAGCGCTATGATACTAACATTAAACATAACTAAACCCCTAAACAGATTGTCAGAGTTGCAGCACATGCACTATAGTAATGTAGTGCCACATCGTTTATCCACAAAACTTATATATGCTATTTTGTCCTAAACTCAAAACAATATAATAAAAAACTTCTATATCATCACCATCCTCACCTCAAACTTGATCGTGTATATCAAACTACAACAACATGCAACTCTTTCTAGCCCTAGAAGTCAAGCATGCATTGTTTTTTAAGCTTAAAGGATTAAGGAACACTCTCTTTGTGTGTTTTAGTATTTTCTTCAAAATCTTACTAATGCAAGTTTCCTTTTACCTTCAGCAAACCTTTCTTCTAGCAAGAAATTCTTTTTCTTAACGAAGAAATCTCTCCCATTTCTAGTACAAAAGCCCTTTCTTGAGCCCCAACAAGAGTTTCTTTGAGCTTTTTTTGTCATGACCTAGAGGCAGGCCTAACTATAATAATACCCCGATAATATTTTCTCGTGTATATAATATAATGAATTTTCGAATAATTAACGTGTTATGTTACGGGGTAATATGTTGTTGATTAATATCGTATAACTATAGAAAATATATTATTGAATGATTAAAGTATTAAAGTTTTTGAAGAAAAATGGTGCATTTCGCTTTTCGGTCGACATGTGGTCGACGCACGGATTTGATGTTGCGTCCAAAAAGTGTTGTGAATCGCCCCTTGCGTTTTGAGACGAGGTGGGGTCGGTATTTCGCGTCCAAAATCTCACCATGACTGTAATGTGAGTTTTCGGACGAGTTGCAGACGACATCCGGACGAATGCAGTCTAGAAGAGTTTGAATCTGTTTGATTTTGTCGACTTTTCGGTCGAGGCACATACGCCTTTCCTCAACCAAAAAATGGGAAATAAAAGGGATTGAACCGGTCCGTCTTGAACCAGTCTAGTTTGAAGACAAAGGAGTAAGATTAGAAATAAAATGGAAATTAATGTAATTAAAATAAATGTTAATTTAATGAATTAAATTATAGTGTTTGGGATAAATAATTTAGAAGGAAAAGAAATTAAGAAATGATGGGGAGAAGTGAATCGGTTCACGCTATGAACTGGTTCGGTTGAAGAACAAAAGGGGATTTCATTTGGCCCATGGCCATTCTGGAAGACAGAACGAGAGAGAGCCGACGGAGAGGGAGAGTGCATCTCAGCTGATGGTTCGCGAGTGTTGGGCTTCATGTAGGGTGTACGGCGTGTGAGCTCCGTCGGCGAGCGTGGTGCAAATGGAACCACGGGGCTAACGTCGGTGACGAGCCTGAGTCGCGGGAGTCGAACGAACTGTGTGCTACGAATTCGTTACCAAGGTAAGTCCAGATGTTAATTCTGTTACGTAATTCGTCCTCCTGGGTTCTGTTGATTGGTGGGTCGCCATGTTCATTATCTGTTCATCGTTTGGACCTACACCTATACCTACACCACAAGTAACTGTAAAGGCCAAAGGCTTAGTAAGGAAAAAAGGTTTAATGCAACGTGAATGTCTCTCTTTAGTCCTTTTTGGAATGGGGGCCACCCAAACCAATCCTTTCATTACGTCATTCGTTCGTTCATTACTTTACATTTATTCATTCATTCATTACTCGTACATCGAGCGGAAGAATGAAGGGTTCATAGGGGATGGAATAGTGGATCGGATCTAACATTTTACTTGCAGCTAGGTCCCCGTTCCCAACACGGTAGGGGGCTTCACCCAACTGCAGACTAGACCCACTATCCATCCGCCCCCCCAACTTCCTATTTCCTTCATTTTCTTAACATTTTACCTCACATAATGCATATGTGAGTACCACTAGATGGCACTCCCTATGAATATCTATTAACATGATGCATGACCATACATTCTCAACCTAACATGATGCATGATGCTTTCTAACGTACATTAACAGAAATTGAAGTGCGCATTGAAATGAAAGTAATTGTAATTGAAAGCGCATATAAATAAAGTAAAGCATATTATAGAAGGAAATAACTGCGCACAATGGAAAACGAGTGTAACATTAAATTGAGATAGCGAATGCATACAATTAAAGGGGTGGTACGGTAAACATGCAAGTAACTTATTTAAACTAACATGCTTAGACAATTAGAAATCGAGACACATGCTTAGACAATTAGAAATCGAGACATGCATAGACAATAAAATGGGAACATGCGTGGAAATTGGAAATTTTTATTCTAGTTAATCACGCATGCTTTTATTCTAATCAATTAAACATGCTATAATTAATGGTGTAGTTGATTATCCTAATTAATTACATGATCAAGATGTTTACATGCTAATTACAATTTCATGGCATAACCTAGGTAGTTAACAAACATGATAGTTAGTCATTTGTACATGCTAGTAAATTGAACATACTTTTGATAGTTTAAAAGATTAAACATGGATAGCTAGGTTGATTAAACATACTTAACTAGTCGTGTTCAAGTCTAGTTAATTAGCATGTTTGTCTGGTTAATTATTCTAGTTAATTAACATGCTCAATAGGATACTGAACTAGACAACTAGTTAAGTTAATTAACATATTACCTATACTTAAGTTTGGTTGTTTGCTCTAATTGATTTCATGCTCAAGTCTAGATTTATTAATTAACCTAGTTAGTTTAGACAACTAGTTGATTAACTGAACTAGTTAATTGAACATGCATCAAGTCTAATTAATCGTTCGAGTCTAGTTAATTTACTTTAATTAGATTAACATGCTCAGTTGATTATTGTTTAACTAAAGTAGTTAGCATACTCAATGGATTAACATTGGTTAACGAGTGATGGTAGAACAATAATGAAGGAAATATAGCATAAATAAATATTATCGAGTAATCACTACAGCTAGTAAGAAAATAAAATAACAGGACAAAGTCATCATCAATGAAATTAATAGTTCATTCGTACTTATCACATTGTTCATCATTTGTCATTCACCATTTACCATCTAAGCATTCATAGAAATCACAATTACGGTAAAAAGAATAAACTAATTATAAGGGAAATCTACATAACAACCAAGAAATTATCTAACAGCAAGGAAATCAACGAAGGAAAATACCACAGAGCACTATAATTATACAAAGCATGAGCAAGACTATCAACAACAATAAATTGTAACTCACACACCCTCACTTGTGGTGTAGGGCCTCCACAGGCCAGGACACCCCTATTTCCTTACCTAAATTGATTAATTGTATAGGGACAGCTCTCCTAGTTCACGGTTCCAACTCCAGCTCCAAGCAGCTCCCTTCTCAACTCACAGCTCACTCACGGTCACACCTAACTCACAATGGTACTCTCACTCACTGGAATTCTTCACTCATGTTGGACCACACTCACTCTCTTGCAGGTCTCTCTCTTGCTCTCTGGGACTCCTCATGCAGGAAAGGAAAATGGAATGAAAGAGGAAGGGAGGAGTGGTTTATACAAGAAGGAGGAGGGAACAACTTGTACCTTGAGGCAGAGAGGGAATGATGACTCCAGGCAAGGGGGAGGTCGGCAACCTATCATGGAGGGTGGGGGAGAGTCGATTTTCTTGTCTGGAGGCGTTTTGATCATGTAGTTATGGACTACACGACAAGAAACCCGATTTTAAATCCCTAAATTTACGCTGGTTTTGGCTATTTCGGATGAGTGTGGACGCATTGGTCTCATCCACATTCGTCTGCAAGGGTAAAATCTCACAGGCAAAAACATGGCTTTAGACGAGAAAAGGCGTCCCTGTCATATCCGTATCATCCGCAGGCGAGTTTTGGACACAATATGGCGTCCGCACATGGCGTCCACATGTGTCCAAAAGTGTTTCCAAATCGGACAGAGGCAAATCAGACGAGGTCTTCCTACGTCCGCAGTCGTCTGAAACTATCAAGGATTTGGACAGATTCAAACCGGACGCGGCTAGTCCACACCCACACTGGTCCGGAGTCATCCGCAACTCCACGACACAAAGCATTCAGGACGCAGAATCTCATCCTGAGTCGTCCCAACCCATTCTTCGTGTGTGCAATGCATTTGCAGACGATACAACTCATCTGCAGTGCGTCTGTAGACGTCTGGAAACACCCTGGATAGCGTTTCCTCACATTTTCTCACTTAACTTCTATCCCGTAACAATTTCCCCATGAATACTCGTCATAAAATGACACGCATAAATACACGAGGTAATGTCTCAATTACCCCATCCTTTAATCACATCGCGTATATAGGGAAAATGTAATGGAATAGCGTTAGACTTAACGCTCTAAAATGTCCTTGGTAATACCCCGATAATTGTCCACTTAAAATATCGGGGTGTTACATTCCTCCCTCCTTATATAAATTTCATCCTCAAAATTTGCCCTACATAATACTTTCACAACTGCTAACCTACACATCAAATCTCTTCTTAGCTACCCCATTTGATGACGTAGTCTCTCTAGTGGTCCTAATACTTTGGTTTATCTAGACTATCTACTCCTTTCTGACCTATAATTACCCCTTTGACTTCATCCAATTGCGTTTCTTGGTACCAAAAGGTCGATCAAACCCTTGTATTCACTCTCCACACTTCCTGTAACACCCCGATATTTTTAATTATAGGGATATTACAAGACATACTAGGAGTGTTAGGCCTAGGGGTGTGTTAGTGATAAGGAATAAGTTGGATTTAATTTGCTAAATTAAATCAATTGAGGGGTATTTTAATAAATTGAATTAATTAGATTTAAGAATTAAGTGAATGATTATTGTGAGAAAATTAATTGGAATTAGAGAGAGAACTGGTTCACACGGTTCACACATTTGGTTCTGTTGGTTTATTGGGTCACGCCAATTAATTGGCTGGAAAAGAAAGAAGAAAAATAAGGGGGGAAAAGAAAGAAAAATGGGGGAGAAAGAAGGGGGTGTTTGCTAGGGGTGTGTGTAGAACCAGCCCGGTACCGGTCCTTTCGGTACCGGGTTGGTCCATATAAATGGAGTACCGAACCGGATCTGGTTCGGTACTATCGGGACCGGTTCTACACCGTACCGGTCCTCGGTACACGGTACCATAGAACCGGTACCGTGTAGAACCAGCCATTTAGATTTAGGGCAACAATAAAGTGATAAACACCCGACCCCTAATCCAAATCCTGTCTCCTTCCCTAATCCAGTAGCCTTGACTCGACTCCTCAACCTCGTCGCTCCACTCTCCAGCCTCAGACCAGCAACCACCGACGACCGACCAGTGCAGTGAGCTCCGTCGACGACCATCGCCACTGCCAGCCAGACAAGAAGCTTCTCCATCCACTCCACTCGGAGCTTCTTCTGTCTGGAACTGATTCAGTTCCTTGAAATAAGTGTCCCTTGTTCCTGGAAAAAAATCATATTCCATCAAAAAACTGCCATTGATTGAGTTTCCTCTTCGATGAATTTGCTTAATCTCAGCTCCCTGTATCATTAACACCTCCCAGACAATCAAAACCTCATCAAAACCAAAATGATGAAGATTCAAGTTTCAGGCTCAAACTTGATAAACTATGAAAGAATCGTCCAACCTTGTTAAGATTTGCAGTCAAATAGCTGGGTTGTCCATGGAGTTTTGGGATGTTTTCAATGTTGAATCCCAGAAGATCAGAACAGTTGATGTTTGACATGACACGAGACAACCTGCAAAAGGAAGTACGTGTTAGCAACCCACGAAGAATGACAGGGACGGAGATGTAGACCTTTGATCGGATCCAGGAACTATCT
>CM039483.1:31059909-31110282 GCA_022433065.1 Begonia loranthoides
AGAGGCATTGATAAGGTCTTTGGTCGGCAAGGGTAATAAGTCCAAAGGTGTTGAAGGGTTAAAACCATATGCAACTTCAAACGGTGTCTTGTGGGTTGTCGAATGAACACATCGATTGTAACAAAACTCCAAATGTGGGAGAAGAACGTCCCAATTTCCCAATTTCTTTCCCACGGTACATCTCAATAATGTGCCTAAAGTCCTATTGACGACTTCTGTTTGTCCGTCCGTTTGGGGATGAAAGGATGTGCTAAAACACAGTTTTGTTCCCAATTTTCTCCATAAAACATTCCAGAAAGTACTCAAAAATTTAGTGTCGCGATCCGACACGATTGAATGTGGTATTCCATGGAGACGGACAATCTCCTTAAAGAAGAGGTCAGCAATATTAGGGGCATCATCAGTCTTAGTACAGGCCAAAAAGTGAGCCATCTTTGAGAACCTATCCACGACCACTAAAATAGAATCCTTGCTCCTTGCGGTTCGTGGTAAGCCTAAGATAAAGTCCATACTTACGTCGATCCAAGGATGGGTAGGCACTGGTAAGGGCATGTATAGTCCTTGCGGTAAGACTTTACTCTTGGCTTTCTTGCAAGTAGCACATTGCTCCAATAGATGGTGTACATCATGCATCATACGTGGCCAATAAAAATGCTCTTTAAGTAGCTCAATGGTTTTCTTTTCCCCAAAATATCCCACTAAACCTCCACTATGAGCCTCTTTTACTAGGCTAAGTCGTAGGCTACCTTGAGGAATGCAAACTTTTCCTTTATGCATAAGGAATCCATCTATCAAACAAAAACCCCCATCGGGTTTGGTTAGACATTTCGCATAATGAGAACCAAAATCTTTATCGGTTTCGTAAGCATTCTTGATCCACTCAAATCCAAAAAATTTTGTCCTCAATTCGGTGAAAAGGATTCTTTTGCGAGAGAGAGCGTCCGCGACTACATTCTCGTTTCCTTTCAAATACTTTAAAGTGTATGGAAACCTTTCTAAAAATTCGACCCACTTGGCATGTCTCTTATTCAATTTATGCTGACTCTTGATGTGCTTAAGTGATTGATGGTCAGAATGGATGACAAACTCTTTAGATAAGAGGTAATGTTGCCAATGTTCAAGTGCCCAAATGACTGCATAGAACTCTGTATCGTATGTAGAGTAATTAAGGGTAGCTCCTTTAAGTTTCTCACTAAAGTAGGCCAGAGGTTTGCCTTCTTGTGTTAGAACTGCTCCAATTCCAACTCCTGAAGCATCACTTTTGATCTCAAAAACTTTATTGAAGTCAGGAAGTGCCAAAACCGGGGAATTACACAACTTTTCTTTAATAGTATCAAAACTCATTTGGCATTTGGGAGTCCAAGCAAACTCTACTCCTTTCTTCGTTAATTCGGTGATAGGAGCAACAATAGAACTGAAATCTCGTATAAATCGCCGATAGAATGAAGCTAATCCATGGAAACTCCTTACTTCTGATATCCCATTTGGTGTAGGCCACTCTTTGATGGCCTTTATCTTTTCTTCATCAGCCTCCATTCCATCTTTAGATATGATGAATCCAAGAAAATAGACCTTCTCTTGTCCAAAAGAACACTTTTTTAGATTTCCAAAAAGTTTTGCTTTGCGAAGGGTTTCAAATAGAACATTAAGGTGAGTGACATGTTGTGGAAGGTCTAGACTGTATACCAAAATATCATCGAAGTAAACGACAACAAATTTACCCAATAGGTCCTTTAATACATGGTGCATTAATCGCATGAAGGTACTGGGGGCATTTGATAAGCCGAAAGGCATGACCATCCACTCGAATAAGCCGTACTTGGTCTTAAAGGCAGTTTTCCACTCGTCACCTTCTCGCATGCGAATCTGGTGGTACCCACTCTTAAGGTCCACCTTTGAAAATATAGATGCGCCATAGAGCTCATCCAACATATCCTCGAGCCTTGGGATAGGATATCTATACTTGATAGTAATTTGGTTTATGGCTCGGCTGTCAACACACATCCTCATGGTGCCATCTTTCTTGGGTACTAATAATGTTGGCACAGCACAAGGGCTCATTGATTCACGTATATAACCTCTGTCCATCAAGTCTTGTACTTGGGTTTGAAGCTCTTTTGTCTCTTCTGGTCTCATCCGATAAGCCGGGCGGTTTGGTAAGGCTGCTCCAGGGGTTAAGTCAATTTGATGTTCAATACCTCTTAAAGGTGGTAACCCATGGGGTAGTTCTTCTGGAAAAATGTCTTGAAATTTGATCAATAGGTGTTTGATAGGTGGTGGAATTTCTCCAAGTTCCATCACTCTATCTCAGAACAAAACAAGAATAAGTGTCTCTCCTCGAGCTATGCAAGTTCTCATTTCTTGTTTGGACATTAAGAGGTTCTCATTGGTCTTCTGTTCTTTTCTCACCTCGTGATCCTTAGCAATTTGTTCGGGTGTCATAGGTAAAAGCTTAATTGGTTTGCCTCCGAATTTAAAGGAATATTGGTTACAGAATCCATCGTGAGTTACCTTGCGATCATACTGCCAAGGTCTTCCGAGTAGCAAATGGCTAGCCTTCATGGGAACAACATCACAAAGAACTGAGTCCTTGTATTTTCCTATTGTAAAGTCAACAGTTACTTGCTTGGTGACCTTGATGTCATTTTGATCATCCAACCAATGTAATTTATATGGGTGTGGGTGTGCAACGGTTGGTAATTGAAGTTTTTGGACCATGTCTTGCGAAGCAACATTGACACAACTTCCTCCATCAATGATTACGGAACACACTTTATCTTTAACAGCACAACGACTGTGGAATATGTTTTCCCTTTGACAGTCCTCTTTGATGTGTTGTGACATGAGCGCACGACGGATGACCATCAGTAGAGGTCCGTCTTGTGGAGGGCATGCATCATCGTTAGTGTCAGTCTCTTCGGCAGTTGCTTGTTCATTGCTATATTGTCCAATTTCGTCCTCACTTTCCCATTCACCGGTATCTTCTCTGCAAATCATCACACGGCGGTTTGGGCAATCACTCGCGTAATGTCCTTTGCCATGGCATTTAAAACACGTGATGTCCCTTGCCTTTTGGTTATTTCCAGTGGGCTTATCTTGGATAATGGCTTTGCTACTGGCTTTGCTACTGGACTTATTTGGTGGCCAATTGCGTTTAGCTGGTTCTCTTCCTTTGTTCCAATGAGGTGTAGAAATTGCATTATTGGAAGCTGGATGTTGTCTCCTAATTTCTTGAGGTTTTGGGGTAAACTTGGAGGGATATTTGACGTTTCTTTTGCGGCTAAGTTGCCTCTCAATGGTAAGGGCTAATTGTACAACCATGTCCATGGTCTCTAATTGTTGCAACTCAATCGTATCTCCAATTTCTCGGTTAAGACCTCTGATGAATCTGGCGACAACTTGTTCTTCAGGTTCTTCAATTCCTCCACGCATCTTAAGTGTCTCAAATTCGGTGAGATATTCGTCAACGGTTTGGTTGTTTTGTCGCAAGCTATGGATTTGTTGGTAAAGTTCATGCTTATAATGCTTAGGGACGAATCTCTTATGCATGAGGTTTTTCATCACATCCCATGTAGGAATTGGATATCCTACTTCTCGCATGCGTTGAGCTTTTATATTGTTCCACCATAAGGCCGCGTGGTTCGTCAACTCAAGGGCTACGAGTTGGATCTTGACTCGCTCGGAATAATTATGGCAATCGAATACCTTTTCAACTTTATCTACCCAGTCGAGGAATGTGTTTCCATCACAAGTTCCATTAAAAGGTGGGATAGATATCTTAGCATTTCATAGATCTTGCTCATCTTTATAGCGTCTTGGACGATAATTCTCTTCCTCATCTAACGTCCATTCATCATCTTCCGAGTAGTCATAGTTTCGGGTCCTTCGTCTTTGAGGTTCGACCTGCTCTGTCCTCGTATTGGGGTCTCGGTTCATAGAAGCGTTCTCTTGGAACTTCTCCTTGATGTCGTTGAGGTGTCTCTTGATATCTTCTCTGCTCGGGAATAAAATTACGGCCATTATTGCGTCCAATTTGTTCCATCACTTGACGTAAACCCAAAGATACGTCTGCAAGTTGCTTACCAAGGTCTCCAACTAAGCCCGACAAACCATCCAATTGGCCTTGAAGACTTGACTCACCCCCTTGGTGAGGTTCGGAATCGGGAGTAGGTACCTCATGACTTTGGTCTTTTAATTGAGTTTCTCGGAGTGTCGCGCTTCTTGTTTTCATACTACTCATTAGGAATTTTATTTATTTAGTCAATGAATTAACCTAACATGTGCGAAGATAATCTTTAATAGGAAGGATTTATTTAATAATGAGTTAATCCTAATATGTGCGAAGATAATCTTTAATAGGAATGATTTATTAAATCACGAATTAACCTTAAGATGTGCGAAGATAATTCTTAATAGGAATGATTTATTTAATCACGAATTAACCTTAATATGTGCAAAGATAATCCCTAATTGGAATGATTTATTTAGTCATGAATTAACCCTAAAATGTTTTTCTAACTTCAAAGCGTTATTTGAGGGCTTAAACGTCGTTTTTTGGGGTCCAAATCTTGTCGAAAGAGCTTTCCAACGATATCTTTTGGGTAAAAATCCGAAACCCACAGCAAAAGTTATGGCAGTTCTAGTAAACTCGCACAAACCAAAATTATAGTTCAAAAAAAAGATAGCAGATTCAAGTTATGGCAGATATGACATATCAAAATGATAGCAGATTCAAGTTATGGTAGATACGACATATCAAAATGGTAAAGGATAGCATATATGATAGTTCAAAAGTCATGGCAAGGAAACTAATATAAAGGAAATTGCGTGCGATAAAATAGGTACTTGTGATCCGATTGGCAGCCAAGAAAGGGAAGCGATTGAGGCTCTGATACCACTTGACACGAGACGACCTGCAAAAGGAAGTACGTGTTAGCAACCCACGAAGAATGACAGGGACGGACATGTAGACCTTTGATCGGATCCGGGAACTATCTAACGTTAGGTTCACGGATTCTAGATTTTTGAAGAAAATCTACCGATCGCGGGCAATGGTTCGGTTTTCCCTCGCTCAAACTCCCAATGGAAGTTTGAAAAGGGAAAACTTACGAGTTAGCTCAAGCACCACGAGCTTGCTAACAAGGAAGTCCTCTACTTCGTCTCGGATTCGAAGATCCGGGGCGGCCGCTCGACGGAGTCGGAATTTCCTCACAAGGAAGGGAAATAGCAATATATTAATCTCGTAAAAAGTTGTCTTTCAGTGCGTCTAACCATGGAAATTTATAACCTAGGTGATAATGAGTAGGGGTGATGGACGGTCGAGATGAGGCAGATGATGGACGGCCAAGATGAGGCATGTGGGTGGCAATATGCAGGCTCTTGGATGAATGTGGAATGAATGGCCGAGATTAAAGCTGGTGGAAGAACATGCATGGCGTACACGTGGCAGCTCCTTGATGTTTTCTTTGGGCTTGCTCTTTCCTTGGGCTTGAAAAGGATTGGACTTAGCCCATAACTCAATCATCACCATCTAACCTAACCAACAATCTAAATGCATGAATGAGTAAAGCTTATAACCATGCTTTACCCTCACAAAAGAGGCTCAATATTTGCCATGAAAATAAAAATAAGAAATAAATAAAAATATGCAGAATTGAAAGGTTACACGTTTTGGATGCCGGGAAGACAAATTCCCGTTTGATGAAGCTCATAACATTCACGTGTGTCCCAAGTCAAGACATGCACAGGTTGCTCCTTATCCGTTGGGACAACATCCCAAATAGAATCATCCTCAAAGTTAATACCTGCAAAAGAAACAAGATCATCAGTAATTTGGTTAAGTGACAGTAAGGACCTTGTTTGCGATCGAGTAATAGGCCTCGACCCCCGAGGCATGTCATGACATCTCATTGTTCTTGTATTTCTCTTCGTTTAACCCTACATTTCTTCCATTAAACAGCTTCTTCTGCAGATTAAAGTTGAATAAATTATTTTTTTAATATTTAAAAAAACAGGGTACCAAACCGGTACCGCACCGATACCGGTACCCGAAAACCCGGTCCAAAACCGGACCGGGACCGGACCTCCATGGGACCGGTACCGGTCTTCAAAAAAGTAGAATCGGTACCGACCGATCCGGTGGTGGTCCGCTGTAAAACCAGACCGGACCGGTACCATGCACACCCCTAGTGTTTGCAAGAAGAAGACCCGAAGCGAGAGGGAGGGAGAGATCAACGGAGCTCGCGACGACGAAAGAAGAACAGCGTCGAGGCGAGTCCAGCAGTGTTCTACTCTAGGCGTGCTCGGCGACAGCGGCGACTTCGGTTCGCAGGGAGCTAGGGCTCGATTTGTTGTTGCTCGCGGGATGTAATCGGAACTCCATTTCGGCCGGTGATGTTTTCCGAATTCGGGGCTTACACGAGCGGTCTTTTCCGGCAACTGATCGCCGACTGTCAGCAAGGGACATCGATGGTGAGCTGCGATCAATGATTCGTGGCTGGAACAGTTTGGTAGGGGCTTTGGCTGGACTGGGCTTTGGTTCAATTGGGCTGCTTCGCTGGTCCAGTCCAGCTCACGGGTGGTTCAACCCATCTGTCTCAGTTTGTCAAATGTGGCAATTTGGAAGAAAGCTAGACGGCAAAGACGTGGCGTGAAATGCGGAGATTGCTGAAAAACTAGGTTGTGCCTTATTTTGTGGGATAAATTATGCGTTTCAAATTTAGTCATTTATGTATTTATTCTGTGTGAGAGAAATGGCAGAGAAGAGTGATGGCTGGGCTCTTTGGAGGAGTTTTTCTCTCAGGGGTCTTGGAGATTTTCTCTCGGGTGTGGAGCTGATGGAGCTACAGTCCGTGATAAGGAGCTGCTGCTGTGTGATGGAGTGGCTGTCCCTGCTTGTGTTTTTGTCAACGGTAAGGAATGGGTAGCATCTGGCCGTCTAAGCCCTACCCACGAGTATGTGTGCCTGCGTCCAGTTACTATTGTTCGATTTTGTTGGTTGATCTGTTGTTGCCTGTTTGGTATGATTCTATGGTTGTTCTGTTTGCTTCTAATGTTGGCTGTTCTCTGGTTGAATTCTAGTTTAGTCGTTAGTGTAGAATTACCTAGCTCTAGTTAGTTTTCCCGTGTTGGTTAATTCTACTGCTGTCAATTTCTATAAACCATATGCTGATCGTGTTGGTTAATTCTACTGCTGTTAATTTCTATAAACCATATGCTGATCGTTGAAGTTTTGCTGATGACTTCTCTGTGCTAGTTCCTACATTCCAGTTACATGCTGCT
This sequence comes from Begonia loranthoides, assembly GCA_022433065.1. Classification (NCBI taxonomy): domain Eukaryota; kingdom Viridiplantae; phylum Streptophyta; class Magnoliopsida; order Cucurbitales; family Begoniaceae; genus Begonia; species Begonia loranthoides. The sequence continues at coordinate 31,067,191 of CM039483.1, forward strand.
GATTCTTGCAATATAGATTCTCTTGGTTGATATATTGATGTTATTGTCTTGTGAGTACTCTGTAGATAATTTCTTGGACATTGGTTCTTGTAATATCATTTTCGCGTTCAGTAGATATGTTGAAATCCTCATTTCTATACTCAGTTACGTGAAGGATATGTGTTGCTCATTACCTTGCTCTACTTAGTGAACTAATCTAGCGTGTTAATCAAGTAAATCATGGTAATCGACTCATTAAATCATGTTTAAATAATTAGTAATGGCTTAACCATTTTAATGGGTTAACCATTTCAAGCGTGTTTAGTTAATTTAATTCCATTTGTTTTATTGTTAATCCTTTTCTCACTGGATTAGTTGATGGTTGCTTGGTTAATAGCTTTGCTTGTTTAATAGTTTGGTTGTCTGTAGATAGTAATTAAATATGAATTGACTAAGCGATTAAGTTTAGATTAACTTAATCAAAAAGCACGTTTAAATCCTCTAGGTTAATAATTGTAATTAAGTTCTATTATTTGATTGTTAACCATTTTCTTACTATGCCTTTTTAGGCTTACAGTTTACTCGTGGTGTAGGTATCCGCAGGAAAAGATAGTGTGTGGACTCGACGCAGTTAATGAGGGATTTACACTCGCGAGCTTACGGTTGGCCAGGCTACGAGAAGCAAGGATAATTGGGTTGTAATTTTATTTAAATTAAGTTTTCTAAATTGTAATTAAGTGTTTAGTTTATTCCTTTAAATTATTTACGATTCCGCATATGTTTATTTTTGCAACATTTTAAATAACTATTTGTTTTCAACGCTTCCACATTTTGTTAAATTGAATTTCTATAACGAGTTTTTATGAATGGTTGGTAGCGGTCCGGATTAGGCTCATTCTGACACATTTTCTCATATTTTAACGTATTTTTAACGAATTTCAAAAATCCGGGTCGTTATACTTCTGCTGCGACACTCTGATTACTATAGCCATTCTTCAACATCAAGAGCAAAATGGCAACTCTCTTATATCTAATTATCGCCTCAATCTAATAAATACTCCATAGTTGCCATTCAACCCCTGAATCCACAATATTCTTTTCCTAAGTTTGAGGCTCCACATCAAATTTTTCCACCTATTCTACGTGAATTCAACACAAAGAAAGAGTCTCCACGACTTCTACACTGCCAAAAGACTCCCAACTTGACGTCGAACTCACCTTCCTATATGGTTCTACCCCTCATATCCTTCTCACTCCGTGACTTAAGACCTAGTACTTATACTTTTCTCTCTCGCTCCTCGAATTCGGCGTGCTCAAATGTATTCTCCACCATCAAATCCGTCCATCCAGAGTTATGAACTACATCACTACATGGCTGAGTAGGATGCATTCCGTTTTGCTTCTCTTTTGTATCTGTAATCGTTTTTTATCGGGTTCAATTTTTTGTGTTCCCGTATATGTTCCCATTTCTGTCTATGTTCCTGTTCCCGTTCCCGTTCCCGTTTCCATTCCCGTTTCCGTTCCCATTCCCATATCCATTTCCAGAATGTATTTCTAGAAACTTTGTTTCCATTTTCGTTTCCGTTTCCGTTTCCATTTCTATTCCCGTTTCTGTTCCTATTGTCGTTTCCATTTTCGTTCTAGTTTCTGCTTCCGTCTTTGTTTCTGGACTCGTTCTAGGAGAAGCTCAACTGATTTAATCCGCTCTTGCCCTACAGTTGTGCAGTCACGTCCTTGGTTACCTTGGTTGAGATCGAACTGAGGTGGAGAACATTATCCAAGTCCGATATAAGTCTTACCATCCGTTGACTTCTCAAGTCCAACACTTAACCCATGGAGTACCTCATGCCAGAATCTACTGTCAAATCCAAGTTGGTCATACAACCAAATTAAACCTTGAACCTCCCATCTCTACAGGAAATATAACCTAGCGCATTCTTAGTCAACTACCCTTCATAACCCTTCTCGTTCATCAACTTCGTCCTTAAGATTTTCCCTTTCCCATACTAATCTAGGCAACCACGTTCATCTATCCAAGACTAAAATTCAAGATGTTTTCTAGCAACAACATCTAGTCCTAAACCAGAAACAAAATCTAGAAATAAAACAAGGATCCTAAATTGGAAACCAACCCCGATCGAAAGGATCAACACCAGACTTCTTGGCTCAAACGAAGAACGACGGGTTTCCCTACACCTTGAGCTGGGAATCTACACGATTAAGAATGAGGCCTGGCTGACGAAGCTAAATGGAGTTCGCTAAACCCAACTTAGAGAAACAAACGATGTAGTCAACCCAACACAACCACTGTCTACCCAGCACCTGAACAAACTACCCGCAAGATCCAATCGGTTGACAAGACACAGTGATGAATGGAGGAACACAATGCACTCGACCTGATCCACTCAGCAATCGAGATGACATAATTGAAGCCATTTGAACCACCCTTAGTCGACAAGGCCTCACAGTGGTCAAATGAGACCACTCAATAGTCGTCAAGGCAAAGCGTAGGTGAACCAGTACCACGTAGCCTCAACCAGACTGAACACAAACCAATTTTTTAAATAAAGACTTAAATAAACATATTAACTTAAAATGCAAGTAAAACATTTGTTTGAAATCATAAAACACTTTAAAGCTTTTAAAACATTTAAATATATTTATTTCATTTCTGTGAGCCATAACCAAAGGTCAATGTCGCCAATAGCACAAGCGCCCAACTCGATAATACTCCATCAGCTATGTCCTTTAACAACCTTATCCATTCATCGACTTGTTACCTATATCAACGGGACCTAACTATGAGCCTAAAGCTCTGTTTCTGTTTCTGTCTTTTACTGTCATTTATTTTGTTTCCGTGTCAGGCATATCCAACTGTATAACAAAAATCGTTATTTACTGTTCATGGCTTTTACTATTATTTAATCTGTTTATGTGCTGGCGTATCGAACCGGACCACAAACATATCTGTTTACTTATCTTTAATTTCTGTTCTAGGCATATCCAACTGACCACAACTATTTACTTATCATTGGTTTCTATGCTGGACGTAACTAACCGGTCCACAAAAATGACTATTTATGTTCATTCCATTTTCGTCTACTTTAGGATTCCAAGTCTTAACGTTGTCGTGCACATATAATCCTATCTAATGAGTTCTTCAATCGTATCCTTAAAACGTGATCCGTCCTTACTAAGGAACTCAACTTAAATCTAATAAATATGCAATTCATAACAAACAATAAACACCCCCTAATTCTCATGATGTAGGCCATTTCAGACAAAACACATGTAGCATCACTTACCTGTAGTCCTTAGCTTCACTAGTTACCACTTAAAGTTATTCTTCCAAATCCCTATTAATAATTGAACACATATAGGCATTAATAATTATTTTTCAACAATATAATTCCCAATTCCTAACTACTAGTAGTAAATAACCCAATATCTTCTTATTCATTTAATTATTTCCAACACCCAAAACCTAAAGAACCACAACCTAGTCTAGCCACTCAGTAGACATCGAGTCGAGTTAATCATGAATATAGAACCACTTAACAGTTTATTTCAATTTGACTGAATAATGCCTTTATTCAAACATTGTTTTCCCTACTAGAGCAATACATGCAATAGAGATCCAAAATGCAATTAATAGCGTACCCTTATTTCACCACACTTAATATAGTAACAAACGCAGAACTTAATCAAATCTAATTATAAAGCATGTCCCTTACTTGTTCATCAAAACAGTAGTAGAAGAAACTACAACTCATTTTCATGTTTTATTTACAGTATATTCAATAAAACCACTCGGCAAAACCAATATCCTATATACTTCTCATGCAGAAACTAAGCTGATGAGACACAACAGTGTTAGCCTTTTTTGTTAGGCTAAGTTTTATTTTGATGATGACTAAATTGTGTGTTAATTTAGTTGATCAATAAGTTGTATTTAAGTAGCATGTTGCTTGGATTAATTGGTGAATAAATTGCATAACTTAATTGAGTAAATCAAATATGCAATATTTGTGGCACATGCTTAGGTTTGGATATAAACAACTTTATATGTTATGGAGATTATCTATAAGGGAGATTGTGTAGACTATGTGATAAAGATGATGTGAAATTTAATAAAGTGCAAAAGTTGTTTATACATTGAATTCTTATATTACATTTTTATTGATTAAATTGAGAATAGCCTTGATTAAGGGTATTGGGAATGTTTAATGTGTTTCTGTAAGTCTATGCAGGAGAATGGAAAGTTAGTATGACTTAGAGGAAACATTTTGGTGAAAGTATGAAGTAGGTTATGCAGTTGAGGACGCAGCGGATGAGGCGGACGCAAAGCTGAGGCGTCCGATTTGCCTCTGTCCAATTCGGTGATCACAAGGACGATGCTCGCGGACGACGCGGACGTGAATTGGCATCCGCGGGTCTTCAGCTGTGCGGGCGGGAAGTTAAGAAGAGTCATCCTCAACATCTCTGTGATGTTGCGGACGATATACCCGGACGAGGCGGACGCAAGGAATGGCATCCGTTTTGAATCTGTCCAGTTCTAGATTTGTACGAACGATATATACGGACGCAGCAGACGATGAAAATGGCGTCTGCAAATGCCCAGAATTCTGTCCAACGGCTATATTTTCAACGGGCATTTTTGCAACGGTCGTGCGGACGATAGGTGCGGATGCTGAGGTCGTCCGGACGATAGGTGCGGAAGCCGCAGTGGTAGTGTGTATAAATAGAGGATCACTCTATGCTCTCCACAATGAACGAATCGAATATTCGAGGTGAAGCCCTGCTGAAATCAATACTCGGATATTACCCACTGTGAGCTATTGTATATCCAATTCTCCCTATTCCGAACTTGAGAGTTATATTTTTGGAGAATTCGGATTAGATAGATTTGAGAGTATCTCCGAATTATTATTGTGCTTGATTGTAAAGGGTAATTCCCTAAGAATTCATCACACTTGGGTGACGCCCCGCAATAGTCAATTTAGGTTGACGACTCGTAAGAGTCTAAGGTTAACGACCTAAGAATTAGTCAAGGGTGACGCCCCGTCTAATAGTCAATTTGTAAACGGTTTTATTGGCACCCGTAAGCCAATTATTTAGTGTATCTCCAAGTGCAACATGGAGCACGGATGTAGGCTAGTTTGCCTAACCGCGTAAACAAATATTGTGTGCACTTCTCAACCCTTACTCATTAATTTACGCATTTAATGTGATTGCATATTTAATCGTATTCGATAAATCACTTAGGAATTTAGAGAATTTAAATATCGCACGAAAATTATTAAAACGCTATATTCACCCCCCTCTATGGGCGTATATCTATCCCACAATTGGTATTAGAGCGGGTATTTAAATTTTTGTGTGATATTTTGTGCACATTGATAATATTTGTTAAGTTGCATCTATTGAAATAAATTTCCTTTTTAAATTGTGTTATTGGAAATTTTATATATTTGCATATTATGGATTCTAACATGTACGAATTAGGACAATGCACATCTACACCTCCACATTTTGATGGTTGTAATGATTTGTATTGGAAGTGTAGAATGAAGATATTTATACAATCTATTGATTTCTGTTTATGGAAAATCATTGAAAAAGGGGTTAATGTTCCTAGACCATCAGGTGAATTCAATGATGTAGATAAACATAATTGGAACTTAAATGCTAAGGCTATGAATCTTTTGTATAGTGCTTTAAGTAAACATGAATTTGATAAAGTTAAATTGTGTGTTAGTGCTTATGATATATGGAAATCGATTGAGCTAACACATGTAGGCACAATTCAAAAGATTGAAAGTGGAGAAAGCTCATCTACCGAAAAAGAAGAGAAAGTGGCCGACGTATGCTTCATGGCCAAGAGTATTGAGGTAAACGACTATGATAGCAATTCGGATTCTAATGATGATGATGATGATGGTGATTTATTTAATGAATTGCTAGTTTAGATAAATTGAAAAAGGAGCATAATAATTTGATCGAAAAGCATGCTAGTTTAGATAAATCTTATGAGGATCAAATTGTTGAATTGCAAAGCATCATTGATAAATCTAATGCTTCCTTTAAATCTCTTGTGCATGATAGTCGTAATTTGAAATTATTGAATGATAAATTGATTGGTACTATCAAATCACATAAAAATGAAATTGACTCATTGAATGTTAAGAATTGTGATTTGATTACTATTGAATGTCATGAGCATGAGATTTGTGATTTGAAAATTAGAAATGATAATTTGAATATTTTGATCAAATCACATGAAAAGGAGATTGAATCTTTGATTGCTAAATCTAAATCTATTATAGATGCTAATGATAAAATTAAATCTCTTGAGAATAATATTAGTGAATTGAAAGTTAAAAATGATGATTTAAACTTGGTTGTACTTAAATTCACTAACGGGAGCAAAAATTTAAATATGCTCTTGAATTTGCAAAGGGTTACATTTGATAAAGCCGGAACTGGCTATGAACCCTTTGCAAAGAAAAAGAATTACACGAATCTATTTGTTAGTTCATCAATTTGTAATTCTTGCAATTGTGTTGGACATAAATCTTTTTGTTGTCCTTTAAAATTAAATGCTAAATTGGATTCAAATGTTAAATCTAAATATGTCTATCCTTTGCATTTGAACTTTAAATTTAAATCAAATGTTAGTTCAAAATTTGTTCATCCTTTGGATGTGAATCCTAGATTTAAATCTAGTTTAAATTTTGAACCTAATTTAAATTCTAAATTTGTGTGGGTTCCTAAAGGAACCAAACCTCTAACCAATGGACCCAAAATGGTTTGGGTACCAAAAATTACAAAATGATTTTTGGTTGTAGGTTGGAGATTCTCCCAAGGAGCTTGAAAAGGAATTGGATACTTGAATATCCAATACAAGGGGAGAAGCCTCAATAATGCCTCGAATGCTTTAAAGATGGAAATTATCTTGGAGGTACACAACTCTTTTTGTTTTGATTAAAATTGGTTGTGATATTTGATTTGGATGATTATTTAGTCTTTAACTGGTTGAAATTCTTTTGGAATCAATTCTATGGATTTTGATTAGGAATTGAATTGGATTAAATTGTTTTTGATTCTTGAATTTGTTTAACTTCGATTAGTGGAATATTTACTTGGATTAATTGTTAGCTTCAATCTTTTTGTATTTATATAAATTGAAATAAGCTTTATTCATGCAATTAGTATTTTAATGAATGGTTCCAACAATTAGGTTATAAATTACATATCTTTGATTTAGGATTACCTTAAGATAAATTGATTGTCTTTGGAGTGAATAGATAGATATCATAGGTCTTAAATTTGATTATTTCTCCACTTGATATCTAGGAATCGATATGTCTTTACTCATTCAATCTATATTTCTATGGCTTGTATTCCAACAACTTAGTCTCTAAATTGAACATGCTAATGCAAATATTGGAGTGTTGGATACTAAGTTAGATGATTGTTTGGAATAAATTGCTTTGTCTTTTGAGAATGTATTTCTCCCATGAATTAAAATTAGCTTGAGATAAGGGGAGAGGGTAGAAAATTTGTTAATTATGTGGCTTTGTTGATTTCTCCCTTGAATTGACATTGAATAACGAAATAGGGGGAGAAAATAGAATTGTTGAGAGTTGATTAAATCATTGACTTGTTTCAAAATTGTTAAATTTCGACTTTGATGATTGTGCTTCTGCTATGCCTATAAATTGTGTTTATCATCAAATGGAAGAGAAACTTCTCTATCTTCAATTGATATTTTTTTTGACATGTGTATTTCTCTCTTGAACTAAAAATTAACTATTGATATAGGGAGAGAAAAATATAAATGTTTTAATTTTGCTAAGTTGGCTTCTACTCTTGGTTTAAACTTTGAAAATCTCTATAGACTTTATTTTGATCATTGATTTAAAGGGCAAAATTAAATTTGTCTGGGTTTTAATATGAATTAAAATGAATAGATTAGATTTGAAAAGTGGTTTAATTTGACTTTCTATTTTTGATTAAAATTAAATTGACTAAAATTCTTCAATACATATTTTTGAACTTATTTTTGATATTTTTGAGTTTAGAATGGAAGATATTGATAGAGTGCTTATAGGTTGAAATTTGTATCAACTTTTACAATTGGTATCTAAAAGTCAAATTTTACATAATTCTTGTATTGGATTATTTTTTGTTGCTTGAAATTTGGCCTCCAACAATTAATTTTCTATTCTCATATATTGAATTGTTGGATATCAATTTTGATTTGTTGTTTTCCCCTATGAATTGATGTTGCTATAAATTGCTTAGGCAAATGTTCCATTCTTGAAAATTTAGAACACTCCTGTGATTTGATTTTAATTGTTTTAAAAGAGAGAGATCATTGATATGGACAATTATTTTGCCTTTTCAAAAATTTGTTGTGGACTTCTCTTTTTGATTGAATTTGCCTATTCATAATGATAAATGTGAGAAAATAAAATTGCTAAGAATTGTTTTTAAACTATTGACTTGTTGTAAAATAGGTTAAGTTTTTTTCTTAGCTTTTGATAAATATGTTTCCGTTTGTAGGTTAGACTTTGATAATTCTTTCTTGAATCTAACTTGATTAATGCAAAGAATGAGAAATTTGAATTAGTTTGACATTGAGTGTTTAGAGGAAGAAATTCTTATTGTTTTGTTTGATAACTTTGTTTCCCCAAATGTTTTTAGTTTTGAGATTTATAAAAGGGAAAAAGTTTTGTAGTTGTTTTTTAAATTGATATCAATAATGATTTTTATCTTGAAATTTTTAAATGGGATATTTCTATTGATTTTAAACTTCTACAATTGGTATCTATCTTGGATTTCCATCCCCAATGTTTTAATTGTATGCAATGGTTTAGGGGGAGAGGAATGGATCTTAACTTGAATATCTTTGAAAGATAGATTATATCAATTAATATTTTTAAAAGATTGGATTTCATTTCTTGAATTGGTATCTTCAATTTCTCTATGCTTTGAAATTTTAAATTGATTTCAATCATTGTTTGAGTTTGAATTTTAACAATTATGTATCCATTAAAAATTTGGTATCATTTATTTTTTAATTGGTATCATGTATGAAACTATTTTTATTTTGGTATCAATGAAATCATATTTTCTCTACAATTGAGATAATATTCTTTGGATTTTCATTTGGTATCCTATTTAGATTCCCCAACTATTTGATTATGTGCATAATGATAGGGGGAGAATTTGTTTTGTTTTGAATTTGAACTCATCCATGAATTGTCTTTCAATTGGTAAATTTTTTGATTAAATTGGATTGTTCTCTTGAGTCTTTGTATTCTCTCCTAGTTGCTAGTTGATAAATTTATAGGGGGAGAAATTTATGAAGTTGATTTTTAATTGCTCTAAGGGGGAGAGCAAATACTTAAAAATGGATTATATCCCCATTAGGTTGTTGTTGTGATTAACATAGGGGGAGAGATGTTTGAATTGATTTTGATATAACACATTGGTATCTCTCTTAACATTTTCTCTTTGAACTTACAATTGATGTCATAATTAGCAAAAATGATTAGATTTTAACTTTGAATTTACAATTGGTATAATTCGTTGAAAAACTTGTTTTGCTTTAAGTTGTGAATTATCAATTGGTATCATTTGTTAATTTGTTAATTCTTAAATTGGTATCATTTGTGAGAAGTTAGTTAAATTTGTTGAACTTCTTGTGGATTCTAGTTCCTACTTTTAGTATCTATTTCTTGAATCCTATTTTTTTTGGTATCCATGACTTATAATCTAAATGCATAATACCCTCACATGTGTTTAGGCTTAATGAGCAAAAAGAGGGAAAATGTTTTAGATTGAATATTTCCTTGTGGTGGTTTTTCAAATTGGTATCATAGTTTACACCACAAATTGAATTTGAATGCTTAATCTCTCCAATAAATAGTGTATGCTTAAGGGAAAGACGGGGGAGACTACTTTATTAAAATAGAATTGTGATTGTGGTTGCTTAGATTGATATCTTATCTTTTACCACTCATTGAACTTTAATGTCTATATTCCCTCAATTGAATTTCTTTGCTTAATAGAAAAGAGGGAGAATATTTTTGTTAAATCTTTGTGATTGTGGTTATTTTCAATTGATATTTTTCTTTGAACCACAAATTGAAATTGAATCTATATTTCTCTCTATGGTTTGCTTCTTGGTTAGATTCATTGATTAAGAGGAGAGATAGTTTTAGCTTGTTGATAATTGCTCTAGGAGTAATCAAATTATATATTGAGTAGTCTTCATGAGTTATACTTGATTGCCTGCTTTGTTTGCTTTATGGATTAACTCTTTGATTAAGGGGGGAGAAATTATTTTTGGGAGAATTAATTGGTGAAACAATTCTTGAAATTATCTTTGGATTCTAATGTTAATTCCCTCAATGGTTTAATTATTGGATAGATTACTTGAAAAAGGGGGAGAATTTATTTTAATGTTGTTAATCTTATTTTGATAATATTTCATGATTATGTTTGAACTCCCCTCCCCTAGGAAATCTTTTTGATTATGACAAAAAGGGGGAAAATAATGTATAAGTTGTGATATATTATGGATTCATTGTGCATGGATTCATGCAATCGTTATATGCAAATGCTTAGTTTTAGGATAAAGAACTTATTGGATTTTGTCATCATCAAAAAGGGGGAGATTGTTAGCTTTTTTTGTTAGGCTAAGTTTTATTTTGATGATGATTAAATTGTGTGTTAATTTAGTTGATCAATAAGTTGTATTTAAGTAGCATATTGCTTGGATTAATTGGTGAATAAATTGCATAACTTAATTGAGTAAATCAAATATGCAATATTTCTGGCACATGCTTAGGTTTGGATATAAACAAGTTTATATGTTATGGACATCATCTATAAGAGAGATTGTGTAGACTATGTGATAAAGATGATGTGAAATTTAATAAAGTGCAAAAGTTATTTATACATTGAATTCTTATATATCATTTTTATTGATTAAATTGAGAATAACCTTGATTAAGGGTATTGGGAATGTTTAATGTGTTTCTGTAAGTCTATGCAGGAGAATGGAAAGTTAGTATGACTTAGAGGAAACATTTTGGTGAAAGTATGAAGTAGGTTATGCAGTTGAGGACGCAGCGGATGAGGCGGACGTGAATTGGAGTCCGCGGGTCTTCAGCTGTGCGAACGGGAATTGAAGAAGAGTCGTCCTCAACATCTCTGTGATATCGCGGACGATATACCCGGACGAGGCAGACGCAAGGAATGGCGTCCATTTTGAATCTGTCCAGTTCTGGATTTGTGCGGACGATATATGCGGACGCAGCGGACAATGAAAATGGCGTCCGCAAATGCCCAGAATTCTGTCCAACGGCTATATTTTCAACGGGCATTTTTGCAACGGTCGTGCGGACGATAGGTGCGGACGTTGAGGTCGTCCAGAAGCCACAGTGGTAGTGTGTATAAATAGAGGATCACTCTATGCTCTCCACAATGAACGAATCGAATATTCGAGGCGAAGCCCTGCTGAAATCAATACTCGGATATTACCCACTATGAGGTATTGTATATCCAATTCTCCCTATTCCGAACTTGAGAGTTATATTTTGGGAGAATTCGGATTAGATAGATTTGAGAGTTAATCTCCGAATTATTATTGTGCTTGATTGTAAAGGGTGATTCCCTAAGAATTCATCACACTTGGGTGACGCCCCGCAATAATCAATTTAGGGTGACGACTCCTAAGAGTCTAAGGTTGACGTCCTAAGAATTTGTCAAGGGTGACGCCCCGTCTAATAGTCAATTTGTAAACGGTTTTATTGACACCCGCAAGCCAATTATTTAGTGTATCTCCAAGTGCAACTTGGAGGGCGGACGTAGGCTAGTTTGCCGAGCCGCGTAAACAAATATTGTGTGCACTTCTCAACCCTTACTCGTTAATTGACGCATTTAATGTGACTGCATATTTAATCGTATTCGATAAATCACTTAGGGATTTAGAGAATTTAAATATCGCACGAAAATGATTAAAACGCTATATTCACCCCCCCTCTATGGGCGTATATCGATCCCACAAACAGTTCATGATCACTATGCGATAACCAAAATTGAAGAACACATACCTCTAGAAGAATTCTTCAGTTTTTCTTTTAGTCTTTCTTCACACTCACGGCTTCACTCTCTCCACGTTTTTGTTTCACGGTTTCCTCACAAAACTCCAAAACCATAATAACCTCACAATTCCATCAACTTATAAAGACATAATTCTTCTCACTGTTTCACTTTCTCATAACCCAGAATATCCTCACACACCATCAAACTCTCACGGTTCTCTTATCATTTTGGTAGGGTAACCCTAACTTTTCACCTCTCTCCCTTCACAATGACACTCTACTTAATTTATAGGCAACACACATGACTTCTCAGTGTCCCACTGAAGACAGAAGGCCAAAGGATGAGGTCCATCAATGTCTAGAAACTCCTCACATCGGTTAAAACTCTCCAAGTACCCATCATAAATTAGCAGTCGTTTCAAATTCATTATAACTGATTGACCACCAGTCAGTCGATCGACCACAGTTTTTCTTCAGCTTCAAATGCTGGTGACAAAGCCAGTTGATCCGACTGCCAGCTTCAACTGCTTCCTTACTATTTAATTCTCCAGATTACCTCGTCACACACACACACACACACACACACACACACACACACACACACACACACACACACACATATATATATATATATCCAAACCTCAACAAATACCATATGTGTCACCATTCTTTCTTCACCTTATCCCTCATTAAATCCAATATGCCCTAAAATATTATAAATCATATACCTTCAACCTTATTATATATATCCAAGTATATTTTCTCTTACTAATTATTCTAACTGTCAATCTAATTGATATCGTCCAATCTAATTCAAAATATCACCAAATAATTCTCCAATTGACTTCAATTCTTCCCATAAGCTAATTATGAACATAATGAGGTATCATAATTCAGTTGTTCCAAATGCATTTCTCTTGATCAATTTCTTTACTGGTCCAACTCAGCTCCTATCATCCCCAAAATTATCACTTAAGCTATGCCTTTAGCTGAACGAAATTTTAGGATATTATAATCCTCCACCATTATATAAATTTTGTCCTCAAATTTTGTCTGGTCTAAATATATTTATTCCTATCTAAAACATATTATACTTGTATCCTTTCCTATTATTGTCATTTATACCTGACATATATGCCAAGATGAAGACCAAACGAGCATATAAAATAAAACTTTAAGTTTTATTGAATCACATGATACGTGGCCTAGACGTAGATGGTTCATCTTTTTGAACTCCATACAGTGAAAATACCCGCGGTGCTACCATTTCTTGTTTCTTGACCAACAACGGACAATTTTTAACCTGATATCCTTACTTCCAACACTTAAAGCACTGTTTAGTACCAGCTTTACATTCACCATAATGTTTCTTATTACACCTAGGCCGCAATCCAATTTGAAAACTCCCAACCAAAGCTGCATCAATCTCGTTTCTCACACGCTTATCATTTGCAAACTGATCCACATTGTCGAATGTCTGCTTCTCTCCTCTTTCAATTATCTGCTCATCCACTGGAGATTGAGTATGATTATTCTTCTCCATTTCTCTTTGTTTAATAACTTGCATCTCAGCCTCCTCGATCTCCAAAGCTTTTGTCACAATCTTAGAGTATGGTGCATCTTCAGTACCATATATCTTAATTCCTTGATAAATCTCAGCCTTTAGTCCTTGAACAAACTGGTAAACCTTAAGATTATTAGTTGCCACAAGGTGAGTTGCAAATCATGATAGTGCCTTGAACTTCCTTATGTACTCAGCGACTGATGTAGTTTGACAAAGACTCACAAACTCTACCAACTTCTGACTCTTGACCATTTGGTTGAAATACTTATCATAGAAAATCTCCTTAAATTGTGTCCAATTCATTTCTCTTATGTCATGAGCTATCTTAATAGTGTCCCACCAATATTGCGCATCATAAACCAAAAGGTAGGCAGCGCATTGAACCTTCTCTGCTTCATTAATTCATGCATACTCGAACATGTCTTCAAGGGATCTAACCCATTCTTCAGCTAGGGATGGATTCGATACTTTCCCGTCAAAGCTTGGTGGCTTTAAACGTCTAAAATTTTCCCATCCAGCTTCCTCTTGTGCCACCCATGGGCGAGGATTTCTATTCTCCTCCCATTCTCTAAGACCTTCAATATAATAGAACTGACGTTCCACCATACTAGTCAAGCAACTTATTGTGTCTCCTTGCGTAGTCTGTTCTCCTCAACTCCTTGGTTAGCAGGTTCACTAATTCCTCTATTAGCAAGTTCATCATTATTCTCTCAACCAGCAAGTCCATTATGTAACATCCGATAATGTTTTCCTTGTATATGTGATATAATAAATTTTTGGAATAATTAAAATATCACATTGCATGACAGTATGCATTGATTTATGCCATGTATATATGGGATAAATATTATGGAATAAAAACTTAGCATGAGACTTTGGACGAGAACGCATAACATATCTTCCTCGAGTTTTTGGGATGATGCAGGACGAGGCCTTCGCGTCCAAGTTCATCCCCTGTCTTTAGCTTGACTTTTTGGACAAGACAGGACGGGCACAGACGATAGCAGATGATGTGGCTTTGAATCTGTCCAATTTTTTGACAGATTTGGACGAACACGAGCAAAGGCAAGGATGCCTCCCTTTATTTGAAAATGTGACTCTGTCAGGAAGAATGGGGATTTCGGACGCACGCGGATGAGGCAAGGATGACTCCTCTCATCCGAAATCACCTAGTGCTATAAGTAAAATAGGGTTTAAAGGACAAAGTGTTTGTCATTTTGTCATTAAAAACACACTGAATTGACAATAGAGATGAACCCCAACACCTGGACCACGCATTCTCGATGTCAACGCAGGCTCTCCCTCTCTGTTTGGTGTAGGTATGTCGAACCCAGGTAAGGCTTTACGATTTAGGCCATTCTTCCTTGCAACTCTCTACAATTTCAGTCTTCCTACGGACAGAGAGTCCCCAGTGTGAGACAGAGTCCTCTAGAGATCATTATGCGTTCTGTGAATCTAAGTGAGATCATTTTTTTTCTTCAAAGTGATATGTGAGTGAAGTTAGAAACAGTGGTGATACGTGAGGGTAGTGCGAAGTTCTATAAGTTGAGGATTTAGCTAGGTGCTACTACCTTCTCTGTCCGTGTGGAATTTCTTCAACAAAGATTTCTTCAACAAGTAAGGATTGGGTAGAGTCTTGGCCAGTGAAGGTCCTACCCACAAGTAGTGTGCATGTGTTCCTTTGTTGATATTCTATATATTTTCTGTTACTGCAATTCAATTTCTTGATAGAGAAACTGCTAAATGCTACTGCTAAGATTATGATTCCTAACGTTAAGCTCAATGATACGAACTAATGAACTACTAAAATGAACTGAGGAACCAAAGGTTATGTAATGAAATGTTATGTGTAAATAAGCTATTAATTATTTAATGTATAGTACTTCTGTTCTGTTTAAAGTGTTGTATATCATCCTGCTCATTAAGATGAAAGACTCTATTGATAATGCTATAAATTACTGGTACTGGTTAGGATCTGTAACTTTCCTTTGATAAGACTATGCCTAATAAATCTCTAATATAACTCGTTTAATTGTAGGTAACCTTAAAGTAGATCGTTAACTTTAGCTAAAAAAAATGATGCTAAACCATTCTTTACTTTTGAACGTACGCATGTTTAGGATCGATTTATTCATTAGCCCTTAGCTATTTACTTAGCATGTTTCCATTAGCTATTTACTAAGCCTGTTTCCATTTAATTATTAATTCCACGTCTATGCCATTGTACAATGGTTAAACATGTTTAGCTCATTCAAATAACTCGTTATAATTTAAAGTTTAATCTCAATTAATTGCATGTTCGCCTTGTCGTTTCTCTTATTGCTATGCTCTAAAATTTAAGCATGTTATTCACCGTTTCAATCTGTTGCTATACTTGTTCTCTTATTTTTTTGATTTACTATTATTCATTTATATACGCTATTTAATTATCGTTATTTTTATATTGTATCAACATGCATCATGATAATAGAAACAAGTAGAAAGTGTCACCTTTGGGGTGGTACTCATATGCATTATGTGAGGAAAATGATAAATGAAAAGCAAAGAAAAGAAAAAAAAAAGGGGAGTTATGGGACGGAGGGGTAGTTCAGATCTAACCAGGTAGCTGGACTTATACCCCTCCCCTATCGGGAACGCGACCAGTTACACACAGGTGGTTAAAAGCCGACCAAGACTATTCCCTCCCACATGGGTTGCTCCAATCTCCCGCTTGACGTACAAGTAATGAAAGAAAGAATAAAAGAACGATAGTAAAAAAAAGATTGGTTTGGGGTGGTACCCATTCCAAAAAGAACTAAAGAGAGGCATAAAGCATATTTCATAACCCCACTCCTTACTAGGCCTTTAGGCTCACATTTTACTTGTGGTGTAGGAAATGGTCAAGAAATGATAATGTCAAGAGTAGGGGAGGATGCATTTCCCGTGAAGCCTGCAGGCTATCCGGACGAATCGCTACTCGAGTAGGATATGGCTAAAAAGAAGAAAGGAAGTAATTACTATTTTGAAAGGATTTGATAAAGGACATGGTTTTGGAAAATGTTAACTCTTACCCTAACCTTCAAACCATGTTTTGAATATTAGTTATATTTCTGCTTTCAACTCTGAACTTCATTTAACTCATTTAAGGTTTCCACTTTACTCTGATTTATTTATGCTCTTTAGATTTCCACGCTAAAATTAAGTTTTTACGTTCACTCGTTTTAAGTAAAGAAAAAGAAAAATTTTCACACGGAAATTTAAAGACAAAAGTTAAGCTAAGAAAGTATGGATTTGACGCGGGCATCACAGTTGGTATCAGAGCCATAAAGCTCACATGCGATTCATCATGGATAACCCAGACTCGTCGGGCAATGCTCCTCTAATATTAAGTTTATGTTTATGCTATTGACCTGTTTTCCCTTAAACTTATTACGCTACAGTTGAAAATGCATAGGATTATAAATGACAAAATTGTTTCCCTTAAACTAATTGTGAAACTGTATAGGATTATAAATGGCTAGGAGGAGAAGAGAAAATGTTCCGTGTAATGGGGAAGGGCCCCGATCGCCCGGCCAATGAGAAGATAACGACCGAGATGAGGCTCTTGATCATATAGCTATAGTTGTGAAGTAGCCATCTCAGCATATGGAGTGACAGTTCTCAGTACATGGAGCAGCATTTTCGATACATGGAGAGATTTATGTGGCAAGATCATGGAAATGGTAATGGGAATCAACGGCCAATACCGATTCAACCAATTCAAAGGGAGGCAGGATGGGAGAAGATCTAAAGGCTCAAGCCTCCATGTTTCAATGGGAATATCTCAGACATTGCAGGAGCAGAGGAGTGGATATGCTCCCTGGAGGAAAAATTCGCATACGCGAATTTCGATGAAACAGAGAGGGTCAAGTGTTCTACCTATTTGTTGACGCATGAGGCACGATTTTGGTGGGACTCGGTCAAGTCCTCCCGAGATGTTACAACCCTCACTGGAAAGACTTCAAAGAGCTGTTTAATGAGAAGTATTTCAACCACACCATTCGTATGCAGAAGTTGATTGAATTTATATGTCTGCGCCAGATAGGAACTATAGTAGAATATGCCTAGTGGTTTGAGGCACTGTCTCGTTATGCCCTTCATTTGGTGGAGACTGAAGAGCATAAAGTCCACCATTTTGTTCAAGGGCTTACAATTGAAGTATTAAAAGGAGTCATTGGGGCTAGCACTGAAGGTGTCACTTATTCAAAAATTGTGGCAAGAGCCTTAACTGTTGAGTGAAGTTTATGGCAGCTAGATAAAGGGAAGCTAGCTAGAGAATATGGAAACCAAATTCTAACCAGCAGTCACGAGGCGGTCCATCAATGGGCCGAGGATCTAAACGACCCTCTAAGGGTGGAGCATAGCAGAGACCAGATAAACGTCCAATGACACAGACACCCAATGCCCCTCAACCTAATGCATGTCCGAAATGCAAGAAGGTGCATCCTGGCAAATGTTTGGCTGATTCTGAGAAGTGTTTTTTTGTGTGGGAAGCCAGGTTATGTTGTCAGAAACTACCCAAGCCAACTCAGTGGATAAGGAGGAGTGGCCCCGCGAGTCTTCGCTATGTACGAACCCCACCAAGACGAGCAGCCAGCAGTTGTAGCAAGTACACCTAATTTATGCAAGAATTATTTATATGTGATGTTAATTATTCCTTTGTTGAATTAGTATAGGGGATCTTACCTTAGAATATACAAGTTTCCAAATCCTGACAGGGACAATCTACGTTAATAAGTGTGTTGCGTACGTCCTATTTGATTCGGGTGCAACACACTCGTTTATTTCCACAAAGTTATGTGAATGAACAAATTGTTTCTCCAGTAGCGTGAACTATATGCATCGCATGTTGTTACCTTCTGTTGATCGTTTAATTACAGACGGAATTCTCAAGGCTTATGCAGTGGAGATAAATGACTGTTTATTTCGGTCTGACCTAATCATTATGGACATAAAGGAATACGATATTATCATCGGAATGGATTGGCTATCTTTCCACCACACGGTCATCCATGGTAAGAAGAAGGAAGTTTGCTTTTGCCCTCAAGGTGGGGATCTGCACACTTTCTAAGGAATCAAAGAGAAGGGAAAACTAGCTATTATCTCTACACTCTAGGTAGATAAACTATTGAGAAATGGATGTGACAGGTTCCTTATAAACGTAATCAATACTACCACAATTCCTGAGGATAAGTTGGAAGATATTATGATAGTACGTGACTTCCTGAATGTTTTTCTCGATGATCTTCTCAATTTACCAGTTAACTGTGAGATTGAATTTGATATCAACTTACATCCTGGGACTGAACCTATCTCTCAAAACTCATATCATATGGCATGAGCTGATTTACGGGAGTTGAAGGTTCAATTGGAGGAACTGATCACCAAGGGGTTTATTCGCCCGAACTTTTCTCCTTGGGGCGCACCAGTACTATTTTTCAAGAAGAAAGACGGTACGATGAGGATGTGCATCGATTATCGAGAACTAAACAAAGTGATGATTAAGAATAAGTATCCTTTACCGAGGATCGACGATCTATTTGACCAATTATACGGTGCCTAGGTATTTTTGAAAATTGACCTCCGCTCAGGCTATTATCAATTGAAGGTTAAACCAGATGATGTACTTAAGACTACATTCTGCACTAGGTACGGACACTATGAATTCCTGGTTATGTCATTCGGCTTGAGCAATGACCCTGCAGCCTTCATGGATCTAATGAATTGGATCTTCAGGGATTATCTGGATAAATTTATTATCGTCTTCATTGACGATATGTAATGACCTAATTTTTATAACCTTTTAAATATGCGTTGAATTTAAAACTTTTATAAAACAACTAAAATATTTATGAAAACCCTTTAAATTAAATCAGAGTTATTTCCTAAAAAATTTAGACCGTTAGAATCATTTTGGTTAGACTCGTTATGAAAAGCGTTATAAACAGTGGAAAGCCAAAGTTATAAATTCTTTTCTCAAAACATAGCGGAAGCATGAGTCGTACAAGTTACAAAAACAATAAATAGATTATTACTTTACATATACAAATTCTTTTTCCTTTTTCTTTCCTTCGCCTAGTCAGCCACAAGTCCCGCCCATACAAATCCTTCATCAACTACTCCATGATCTATTCATCATTTTCTCATGCGTGTACCTACACCATTAGGAACTGTGAGCCCGAGGCCCAGTAAGAAATGAGCTATGTAGTATAATGTATGCCTCTCTTTAGTTCATTTGGAATGGGTCCACCCAAACCAATATGTTCATTACATTGTATTCTTTCATTCATTCATTCATAAATCATACGTCGAGCAGAAGATGGGGGAACCCATGTGGGAGAGAATAGTCTTGGTCGGCTTCTAACCTCCTGTGGGTAGTTGGTCCCATTCCCGACGAGAGAGGAGACTTAGCCAAGACTACCAGGCTAGATCTGAACTACCCCTCCGTCCCCTAACTTCCCATTTTCATTTCTTTCATTCATTCTTTTCATTTATCATTTTTCCTCACGTAATGCATGTGAGTATAACCCCAAAGGTGGCACTCCGTACTTATTTCTATTATCATGATGCATGTCCATGAGAAACATTATTGTGATGCATGTCATTGGAAAGCAGTAATAACCATGATAGAAAAACATGAAGCAAAAAGCAGTAATCACAACCATTTACAAAAGTAAGAGACATAAGAGAACGCTACTAACACCCTTTACATGCCGATATATTCTAAACATGCTTGGTAATTAAAAGAGACAATAACAATTAGACATGCTTGGCAGTTCGAAGGAAATACAATGTAGACATGCTTGGAAATTTAAGAAAAGTGGTAATAACACAGACATGCTTGGCAATTTAAACGAAACCATAATCATATGGTAATATCTTAAACATGCTCGAAAATTAAATTAATAATGTGCGATTTGCATAGGCATAATAGTTAAAGCAACATGATGGAAACGTAAACAAAGAATTATAGTAAACGACACGGCTAATGGTGTAAGGCCTCCACAGGCCAAAGACTCTATTTAATTTCTTATCTCAAAGTTTTAACGCATAATAGCACTTATTCGTTATTCTTCTTCTTCTTTTCGATACCTTCACAAACTAGAACATTGCAACTTATAAGTGAATCATATTCTAACTTGTACCAATTCTAAAAACTTTTTCGACGCCTAAACGAAATATAACATATCTCAATAATTTAACCTAATCCAAATGACAAAGCATCGATCACAACATACATCCAGCATGATAACCAACAATAGAGATATTAACTTATTAACCAACCGAAAGCTAATCCAACACAACAAATTATTCCATCCAGATCATTTACTCTTAACATGCTTCATAGAACAACAGATCATCATAATAGCCAAACACTCCCAGCAACAAGGCATAATATCTCAACATTCCATATTAAGCTACCATCACCAAACAACCACGAATCCAAAGATAAGCAAACATCAGAGAGGGAAATCCTAACCCTGACGAACATTTGAGACCGTAGCTACAACAACCATCCACATACGGCCATCACCAGTAGCTCCCATCCAAACCGTGCACTGCCACCACTCCTTCCAGCTCACCCACACAAAACACAAACAACTCATTACAGTCAAAGGAAAACCATAGCCAACCCAGAACACCAATCCATCCTATTTGTAGACCAATACAAGCAGAGAAAGATTATGTTACCTAAGCAAACCCGAAGACAACAGCCAACCCTAGCTGTCCAGCACAAAAACGCCTGAACTACCCATCACCAAAACACAACCGATAGGATTCCACTATTTTTCTCTCGGCCATCCACTTTTGTCCAGTAACGCACCCCTCTCTTCTAGCTTCACAACACATCACAGGGGAACACGCTCTGCCTCAAATTGATGACAGAGAGTATAAGCTCTCCCCCACTCCCAAATGCCCATGCCTCCAGTCTGACCATCACCAATAATTCATCCCACGTTTTCTCTAGCTTTACAGAGTGTTCCGTACTCCGCATTTTCATCCCATCATGCGAAGGTTGGAAGGAACGTAGTTGGGGTTGTTCACTTAGCAAACAACGATATAACCTGAACCACCTAGATCGGGTTCAGACGCAGCCCGGTCGTAGGTCACCATCCGTACCCATCCAAAATCACACTATCATCGCGAGAATTGCCACCACCAATCACGAATCGCTGATTCTTTCCAGCAACGTGCCTTTAATCGATGACCAATCAACAGAAATGCAAAGGAGGAGAAAAACTGAGTCAACCATACCTAGAATTGTCGCCAGAAACTACACCCGCGGGAACCCCGATTCCGAGACCGCTCCCTCTCGCTGCTCCTCTTCGCCTGCGACACCAAACACCGCACATTGCCACGAAGGTGTCCAACCTGAGCCCGAGCCTGAGCTCCTCCATTTACGTCGTTCCTCATCTCTCAATCTCACTCCCTATCTCTGTTATGCATCGCGGGAATGGCCAAAGGCCAATTTTCCTTTCTTTTATTTTCCAAACAAACCAAATGGCGTGAACAGGTTTTGTTGAAGCGGTTCATGCCTTCCACCACCCCCTTTAATCCTCTTTAATTTAATTATTTAAATTTATTTAACCCCCTTACATTGTTAATTCCAAATAATCCAATTTATCCCATAAATCTCATTTCCCCTTCATTATTAAACTAAATTACGAATCGAGCCGAAACAAACCGATTTGATCCATTATTTTCCTTCATAATTGCGATTTCGGACAAGGGAAGGCGTCCACGCGTTCGTCCGAATCTGTCCAAATCCTTCCCTAACCTTTAAACCATGTTTTGAATATTAGTTATATTTTAGCTTTCAACTCTGAACTTCATTTAATGCATTTAAGGTTTCTGCTTTACTCTGATTTATTTACGCTCTTTAGATTTCCATGCTAAACTTAAGTTTTTACGTTCATTCATTTTTTAAGTAAATAAAAAGAAAACTTTTCACACAGAAATTTAAAGAGAAAAGTTCAGCTAAGAAAGTACGAATTTGACACGGAGCGTCACATATTATTTTCTCGATTTACAGGTACATCCTTTTTCGGATCAGCATGTTCATTCCTTTAAACATTGTTAACATGTACATTATTCTCCAGATTACTGGGTACATCATTACCCTGACCAACAGGTTCCCCTCTTCTAGCACTATTCTTACGGGTACGACCCCTTCTTGCCCTCACCATTTTAATTGCCTACAATTTAATTTTAGGAATTAAAATACTATTCTTAATAAAGCATTGTACTTAATACTTACAGTTGATGAAGCATCCCCATGTTGAGTTTGCATTGTTGGTAGTCTACATAAACAAATTTGACCTGGTTATGCTCTGTACCATTTGTAACATCCCGTAACTTTTTCTATATAAAAATTTTCTTTTCTTTAAATCATTTACGTAATGGAAAACCAGAGTAATAAACTTACAGCAGAAGTCTCAGAGTAAACATACAACGAAAGTCTTTTACATTTAAATGCCACAAACCAATTGTTTAAATAAAGATTTAAATGAACATATTAACTTAAAACGCAAGTAAAACATTTGTTTGAAGTCATAAAACACTTAAAAGCTTATAAAACATTTAAATACATTTATTTCATTTTCGTGAGCCATAACCCAAGGTCAATGTCTCCAATAGCACAAACGCCCAACCTGGTAATACTCAACCAACTATGTCCTTTAACAGCTTTATCCATTCATCGGCTCCTCACCTACATCAATGGGATCTAACTATGAGCCTAAAGCTCAGTAAGCGGTATAAACGTCAAACATGAAATACACATAACTTTTGTAACACCATATATAGTTTTCAGTATTGGTTATATGTTATTGTTTCTGTCATTTATTCTGTTTCAGTGCCAGGTGTATCCAACCGGACTACAAAAACCGTTATTTACTATTTCTGTCTTTTACTAGTATTTAATATGTTTATGTGCCAGGCGTATCCAACCGGACTACACAAATATCAGTTTACTTATCTTTGATTTTTATGTCAGGCGTATCCAACTAGACTACAACTATTTACTTATCATTGGTTTCTGTGCCGGGTGTAACTAACCGGTCCACAAAAATGGCTATTTACGTTCATTCCATTTACGTGTACTTTAGGAATTTAAGTCTTAACGTTGTCGTGCACATACAACCCTATCTAACGTGTTCCTCAATAGTATCCTTAAGACGTGATCCATTCTAACTAAGGAACTGAACTTAAATCTAATAAACATGCAATTCGTAACAAACAATAAACACCCCCTAAGTCCCATGATGTAGGCCCTTTCAGAAAAAACACATGCAGTACCACTTACCTGTAGTCCTTAGCTTCACTGAGTTACCACTTAAAATCACTCTTCCAAATCCTTATTCATAATTAAACACATATAGGCACTAATAATTATTTTTCAACAATATAATTCTCAATTCCTAACTACCAGTAGTAAGTAACCCAATATCTTCTTATTCATTTAATTATTTCCAACACCCAAAACCTAAAGAACCACAACCTAGTCTAGCCACTCAGTAGACATCGAGTCGGGTTAATCATGAATATAGAACCACTTAACAGTTTATTCCAATTTGACTGAATATAGTAACAAACACAAAACTTAATCAAATCTAATTATAAATCATGTCCCTTACATGCTCATCAAAACAGTAGTAGAAGAAACTACAACTCATTTTCATGTTTATTTACAGTATATTCAATACAACCACTTGGCAAAACCAATATCCTATATACTTCTCATGCAAAAACTAAGCTGACGAGAAACAACAGTTCATGCTCACTATGCGATATCCAAAACTGAAGAACACATACCTCCAAAAGAATTCTTCAGTTTTTCTTTTAGTCTTCCTTCTTTATAAGTCACTCGTTGCTCTACGTCTCTCTCTAAACTATTTCTCCTCCTAACCCTCTCACTAGACTGTCACAGACACCTTCACACTCACAACTTCAGTCTCTCCACGTTTGTGTTTCATGGTTTCCTCACAAAACTCCAAAACCAAAATAACCTCACAACTCCAGCAAATCACAAAGACATAATTCTCCTCACTGTTTTACTTTCTCATAACCAAGAATATCCTCACACACCATCAAACACTCACGGTTCTCCTATCATTTTGGCAAGGTAACCCTAACTTTTCACTTCTCTCCCTTCATGCTGCCACTATTCTCAATTTATAGGCAACACACATGACTTCTCAGTGTCCCACTAAAAACAGAAGGCCAAGGGATGCAGTCCATCAATGTTCGGTAACTCCTCGACGTCCAACAGTTGCAGATGTTGATTCACTTCGTCTTCATGTTGATTAAAACCCTCCAGATACCCTTCATAAATTGGCGGTCGTTTGAAATTCATCGTAGCCAATCTACCACCAGTCAATCGATCGACCAAAGTTTTTCTTCAGCTTTAAACGCTGGTCAACGACATCGATCGATCGACACCCCATCGATCGACCGCCCCAAATGACCGCCAGCTCCAACTGCTTCCTTGCTGTTTAATTCTCCAAATTACTTCGTGACACACAGGCGCGCGCGCGCACACACACACTCACACACATATATATGTAACGACCCAAATTTTTCTTTACTTAAACTATGTGTTAAAATTAAAATTCTTATAAAAAAACTAAAATCTTTATTAAAACCTTCTTAATTAAATCAGAGTTCTTTTCTAAAAATTTGAACCGTTAAAAACTCTTTCCTTAGACTCGTTATGAAAATCGTTTAAGCTATGGAAAACTATATTTATAAAATCTTTTCTCAAAACATAAAAGAAGCATAAATAACTCATTTAATAAATACTAGACAAAGTATTACATGTCAATTACAAAACACTTTTATCTTTTACTTTCCTTAGCCTAGCCAGCCACAATTCCCACTCGTGCAAATCATTCATCAACTGCTCCTTGATCTGTTCATCATTTTTTCGTGCATGTACCTACCATTAACAACTGTGAGCCCGAGGCCCAGTAAGAAATGAGCTATACAGTATGATATATGCCTCTCTTTATTTCATTTGGAATGGGTCCGCTCCAAACCAATCATTTATTTACATTTCATTCATTCATTCATAACTCGTACGTCGAGCGGGAAATTAGAGGAACCCATGTGTGATGGTATAGTTTGATCGGCTTCTAACCTCCTGTGTGTAGCAAGTCTCGTTCTCGACAAGGTAGGGGTGTAGCCTAGCTACCAGACTAGATCTGAACTACCCATCTGCCCCCCAACTCCTCATCATCATTTTCTTTCATTCATTCCTTTCATTTATCATTTTTCCTCACATAATGCATGTACAAACCACCCAAAGGTGACACTTCCTACTTGTTTCTATTATCATGATGCATGTTGATACAGTATAACAATAACAATAATTGAATAACACATATAAAGGAAAGTAATGATAATTGAACAGTGCATATAATGAATGATAGTAATTAAAATGGACAATTATAGCAGGGAATTGAAACGGGAAATATGAATACCATGTTTGGCAGTTCAAAGGAAATACAATGTAGACGTGCTTGGCAATTTAAGAAAAGTGGTAACAACACGGACATGCTTGGCAGTTTAAACGAAACAATAATCATATGCTAATATCCTAAACATACTCGGAAATTAAACTAATAACGTGCGTTTTGCACAGTTATGATATTTAGAGCAACATGATAGAAACGTAAACAAACAATTAAATTAAAGACACGGCTAATGGTATAGGGCCTCCACTGGGCAATGGCTCCACTCAATTCCTTACCTCAAAGCTTTAATGCGCATTAACATCTAATCGTTATTCTTCTTCTCTTTTGTACCTTCACAACTTTATAACATTTATCATTAATCTAATCGATTAATCAACTTATAAATACAAGAACTCTTTCCTATTCTTAATTCTTATACATTACTTAGTTTTGTAATCTAACTAACCTCAACAAATTTGCTCTAATACCAATTGTAACGACCCGACTTTTCGTAACCCTTTAAAAATACGTGGAATTTAAAACTTTTGTAAAATGACCGAAATCTCTTTTAAAAGTAATATAAGAGTGCCTTAAGTTAGACCATCAAAAACCTTTTTTGTTATGCTCATTATGGAAATTACAATTAGCAGAAGCAATTGTAAAATCTTTTATGAAAACATAGCGGAAGCAAAATCAATAAGAAATACTAAACCGAGCATTACACATTAATTACAAACCAACTTTTCATTTACAAGCCATTTTATCTTAGCTTGGCCAGCCACGAGTCTCGCACGTGCAAATTCATCATCCCTACTTTTTGATCGATTAGTCGTCTCTCGTATAAGTACCTAGACCTACACCACAAGAAAACCAAAAGGCTTAGTAAGGAAAATGGTTTATACAATATGATATGCCTCTCTTTAGTCTTTTTTGGAATGGGGGCCACTCAAACCAATCTTTTCATTACATTCATTCGTTCTTTACTCGTACGTTGAGCTGGAGATTAGAGGATTTTCTTTGTGATGGAATAGTTGATCGGATCTAACCTTTTACTTGCAACTAAAACTCGCGTACCCTAAGAGGGAGGGGCTTTGGCTAGTTGCAGACTAGACCCGCTACCCATCAGCCCCCAACTCCATTTTTCTTCTTTTTCTCATCTCATCATTTTCTTAACATTTTTTCCTCACATTATGAATGTATGAGTACCACCCAATGGTACTCCCTACTTGATTTCTATTAACATGATGCATGATGCAGTATAACATAACATATACAATAATTTAATTGCGCATATATATAAGAAAGTAATTGACAATAATTGAATAGCGTATTTAAGGAAAAGTAAACAACAATTGAATAACGCATAGAATTGGAAGTCATTATGGAAGCAATAATAAAATGGAAGGAGCAACTCATAAATAACAGTTACAATAGTGAATGGCGCCTAACAGGGAACAAGAATAATATCGAATCAAAACAGCGAATGGTGGAGCATAGCAGTAAGGAAACATTAAGGTAAACATGTGAACGATTAACTGAACATACACAGACAATTAGTGCGATTATACTAAGCATGCTGATAATTAGTGATTTGAATGGAAACATGCTAGACAATATCATAAACGTGCTTGTAAATTCGAACACAATTACACTAAACATGCTAAGCATTACCAGCATAATTAGGATAACATACATGCAAGGTAAACATGCTCAATGAGATTTCCGGTTCTTATTCTAATTGATTAAGCATGCTTTTATTCTAGTTAGTTAAACATGCTTGGAATTCTGACTAATTAAATGTGATCGGATTAAGTAACCATGCGAGATTATTCACATGCTCAATTTAATGGTGATTCCTATACGAACAATAGTAGAAAATAGTAAAGCATAGTTTAATGACAATAAATCAAACATACTCAATTAATTTAGTTATTTAAACCTACTTAGAGTGATTAGTTAACATGCTCAAACTAACTAGTTATTTAGTTAAGCATGCTCAGATAAGTTGGTGAAACATATAAGGGAAATTACAGCGAACATATAAGGAAATTAAACAGCAAACATGTAGGAAATTAAATAGCAAATCGTGAAGGAATAACAGTAAGGAAATCACAGGACAATTAACAATAACGTGACACTACACATTCACACACTACTAGTAGTAAACATTCATCGTCACTTTTCTATCGTTAAGCATTTCTTTACATATGATTGTAGTCAAGAAAGTACAAGAAATTAACAGTGAAGGAGTTACTATCAACAATTGAATTCGACACTACTTAGACTATTAATTAGTTTGTTAAACATGCTCGAGATTGTATATAGTTAATTGGTTAATTAACATGGCCTAACTTAGTCAATGATCATGCTAGTTAGTTAATTAAACATGCAAATTAAACATGGCATAACTTAGTTAATTAACATGCTAGGTAGTTAATTAAACATGCTAATTATTCTAATTAATTAAACATACTCAAATTAGTTATCGCTAATTAGCCATACTCGGATTAACATGCTCAAGTAAGATTATAATTGTGATTCTAGTAAATTAGTTAAACTACGATAAACGATTAATTGGTTAAACATGCTTGAGATTGTTCTAGTAGAATCCCAATTGATTGACATGCTCAACTAGTTAATCAAACATGCTTACTGATAGCAAAAAATTAGACAACTTACACGATTTAACTAACAACAAGTAACGAAATAAGCAACAGAATAAAACTTTACGTATGTAAAGGAAATCATGGCTCATTCATGCTTATCTCATCCTCACGTACTTCTCTCTTCAGTTCATCATTCTCATTTTCACAACAAACTATTCTATACTTCACAGCAGAGTATAAATCCCAGAGCTAATAACAAAAGAACATAACTAACAACCAAGAGAATATCTATAGAGTAATCAATCACAGCACTAATAATAAAGGGAAATCTATAGAGTATTCACAAAGGAAATCAACACACTCACGCACTCTACTTATGGGTAGGGCCTCCACAGGCCAAGACACACTCAAGTCTTTACCTCAATTCTTTATTACGCATTAGCACTTAATTTCTATCCTTCTCTTTCCTTTTCCAATACCTTCATAATTAACACATTTATCTATTAATAACTTATCATCGAATTCTACGCACTTAACACTTCACACTTAACAATTTCCAATATTCACAACTTAGCAACCAACAAAGCATGCTTCTTATTCTTTTTATCCATATAGAATGGCAGCAGTAAAATTGCTCATTGATTACCACAGTAGAGTACCGAGATGCAAGGTATATTTATGCATCATTATAAAACCACAAGGATAATAGCTAAATAGAATCAACACTAGTCACAGCATGTTATCCAACAGCAGAGTTAACAGTCAAACCACCGTGTATAATTCAATACCATCGGTTAACAAAGCATAACATCTCTAGTAGTTCACAGAGTATGACCTAAAGGGTGTACATCCAACATACCCACAGTGATAATAAATAATAGAGAACTAAATCCAACTACAAAGAGTAATTATCCATCAATAGAGGCATTATTCATCCATAATATCCATAAATCCAAAACCTAGGGCTTAATAGAAACTATACATCCACAGACAGAGATCAAAACATCTGAGGGAACCTTACCAGCATGCAGGGAAACTCTCGGCTCAACCAACCAAAAGGAAACCACCCGAGAACTCACCTCTAGCACACAGTGCCCTCCCTCAGTTTTCTTCTCCATTTTTCTCTCGTAGCACGCAGCTCCCAGCCTTCCTCCTCTCGCAGTTCTGCCATCAAGAGAGCATAATGCTCTTCACTTAGTTCACCCGAGCCTTCACTCACCCTCACTGTCTTTATTCTCCAGCCACCGACAGCAGGCCCAAAATTTCTGTCCAGTTGTATAGTGTTCCCCACTCTGCAATGCAGAGTGCGATTCTAGGCTGGAAGAATGATAGGGTTATCTGCATAGCAGACAACAATACACACAAACCGGGCCAAACCGAGTCGGAGCTCCCCATCAGAGCATCGGAGCGCAGCCACCAGCCCTATCGATTGAAGCCGAAAATTGCCGCCACGCTATCGCCCATCCATGCCTGCCAACCACCCGATTAACAAAACACAAAGTAGAAGAGAATCTTGACCACACATACCTCGAACTGTCGCCAAAAACCATGCCCGCAGGAGCTCCGATTCTGAGCCCTAGCCGTAACTTCCTGCTCGTTGCCACAACACGCTTGTCGTCCATCGTGAAGAAGCCATCCGAGCTCGCCTTCACCGTCGCAAGGAGTCCGACCACGAGTTCTCTCAATTTCTCCCTGCTATCTCTCTCTCTCGTCTCGTCCTTTCTCTCTCGGGCTCATCTCCCAGGATGGCTGAAAGCCATTCTTTTTCTTCCACTCAACCGATTCACTAAGTGAACCAGTTCAAACGGCGTGAACCAGTTCTGCTGAACCAGTTCATGCCTTTCATGTCTCCCTTTTAATTTTCTTTAACCCAATTAATTTAATTTGGTAATCCCCTATTAATTCATCCATTTAATAGTTCTCCTTAATTTAATCCTCACTTAAATCACCTAATTAATTAACCTCTTACATTTTAAATTCCAACAATCTCATTTTCTTCTTTTAATTTTTCCTTCTAAATTATTTATCCCAAACATAATAATTTAATTCATTAAATTAATATTTATTTTAATTACATTAATTTTCATTAAATCTTAATAAATTCCTTAAATTAAAAATCTAATGAATATGTCCTTGATAATACCCTGATAATTATTCAATAAATCTAAATATCTCCAAATTACATTCCATTTATACTTATTGAATTTCAATATAAAAAATTGTGGTATTACATTCCTTCCTCCTTATATAAATTTCGACCTTGAAATTTACTTAGCATAGTACCCCCAATTAAACCACGCACCAAATCTCTTCTTTAGCTACCACATTTGATGACATAGTTCTCTTTTGGTCCTAATACTTCATTTTATCTAGACTACTAACTCTCTTTTTACCGATAGTTTGCTCCAACCTACGACTAATTGATCAGCTTGACTTCATCTGAACGCATCTCTTTGTATCAACAGTCAATCAAACCATCAGACTCACTCTCCACGCTTTCGCTGTGCCACTCTAATTAAATCGATTCCAGAGAAAAATGCCTCGACCGTGACCATTCTTCTGTTTTCTCTAGGTTAATCCCGAACATCAAGTGCAGAATGACAACTTTCTTATATCCAATCATTGCTTCAATCCAATAAATACTTCACCGTTGCCGCTCAACTCTTGAATCTACAGTATTTTTCTCCTTAATTTGATGTTCCAAATCAAATTTGTCACAAATTCCTTGCAATCCAACGCCAAGGAAGAGTCTCCACGATCTTCTTACTACCAATAGACTCACTACCTAATGTTAATGTCACCTTTTCCATATGGTTCTATCCCTCAGATCCTTCGCACTTTATGACTTGAGACCTAGCACTTATACTTTTCTCCCTTAACCCACTACCTCAGCATGCCCAAACATACTCTTCACCCACCAATGCGTCTTTCCAAACATGCTAGATCATGAGCTACATTACTCCATAACTAAGTTGAACACTATCCTACTCTTGCACATCCATTATCCCATCGCTCCTTAGATCCTAACTTCGTCTCGTTTCCCTTTTTGTGCCTATACCCATTTCTGTTTCTATTTCACTTTCTATTTCTATATCTGTTTTTGTTCCCATATCCATATCCGTATCTATTTTCGTTTCAATTGTGGTTCCCATATTTGTTCCCATATCCATGATTGTTTCCGTTTCCATCTTAGTTTCCATATCTGTTCCCGTATCCATGCATGTTTCGGTTTCTATTTCTGTTTTCGTTTTTGTATCCGTATTTGTTTCTGTATCCCTTCCCAGAAATTCATTCATGGAAGTTCATTTTTGTTTCCGTTTCTGTATCTGTATCCGTCTCCGTTTCCATCTCTGTTTCCATTTTTGTTTCTATTTCTGTCTCCATCTCCATTTCCGTCAACATCTCCATTTCCGTTTCCGTTTCTTTTTTTGTTTTCACCTCCATCTCTGTTTCCATATCCGTATCCGTCTCCATCTCCATTTCTATTTCTATATCCATCTTTGTATCTGTATCTGTATCCATACCCGTATCAGGTTTTGTTTTTATTTTCATTCCTATTTCTATATTCGTTTCGGTATCCGTGATCGTAAGTATTTTTGTATTCATTCCCGTGTCTGTTTCTGTATCCATAACTGTATCCATTTCCATTTCTGGAAACTCATTTCCATTTCGGTTTTCGTTTCGGTTTCTGTGCTCGTACTGTTTTCGTATTCGTTTCTATTTCTGTCTTCGTTTTCTGTACTCGTTTATGGAGAAGCTCAACTGATTGTCTAGGTCCTCCAATACTCTCTCCATTCATTCCCATGGGTCAAAACCGAGCGGCAAAAACTTGGCTAGTCAAATCCTATTCTCTTACTTCGGCTTTGTCCTTAATGTTTTCCCTTCCCGTAACTAATCTATCCTCCATCTAGTCCGTTGTGACCTAGGAAACCTCGTTTACCTATCTAGTTGATCTACCCCGTCATTACCTAGGCGACCTCACTTACCTAGCTAGTTGATCTAGTTTATGCAAGATTTTCTTTTCCATTTTTTTCCTCTTCCCCTTTTTCCAAAAAAATTTGGGCAGAGTCTCCCCTATTTCTACACTCCCCCAAAGCTATATATCCTGCACAAAAATCCCAAACAGTTCTAGAAAATTTCAATCTAACAATGTTTACTCAAGTCTACTCAGTCCACTAGCCCCTACATATTAATTCCTAACAAACTATCTACTGAAACAACATAAGAAGTCATATGCTAATTATTAAAGTAGAAGTATACTTACAGTGGATGAAGTATTTTCCATGATGAGGCTTGTGTTGGCAGGCAGGCTACAGTATCAGTTTGACTTTTTCAAAATCGTTTTACTCAGTAAAACATATCAGAGCTCGGTTTTAAAACGCAGTAAAGCAAAACAAATTTTCTCTGATACCAATTGTAACGACCCGACTTTTCATAAACCTTTAAAAATACGTGGAATTTAAAACTTTTTGTCAAATGACTAAAATCTCTTTTAAAAGTAATATCAGAACGCCTTAAGTCAGACCGTCAAAAACCTTTTTTGTTATACTCATTATAGAAATTACAATTAGCAAAAGCAGTTGTAAAATCTTTTACGAAAACATAGCGGAAGCGAAATCAATAAGAAATACTAAACCGAGCATTACACACTAATTACAAACCAACTTTTCATTTACAAGCCATTTTATCTTAGCCTGGCCAACCACGAGTCTCGCGCGTGCAAATCCCTCATCCCTACTTTTTGATCGATTAGTCGTCTCTCGTATAAGTACTTAGACCTACACCACAAGTAAACTGTAAGCCCAAAGGCTTAGTAAGAAAAATGGTTTATGCAATATGATATGCCTCTCTTTAGTCATTTTTGGAATGGGGGTCATCCAAACCAATCTTTTCAGTACATTCATTCGTTCTTTACTCGTACGTTGAGCTAGAGATTAGAGGATTTCCTTTGTGATGGAATAGTTGATCGGATCTAACCTTTTACTTGCAACTAGAACTCGCATACCCTAAGAGGGAGGGGATTCGGCTAGTTGCAGACTAGAGCACCTACCCATCTGCCCCCAACTCCCTTTTTCTTCTTTTTCTCATCTCATCTTTTTTTAACATTTTTTCCTCACATTATGCATGTATGAGTACCACCCGGTGGTACTCCCTACTTGATTTCTATTAACATGATACATGATAATACATCCTCTCCATAACATAATGCATGATGCAGTATAACATAACATTAACAATAATTTAACTGCGCATATAAAAGAAAGTAATTGACAATAATTGAATAGCGCATTTAAGGAAAAGTAAACAACAATTGAATAACGCATAGAAATGGAAGTCATTATGGAAGGAACAATAAAATGGAAGGAGCAACTCATAAATAACAGTAACAATAATGAACGGCGCCTAATAGGGAACAAGAATAATATCGAATCAAAACAGCGAATGGTGGAGCATAGCAATAAGGAAACATTAAGGTAAACATGTGAACGATTAACTAAACATACACAGTCAATAGTGTGATTATACTAAGCATGCTCATAGCACCGGAGCGTAGTCCCCAGCCCCTGCGATCGAAGCCAAAAATCGCCGACACGCTGTCGCCCATCCGTCCCTTCCAGCCGCCAGATTAATAGAACGCAAAGGAGAAGAGAAACTTGATCACACATACCTCGAATCGTCACCGGAAAACCACACCCGTGGGCGCTTCGATTCCAAGCCCTAGCCCCTTGTCGCAGCCGCACGCATGTCATCTGTCGCAAAGAAATCGTCAGGGCTCACCTTCACGGTCGCGAGGAGTCTACCCACGAGCTCTCCCGATTTCTCCCTCCTCTCTCTCTCATTTGGTCCTCTCTCTTTCGGGCTCCTCTCGTAGGATGGCTGAAAGACATTCTTTTTCTTCCACTTAACCGGTTCATTAGTGAACTGATTCAAATGGCGTGAACCGGTTCTACTTAACCAGTTCATGCCTTCCATGTCTCCCTTTTAATTTTCTTTAACCTAATTAATTTAATTTAATATGTTAATCCCCTATTAATTCATCCATTTAATATTTCTTTTTAATTTAATCTCTCACTTAAATCCCCTAAGTAATTAACCTCTTGCATTAAATTCCAACAATCTCATTTTCTTCTTCTAATTTTTCCTTCTAAATTATTTATCCCAAACATAATAATTTAATTCGTTAATATTTATTTTAATTACATTGATTTCCATTTAATCTTAATAAATTTCTAAAATTAAATATCTAACGAATAAGTCCTTGGTAATACCCTGATAATTATCCAATAAATCTGAATAACCCCAAATTACATTCCAATTATACTTATCGAATTCAGATATAAAAAGTCGGGGTATTATAGAATATAAACCCAACTCATAGCCAAATCGCAGTTTATTATCCAGCTTTACAATTCAACCATGCTTAATAGAATTAACTCATGTTGTAACTAATCTGAATTAAACTCATAACTTCATCACAAGCTGCAACAACAGATATAATGAAGCTCTCTTAACTACCCAACAATTCACGGATTTTACAGAGCATAACTCATCACACTGTTACCATCTACTCTTATTTCTATAATTTCTATAAACCACATAGAAGAACCTTACCAACAGAGCATCCAAGACTGTAGCTCTCAATCAATTCCAATATGCAACAGCTCACCCATGAAGAACTCGAGAGCACCTCCTTCGCCTTCATCTTTTTCTTCTATCTTTTCTCTTTTTCTAGAAGCACTCTGCCTTATAGAGAGCTTTTCTCTCCAATTCGTCTCGGCCAATCCTCCTCTCCTCACGTCTACCTTTCTACCTCACTAGAGAGGTTGGCACAACGTGCCACCCCCTGTCACGGCCACACCACACACGTCCATGCACGTTCTCGCACGTTCTGCTAGCGATTTCTTCAGAGCAGAACCAAAGGAATGACCGATTTGGGCCGAACCAAAATCCAAACCTTACCTTTCCTCACGAATCGCCAGCCTAGCCTTGCCTATGACTTGAGGCTGGAAGTCGTAGCCTCATGTTCGCCGACCTTCGCCGTCACCAATCCATTGACGCTAGCCACCGAAATCGACAAAGCACCGCAGCACATCACCGCTGCCCATTTGTCCTGCGACACAGTGTTTGCCGATTAATCCCGCAAAGCCCAACCCCCCACGGAGCTCTTACCGCAACCCCCGCCAATCGTCACCGCAACAGCTCACCCACATCATCGTTGTCTCCCTTGTCACGAATTGCACTTGCAAGCTCTCTTCCTCTCTCTATTGATTCTCTTCTCCCTCTCTCTGCTCTCTCTTTTCTTCTTCAATAAAGAATGGCCCGCAGGCCATTCTTTACCAGTTCAAGGATGAACTGGTTCAACCTCCTCATCACACGTTCTCCCCATTTTATCCCCCTTTTAATGATCAATTCCAATTAGGTTATCATTCATTTTAATTTTATTTAACTACCTTAATTAAATTTTCCTTCTAAATTATTTATCCCCTTACATTATAATTTAATTCATTAAATTAATATTTATTTTCATTACATTAATTTCCATAAATTACAATATAACGAATATGTCGTTGGTAATACCCCGAAAATTATTCAATTAGTCCAAATACTCCTAATTACTTTCTAATTATCCTTATTAAATTATATTATGAACAGTCGGGATATTATATTCATCCCTCCTTATATAAATTTCGTCCTCAAAATTTGCCCAACGTAAACACTTTCCCTATCTCCACAGTCAAATCGCACCTATATCTTGCATAAATAACTCTTGCATTCCATTCTTAATGGTTCCAAACATCAATTCTTGATCCAAAATTCGATATAATAACATAAATTACAAACACTACGCATCACGACATACACTCAAACGACCCCACAAACACACATTTCACTTACATTCACAAGGGTCAATGTCACTTGCTACAACTTTTTTTTGTTTTCTTCCCAACATTGGACAGTTTCTAACTAAACATCCAATCTCTCCACACATAAAACATTGTCTGGTACTGACTTTACACTCCCAAAAATGCTTTTTCCTCCAATTAGCGCATGTTCCAATATGAGGAACCTTAATCGAAGTAGTATTTAACTCATTTCGTGCCTACTTGTCCATCACATCCTGATCTTCATCGTCAAATGTCCTCCTAATTTTACCAAACGTGCATGTTTCATTCCCTTCATGTAGCTGTAATCTCTCAATAGAATCGTTTTGTTTCGAGATTCGATCCATAATCAATCTTGTTTCCCTTTCTATATTCGTACCCATTTCTGTTTTCGTTTCTGTTTCTATATCTGTATTTGTTTCTCTCTCTGTATCTGTTTTCGTGTCCGTTTCTATTTCCTTATCTGTATCCGTTCCCATATCCGTCTCCATTTCTGTATCCGTTTCTGTTTTAGTTTCTGTTTCCCTATCTGTTCTCGTTTCTATTTTCGTATCCGTATTTGTATCCATTTTCATTTTAGTTTACCTTTCCGTATCTGTTTTCATATCCTTGTCCGTTTCAGTTTCAGTTTCTGTTTCTGTTTTCGTTTTTGTATTTGTATTTGTATCCATATCCATTTCCAGAAATTTGTTTCTAGTAATTCATTTTCATTTCTATTTCTATATCTATATCCATATCTGTATCTGTCTCCGTTTCTGTTTCCGTTTCCGTAGCCGTATCTGTATCCCTATCTGTTTCCGTTTCCATTTCTATTTTCGTATCCGTCTTCGTTTTCATATCCATTTTCATCTCTATATCTGTATCCGTATTTGTATCTGTATCTGTATTCGTTTCCATTTTCATATCCGTCTCTGTTTTCGTTGCTGTATCCGTGTCTGTTTCCGTATCAGTTTCCGTTTTTGTTTCTGTTTCTGTTTTTTGTACCCATTTCTGTATTTGTATCTATATCTGTTTCTGTGTCCGCTTCGTCCCATGTGTGTGGCTGAAAACTTATGGCAAAATCACTTCATTTCAAAGTTTGATCATTTACTTCTTCAATGTCAAGAGCTTTTAATACCAATTCAGAGTAAGCCACGTCTTGAATTCCCGACACTACTACTCCTTCGAGAGTTTCTGTCCATGTCATTACAGCCACAGTTTTGGCTAGCCCGATGGGATCCCCGCCAAGATCTCATGTCCTTAACCAACATAACATGGCACATGTTACCCTTCTTTGCTTCTCTTATATTACCAGTTCCTATCTTAGCATGTGCAAACATGTCCTCCACCATCCTAATTTATTTCTCAGCACCGTCTAGATCCATATTAAATTACTTATGTAGTTTCACTTTTTGGTTTTTCTTTTATCTTTTATCTTCTACATTTTTGTTCTTATATTTCTTTTATTCCTTCGTTCTTATAAACATCTTCAAGTTTCAGAACTACTGTTCCAATTGTTAAGACTATCATCCTCCCAATTCGGCATAGTCCTTAGTCCTTAATATTCTTCCTTCTCATGACAATTCTATCATCTATCTAGTCCTTTGCAACATAGATAACCTTACTTAATTGTTTACTTAACATGGTTTTTACTAAGATTGTTTTTACCTATTGTCTTTCCAATTTATAAAAATTTGGGCAAAATCTCCCTTGTTTTTACACTCCCCCAAAGCTATATTCCATACATGATACATAAAACCCCAAGCAGTTCCAATGTTCTCTATCCTCTATTACATACATCAATACACTACAACATAAAACAGAATGTTGTCTATTACTCGTTCCCTGGCTATGATATCCTTTCAGTTACAATTAAAATGCTTAACTAAGGAAAACACTTAAAACAATTTTATTAACATACTTATAGTTGATGGAGTATTTCCACGCCGAAGTTTGTGCTGGTAGGCAGTATGCAGAACCGATTTTAAAACACAATTGCTCTGATACCAACTGTGATGACCCGAATTTTTCTTTACTTTAAAAATGTATTAAATTTAAAACTCTTATAAAACAACTAAAATCTTTATTAAAACCTTCTTAATTAAATCAGAGTTCTTTTTATAAAAAGTCGGACCGTTAAAAACTCTTTCCTTAGACTCGTTATGAAAATCGTTTAAGCTGTCGAAAACTATAGTTATTAAATCTTTTCTCAAAACATAGAGGAAGCGTAAATAACTCATTTAAGAAATACTAGATAAAGTATTACATGTTAATTACAAAACACTCTTATCTTTTACTTTCCTTAGCCTAGTCAACCACAAGTCCCGCCCGTGTAAATCATTCATTAACTGCTCCTTGATCCGTTCATCATTTTCTCATGCATGCACCTACACCATTAGCAATTGTGAGCCTGAGGTCTAGTAAGAAATGAGCTATGCAGTATGATGTATGTCTCTCTTTAGTTCATTTGGAATGGGTCCGCCCAAAATCAATCTTTTCATTACATTTCATTCTTTCATTCATTCTTTCATAACTCGTACGTCGAGCGAGATATTGGAGGAACCCATGTGTGATGGTATAGTTTGATCGGCTTCTAACCTCCAATGTGATGTAATCCATGGATCCATCATGAGCCAAACCATAGCCAAGACCCAATGGACATTGGGAAAGTCCATAACAAAGAAGATGGTTCAATCTTTACATGTTCTAATCCAAATGAAAAACCAATTAAAGGGAAAGACATGGGCCATGGAGATGTTAGGAATTGAGGAGGGTCCAACGGAGGCCCAAAGAAGAAATGGGTTAAATAGAAATGGGATACAATTGATGATGGACCGAATCAGCCCGCAGTCCAAGGCCACCAAGCTCGCCATCCAGAAGTCAATGGGCGCACTGACAAGACAGCCACCAACAGCGCGCCCGCCGACATGCATGCACCGCCTCGACAATGGGCCTGCCAGTGCCCGCCAACGGCACGAACCTGGTGCCCGCCGCCAGCTTTGACCAACTGTGTGCACCGCCATACCATCAACCGCACATGCTGCCGCACTAACCGTACCAACCACCGCGCAGACAACCAGAGTGCGCGTTCACAACAGCCAGCCTCACGCATCGCCGCAGGTCCGCCAGTGGCACCGCAGAGACAGCACCGCACTAACTTGGGCCAACCAGCGTTGATCGCCACCCAACAGCGCCGCACCAACCTACCGACAGCGCCCACCCCCCAGCGCTGATCTTCTGGGCTTGTTCATACTATCGGCCTGCGTGCACCACCACCTTCTGCCGTGTCGCCGCCGCCCAGCGCTGCCTGCCGATTGCCACCTCTACAATCCTTTACCTAACAATGATTTTTATGAATTCTTTTGTAAATTTTTAGACATCTTTTATTGTTTCTATGTCCCTTCTCTTTGCCTATAAATAGAGGGCAAGTCTTCTTTGTATAGATACAACATAGAACAAAGAACACACAACTTGAAATTTGAGAGTGATTCTCTTCTTGAGTTCTCTTTGAGGACTTGATCTTCTTCAAGTGTTAGCTTGGAAAGATCGAACTTGATAGCTTTGGTTCAACCAACAGGTGTGGTTCGGGTCAAGCTCCTTTTCTTTGATAGTTTCGATTCCTACCTCTTTATAGGTAATGAGTCGAACTCCTAATACTTTTTGAATCTCTAAGGCGTCCTATGAACATTCAGCGTTGTTGTTGGGTCTCGGATCGCTAATATCCGGTGGTTCTCATCATTTGGTATAAGAGCTTGTTTGCCTACGATTCAAAAGGCTATCTTTATTGTTTTTCTATCTATCTTTTTATTGTTCTTGTCTTCTTATCAAAAAAAAAAAAAGTTTTATTCTTCTTTTGTCTTCTTGACAAAAAAAACAAAAATTATTATTGTTCTTGTTTTCTTATCCAAAGTTTAAAATTTAAAAAAAAAAAAAAAAAAAAAAACATATCCTTCTTGTTTTTGTGTTCTTTGGTTTTCTTAAGTGTCGAGATTGGATCCGTTCAAAAAAAAAAATTGTTCTTGTTTTGTGTTCTTTGAAATTATCTTGTTTCGTGATTTTTTTCGGAAAAAAAAAGTGTTTCAAAAATTTCTCAAGTGTAAGTGTGATTTCTTTTAAAAAAAAATAACTGTTTCAAAAATTTCTCAAGTTTAAGTGTGATTTCATTCAAATTAAAAAAAAAAAAAAAAAAAAAAGGGTGTTTTTTTTGTTTGTGCTTAGAATTTTTCAAGTTTTGAGATTTCTTTCAATTCAAAAAAAAAAAAATCAATTGTTCTTATTTTGTTTTCTTGGAAATTTCAAGTTTCGAAGTTTCTTTTCCATTCAAAAAAAAAAAGTGGTACTTGAAAAGTTTACATCATTTGATATTCTCATCGAATTTCTTTGTGTTCAAGTTTCAAAATTTCATCAAAAAAAAAAATCGTTTCGTGTCAATACCTTAGTCGTTTCAAGGTGTCACCTTCGGTGATTGTTTTTGTACTCTTTAAACATCCAACTCATCCAAAACATTGTATCAAAAATTGATTCTAGTAAACGCCTTCGTGGCTTGTATTCTAGTTATTCTTGAACGTTGGATTCAAAGTTTGAAAAGTTTGAAATTTTTCTTGCAACATTTGTTGATTTGAATTTTGATTGAGTTCTTTCTTTAAGGACTTAAAGAAGAGATTGAGTGGTAAAAGGCAAGAGTGAAGCATATATTGTAAAAGCCAAAATACGAGAGTAAACACGTGAGTAAAAAAAAAAGATCTATTTATTTTCTTTTACGCACCATTTACTTTACCGTACCTTTTTTATTGCATTTACTTTATTGTACTTACTTTCTCGCATCAATTATCTTTCTTTCTATCATATTGTTGTAATTTTCGTTATCTTTAATGTTCACTTGTGACCATTTGTTTTCAAAAAAAAGAAAAGAGTAGAAAAGAAAAAGATATGGATATAAAAATGTTTATGAGGTCGGTGCAAGAGCAATATCCGGATCTTGCTCAGAGAATGGACCAATTGAAAGAATCATCCTCTAACTATTCTCGTGGAAGGAGGATAGATGATGAAATCAATGATGGATCATGCCGAAGCCAAATGTTTGATATGGTAGATCGAGAGACACGTAATCGAGGCCATATCAAGGTGAATATTCCTTGTTTCCAAGGAGAAAATGATCCTAACGCTTTCTTGGATTGGAAACAAAAATTTGATCAACAAGAATATTCGGAGGAGAAGAAGATAAAGTTGGTCACTATGAAGTTCATGGATCATGCAAACATTTGGTGGACACAATTGTTGAAGGATCAAAGAAGATGTGGAGAACCGCCAATTGAATCTTGGGGAGACCTAAAGGACATCATGAGAGAAAGGTTTGTCTTTTTGCACTTTAATAGGTAACCCGAAGTTGATAAAAGGGAGTCTAAGATTGCACCATACAATTTTGACAAGCTTTACGAGTCTTGCTTGAAGAAGGAACCAAGTATCCCTACAACATCGAGTTATGAAGCGATAGCTATTGACGAAAGTTATCAATTGGAGCAACAAATTGAAGAAGAAGCGAAATATGATTTGGGAGAAGTTGAGCAAACTTTGAAAGTGGAAAAAGC
This sequence comes from Begonia loranthoides, assembly GCA_022433065.1. Lineage (NCBI taxonomy): Eukaryota > Viridiplantae > Streptophyta > Magnoliopsida > Cucurbitales > Begoniaceae > Begonia > Begonia loranthoides. The sequence goes on from CM039483.1 coordinate 31,109,382, forward strand.
CGAGAGTAAGGAAATCACAAAAGGCAAAAAGGAAGAAACGAAGTTGGAGAAAGAGAAAGGAAATGAAGTAAATGAAAAGAATGAGAACACAACGGAGTTACCTTTGTATGAAAATATTGTTTCTCCTAAGTTAGCTATTTCATTTCCCGTGGATGTTTCAACAGTTTTGCAGGATTTTCAAAACATAAATACGGAGGACTTACCCAAGGATGAAACACCATGAAAAAAGATTAAAACTCCGAAGATGGAGTATAACAAGGTATGTCCATACGGCTTTCACTATGAAGAAGATTCGAAGAAGAATCTTTTCGAAGGGGGAGAGAATGATACAATCCAAAGAGCCAATGAGTCCTATGCACAAAGAGCTAAGAGAAGAATAAAAGAAGTTGTATTTGACCACGGAGATTGGGGTTGGTTTCATCAACGTATGGAAAGCGAGCATGGTAAGCTAAGCATTAATTTTCACATCATTAACTTATCTTTTTATGATGTAGAAGATTCGAGGACGAATCTTTTTGAAGGGGGAGGGAATGATGTAATCCATGGATCTATCATGAGCCAAACCATTGCCAAGACCCAATGGACATTGGGAAAGTCCATAACAAAGAATATGGGCCAATCTTTACATGTTCTAATCCAAATGAAAAACCAATTAAAGGGAAAGACATGGGCCATGGAGATGTTAGGAATTGAGGAGGGTCCACGAGGCCCACGGAAGAAATGTGCTGAATAAAAATGGGATAAAATTTATGATGGACCAAACTAGCCCGCGGTCCAAGCCCACCAAGGGCGCAGTCCAGAAGTCAACGAGAGCGCCGACAAGACAGCTGCCCGACAACGTGCCCGCCGACATGCGCTCACCGCCCCGATAGCGGGCTCGCTAGCGCCTGCCAGCGGCACG
>CM039483.1:31120153-31172679 GCA_022433065.1 Begonia loranthoides
TTCTTTATTAAACCCAATATGCCCTTAAATGTTAACAACCTTATTATCCTCAATAACTCAGGTACTGTAATTCACTATTTCCAAATATATTTCTCTTGACCAAAACCTTTATCGAAAGCTTTCATCCATCGCCTCCAAATTTCACTGACTATCAATCACTAATCCAATTCTAATATCATCCAATTTAACTCCAAACAAATATCATCATACAATTCTCCAATAACCTTAATATTTCCCCTAAACTAATTATGAACATAATCTGGGGTATCATAATTCCCTTTATCCAAATACATTTATCTTGACCAACACTTTAATCGTCCATTTCAGCTCTTAATACCCCCATAATTATTACTTAAGTTGTATGCTTAGCATTACGAAGATCCGGGATGTTACATACTTTTCCCGTTATATAAATTTTGTCCTTAAAATTTGTCTAGTCTAAAGGTATTTATTCATGCCTAAAATGTATTCTACTCGTATCCTTTCCTATTACTATCATCTATACCTAACATATATGCCAAAATAAATGTCAAGAGAGCACATAAAATGAAACTTTAAGGTTTATTGAATCGTTCAATACCTATCCTAGACGTAGACGACTCATCTTCTTGAACTCCATATAGTAAAAATACTCGTGGTGCTACTGTATCTTGTTTTTTAACCAACAATGGACAATTCTTAACTAAATGTCCTTACTTCCCACACTTAAAAGCACTGTCTAGTTCGGCCCTACACTCACCATAATGCTTCTTATAACACTTAGGACACAATTCATGATGTGAATTGGAACCATTCTATTATTGATCAAGCCTCAAAGAATATCATAAAGTTACCCAAGGTCAAGCATAGGTAGAAGATCAAGAGCAATGAAAGAGAAATGGAAAGAGTTTCCAAAAACTGTCTTTCTTTGACCTCCGATGAGTGTATGACTATTTTGACATTCAAGACAATGTCAATGCAAGAAGAGTTCTTCATAGAGATTATAGCGGACTTCCTAAGCTTTCTAGAACATGTTGGATCGTTAAATTTGAAGTCCATTTGCTATGTCAAAAGCCCATGGAACAGAGAGCAAAAGTTAAGAAAAGTTCAAGTTTCCAAACTTGGAGACCAAGGAAAATCAAGATATGAAAACCATTTAAGTGAACGATTTTGACAAGGCACAGTGACAAGAGCAAAGACCCAAACCCAAGAAGATCAAAGGAAGCCCATTCACTTACTACAATGGAAAGAAGCCCAAGATGACATGCTCGAAAGACAAGAAAGTCAATCAAAAGCTATCAAGCTGAAGATCACAGAAACTTTTTAAATCGGCCGAGAATCGCAACCAAAAAGATCCACTTATCTAGGATATCTAGATCGCCTATCTAGGAGATCTAGATCCACATATCTAGGTTATCGTTTATTTAGTTTTTTAATTTATGTTTGTAAAAGGTTATATAAAGCCACCTAATTTTATGTTTTAGATAGTCGAGAATTGAATACAAATTAAAGTTTTTCTTTGATTCGGAAATTGGAGTCACCCTTTTCCTTTCTTTGGTGAGTTATATCCAAAGGCCTTTGGTGAGTCATATCCAAATATCCTCTTGTGTGAGTTATATCACAAGAGAACCTTGCATCTGCATACTTATCCAAGGAGGTGAGAAGTGGTGCATTCATCCATAGTTCATCTATCGGCATTCCGTGCGCGCATCATCTGGTATCAAAGCTAAAACGTCCTACTAATTTATGATATTCTCTACACAATGACGAGGTCACAAAACTACTCATGGGATTATTTTTCGGAAAAGGAATCTTCACCACCACTGACATCAAAGGTATAATTCAGGATTTTCCCAGATACAACAATCCGAGCGCACACAAGCCATTTTGAGGGATATATCTAAAACACTCAACAAACTGTATGCTTATTTGGCGAGGAAACAAGAACTAAAATACTTTGCTACCTTAAAAGTACAAAACTGCGATGAGGCATTAGAAGATACTTTTGAACAAATTGAGGAAGAGTATCAAGAAGAGCAAGTATCTGAATCGATAGACGACCAAGTTGACTCTTTGACAACAACAACACAAAAGGAGCAACCTTTTCATACTTCATGCTCCCACGTGAACAAGGTTTGCTCTTTAGATGTTAAAGATGAAATTTGTGCTAACATGGTTCCTTTGATCATATTTAAAGGAAATATCTTGGAAATATTGAAGCATTGCATCCCGTACAAATATAGTGACACAACATATGATTCTAGGTCGAATCCTTTTCAACCCCAGGAGGATGATGTGAATTGGAACCATTCTATTATTGATCAAGCCTCAAACAATATCATAAAGTTACTCAAGGTCAAGCATAGGTGGAAGTTCAAGAGCAATGAAAGAGAAATGGAAAGAGTTTCCAAAAACTGTCTTTCTTTGACCTCCGATGAGTGTATGACTATTTTGACATTCAAGACAACGTCAATGCAAGAAGCGTTATTCATAGAGATTATAGCTGACTTCTTAGGCTTTCTAGAACATGTTAGAATGTTAAATGCGGAGTCCATTTGCTATGTAAAAAGCCCATGGAACAGAGAGAAAAAGTTAAGGAAAGTTCAAGTTTCCAAACTTGGAGACCAAGGAAAATCAAGATATGAAAACCATTTAAGTGGACGATTTCAACAAGGCCCAATGACAAGAGCAAAGGCCCAAACCCATGAAGATCAAAGGAAGCTCATTCACTTACTACAATAGAAAGAATCCCAAGAAGACATGCTTGAAAGACAAGAAAGTCAATCAAAAGATATCAAGCCGAAGATCATGGAAAGTTTTTAAATCGGCCGAGAATCACAACCAAAAAGATCCACTTATCTAGGATATCTAGATCCACCTATCTAGGAGATCTAGATCCACTTATCTAGGTTATCTTTTATTTAGTTTTTTAATTTATGTTCGTAAAAGGCTATATAAAGCCACCTAATTTTATGTTTTAAACAGTTGAGAATTGAATACAAATTAAAGCTTTGCTTTGATTCAGAAATTGGAGTCATCCCTTTCCTTTCTTTGGTGAGCTATATCTAAAGGTCTTTGGTGAGTCATATCCAAAGATCCTCTTGTGTGAGTTATATCAAGAGAGAACCTTGCATCTGCATCCTTATCCAAGGAGGTGAGAAGTGGTGCATTCATCCATAGTTCATACGTCAGCATTCCGTGCGTGCATCAGTTCAACTTGAGAGCTTCTAACTAAAGTTGTATCTAACTCATTCCGCTCACGTTTATCTTTTACAAACCAATCCTTAATGTTAAAAATGTCAACTTTGCTCATTTCTCAGTCACCTACCCATTCACTGGGGGTTGAGTTTGATTACTCTTCTTCAGCTTCTGATCCATTTTCATCTGTTTGATAACTTGCATCTCAGCCTCCTCGATCTCCAAAACCTTGGTTACTATCCTAGAGTATGGCACATGCTCAGTACCATATATCTTTATTCCTCGATATATCTCGGCCTTTAGTCCTTGAACAAACTGGTACATCTTAAGATAGTTGGTAGCCACCAAATGAGTTGCAAATCAGGATAGTGCCTCGAACTTCCTTATATACTCAGCAACTAAGGTAGTTTAGCAGAGACTTACAAATTCTACCAATTTATGAGTCCTAGCCATTTGGTTGAAATACTTGTCGAAGAAAATTTTCTTAAATTGTGTCCAATTCATTTCTCTTATGTCCTGAGTTGACTTAATAGTGTCCCACCAATATCGCGCATCATGGACCAAAAAAGATAGGCGACGCATGGAACCATCTCAGCTTCATCTATCCTTGCATACTCAAACATGTCCTCAAGGGATCTAACTCATTCTTCAGCCAGGGATGAATCTGATACCTTCCCATCAAAGCTTGATGGCTTTAATCATCTAAACTTTTCTCATCCGGCTTCCTCGCGTGCCACCCTTGGGCAAGGATTTCCATTCTCCTCCCTTTCCATAAAATGCTCAATATAGCGAAACTGACATTCCACCATGTCAATCAAATGACTTATTGTGTCACCTTGCACAGTTTGATTCTCCACAACTCCTTGGCCAGCAAGTCCATTAATTCCTCGATCAGTAGGTACATCATTATTTTCCTGACCAGCAAGTTCATCCCTTACAAAATTATTGTTACGGGTACGCCCTCTTCTTCCCCTCACCATTATAGTTACCTACAGATTAATTCTATAAAATAAAAATACTATTCTTAATAAAACACTATATTTAATACTTACAGTTGATGAAGCATCCCAGCGTTGAGTTTCGCACTGTTGGTAGTCTACAGAAACGATTTTGACCTGATTATGCTCTGATACCATATTTGTAACATCCTATATCCTTTTTACCGTATAAAAATTATTGATCTTTTAAAACACTTGCAAGGGAAAAACTAGAGTAAACAAACACCGAAAGTCTTAATCCTATCAAACTCAGAGTAACGAAATGCAGAAGTTTTTATTTAATAAAACCATATCATTCACCACTTTAAAGAAAAGCCATTTAAAATAAATCAAAATTAATACTTAACGACCACTTAAAACATTTACCAAAATAAAAATTTTCTTAAATATTTGAAGTTTTTAACATAATAAAAACACCATGAGCCATAACCCACCAAAGTCAACATCGCCAACAGCTCAACATAGCAGCACCCCATCAATTGTGTCCTCAACAATCTTTATGCAATCATAGGCACCTTATCTACATTATAGGACTTAACAATGAGCCTAAAGCTCAATAAGCAATATAAATATAAAAATACTCATACTACTCTTTTAAAACATATACTGTTTTCAATGTTCATTATTTCACTACCATTTCCTTTACCATTTCCTTTACTGATGTTGGAGATGTCAACTTGACAAGCTAAAACCCACATCTCGCAACACCATTTCCATTTATTCACGTGTGTTCCATTTTTATTTAATTCCACTTACCCATCCAAGTGTTAAAGATGTCAACTTGACAAGACCATTTCCATTACCGTTTCCTTTACCGATGTTGGAGATGTCAACTTGACAAGCTAAAACCCACATCTCGCAACACCATTTCCATTTATTGACATGTGTTCCATTTTTATTTAGTTCCACTTACCCATCCAAGTGTTAAAGATGTCAACTTGACAAGGTAGAGCGGCTTATGCACAAGGCGGTCATTCCGTAGCACACACCTAAGCGACTAACTCAAGAACCCACATCTCTGTACACCTATTTACATTTATTCACTTTGTTCAGTTACATTTCAAAACGATACAGAAAACCATTTCATATACTTTAGGAAAACAATGATGCATGAATGCAAGCACACAATTCTTTCTACATGTCCATCTACCGTGTCCTCAAAACATGATCGATTCTTATCTAATGAACTAAACTTAAATCTAATAAACACACAATTAACACCAAGTAATCAACAATACATCCTCGATCAACATTTATCACAACCTATGTATCTAGTAAATGCAAGCATCATACAAACCCTAATTCTCGTGTTGTAGGTCTTTTTGGACAAAACACATGCAGTACCACTTACCTAGAGCCCTTAGCAAGTTTTATCACTTAGAATTATCCTTCTTCGAAACCCAAAGCATGCGAGAGCAGAAAGCTTCTAATCTCCTTTTCTCCCTTCCATAATTCTTCTCCCTCAAAGTTCTCACAATCCCAGCCACTCTCTCACTCACTGTCTCCTCTTACACTCACGTTCTTTCTCTAAAATAATGCAATTTCTCCTTCTATCTCTAATCCTTCCCACCAAATTCTTCATGGTCTCCTTCCTTCAGACCTTCTCTCTCTCTTAAAATCACACAACCTCTCGGCCATTTTCTAAACTCATCGTAACTTCAATCCATCCCCACTATTTATGGACCACAAACTCCAACCTTTCAGTGTCCAAATGAAGGTGGAAATCCAAAGGATTCAACCCTTCGAGCATCCATGAAGCGTCAATGGTTAATCTCTAAGCTTCCAGGCGATGGTTAAATATTTTCAGACGACCTACCATTTCATGGTCTATCAACCTCCTTCAGGTGATCGACCGCAAAATTTCCAGAATAGCAATATTCTTCGACGTTGCTTGATCGTCGCCTTAGTGTACAATCGACCACAACACCCCAGAATCACATTTTCCTTCGACACCGGTCAATCGATGATCGACCGCTAATCTGTATTTCACTAAACTGCATGCTATATCGATTCATCAGATGGTCGCCCGCCAAAAGTCTAGAAGCATTTCTTTGTAAAATCATGAATACCGGTCGATCAACCATCTTCAGGTGATCGACCGCCACTCAACATTCTCAAGTCTGCTTCGCCACTGCTATGTTTGTGATCGACCTCATGGTCAACTGATTCTAACTGCGCCAGACTTCTAATGTGCCATGGTCATTTTTAAGGTCGGCCTCTAGGTTGACCGTTTCTAACTACGCAAGACTTTGAGTGCTTTTCTTCAATCCCAGTCGATCATTCCAATTTATTCTTTACCAAACCCAATATGCCCTTAACTATGAACACCCTTATTATCCTCAACAACTCAGTATTGTAATTCACTATTTCCAAATATATTTCTCTTGACCAAAACCTTAATCGAAAGCTTTCATCCATCGCCTCCAAATTTCACTGACTATCAATCACTAATCCAATTCTAATATTATCCAATTTAACTCCAATTATCATCATACGACTCTCCAATAACTTTAATCTTTCCCCTAAACTAATTATGAACATAATCTGGGGTATCATAATTCACTTTATCCAAATACTTTTCTTTTGACCAACACTTTAATCGTCCATTTCAGCTCCTAATACCCCCAGAATTATTACTTAAGTTGTATGCTTAGCATTATGAAGATACGGGATATTACAAAGAGCTTCAAGATGGTGGAACAAATTAAGAACATTCCACTTAAATATGATTATCCTTAATCATCAACAGAGGCATTAACATGTCAACCAGGCAGTAAGGCTAAATCCAACATTTCATGTTTCACATAGAACAATAAGAATAGTAGTTCTATCAAAACAGATGATCTATATTATCTATCACAGAGAGTTCATCAAACCTTAATCCAACTACAGAGCATTTTCATACAAATATTCTATCATCCAACAGTTTGATTCAAAGCATAAAATAAATATTTCCTACGTCCAAGAATCCATTCATAACATTTATCCTTAACATGCCTCAGACTAACAATTTACAGGGAAGGATTGAGTTACCTAGAGGAAGTCCAAGCTGAACTAGGAGACCCAAGGACAAGAGCTGAATCCCAAGGCACGACTTATCACTCCCATGGATACCCACTTCACACCACTTAGCTCAAGTAGAACACACAAGATCTCCAGGGAATTTCTCTCTCTCGCAGGGAAGCTGAAAATGACTGAGGGCAATGGAGATGACTGTCTTAAGTCCTTACCTGGGTGTGCTAGTTGTTCAACAAATGGTATGGAAGACCATACCTTGACGTGGAGGAGGTGATGCTTAGGCATGGGAGAGTTGCTTCCAGACATGGAGGAGGCGTCTCTCAGTCGATTTAGTGGGTTTTTAATGGCTAAACGACAAATAAACCTATTATTTAAAACGTATATTTCTGTAGAACTGGGAGTTTTGGGACAAGGGAGTGCGTCCTTGCCTCATCCATGATCATTCGAATTACTCAATTCCCAGACACAGTCGCATTTTTGGAAGAAGGAAGACATCCTCGCCTTTGTCCGCATGCGTCTGAAACTGTCCAAAAATTGGACAAATTCAAACCTTCAGCGTCCGCTGCCATCCGCACTTGTCCTGGCTCATCTGAATTCTCACGTTGAAGGATGAATTAGGATGCAAAGCCTCGTCCTGCATCACCCCAAAATGCGGGGACGACGTTCAATGCATTTTTGGACGCAGCTCTTAGTTCGTGTGCGTCTGAAATCTCAATTACACATGTTATTCACTGCGTCCGAAATCTCAATTACACATTTATTAACCAATTTTCCATACTCCATAATGTTTACCCCATATATACACGGCATAAACTAACACGTACCATCGTGCAACGCAACATATGAATTATTCCAACCATCAATTACATAGCATACATGGAAAAATATTATCGGGGTATTACACCATCCCTCATTTCTCTGCCACTGCCATTTCTTCTAAAATGCCACTATAACTTTAACTAGCATAACACTCCCTTTTACTAATTCAACAATTCCTTCACTGCTTAATGACTCCTAAAACTATAAACCACCATATCCTAATCAATCACCCAACATAACTCTAATTATTCTCCAATATTAACATTATCTTCCCAAACTTACGGTAACCAAAAATTTAGGGTATTACATTTCATAATAAAATCATCCCTAATTCTCCAATAATTCACAATTATTATTATCTTTAGTCTAAGCTTAATTTTGGGTATTACACAATGCATCTTGAAATCGTGTGAACACTCAAGCCCCTTCGAGCACTCAAGTTTCTATAGTAGCCAATTCTAGTGTTCAAGGACAACATGATGATATAAGGGCTTTTCTTCTTATGCTCACTTGACAATTTTCAAATTACATATTAGAGATGTTTGGTGTGCCTCCACCTTTGAGAAGACAAGGGAGACAAAGTTTGGAAACATATGAGGGAAGCATTTCATCGAAGCACTCAGGTGTGAAAACGGTTTGTGGACAACGCAAACCCTTGTAAGTTAAATATGTTTATGTGTCCACCTACTAGTTTTAAGAATGAGGTATCAAACAAGAGGCTGCGAATCCATGAAGAAGAAGAAGTATTGGAAGAATAACTCATCTATGCTCATAAAGGTCCATTACTCATGATGGAGTCTCAAATGGTTGAAGAAGATTGTCTGAAAGAACAAGTCTCCAAAGATGATCATATAGAGAATGGAGATAAATTGTTGTTAGCAACTAATGAGGGAGAAAAGAAATATAGGAGGTATTTTATGCTCAAGAGGAACCTCTCCATATGATGATTCAAAGGCCTCTACAACTGCAAACTCAAGAAGAGGAATTTCAAAGAGAGCAAATTGTACATAGATGATGTTTGAACAAGGACAAAGTTTGATCTTCAATCTTTAATGAAGCGAGTTATGTGAACATGACTTCCATGAATTTGATTAAGAAGCTTTGCTTGGAGTCATCAGTGCAGCCAAATCCTTACAAATTAATGTGGCTCATCGATAAGGAGGACACCAAAGTTTCAAAGCAATTAGGAAATAAGTTATTATCTCCAATTAGTCCAAGTTACATTGTAAGGGACCAACGAAATTTGAATGTGAAGAAAGCAAAGGATTTATTATTGGTTTCAAAGAATTAATTGAAGAATACTTGGAATTTTCAAAGTCAAAGTAAAGTTCATAAGGAATCCAAGGTGAGAGGAGTTCCTTGAAGGATTTCCTTATATCCTAAAATGCAAGATTGGAGGGACAAACAAAGTCATCAATGCTATGTCAAAGTGGTATGTGCCACTAACTAATTTGGTTGTTTGGTTTCTTAGAATTGGATGAATAAAAGAAAATAAGGATATTGATGCTTATTTGGAAATTTGCAATGACAATTTTGATAATGTGACTAAGGATGAATTCTTTATTTATGATGGAAGTTCATTTGAGGATAACAAGTCTTGCATGCTTAGTTTTTGAGTTAGAGAGTTGTTGTGTAATATTCCCAAATTTTGTTATGCTAAGCATACAACTTAAATGATAATTCTAGGGTTTTTGAAGCTAAAATGGACGATTAAGGTATTGATCAAGTGAAACGTGTTTGGATAAAGTAAACTATAATACTTGAATTATGTTCATACTTAGTTTAGGGAAAAGATTAAGGTTATGGGAGAATTGTTTGAAGATGTTTAGAGTTAGATAGGACGATGTTAACTAGATTGACAATTAGTGAAAGTAGAAAGAAAAAATGTACTTTGAGATAATAAGGTCGAAAGTATATAATCTATAATATTTTAGAATATACTAACTTTCGTAAAGAATAAGGTGGAAGAGTAGTTATAGATTATACCTTGATTATGGAGGACAAATTTAGGTTTGAATAGTTTGAAAATGTGATATATTAAGGATATATATATATATAAATACTTGTCAATATATCAATATATATATTGATATATTGGAAATGTATTTTTAAAGAAGAAAGTATGCGGCGGCAGACGATCAATTTGGAGAGCCGGCTGATCATCCAAAGCATCGAGATCGCCGACAATTTGGAAGACAGCGGTTGGTTGCTTTGGATTGGCGGTCGATCTTCCGAATGAGAACTAATCGACCTGTGAATTGGACAGTCACCTCATAAAATCTAAGATTTTTGAATTAATTTTAAAATGACATGTGTAAATTTTTCGTAAATTTTTTGTCAATTATTGAAAAATTAACTCGTTTTGTCGTGTAGCGGCGACGTGTATATTTTTTTTTGTAAAGCAGTCAAATTGGTTTTTCAGAGTGAAAATGAGTCGGAATTAATCAGGTAATGTGAATTTTAATACATGATTTTTAAATTTTATATATATAGTTATAATTTATATATATATATATAGTTATAATTTATAATTTATTAAATATTATTTTAAAGGAAAAGAAAATTTTGCGGCAGAAGCTTCTGCTTCTTCTTTCTACGTGTTCTACTTCGCGGACTGGGAGAGAGGGTTCAACGGGAGAGAAAGAAGAGTCTCGCGAGGAGACAGGTCGGAATGAGCTCGGGTATTCCAAGCTGGAGTCGACGGAGGCTGCGCGTGGTCGGCATTTCGATTGCGGGGGTGATTTCGTCGTCCGATTGGAAAGCAAAGAGCTCGGGAAGTTAGGGCTTCCCGGCTCGGACATTTCGTTCACCAAGCCTTCGTCTCCAGTGAGTCATGCGTAAACTAGGATTGATTTTTTTTTTCCCAATTTGATGCTGGATTCTGCCTTGAAATAGTGTCTCCGATTCTTTGCTGCTGTTTTTTTTATTTTGCCTAGTTCCTTTAAAAAAAATTTTGAGCGGAAGTCTTTTACAAGTAAATAACGTAAACTCATTGTTTAAATAAACATTTAAATAAATACATTAACTTAAAACATTTATTTGAAGTCATAAAATACTTAAAAGCTTTTGAAACAGTTATTCCTTTCTGTGAGCCAAAACCACAGGTCAATATCGCCAACAGCACAAACGTCCACACAGCAATACTCCATCAGCTACGTACTTTAATAGCTTTATCCATTCATCGGCTCTTTACCTACATCAACGAGACCTAACTATGAGTCTAATGCTCAATACATGATGTAGACGTAAAACATAGAATTCACATACAATTTCTATAACATTGCATAAGGTTTTCTCTTTTACTGTTCATATCTTATATCGTTATTTCATTTGCTTATATGTCGGGCTTATCAAACCGGACCATATAAACATCCGTTTACTGTTTATATGCTAGGCTTATCAAACCGGATCATATAAACATTCGTTTACTGTTTATATATCGGGCGCATCAAACTGGACCATATAAACATCCGTTTACTATTTATATGTCAGGCGTATCAAACCGGTCCACAGTTATTTACTTATCTTGATTTTTGTATCGGGCGTATCCAACCCGTCCACAGTTGTTTACGTGCATTTTATTTTTGTGTATTTTATGATTTCATGTCTTAACGTTGTCGTGCATATACAATCCTATCTAATGTGTTCCTTAATCGTATTCTTAAAACGCGATTCGTCCTATCTAAGGAACTGAACTTAAATCTCATCGTGCAAGCAAACAATATACGTTTCCATACATAACATAACTTATGCATTTAGTAAACAAACATCAAACAAAACCCTAATTTTTCGTGATGTAAGTCCTTTCGGACAAAGTACATGCAGTAGCACGTACCTAAATACCTTAGCTTTAAAAAGGTTTAGCACTTTAAGATTCTTTCACGAAACCTATAATTATTAACACATAAAACTATTAATAATTAATCTCCAATAATAAAATCTCCTAACTCCAATTAACATGGATAATTTTCAATTATGTCCAAACTATCAAAGAACCTTGTTTTCCAATAATCACTTGATTCAACAACCATAGACCTTAATCCAATAATATTTCTTTCAATAATCTCATATAATAAAACTTATCACTCATTTGTGTAATCTAATAATCCCGCATGGTCGTGATAAACAATAATAGTATCGAAATAATTCTGCTTAACAACTAACTAAAATCAACTACCCCACATAGCATAGACGAAACCCACATCGTCATAAACTCCATCTATATACCTCATGCATAAACCAACTTAATACACAATATCCAAGAATAACTAATACATACCTTGAGTATTCTTCTCAAAACCTCATCTCCTCCACCAAGAGAACACTCGGTTCCTTCTCCATCACCAAGAGAACCCACGGTTCCTTAATTTTCTAAAGACCCTTCCCATAAAACCTTACTGTTTTCATGGCTACACACTCACGTGCTCAGATTCATTCTTCAAACTCTCACAATTCTCTTTGTAATATTTTGACAGAGTAACACTATCATTTCATCCCTCAAACCTCTCGGCCACACCCCTCAATTTATAGACAAATTCTTCCCAACGCTTCATCAATACATGCCAGAAGATAGAAGGCCAAAAGATGTTAATCCATCAATGATCAGCAACCTTTAGTTGTCCAAACACGTATAACTTCAACTCCCTCATCTTCAGACGGGTTCAATGTCATTAATAGGCAACCCTTAGATGTTCTAACGTATAAAACGCCAATCTTCTCAGTTTCACATGCATTTAATCACGTCTCCTTCGATTCCCAGACGTTTAGACAACAGAGGACAGTTCATTTCGTCTTCAGCGTCAGCTACAACCCTTCATATTACACCTTATAAATTGGCGGTCGACAGATTTTAATGAAGAACAATCGACCACCAATCCATCAAACATCCGCAAAATTCATTGCTTCAAAGGTGCGGTCAATGACACCGGTCGATCGACTCCTTGTCGATCGACCGCCTCGATCATCCATAGTTTCCCAACTACAATTATATGTATTTTTCTCCAGATCATGCATACTCATGCTATTTCCTTTACATGATATATCCATGCATACCTAATATATAATCAATATATATTACCCTTAATAATTCATAAATCACTTCTCCAATTGCACAAACCTCATTATAAACCAAATATTTCACCATTCTTTCTTCACGATGTCCTAAAATAATATATATCATATACTTTCAACCTTATAATATCCAAACGTGTCAAATATATTTTCTCTTAATATTCCCACTAACCATCAAACCAATTGATATCAACCAATCTAACTCCAATTGACTTTAATTCTTCTCCTAAGTTAATTGTGAACATAATGGGGTATTATAATTCACTTATTCCTATTATGTTTCTCTTAACCAATACCCTTACTTGTCCAACACAATTCCTAATATCCCCAAAATTATCACTTAAGCTATATTTTCAGCTCAACGAGGATTTGGGATATTTCATCCAAATTGGCATAAAAGAGTTTGACAATACATTCACAGAAACTTCCACCCAATCGGCACAAACCGGCTAAGCTAGCCTTCTCAAACAATTCTTCAATTTCCAACTCAACCAACGACTCGAAGTCTACTCTTCTAGAAATAATAACTGAATAGTGTTTAACATTGGTTTCATACCGTTCGTTCGCGTCGGCTGTCTAGAAGAGTGGGGAGTGGAACATCCTTGTAACGGGTTGGGAACAAACCAATGCACTTGAGGTCAGTCGTTGTTGAGGTTGAGGTTGTGTTTCAACCTCAGCTTATAAAATAGGGGTAACCACGACTCCTCCAACATCAACCGCAGGTACACTGCGGTGCAACTAATCGATGAGCTCAGTTGCAAGCCGATGGCGTTCACCGGCAAAGTCTGTCATTTCTGTCTGTGGTTGCGTTAGAGCCTGTGACAGACTACCCTTTCGCTTGAGTGTCATTTTCTTTGCCCTAGATGCCATTGGAATCGATTAAACAATGGAACAAATGTCTGAGAATACGAATGTTCGCCGAGGATATCGTGGTTTGTGGTGAACTCACTGGAACACATAGTCGAGTCTTATATAATAGAGCATAGGAACACAGAACGATGCACGACAATCCATGGTGGATCATTGTCAATCCATCGCAGATTGTAGTCAATCCACAATGGAACGTATTTCGATCTGCTGCGGAACGTCAATATTATAACGTTATTTTTAAAAATATCGTTCTACGGCAGAACAAAATCAATACATGTTTGTTCTGCGGTTGAACAAAATCAATATATTTAACGATAAACGTGTTAGCGATGTTTGCAATGACTTTTTTCTATAGTTCAGTGGTTAATTGGTCAGTAAAAATAGTTTAATAGTTGACTTATCATTGATCATAAAATACAATGATTGATTTGTCGTTTTCCCAAAAAACAACAAGGGCTATGGCCAAAGGTTTGTGATGGGCATATGCAATGGTTTCAAGATCCTAGAAATCAACATGAACCGAACCAAATTCTTACGGTTCGGTTTGCTTTTTGGTTCCTCCGGAGCTCAAGGTTCTAGTAGATACCGCGTTAGGCCCATTTCAACCTTCCGTCCAAATCGAGAAAGTGAACCGAAACAGAAGTGAGAGAAGATCCATTTTACTGTTCACACTACCACCTGAAGCTCTGATCTTGCCTTCTCTTAATTGAAGAGAGAGAAACTGCTTTCTAGAGGGAGAAAGAAACTGACTTTTGCTTTATTGCCACTCACTGTCCAATCTTTTCACACCTCTCCTGAAAAGGAAGAAACAAACGCACCCTTCTTCTCCGCTATGATGATGACCGTGATGATCATGGAAGTGATTGTAAATTGAGAAGAGGAGGAAGAAGGAGTTGCAGAATTTTAATTTCAAGATGGACTCCAAGTCTCTACGCTTCATTACCCACCAATCTTTCTTCTCCGCCGTTCGATCTGGGGAGCTCGAATCCACCAAGCTCCTGCTGGATAAGCTGGCTGGAGAGGAATCATCGGATGGAACGACGCTCTCCGATTTGATGGCGATGCAGAATGAGGCAGGGGAAACAGTTATGTACCTAGCGGCGGAGAATAATCTGCTGGAGGTGTTCAGCTACTTACTGAAATTCTGTGATGTCGAGGTTTTGAAGATTCGATCTAATTATGATATGGACCCTTTTCATGTCGCTGCAAAGCGTGGTCACTTGGGTAATTTTCTTAATCCATCGCTCCGCACTTCTTTCCATTGATTCCCCCATCTTCTCTCTTTGATTGTTTGTTTTTCAGTTAGGTTTTCGAATTTAGCTTTTTATCGCTGATTGAGAATATAGGGTCTTCACCTACTAGTTGCTTTAGTTAACGACTGTGGATTATCTTCTTCTTGATTTAAACAGTGTAACTCTTTCCTTTTACAGTATCTGTCTTAGTTCTTCAATTACAGTAGTTTTCACGCTTGTAATTCGATATATGGTTTGGTTTTCTCGGATGGGTAATGGAAAAAGTTTGGAATTGGATGAATTCCCTTCTCCAAGCTCCAGATCTCATTAATTACCCATCTTATATTCTGCGAGTTTGAAAATTTTCTTGTGCTTAATCAAAATGAAATTTACCACAGTTTTGGAAAATTAAAAACTATTAACAAACTGAGTTGCAGCAGGGATGGATGGATTTGTGGAGGAGGAAGACCATAAATTGTTGTCTTCTCATCGTATCTCGTAATTTGCGTGAAAAAGTATTGATATCCATGGATTACATTATATGTTTGTTCAAGATGATTATGTGACTCTCGTTATGAAACTTCCAAATTTGAGCCATTAATATTTAGTGCTACTTTTTAATGATATTACTATATTATTCTTAAGGATAAAGTGTAATTTACACCTTAACATCCGGAATCAATTACAAATTAGATCTTAAACTATTTTTTTAAGTGAAATTTATACCTTAACGTCTTAAATCAATTACTAGTTAGATCTTAAACTTTTTTTTTGGATAAATCGAACGTTCACCTTTCAACTATTAACAATTTGGGCTTTATTGTTAATTTATCTTTCAAATTCAGCACTTGTATACAACGTTTTTATTTGATGAGGTGTTTTAACTCAATTCCTAACCACTCTGGCAATATCTAATTCGATTTTAAACTAAATCAATCTCTTGACAAAATTTGAAATCATTAAAAAGGAGATTGATAGAATTTGAAATCGAGTTACAAATTGACAGAGGGGTTAAAAATCTAAATAAAACACCTGATTAAATAGAAAACTTGATATGAACATTATCAATTTAACTGATAAATTGACGGCAAGGTCTAAAAATCTGGTATCTGAAATGTAGAGGTTCAATTTGTCAAAATAAATAGTTTAAAGTCTAATCTATAAATAACCCAAAATGTAAGAGATTAAATTATAGTTTAGCCTACGATTAAGCGAGGTATATTAAAGTAATCATCTCTAAAATATTAATAATAGAAGTACAAAAATTTCCTCTCCAATATGAAATTGCTGATTGTTTTGTGCAGGTATTGTAAAAGAACTGTTAGCGATTTGGCCAGAGCTATGCAAATCATGCGACTCCACAAACACGAGTCCCCTATATTCAGCTGCCGTACAAGACCATTTGGATGTGGTGAATGCCATCTTAGATGCGGATGTCAGCACATTGAGGATAGTGAGAAAAAACGGTAAAACGGCATTGCATACTGCAGCTCGTTATGCGCTCCTTCGTGTTGTGAAAACACTTATCGAACGGGATTCTGGAATAGTCTGCATCAAAGACAAGAAGGGTCAAACTGCATTACACATGGCTGCTAAAGGCCAGTGCCCTTTCATAGTCGAAGAGCTATTGCTCGCTGATCCGTCTGTGCTAAACGAACGAGACAAGAAGGGTAATACTGCTGTGCATATAGCTACAAGAAAATGCCGGGCCGAGGTACTTGACTATTCAAACTCTAATTCACCTACAAATTTACCTTATTGGAGATTAATAATTATTCAATCTCAGCTTTCTTTGTTGATGAGTAGTATATTCTACTAAGTCCCTGCCATTAAAGCTTTCTCAATTATCTGTTTCATAAACTTGGATTCAATATTTTTTGCTTTCCCATTTCTCTGAGGCAGAAGTTTTGCCTGTCAAGAAGTCCTCTTCTAAACTTTTCATTTTCTATGAACCCGAAAAAGCGCAGATGTTCAAAATGGATAATGCATCTAAGTGTAAAGCTATTTATTGCATTTCTTCTTTTCACCATCAGAAATTATAAGGCTATTTATCTCCACATTTTTTGCGCTCTTCGACGTTTTAATGTAGCTAGGTCCCGTCATTCCTGTTATAAAAAAACTAAAAATGGGTGTCACTCTTTGTTAATAAGAAGATAATTTTCTGTACTTCGAGCAAACCGTATATGCAAGGAAAAAGTCTGTAAGTAATGAGAAATTGAAGACCTCTGTATAAAATTGTGTATTTCCACTGCATATAACTTTATACTTGGCTACTTAATAGAGGAATGTACAGAGGTAGATGCAACAACTTATCATTTTGTTTTCTGTTTGTTGTTATGCTCACAATTGAACTGTTTCTTCATATTCCAGGTAGTAGGCCTCTTACTGACATACACATCTCTCGACATCAATGCAATCAATAATCAACGAGAGACGGCTATGGACTTGGCCGACAAACTTCAATATGGGGATTCAGCTCTCGAAATCAAAGGAACTCTGGTGGAAGCTGGAGCAAAACACGCCAGACATGTTGGCCAAGTCGACGAAGCATTGGAACTCAAAAGGACAGTGAGCGACATAAAGCATGAGGTCCACTCACAACTCATTCAAAATGAGAAAACCCGTCGTAGAGTTTCAGGCATCGTCAAAGAACTCAAAAAACTCCACAGAGAAGCCGTTATGAATACAACCAATTCAATCACAGTTGTGGCTGTGCTTTTCGCCTCCATAGCTTTTTTAGCCATTTTCAACTTGCCCGGGCAATATGTCCAAAGTGAACCACAATTGGGAAAGGCAAATATTGCGGATAATATCGGATTTCAGGCCTTCTACCTTTTGAACAGCATCTCTCTCTTCATTTCCTTGGCTGTAGTTGTTGTTCAAATCACTTTGGTTGCTTGGGACACAAGGGCTCAGAAGCAAGTTCTATCAGTTGTTAATAAGCTGATGTGGGCTGCCTGTGCTTGCACTTGCGGGGCGTTCCTCTCAATTGCCTACGTAGTTGTCGGAAGAAACTCGTGGATGGCCATTTCGATTACTCTCGTAGGTGTTCCGATTCTTGTCGTAACGCTTGCAAGCATGAGCTACTTTGTGTTCCGGCAGCATTTTGGAGCTTTTCGTGTGGATTCTCAGAGACGAATCAAAAGAGCAAGTGGAAGTAAGTCTTTTTCATGGTCTTATTCTGCTAATATATCTGATATTGATGACTACAACTCTGACCTGGAGAAGATCTATGCTTTGTAAGTCGTTTTTTGATCTGCTGTTTTGTGTAAATTATGACTCTTTGTACTCAAAAGTTCTGGTTTTGCCATATAAATAAGAACAGAAATTTTGAAAGAATAAAGGTAGGGATTTACATACACGCAAGTATTGAAAAACAAAACATTGGAACAATTAAATATATAGTTGAAAAATAATGCATTTTGAATATATACAAATAATCATCGTCCCTTAGGGGTGTGCAGAACCGAACCGGTACCGAAGAACTGGACCCGAACCGGCGGTTTCGGTACCGGTCGGTACAAGTTTACTCGGTACCGGATCGAATTCGGTCCTGTTTTAACAGGACCGAATTTTACGGTCTGGTACTCGGTCCTCGGTACCCAAAACCGGTACCGAGCCGTAGGACCGAGAAGCCTGGGGATCTATTAAAATTAGGGCAAATTCACTCTGCTTCACAGTTCACACCGTTTCACTGCTTCACACTGTGTCCCTGAAGTGATGACCCTGCAACCCGCACCTGTGAGCTCCAGTCCCGACTCCCGCGAGCTCCAGTCTCGCCTTTGTCTCCACTATAGCGTCGGCGCTCCCAAGTCCCGAGCTCCAGTCCCGACTCCCGACTTCGTCTCCCACTTCTCTCTCAAGTCTGAAGTCCCGAGCTCTTGTCTTGATTCAGTCTCTGGCGCTCCGATCTCGATTCCGTCTCCGGCGCTCCAGTCCCGATTTCGTCTCTGGATCTGGCCCTTCCAGCTTCCGTCGCCAGCTAGGTCAGTATATGAACCTTAATTGTGATTTTTGTTTTGTTCTGATTTATGTGCTTTAGCATTTTTGAATTTTGCAATGGATTTGCGAGATTGTATAATTACTATTTGCAATGGGGTAAGAGAGTTAGTTTCTACTTCATCTTTTTCTTCCTTTGTTGTGCCAAGCCTTGAGAGGCTTCACCTTGTAGATATGGAGAATTTGGAAGCTTTGATGGGTAGAAAGAAGAAAGCGTGGAATGTGTTTCCTCGTCTTCGAGATTGAAATACCAATTATGCAATGATAGTTATGAATATGTTTTGGACAGATTATGAATCTATTTTGGACAGATTAAAAAAACTGTTTAAATTTTTTTTAAACTTTGGCACAGACCGGTACCGAACCAGAACCAGTACCGAAAAACTGGTCCGGTACCGGTCCGATACCAGACTCCAACGGGACCGGTACCGGTCTTGAATTTTTCAAACCGGTACCGACCGGTGCTGTACGGTTTACTGTGAAACCGATACCGAACTGTACCATGCACACCCCTATCATCCCTTGTGCTTCTCGTAGTCGTGTTCTTGTGTTTTACATTCCCGAGCAATGATCTTTTGGTGAATTCTTACCTTATTTTTCACTCCTCTTCTCTTCTCTTCTTGAATTTTGGATGCCAAAGTCTAGAGACTCTCCTTATTTATAGTGAGAGATTGACATAAAATGACAATCTTAAGGGAAACGTATCTCTTAATATTTACAAAGAAGAATGCGTCATCTTCTTCTTCTAAATTGTCAAACATGGAGTTACGAGGGGTGTCCCTTATCATAAAGAGGGATACATCTCTCAAATCTCTCTCTCCAGATTTATGATAAGGTAAGTTTAGTCCAATTAAACTTCTACAGAATTCGTGTTTACTCTTTTGCAAGATCTTTGTCATCATATCTAAACTATTTTCATCTGTATGAATCTTCTCTAGAGATACTTTTTTGGTGTCCAACACATCTCGTATCCAATGATACTTAATATCTATGTGTTTTGACTTTGAATGAAAGTTCATATTCTTGCTGAAATGAATAGCATTTTTACTGTCATAATACAAAATATATTTGTCTTGTTTATATAACAAAATCTCTGTTAGAAATTTTTGCATCTACAAAATTTCAACTCAGCCTCTGTTGTTGATAATGCAACTGAATTTTGCTACTTAGATTGCCATGAAACTGTTCTTCCAAATATAACCAAATATCCTGATGTTGATTTTCTAGAGTCAGTGTCTCCAGCCATAGCTACATCAATATAGCTTACTAATGAATGTTATTTACTCCCAAAACACAAACTTAATTCAGAAGTAGCTCTATGATACTTAAGAATCCACTTCACTGAATTCCAATGCTCTCACAAAATGTAATATCAGGTATCGTACAAACCATAGCATATATCAAGCTACCGACTGCAGAGGCATATGGAATTTTCTGCATTTTTGTTTTTTCTTCATCAGTAAAAGGACTTTGTTCAGAAGTAATCTTTTGAAATGTTTGACAAGTTGAGTATTTACTAGCTTCGTCTTATCCATATAAAATCAACTGAGAATTTTCTTAATATATTTCTCCTGCGATAGCCATAACTTTCTAATTTTCCTATCGCGAGTGATTCTCATTCCAAGTATCTGTTTTGCAGGCCCTAAGTCTTTCATGACAAAAACTTGCTAAGTTATTTTTTTAACTTAGCAATTTTTTCTTTGTCAGGGCTCACAATCAGCATGTCATCAACATAAAGTAGGAGGATTATAGATGTATCATCCATGAATTTTTTCATGAACACACAATGGTCTGAGGAAGTTTTCTTGTATTCTTGATTGACCATGAAAGAATCAAACTTTCTGTACCATTGTCGTAAGGCTTACTTTAATCCATACAAGCTCTTTTTTATTCTACATACCCAATGTTCCTTTCCTTCAACGACAAATCCTTCTAGTTGCTCCATGTAGATCTCTTCTTCTAGTTCACCGTGCAAAAAGGCAGTCTTAACATCGAGTTATTCGACCTCTAAATTTAGACTTGAAGCTAATCCAAGTACCACTCGTATGAATGACATTTTCACGACATGTGAAAAAATTTCCTGAAAGTCAATGTCTTTCTTCTAACTAAAGCCTTTCACGACTAGTCATGCTTTATACCTTGGTTGTGAACTTTTTTCTTCAGCTTTGAGCCTGTATACCTATTTGTTCTTAAGTGTCTTTTGCCCCTTTGGAAGTTGAACCAATTCACATGTGTGGTTCTCATGCAATGATTTTATCTCTTCTTGTATTGCATTCAACCAGTTCTTCTTTTGTGGATACTCCATAGCTTCCTTATAGCACTCAGGTTCATCG
Organism: Begonia loranthoides; assembly: GCA_022433065.1. Classification (NCBI taxonomy): domain Eukaryota; kingdom Viridiplantae; phylum Streptophyta; class Magnoliopsida; order Cucurbitales; family Begoniaceae; genus Begonia; species Begonia loranthoides. Next base: position 31,141,670 of record CM039483.1, read on the forward strand.
CCATTAATGATCATAACATACTCATTTACAGAGTAACTTTTTGATGGTTGACCTTCTTCGCTCGAGTTTTGCAACTGATTTAGAGGAAGTCCCTACTTCTCCTTGGTCAACACTATCAGTTGCTTGATCACTGGATTCTCTAGCATCTCTTCCGTTAAAAGTGGATTTTACAAGATCAACTCTTACTAGATGTTCATCAATGATCTCGACATCTTTCTTTAAGTCTTTAATGGTCTGATTTTCAAAGAAGACAACATCTTGACTTCTGACAATCTTCTTGTTAATCAGATCCTAAAGCCTATATCTGAATGCATCACTTCAGTATCCAAGGAATATGCATTTTTTAGCTTTGTTATCTAGCTTGGACTGCTCATCTTTGGGAATATGGACGAATGCTCTGCATTCAAACACCTTTAAATGCTTATAAGAGACGTTTTTTCTGTCCATAGTTTGTTTGGCACTTCTCCACTCAATGGTGCTGATGAAGACAAGTTGATGACATTTACTCTAGTCTTCATTGCTTCTTCCAAAAATGTTTTGGAAAATTTTGAATGTGATAACAAACACCTTATATTTTCCATGATTGTTCTATTCATTCTTTCTACAACACTATTTTGTTGTGGAGTCTTTGGAACTGATCTTTCGTGTCAAATTCTATGCATCTTGCAGTATTCATCGAAGGATCTCATATATTTGCTACCATTGTCTATGCGAATGCATCTTAACTTCTTTCTAGTTTCTCACTCTGTGAGAGCATGAAACTGTTTGACAACGTTAAACACCTCATCTTTTGACTTGAGTGCATAAGCCCAAACTTTTCTTGAATAATCGTCAATAAATGTGACCATGTATTCGGCACCACTTAACGTTTTCATTTACATGGGTCGCAGTCATTTGAATAGATGACTTCTAACACATCTGCTTTCTTTGATGCATAATTCTTCATAAAGAAAACTTTGTGTTATTTTCCCGCCAAACAATGAATACAACTTGGCAAAGCTTCATTTTTTAGACATGACAAAGTTTCTCTCTTGCCAAGCAGTTGAAGTCTTTTCTCGCTCATGTGACCAAGACGTTTGTGTCATAACTCAATGAATGAATTATCTTTAGCAGTATTTACTGATTCTTCTTTCACAGTAGGGGTGTGCAAACCGAACCGAAACCAAAGAACTGAACCGAAACCGATCGATTTGGGTCGGTTTGGTTAGGTTTTGCATACCAAAAAATCGAGGTTCGGTTCTTTTTTGTGAGAACTAAATGTTTTGGTTCTGTTATCGGTTTTGGTTTCTCAAAACCGAAAAACCGAAACCGAACCGCATAAATAAGTTTTTAGGGCTTTTTTTGGAGTTCCATGTTCGGTCATTTGTGCCTCCGCCTCTGGTTCTTCGTCACTTCATCTTTTTCGTTAGGTCTTCGATCGGCGTCCACTCCCCTCTCCAGTAGTCCAGCACTTACATCTGTTGGTCTGCCGTTGACGCCACCCTCGACAATCGAAACTTCATTTCTGACGCTTCCATCTCCGACGCGCTGCGGTCGTCTGATACCGAATCTGTTTCAATCAGGAACGACGAAGTTTCGCCCCAAATTTACAACACTGCTAGGGTATTATGAGCGCCTTCGAAGTATGAATTTGAGATCAGACAGAAAGAGACTCACATGGTACGCATCCATATTCGAACATTCAGTTCATCAAAATTAGGTTTAACTGACGCTCAATATCATGTTCTGATCAACGATTATGTGGCTTTGAGTTATACTGGTGTTGTTACGGTTGATACTTCAAGACCTGTTTTATGGGTTGATTCTGAAAAACTTGAGATTTCTTTTGTTCTTGTATAAAACATTGATTTTGCATTCGTGAACGCTATTGAAGTGATCTCAGCTCCGAAGGATCTAATACCTAATTTTTTGACAAATTCTATTTTGGAGAGAGAAGAGAGAGAATAATTTCAGTGTTATTAATTGCATTTTTTTTAATTTTTATACAATTTTATTATAATATTTGAAAAAAAAATTAAAAGAGAAAAAACAGAAACGGGAACCGAGATTTTGGTTAGGTTCCAATTCGATTTTGATTTTTCCTACAATCGGTTTAGGTTTTGTAATTTCAAAACCGAAACCGATCAGTTCGGTTTGATTTCACATCAAAACCGAACCGAGCCAAACCATGCACACCCCTATTTCACAGTCACTTGAGTCACGTATATAACCATCAATAACAAATGATAAAGATACAACTATTTTACATGTACTCTAGGGTTTTCTCCATATTCTCAATCACTAATAACTAACCATAATTTTCTCTATGACTAACCAAACCCTCAATTCCAAGACCTATTTCTTCTTTAAATTGTCTTAAGATAACATGTCTATACAATTTTATTCAAAGATACCAAGAAGATAAATATCATGCTTCAAACACTCAAACTACTTAATTACACTATCTCCTTCATCACTTATCTTCTTCCCCTAACATAACTTCATATATATAATTTATAAGAAAGCCATGAAAGATAACCCTATATACCTGAATAATCCGAGAGAAAAGAGAGAAGGTTCTTGAGAGTTCCTTGAGAATTTCCTTTCTTAGAGGAATCTACCTTCACAAGCCTTTACATCTCATAACATCATCCTTCTCCAGCACCATGCTGGAGGTGTAGGCGTGCATGACAAGCACTAGCTTATCCACCCTTATCCTCCTCCAATCAGAACACAGCATCACATAAAAACTCAGATGACCTTTGACATTCCGGTTGATCACTTCCCTTCAGGTGATTGACCACATAACCATCCAGTAGCTAAACTTTGTGTTTTCTTCGATAAACTGGTCGATCACCTTCTTCCTTACGATCAACCACTAATCCCAAGTTTTACAATCTGTAAAGAGAAAGATTGACTGCCCTTCAACAGATGATCGACCGCAAAACATAAACTTCACAATCCAATGAAAAGCCAGTTGATCATCGATCATCTGCAAAATTGCTACATTTTGAATTTGTTTTGAAGCCAAACGACCGCTAACCAAAATGATCGACCACCAGAGTTTCATTCCTTCAAATTGCACAAATAATGGTCGATCATTTCAACCACTCCCCTTCCAACAACCATAAACCACAAATAAATGTATCATCACTATTATCATCCAATATAACTTCAATTATCATCAAACATCACCATTACCATCCTAAGCTTAATATAACAAGAATTTGGGGTATTACATTAAGTCTAAAAATAAACATAAAAACATAACAGAAAAAATAGATAAATTCTTCTGTCAATCAAATGTTGCAAGATGTTGTATAATGCCACAACAATAACTGCCTTTATAGTATTGCAGAAACAAACAGACTACTCGATCAGCAACCTATGTGATTTCTTCCTTGTTTTTCTCTAACTTTCGTCGTCAGAAAACTCCTCCTTTCTGTGCTAGATCATGTCCCCTCTGGGGGCTCTCTCTCTTCTCTTCGGGGGTTTTCCCCTTTTAATTCCAGACCTACCTTATTTTCTTTCCAATATTCCTCCCACAGTCTAACTTAACCTTCTCGGTAGCAATACCCTCTACAGACGCTGAAGGTCCCATGACAGCACTGCACACTCAAATTCTTCATCAAATGACGACGTTTTCTTCCTTAAATTCAATTGTTGTGGACGCCGACACAACCACATACACCATTCCATCCGTGAATCCACTGTTTACATCGTTGCTTTTCTCCAATTGACATCATTTAAACCAATCCAAAGTGCAATTATCCCATAATTTATCTTATTTAACCCTAAAATGGAAATCCTAGGTATTACAATCTTCCCTCCTTTAAAGAATTTTGTCCTCAAAATTCATTGCACCCTTAGTAACTAATATAACATTCAAGAGACCATTCGTCCATAACCTTTTTTCTAAGACCAAAACTGTAAACTCCAAGTAAATTAAAACTTCTTATTGTAAAATCTTAGATATTTTATTACAAAAAGGGAAAGGTACCACAATGTTAACTACTAAATTTAAAACATCAAGTCTTTCATCAAATCATGGTCGGTTGATCATCATCCTCATTTCCTATAAGAGAGAAAACCCTAGGTGTAACCTTCCTCACTTCCTTTGATGATGACTGACAATCTTTGGCATGATGAAAAACCTCAGAGCAAATGAAACATCTCCCAGACCCAGCCATTCATTCACTAGAATGGTTGTTTTCGTACCTTGAACATGTATGGGCTTTAAACTCTTCTTGAACCATTTTCTCTCTCCCTTGTATCCCCTCATCCAAAGGTCGTTTAAAATTCCTTGAATTCTCTCCCTCATCTCTAGTTTGTGTTTGGACCTTCTGAACAAACTCCTTATGTCTTGAGAATTTACTCTCAGCCTCTTCAATTTCAAAAGCCTTAGAAACTATAACCAAGTATGGCATCCCTCGAGTACCGAATATTTTAACACCTCTATAAATTTCTACCTTAAGTTCTTGGACAAACTGGTGAACCTTGTGCTCATCCGTACTAACAAGATGTTGGGCAAAATGTGACAGTGACTCAAATTTACGAATATAATCCGCCACACAACCAACTTGACATAACTTAACAAATTTCACAAGTTTACTTGTCTGAGTTGTGTGACTAAAATACTTATCATAGAATATTTCCTTAAACCCTTCCCAAGACATCTCACCAACATTGCGTGTTGACTTTATGGTATCCCACCAGTATCTTGCGTCCAAAATCAACATGAAAACAACACAACATACCTTTTTCTCATCCTCTTTCTTAGCAATATCAAATATATCTTCCAAGGCTCGAATTCATTCTTCGGCACAAATAGGATCCGCTGGTTGTCCATCAAAGGTAAGGGATCTCAACTACCGAAATCGTTCACCACTAGTATCCCTCAAAACTATCTGTCGAATATTTCCTTGCTCCTCTCTGGCCATAAATCATTCAAATTGTTGGGATTGATGTTTGATCAATTATGCTAGCTTGATAACCACATCATCCCTATCTTCATTTCTCCGCCCCTAGCTTTCTCACCATTTTCTATTCTAACGTAGGAAAAATTCACAAATTAAAAAAAATAACAAATTCTATAAATAAAGGTTGACGAAGCATTTCCATGTTGATGGCTTGAGTTGTTACATATTCAGAATTGATTTTAGAACTCGGCTTTGCTCTGATACCATTTTGTAACGTCCTAAAAACTTTTTTTTTAAAGCCTTTTAAAAGAAAATCACATATTTTTAATCCTAAAAACATATTCTTCTTTTCTAAAAATCATTTGTACAGTGGAAAACTTTTCTTTTTAAAACATAAACTTAAAGCTAATGTCTACAATATATATTACAGGATGAAATTTTTTTTATCTTTACATATTGTCTTACTGTAACAACGCAAGTCATCTTCATCATCATGGAGAATACTTTTTTAACTGGCACCTTCCTCTTATTCTTTGATCCAAAGTCATCACCTTACCTGCTATCTACACCATAGAATTCATCTATAAGTCTAATGCTTAGCAAATAATGTAAGAAAACTCAAATAATAAATTATCTTTTTAAACATCATAAAAAATGTTTCTTCCTTTTTTTTCTGTTTTGACATTGGAATACAATACCAAAGCTGTTTGTTCTCCATTGGAAGGCATCAACCACCCAAAGTTCCATTGGTACCTTATCACCAAAGTTGATTGAGTATTTTATGAACTATTTATTAGTTATAACATAGTCACTCGATGATATGTTATTTTATGTGTTTTATTGTATGCATCATGTTTTCAGGAAAATGGACGAAAGTGTTTTCTCATGCATAAGTTTTCATGTAAGAAAGATGAAGAACGTAAAGAAAATAAGTAACAACTTTTTAAATGACAGTTGTCTTTGGACACCTTCTGCTGTGTGAAGGTTGTGTTGTTTGTACGTGAAAATGGGTAATATGACATTGATAACATGTTAATGGGTTTCGAATTCCTAAAGTAAATGGATAATAGGGGGCGATGATGCGCTCTTTAGTCATTTTTATTGATTTTATAGGTTGTCGCTACCTGGTCTTCGGATCGTTGGCAACCCTAGGTTGTTGATTTTACAAATGGTGTCGCTGCCTAGTATTTAGATTGTCGGTCACTCATATGACGTTGTCGGGTCTTTGAATCACTGTCACTTTTATTCTTTCTGTCTCATGATGTGATGTCTAGTTTTCGTATCATCGACTTTTAGTGATGATGTGTCAGAGGGATTCTTGTGTGACATTGTTTTTTCACAAAGATTGTTTTTGAATGAAAGGGGATATTGGCACTATTTTTTATTATAGATGTCTATGTATATAATAAAATTTTGATCATTGTCGCATCGATGGTTCGTGGAGCTTAATTTGCTAAAATGGGAAAAAAGAATTTTTAAATAATTTTAAAACCATGCAAGACACTTTATTTGATCTTTAGTTCGTAAGTTATTGTTGGAAAGACTAATTGATTATTGCAAGAGAGAAATGAAATTTAGTGGACTTTTGTGATCTTTAGTTCATAATCATAATCATTTCTCATTATTAATTTTTTGAAAAGTTTAAATATGCTTCCATAGATTATTTTCTTACTATTTGTTGAACCATGCCTTTATTTATTTCCACTTTTACTTTTTAAGTTAATTTCTTATCTTGTTGCAATTTTTAAACCCTTCCCAAGACATCTCACCAACATTGTGCATTGACTTTATGGTATCCCACCAGTATCTTGCATCCAAAATCAACATGAAAACAGCACAACATATTTTTTCCTCATCCTCTTTCTTAGCAATATCAAATATATCCTCCAAGGTTCGAATCCACTCTTAAGCACAAATAGGATCCGCTGCTTGTCCATCAAAGGTAGGGGATCTCAACTGCTGAAATCGTTCACCACTAGTATCCCTCAAAACTATCTGTCAAAAATTTTCTTGCTTCTCTCTGGCCATAAACCATTCCAATTGCTGGGATTGACGTTTGATCAATTATGCTAGCCTGATAACCACATCATCCCTATCTTCATTTCCTCGCCCCTAGCTTCTCACCATTTTCTTTTCTAACCACATCATCCCTATCTTCATTTCCTCGCCCCTAGCTTCTCACCATTTTCTTTTCTAACGTAGGAAAAATTCACAAATTAAAAAAATAACAAAATTCTATAAATAAAGGTTGACGAAGCATTTCCATGTTGATGGCTCGAGTTGTTACATAGTGAGAATCGATTTTAGAACCCAGTTTTGCTCAAATACCATTTTGTAACGTACCGAAAACTTTTTTTTTTTAAAGCCTTTTAAAAGAAAATCACATATTTTTAATCCTAAAAACGTATTCTTCTTTTCTGAAAATCATTTGTACAATGGAAGACTTTTCTTTTTAAAACATAAACTTAAAGCTAATGTCTATAACATATATTACAGGATGAAATTTCTTTTATCTTTACATATTTTCTTACTGTAACAACGCAAGTCATCTTCATCATCATGGAGAACACTTCTTTAACTGGCTCCTTCCTCTTATTCTTTGATCCAAAGTCATCACCTTACCTACTATCTACACCACAGAATTCATCTATAAGCCTAATGTTTAGCAAAGAATATAAGAAAACTCAAATAATAAATTATCTTTATAAACATCATAAAAAAATGTTTCTTCCTTTGTTTTTTGTTTTGTTCTGACCTTGGAATACAATACCAAAGCAGTTTGTTCTCCATTGGAAAGCATTAACCACCCAAAGCTTCATTGGTACCTTATCACCAAAGTTGATTGAGTATTTTATGAACTATTAGTTATAACATAGTTACTTGATGATTTGTTATTTTATGTGTTTTATTGTATGCATCATGTTTTCAGGAAAATGGAAGAAAGTGTTTTCTCATGCATAAGCTTTCATGTAAGAAAGATAAAGAACGTCAAGAAAATAAGTAACAACTTTTTAAATGACTGTTGTCTCTGAACACCTTCTGTTGTGTGAAGGTTGTGTTGTTTGTACGTGAAAATGGGTAATATGACAATGATAACATGTTCATGGATTTCGAATCTTTAAAGTAAATGGGTAATAAGGGGCGATGATGCGCTCTTTAGTCATTTTTATTGATTTTATAGGTTGTTGCTACCTGGTCTTCGAATCGTTGGCAACCTTAGGTTGTTGATTTTACAAATGGTGTTGCTGCCTAGTATTTAGATCGCCGGTCACTCATATGACGCTGTCGGGTCTTTGAATCACTGTCACTTTTATTCTTTCTGTCTCATGAGGTGATGTCTAGTTTTCGTATCATCGACTTTTAGTGATGATGTGTTAGAGAGATTCTTGTGTGACATTGTTTTTTCACAAAGATTGTTTTTCAATGAAAGGGGATATTGGCACTATTTTTTATTATAGATGTCCATGTATATAATAAAATTTTGATCATTGTCGCGTCGATGGCTCGAGGAGCTTAATTTGCTAAAATGGGAAAAAAAATTTTAAATAATTTTAAAACCATGCAAGACACTTTATTTGATATTTAGTTCGTAAGTTATTGTTGGAAAGACTAATTGATTATTGCAAGAGAGAAATGAAATTTAGTGGACTTTTGTGATCTTTAGTTCATAATCATAATCATTTCTCATTATTAATTTTTTGAAAAGTTTAAATATGCTTCCATAGATTATTTTCTTACTATTTATTTCCACTTTTACTTTTTAAGTTAATTTCTTATCTTGTTGCAGTTTTGAACCATATTCCCCCTTGATCCAAATACAACAATATTTTTCATGAATTTGGGTATTTATCTCAAAAGTCTTTTTAATTGTTGAAATTGTGAATTCATTTTTTGTTTATAAACAAAGTGAAATTGTAAAACTCTTCTAATACGATGAATTGGACTCCCAACATTGTCTGATTCTAAGCCGTTCTCGGAAAGGACAGGGAATAAAATCTAAAACACACAAGTTATATTTTATAAAGTCATTGTCTTCTTCTTCCTAACAAACTTGAAAATAAAATTAATTACCAACGAATGTTAAAGCGAGGCACGCAGAACCTAATCTTGGTTTCTCCAAATTACATGTAAAAACAGACATTTCTATGATTATCATCCTCAACTCTTTCCCAAATGTAAAAGCAGCAAATAAACAATGAAATCGGGCCAGTGAAGAGCACATTCTATATAAGAGATTTCCTCTACCCACATGGTTTGCAATAAAAAATAAGGGAACCATATGGGCATCATAATAACAGTTTACAAAATCAAAAGACATCTTAGCTCATCCATCTCCAACCAACATTATGTGTTTTTTTAACCACTACGATATACAATTTTACAATCATACCAGAACTCGCCCATTGATCGCACCAAAGCTGAACTACGGGAGATAAGAATCACAACTCCAAGTGGCCAGGGCCTCTCCTTGATCTTGAAGGGGGCCTACTTATGTCTGCACCAGATTGTAACCTGCTTTCCTCTACCCTTTCAACCTCCTGCATAAATTAAAAAATACACATTTACCCATATGAATGCCAGGAAAACAATGACCCCTATATTGAGATAGATGCCTGCCTGGTAAATGCTGAAAGGGTTATATAATGGATTGGAAAGGCCAGTCGAAACCAAAATTACATTTTACATTGGCCACTGTTGTTACCTAATTATACAATTCCCTAAAAATGGCAACTATTGTTTTTCACCATAGTATTTCCCTAGGATATGTCTTCCCTTGGGGGCGCATTTACCTTTACATTGAGGAGAGTAGATTTCTCTCCTTTTAACCTTGTCCCTATATTCTCACTTGGAGAATAGTTCAAAAATGCTAGTAAACATTAACAGATAATGATTTGAACAAAATCAAACATACCCGGGATAATGATATGGAATTGTTGATAGACTGTGCCTGCTCTTTAATATACAATCGATGTTGATCCTGTACTTTACGGAATTGTTGGAGTCGCGCAGGAAAGTTGATCATGTCTCCATCTTCCGTTATATTTGATCCGGTTGGCATGTTTGGATAGGGGTTCCCCGAAGTTGATCGCCTGAACAGGTCACCATTTAAGGAGTATGAAGGCACTGTTTTTAATCGAGTTTGTAATACCTTGAAGGCCGCACTTTGCTGTATTCACACATCAACACAACGCAAAGCCAAAGTTAGATTACGAATAACAAAACTATATTATTATCAAGACTTACGCCTATGCCCAATCCATTTATTACTAACCATGATTTGTCACAATAATATTACTACCAATCTTACAACAAGCAAGGTCACCCGTATATACCTGAGGAAGTAACATCAGAAGACCATACAAAACCTTCAGCAACCATATATATCTTCCTGGTTCAAGAAGCTGGGATAAGCAGACAATGGCTCAGGCATTTGAAATATCGTGCCAATTGTGAAGTAAAATATATAGAGACTACCTAACAGATTGTGAGGAAAATATAGCAAACACTCTTCATATTTTTAACAAAGTGGAAAAGCGTGTATAAGAACCATTACAATTAGCATCACTATACATCAGGAGAAAGTCAATATAAACAGATGAGAAAGTATTGCTAATTTGGATTATGATATTTGTTGATCCGAAGTGACTAATAAATACAGATAAGCAAAGCTTTAGCGCACATTTGAACTGAAATATTAACGACCTACTCTTGGTGCAGAATCCCAAAAAAAAAAATATTGGCAATAAACATTAAAATTTGACCCAAATAGTGAGGATCTATGAAAAAAAAGTCTTTGCAAAGTTACTGGCCAACTGTTTTAGGAAATGAATCCATGACCCATGGACATTCTAATTTCTTGTCGTATACATTCAGAAGAAAATATTCTAACTTCGGTCTAGTATGCAAATTAGATTTAGAAAATTTTAGCATCGCGTGAATGGATGTTTTCTCTCATATTTCACTAAAGAGAATGTGTATTGATAAAAGCAAACTACCATTATGCCATTCAGTACTCACCTGCAATCTAAGATAAGCAAAGTTCGGAGTTTCAAGTAATCTAATTAGTTTATCCAGTTGAACCAAAAATTTGACATTAATATCTTCCTCCGCCAGTGATAGAATCACAGTAGTTGCATGCTGGTACGTCTGTGCACAAGAAAGTAATAATAGGTGATACCAAAAATTGAATTCATTATTAACTGTAGAATATCTTCACAACTAAATGCTACTTGTGAGGGAATTCGTGTCACTTACTTGAGACAATAAACAAAGACTTATGATTGCCATAGGTGAATGGCACCATGAAGCATATAAAGAAACAAATAAGTTCTTTCCCTTATCATTCACCAACGATTGTTTTAAGAGGTCTCGGAGTTCAGATAATTCAGAGGAAGTCAATAGAATTAAATTCAATGCCTAAAAAAATAGAAAAAATGTCAAATCAAGTGGATAAACTACTATACAAGTCATGAAGTTGCTTCTTCATAGTTGATTAGAGAACATCATGACTTCTTTACTTTTTAAGGTAAATGACAACCTGAACCATAATAGAAGCAAAATCCAAATATGATTCTCCTTCTAATATTGTTGAGAGTTCTCTATAGACCTTTTCAGCGTCTAAAAGTACACACAGTCTGCGAATAATTAATGCTCCACGCCTATGAAAAAAATGAAGCATCAGATCTTGTTAGACATTGACATAAAACATAAAGACAAGTGGCTACAGAAAAAGGAGTGCAAAAAGAAACTTACTTCTCCAAAAGAGAATTGTCCATACGGAAATTATGTACAAGAAAAACAACAAGTTGACGGAAATGTTGCTCTTCTTTTGCGATGCATGCATGAACTTCAAGAACAAGGAGCACCACCTGGTATGAAAAAGCAGACGACAAACAAATAAGATGACTTAACTCTGGACTGTGCATATCTTTTCTGATGGCTAAAACGCTTTCCTAAAGGTTACAGGTTCAATCAATATCAGCCATGCTGAGGTATATGTCAAATTGCAAACTACCAGCAATCAATATCAAACGAGGTAAGATTTTTTTTCTTCTGGGAAATGTGTATAACTGAATTGTCCCCCAAAAGGCTTTATTTACTGGTATGAATTTTCCCTAAAATTTAAATGTTTAATCAATCCAGCCATATAGAGGGTTGTTGAGAACTGGGTTAAGTCTGACTGGTGTTGCAAAGTTTTCAACAGAAGAATTTGTGGATATATTGGTCAAAGCTGTCTTTATTTAATTTATCTCCAGTTTCAAAACCAAGCACAGGAGAGTACCTCATTAGACGGATCTGACAATGCTTTAAGAAGCGTATCAAATATGTCATTCAAAAAAGTCAAGACCTGTTTCATGTAATGGATGAGAATCAGGTAATATTAGTAGGGAAGATCACAATAAAAGATTAATAACCAAGTAAAACTACATTTTTCAATAAATTACAAGTATATGATAGTGATTTCCTTTTGTATTTGGTCGAATAAACCTATTTCATAAACACAATGCCCATGAAGTTTTATTCGACTGAACAACAAAGATTGACTTTTCCTTGGACCATACACAGACTAAAAATCTTGTACGAGGGAACATAGATCTAGCACTATTAGAAAACCAGCTACCTTGTTGTATACATAAATGAAAGATCAAATTTTGAAAACCTTCATTTAATGCCTCATTAAATAACACAACTAGCAATGCGTTACTAAAAATGAGATACACGAATTGACAAAATTATCCCCCTTTTTACATAGATTGGCTAATTGTTAACCACTTGTCCCATTCTTTTAACTTCAATAAAATCCAGTGTTCAAGCAAAAAGAATGCAGGTAAATACATACATACATACACATAAATATAAATATATATATATATATGACACAAGGTTTAGTCCTTTTCAAACGAAATAAATACTAGACAAGGTATTATAAATGATTAAAGAAAGTAAATACATATTTACCTCAGCACGATGTCTGTTTAAAAGAGCCAATATCCAAAGCAATGCTTCAATTCGAGTGGCCTCATACTCACTGGATAGTTGCCTGATAATTCAAAATAGCTTGCAATAACCGCAAAGTATTTAACAAAGAAACATAACTAATTTAGCTCACCAAAATGCAGAACCACTATATGTCAACAGACATTCTCTATTGCAGGACAAAACGTAAAATGTTATTTTAGTGGGTTCAAAAACTACACCTCCTTGCTATGGAAAGTATAGCACCAACATCAAATCCTTCAGTTGGATCAGTCTTGATATTTCTAAGCTCTTCATTGGTTTCACGAGCAACCTTTGAGAAAAATAATAGTTCATTCCAAGAGGAAAAAACAAGAATTCACTACCTTTTTCTGCTAATAAAAAGATGAATGTTACAAATCTAATCTAAATAAAGATTTAAAACAACCAACCACTCTAATTTTCTCTTCCTTATCAGATATGCAAGGCAAAATGGCTCCCAGAATATCCGCATAATAAGGTACTAATTGGTCCCCGCCAAGTTTTACGAACTCATTGATCTGCAACGGCAAAAGAAATATATGAACATGACAAAAGTGAGAAAAAAATATTGCTTTTCTATTAATTTTAACCTAAAGAAAGCTATAGTAAGCGAAATAAAGACTAAAGAAAGGTATAAAGACGGATTCTTAATGGCATTCAATTCCTCAAAGTATAGTTTGATTAATGTTGGTTTAGGTACTAAAACAGTTCAGTGAGTTTCCTTCATAGCTTGTGGAAACCTATCGCCAATTATTATCCTTTCTTGGATGAATCATTGCATTTAATATTGAAGATGAAACCCTTGTTTACTTTTGTGAAGATAAATGGATTAGCGTGCGTGACTCACTTATTGTCCATAATTTAAATATATCTTCCATCCCTCTCTTCCTGCAATAAAAATGTCACCATTGGTTTTGGGAATTGTTATGTTTCTTCACGTAATATGGCTAGGAAACTTTCTTTAAGAAGAAGCTTCAATCCTTCTCAGCTTCATGAGTATTCAGATCTATTTTTTATGAGCTAGAGAATCCTTGAAAAATGTTCCTGGCATTTGGAAATATCTTTTCACTTCGCTCTTTTTTCATTCACTTACAGAGCATCATGGTTTGTTATGAAAACTTGGAGTTCTGACAAAACTCAGGTGTTAATGTGGATTTTGACTTCAGAAAGGATTAAGACTGATGATATTGTCCTGCAAAGGGAACCTAGTGTGGCTTTCTCTATATCTGTGTGCTTTAAAGGGGAATCAAAGACATGACAACGCACATCTTCTTAAAATGTGATATTGGTCATTCTGTTTCAACCCACCATGTTAAGAATATCGCCATATCTTGGCCAAAATATAAATGATAATTGCTCTTTTAGGTCCTATGTGAAACTCTTTAATGAAAGGAAGTAAGGATCTTATAGACATTATGCACCATTAACACTAGTTAAGTTCATTGGATAGAACAACATGCTAGAACTTCGTTGAGGTAAATCTCTTGATTGTTTAGTTCTTTGGGAACATTTGCGTGATTCGCTAATGGTGAAAATAGCTTTTTCCTTATTATCACTTTAATCCTCCCTTTATCTTCAATACATTTAATTTCATCACGTATAAAAGATAAATAAGTTAATAACTATTATAGAAAATTATTGAAATATATAGACAGAATAAAACACATTTTTGTAAACTTGAGGTTTGAATTACCCAAGTGATAGCTGTTAAGCGAGTAAACTCATCTGGAGAACCAGCCCGCCACACTAATATTTCAGCCATTCGACCATAATCTACAGACTTCAACAGCAGAACTGATTGGGTTAGAAGTTTATACTGGACAGAACATTTTTGCATATAATTATAATTGATAATGTTACAAGTCATTATCAAAACACTATCGGTCTCTACCCCATTAATCATTTACTTTCTTGTAAGTTAGAGAAATATATCTACTTAAGGAATTTTCACAAGCCTTACTGGGGAGTTTTTTATCTCCTGAAGAAATTCTGACAGAGCAGAATCAGCCTGTTGCCGTATTTCATGGCTGTTATCGCTTAGCATATTAAACAAACCTGAGATTGACCATATACGATTTAGCAGAAAAGAACATATTAAAGAATCTCCCGAAATATTTGTCCAGTAAAATCTTACCATCAAGGAAATCAGGAAGAAAACCCAGCATATCAATTTCTGGAACGCTGTCCAGCACAGTGATCCATCCCACCAAAAACTGTCTCACATAGGGGTTTAGGACATTCATGCGCTCTCTCAACAATGGTATAAATTCTTCAATGCTGAGGAAAAATTGCCACCATAAAAGAAAAAAAAGAAACAACTTATTACATTAACACTTCAATTATCCCACGTGTAGGCCTCCCTTAGACTAAAATATTTGTATGAAGCAGACTTTACATACCTGAACTGATCACTTTCTGTAACAATATCCTACACCATAATGAAACACATTAGAGATAATGCATCTATTTCAAGAAAAATTAGCCAAGCTAATTCGGCACAGCATTTTTTTCTTTCCTTTTTAGGTTTCATAGAGAAAAGACTTTTCAAGATTCAATATTTACCTTTACTAAACGATCTAAAAGATGTGCAGCACTTTGTACATTTGCATCTGAGTCTGCTGAAAGCTTGCACAAGGCGTCAAAAATTGGATTAAAAAATACTATAAAATCCCCTCTAACAACCTGTGGAGGGCAAAAGTATGCATTACAACACAGCAGAAATCCAAGAGCAAATAAAACAATGAACTGTATAAATTTTCCCCTTCTTCTGACCTTGGCAATGTTATATAAGGCCTCACAAGCATAATAACGAACTCTGCTATCTTGGTCAGAAAAAGAATTAAGAACCGGTGGAACAATTTGCTGAAAATTTAATCAAAATCAAAAGAAATGAATACATATACCATGAAAACATAAATATAACATAATTATTTCCTAAAATTCAGACAGTAAAAGGCATAGGTTCAACACTCAACACTGTCTACCTTTAATTTAAACCAGGGGAATTTACAAATGCAATAATGAAGAAAAAATAGTGCCTTAGTGTGCACATCTGATAACAAACTATTTGTTTTTAATAAGAATCTTTGTATTGATAAATGAAAAATGTAGAAAATGGGGAAATAAGAAATTCCCCCACAAAGAAGAAAAGAGGTTAATGTTAAGATTTTTCTACGATGACAAACTAGTATTTACACAACAACAGTATCAAATTACTGATCGTTAATTATATTTCATTTAATTAGAGTCATCCCAATAATGATTAATAAGATGTTTTCAACACCTCTAACTATAAGATTTTCTTGTAAAAGATATTTAGCAAATTTTTAATCTATAATCAATAATATCAGACAACTAAAGCAATTACACCAATGAAAATGTTATTTTCGACAATGAACTTGATTGAGAATATTATAGAAAAGCGCCACTTCTAGAAACTTGAATCTAAATGTATGAAACTACTTAAATCGTCAAACAAGGAAAATATTGCAAACTCACATCAAGATGTTGAGCAGCTTCGGTAGTCAATCCAACTGTTGCAGCAGCCAAGCCTATCAGTCCTCCCTGCAACACGCATTAAGTTTTGACACTCAGTGCTTAAAAATAATAATTCAAAAACTAATAAAAGTGGGTTCACCAATTCTCTTAAATCAGGCATCCAAAGACGTTACAGCTTTACATTCATAGCCGGCAATGACTGACACAAAACGTGGGAAATAAGAAAAAACTAATTTTCTAGCATCCCAACTCCATCTGCATACCTTCCGATGATTTGCTTGTGAGGAATTAGTGAAGTCATTTGTCAACAAGTTGATTACAGCCGTTATCTTATCGTGATCTCCTGCTGCCACAAGCTGCTTCACAATTCCTTCAACCTAAACACAGAAGCACATAGAGAAATTTATCAAACATTGTTATACTTTAAAACCGAATTACAGTAACAAAATTCTTAAATTCCATGTTCGATAACATAACAACAGATAAGAACCTCAAGAGCAGCATTCTTTCGCTTCTCGTATAGTTTGTCAGAGAGGTTTCGAAGCACAGACGCGGAAATAACAGAGAGAGCGTCGGCCATGGCAAAGTCTGCCTTAGACCATAAGATTACAACTGACAGATTAAGAAACACTATAATGAGAAATCAAATTCGTTTTCGGATCTTCTCCAACTCAAATCGAAACATATCTGTCTAGGGTTTCTCCTACAAAGGATCACAGAATTATCACAAATCGAAAAGCTACTCGGAACTTAAACGCGGCTAGATTTGAGATAGGAAAGCAGATCTATGAATCTCGGAAACGAAATTCCAGGAAACAATTATCGAAAATTTCGAACGAAATTTGCCGCAGGTTTTCCTTTTTGATTTTTCTTCTTCCTCTTTTGATTGAATTTTCTGTTCGGTTTTAGAGCTGGAAAATTTCCCAGCTGGAAGTCTGGATTATGCAAAATAGGAAATGACCAAAACACCCTTATTTTGTATGGCATTATGTCTTCTGTATATGTACTAATTGGGTATTTGGCTCCCTTCCAAAGTCAAATCCATTAATTGTTTTTTGTATGAATTGAAACTTAGTTATTATTATTATTATTATATTAAAACAAGGATTTATGCATAATTATCTAAATCATGATGATGCCTCTAACTTGTATTCTTCTCTAAATAACTTGTCTTTTTCTTCTAAAAGAATCAACCCTCATTAATGAATACTCTAAAAAATAAACAGGTTACAGTTTATTTTAAACTTTGAACTAAGAGGATTCTATTATCAATAAAATGATCATCGAACTATGATTCGAGAACAAAATAGATATTGACATTAAAAATTTGTTTAAAAAGCATGTATCGCGCAAGTGTACATTTATTTATTTTTTTACTTACACATGTCAGGATATGATTGTAATATCCCAAATTTTTTTATCATTTAAGTTTCAAATGTGTTTGATGATAATGTGATGGAATAAGAATTTGTGGTATGATATTGATAGAGTTATGATATGGTTTATGAGAAAATGAAGATTTAGGTGAGGATTGAACAATTGTTGGGAGGAGTCACTTGAAGGAATGATCGACCAAAGTGTACAGATTGAAGGAAATGAAGCTCTCTATAGATTAGTGGTCGTTCAAGTGGGATAAGCAATCTTTCCTCTTCTAAACAGATTCAAATTGAGAATATTTTGTGGACGGTCAGTGAACGATCGGGTTGAAGAAGCGGTCGTTCATCTTCTAAACAGATTCAAATTGAGGATATTTTGTGGACGGTCAATGAAGAAGAAGAAGAAGAAGAAGAAATAAATGTATAAAAATTAAAAATAAAATGAGAAGGATTTGAGTATAAAAATTAAAAATAAAATGAGAAGGATTTGAGTGGGTTACGGTTCACCATTCACTCATAAAAGATGAAGAAGAAAGAGTACGGTAAAAGTTCACAATTATTATATAAGTTCACCATTATGATAAAAGTTCACCATATGGTATAAGTTCACCATTGTGATAAAAAATCACCGTTATAGCATAAGTTCATCGTTGATCGAAATTCATCACCTATTCCTAAGTAAATAAATGTTAAGAAAAGAAATGAAAATGTTTTATATAATGCATATTATGATCATTGTGCATATCATTTCTTATTAAGCATTAGGCGTATTGTTATTATCTTGTGATGTAGGTACACATTGAACGAGAAAAAGAGCCGTTGATAGAGGATTTGTGCATTGCAAACCTTGTGGCTAACTAGGCTAAACAGAAATGTAAATTGTACATGGTTTTAAATTACAAGTTGTATTTGAACAAAACATGTTTAAAGAAAGAAAATTTTAATTATGATGTTTGTTTTATTGCATTGTTCTTTTCAACGGTTTGTTTTTACTAAGAAAAGTTTTTCACTCCACTAGGTTTCATAAAAGAAAATGTGTTGGTTTTTCAACATTTTAAGTATACAAAAATCGAGTCATTACAACAATTGGTTCTCTCCCTTTCTCAGTCACCGTCTCTCATTTTCTTCTGTGAGATAATGTAACAAAGAAGGGGAAAAGAGTTGAGAATGATCTAAAATCACAGAAGATTCCACCATCATCGACTCACTCTTTCACTTCCTCATCTTCCTCATATTTCAAGTTTTCGATTTGCATCTCTAGAAAATCCTCCACAATACCGTACAGCCGACCAACTCTTCTAGAAGGGATTTTTGCTGCCTCTCAATCACTCCCCTCATTGTTTAGCGACTCCTCACTTTAAATCAAGTATCATATATATCAAATTACCTCATTTAAAATAAAGTACATAAATGAAGCATTTGTTAAATGTGTGAATTCACATGAAGGAGCCATTTTTTTGTAGACACGCGAGAAAAGTGGATCTTTACGGGAGGTTGGGATAAACCCGTTAATGTAAAGAATTTGAGAATAAAAAATGGCATATGTTTCATTGATGATCAACTAAGTATTTATAGTTACATAGGTTGCCTGATTTAAATAAAGAAACTAATGCAATTAGGGGACTACCCTAATTTAAATAAAGAAATAATTAAAAAAGAAAAAAGAAAATTAACAAATCAACCACTGTGCTATGAGATCAATAACAAGTCAACCACTGAACGATTTTTGCTAACAACTTAAACACTCAACTATGGAAAATAGACGCCGCAACCATTGCTATCATGTTTGCCATTAAAAATCAATTTCTCTTGTGTTTACAAATCATTCAACAGAAGATGACAACAATAATTTCTCTTGCGGAGAAGAAGATGAAAAGTTTAGAGGCTGAAGACGTCTGTAGAAGGGATCATAGAACTAGAATTAGAAAAATTTAAAGGAAAACTGAGAGAAGATTTATCAAATGAAGAAATGGCAGTAGTGAAGATGAGCAGAGAGAATGAGAGCAGATTTTGAAGAGACTAGTAAATTATCTGAGAAGAAAGAACAAAAAATTGGAAGAGAAATTAAAGCAAATGAATTTTCCATAAGAGACAGAACAGACACAACTACATTCTTTATTCTGCACTGAAGGAACGATGAAATTCTACTACGGAAGGAAGAAACAGAGGAAATTTTCCTTCTTTCTTCTACGAAAAAAAGGAAAGTTCCTTCTTTCTGTAGTGGAAAGAAGGAAAGTGAGGATTTCTTTCCTCTATTCCTTCTCTTCTTATGTACCTTCTTTCCATAGAGGAAAGAAGGAAAGTTTCCTATGTTTCTTCCTTTTCCGTTGTGGAATTTCATCATTATGCTGCAGAATGTCATCGTTCCGCAATGGAATTTCATCGTTCCTTTGCTGCAGAATGAAGAACGAAGTTCTGTTTGTTCTGCCTCTTATGGAAAATTCATTTCCTTCAATTTCTCTTCCACTTTCTTGTTCTTTTTCTCAAATAATTTACTAGTCTCTCCAAAATATGCTCTCATTCTTTTTGCTTATCTTCACTACAACAATTTCCTCGTTTGATAAGTCTTCTCTCAATTTTCTTTTGAATTTTTCTAATTCCAGTTCTACAATCCCATCTATGGACATCTCCAGTCTCTGAACTCTTTGCTTTGTCTTCTTCTCTGCAAGAGAAATCGTTGTTGTCGTCTACCGTTGAATGATTTGTAAACGCTAGATAAATCAATTTTTAACGACAAACGTGACAGCTATGGTTGCGACGACTATTTTCCATAGTTAAGTGTTTAAGTTGTTAGCAAAAATTGTTTAGTGGTTGATTTGTCATTGATCTTATAGTATAGTGGTTAATTTGTTAATTTCCTAAAAAAGAAATTAACTAATTTGTAATAAGAAATTATAAATTAGTTAACTACTATAATTAAGAGCATAGAATAATAATAATTATTATTAGTTATCTTTAGTATGCTCTCGCAAGATGGAGCTTCAAGAGGATAGTCCAATCTTGTCATGTAAAAGTTGAAAGCGAACTACTGAAAATGGTTTAGTGAGAGCGTCCACAAGTTGATATGTAGATGAAACATAAGCCACACAAAAATTGCCAATTTGAAGTCATTCCCAAATAAAATGACAATCTAAAGCAACATGTTTTATGCAAGAGTGAAAAATTGGATTGACACATAAATTCATTGCACTAGGACAATAGTTGTCACGCTATGAAATTTCTCGTTTATATTTTTATGCGAAATACTTGTGCATTTTTAAATTACACTTTTTAACTTGCCTTTGAAACCCTTTACACAGTGGAAGACTTGTTTTTGTAAAACACGGTATAATTTGAGCACTTTAAAATATTGCTTCATAAAATTCTTTCATATGTATAAAACATTCATCAAAATATTATACAATCAATACATGTTTACTTTAAAATATTTATTACAAAATTTTCTATCATGAGCCAAAATCCACCGATCAAAATTGTGGTAACAACCTCAAGCTCTCATCACGAGTATGCACCATCAACTGCATCATCATCCATATCTTTAAACACAAGTTTCATCGTCAAACTTTTTACCTACATTACAATATTTACCTATGAGCCTAACTGTAACTCTCCAAATCATTTTTTGCAATTTTTTTTTGAAAATCCATTTAAATTGTGCCTTTAAAACAATACAGCGAAAGTCTTAAAAGAAATTTCATTTAAAATTCAAATATAATAAAACCCAACATAAAATAAACTTAAGCATTCATAAAATATTCTAACTTAAATTTAAACATTCAAAAGCGTAGCTTACATAAATATATTTTCGTAGCATCTAAATAAAAATTCTCAAAAATATTCTATCATTTTTCAGTCTTCACTCACGAGTCAATTTCGGTCCAACAACCCATTAGCTTCACCCATGACAATTCTCCGTCAACTACTGTAATATCTCAAATTTTTATATCAAATTTAAACATTATAAATTGGAAAATGGTTGGAGGTATTCGAATTAATTGAATAAGTTATCGGGATATTACTAATGACGTAATCAATATGTTAAATTGATTAAAGTGATGGGGAAATAATAGTAACAAGTGGGATTAAAATAATTTAAGTTAAATGAGTTAAGTTAAATGGAGATAAGCCAAATTACTAAAATGGCCTTTGGCCATTTGAAATAGAAATAGAGAACGAGAGAGACAGAGAGCGAGAATGAGAGAGCGAGAGAGACAGGGAACAGAGGGGAGATCGCGCGGGCGATCTTGGACGTCGAAGCTCCAGCGACGAGTGACGAGCGATGGCGAACGGAGATCACGGTGCTAAGCTAGGCTCTCCTGCGGCGTGCACAACTGCCGATTTTGGGCGTATTACATCGAGCTAGGGCTCGGAATGGGGGTGAGCAACTGGGAGGCTACGTTTCTCTTTGTGGGTGTCCAAGGTAAGTGTTTTAATGGTTAATTCTGGTGTGGCTCAACTCTGAAATGAGCAATTCAGTAAGCAAATTGTCAATGATAGGGGATTTTTGATGAATGGGTGTGCAGGGGATGACTTGGTTGGAAAAGTTAGTTTGGAACTGGTTTCGTTGGTTCCTAACTAAACTGGTTAAGTCCAGGAATTATGTGGCAGGACTCTTCCACGCGGCTGCTCTCCTGTAAACGGTGCGAGCCTTCCTCCTTCGGTGTACATCTCTGCCTCTGGCTATAAAGGAACGCAGGCAGGCTCTGTGAAGTGAGAGGTGGAAGACTTCTTCTCGGGCGCATGGTGTTCTGGGTGTTCTATTCTCTCGATGGGGCTATCTGTCAAGGGGTTGAGACCCGAGAGTATGTAAAGTGAGATGTTAGGTTTAGAAGAAAACAAAAGAAGATGAACACCCTTTTTCGTGTTGCTCTCGGGTGTTTCTTCTTTCGGTGATGCATTGGAAGTGACAGAGAAACTTCTGTCTTTTTCGTTTACAAAGGACTGAAGGTTTGATAAGCCTCAAGAGATAGGCTGAAGGAGAGTTTTCCCTCGGGTCTTCTTAGGTAATGCTTTCTCTATACCTTGGCATAATTCTGTTAATGAAAGTGTTGGATGTCCTGCTTTGTTGAACTCCTATTATTTGGATTTATATTGAATGATTGAAGGGTTGACAGCCTTTGTTGAATAATTTGTTGTTGTGTTGGTCGAGGATTAACAATGAAGAATTTTTGGAGAGGATGTTAAGGCCGAAGCTGTGAAGGGTGAGGTCTGCTTGTTTTCAGTTTCAGGTAATGGTCTTCTCTCTCTGTAGTTTAGAAAGTTTCTGTGAGGCTCAATTAGAATGAATGGAAGTATAGAATGTTTACTACATTGATGTTATGTTTTGGATTTCTGAAAGATGTTGTTGATAAATATTGTTGCCAAGAGATATATTTTTGAGGAGGGCTGTGGGGTGTTACTGTGGGTTAGATTCAATTGGTATGGATTGTCAACTTATGCCTTCAGATATCAAGTAAATGTTGATTTAAGATTGATGTATATAGTCTGTTACATTCAGAGCTCAACTGTTTGTAGTCAATATGCCCTGGACTTGTTACTTCAATAATCTGTCATATCCTATTTGGTTGAAATTTGCCATGAAACATGGGTTGTACACTTGGAGGATAATTCATGATAATGAAGTAAACTTTGTACATTATAATTTCATATTAAAGTGGACATTAAACGGTTCTCTACTCTGCTATGGAAAGTATGGTTTCATGTTTGGTTTGTAAAGTTAATGTAACCTGACAGATTGATAGAATGAGCTACATTGTGGGTTATGCTTGTTATATTTGTTAAGGTCTTAGAATTGGTATTGCAAGGTTGCTAGGAAATGAAATGGACTAATGGGATTTATTAAGTGTTAAAGTTTAGAGGATTGTTATTAATGCATAGTTGTTATGGTTTTAAAGGTACAAAGAGAAGAAAAGAAACATAAATGCGTTATGGACGCCAGGTAAGTGATACTTACTGTGCCTTGGTCTTCGGACCCTACGTCACAAGAATTAGAATTGTATGTTGTGTGTTTATTAGATTTAGGTTCTTTTAATGATATGTTTATTAGACATTATTTCATATAGGGTTGTATGAATCCACATGCATATTGTATGACATAATAATATATGTAAATAGGCGTGTGGGGGTTCGGGAATAACAATGACATCCCATGGTAGGAAGATGAGTGCATGAGAGAAAATTGAGAAGAAAGTAAGTGAGTGACATGGGATCGAGTGTTCATTGTCTCCTGTTCTTAAATCCCCAACGTTCTCGGAACAAAAAGTACATACGGCATGAGGAAGCTTATGATATGTTTATATGTAATTACTTGGCCATCTTCCTCATGCCCCACGGTGTTTGTCATGTATGTACTTCAGCTTAAATTGCATCGTATGGTCATGCATTGCATTTTATTTCATCTTATCACTTACTGAGTATTAGGCTCATTAGTTTAGGTCTTGTGATGTAGGTATGAACGAGCAACAGATGAACATGTTAAAGACAGTTGATGGGTGGATTGCACGGGTGGATCTTGTGGCTGTCTAGGCTAAAGAATTAAAGGAAAAGTATTTGAAAAAGAGTTTTGTAACTTATTTCTTATGCTTTAATGTTTTGTTTTTATTCCGCTGTATTTCCTATAAAGAATATTATGGTTTATGAAAGTAAGTTAAGAAAGATGAAAGGAAATGGGTAAAAGTAAAAGTAAAAGGTTTTATCGATCAAATTTTACGAAGAAAAAGACTCTGATGTTTTTACAAAAAGAAAGTTTTAAATTTTTCGCATTTTAAAAATGAGAGATGTTACAACTACAACCCTCATTCATTCACATCCTCGGGTTCTTTAGTAAATTTATCATCACTTACATCACAAACTTCATCTATGAGCCTAATGTTCAATAAGAGATGCATATGAGATGTAGTTTGTAAAAAAATCGTGTCTTTTTCAGTCAACATTCTTTTATTTTTCTTTCACTTAATGGTCTAGTTGTTGTGGGTAACTCAGTCTAGGGGAGAGAATGACACCATTAAGTCAACCTTGTAGGAGATAACCAACTCGAACCCCGCCCACAATGTCTATTTACGTTTATTCAGTATGTCTTTAGTTTTTCATTCTTTTAGTCATTCTTAATGAAAATATTTTTCATGATGCATGAAACATACATGTGACACATAACAACAATCTGACATGCATGAACATAATACATAATAATAATAATAAACATATCCTCGAACAATATTTCAAATATAGACAATAGACAGCAAGCAGTAGACATATCCTCGATTCACGTCTCAAACATAAATAATAAACATATCCTCGAACAATGTCTCAATTATAAACAGTAAACAACAAACAATAAGCATACCTTTGGTCACAGTTCAACGTCTCAAACATAACAGTAAACAACAAACAATAAGCATAACTTTGGTCACAGTTCAACGTCTCAAACATAACAGTAAACAACAAGTAGTAAATATAACATCAATCAATAACACGTAGGCATCACGGTAGAATATCATCATAACACTACCTTACCATAGCACTTTGTGATGTAGACCAAAGGCCAAACAAAAGCAAACATCACTTACCTAAAGTTCTTAGTGGAGTCTGCAATATCCAACTTTTGCTCCAACACATTTTACCATTAAGTTTAAAAACAGAAACGAGTTAATAATAAGAAAAAGATTAAACTTTAATAATTACTATATTTCAAGAACTTAGAAACAACTTCTCCCGTTTCATCATTTATCATCGTCACCCTTCCAAACTACGAAGTCTTAACTATAGAATTCATACCTTTATGGAGCTTGAGAGAAAATCTTTCAAACTTTGCAGCTCAAGGGTGATTAAAGTTTTGCACCAATTCTTCATATTTGTAAACAAAAATCTCTAAATCCAACGAAAGAAAATTTCATGGATAATGTATCTTGATATTTATTATCGTTTCCTTATCAATCTGAGAATTAAATTATAGCTCGTGGATTTTGTAAACAAACGTATTTTGAATCTGTACATAAAGTTGCAGCGGACGCACGGGCTTTCGTTGTGGACATCCGCATGTCTTTCTCCTCCAATAACAATTTGTCCCGCTCGCATTTTACACTTACTTTCATAGACATCAATGTTTCCGAAATCACCAATGCTTTCGCGGACGCCAACGTTTTCGCAGATACCTCATCCTTCATATCCCTCTTAATTTATCTACCAATAGCTATCTACTACGTACGCATATCCTTTCACAGATATCTCCCCAACAGACACCAACACTTCTGCGAATAAAAAAATTTATGTGGATACCTCATCCCACGGATACTTCCATTCAACGACAACATTTTACTCATTTTACTTATCTGTAGTGAATCCACTCCTTTCCGCAAATAATTGTTTTTAGTGTACTACAATGCGAACAATGACATTTTTCCTGTTCTACCTATCCACTGCGAATTCGTTCCTTTCTGTGGATTTTCGTCATTAGCAGATATTCAATCTGAATGATGACGTTTTTCTCATTTTACTTATCCAATGCTGATTCATCCCTTTTTGTGGACCCTAGTCATTAGTGTATACTCAATCTGAATGACAACTTTTTCTTCCATTTACTTAACCACATACGCATTTCCATCAATGAATACGTTCCTTATCATAATACGACGTCGTCCATTCTGAAAACACATTCATTTCTACAAACACATATTTTTCTGCATTAATGCCAATAACTATCTGCCACATTCATTTCCTTCTCGAATATCTCACTCCCACATACAATAACGCTCCCACAGACACCAAATCTTATATGGATACCAATTCTTCTACATTGTCAGCCACTCTCTATACGCCATGTATACATTTCCTTCACGGACATCCCACTTTCCCAGACACCATTGCTTCCGTTGACACTAACACTTCCACAAATACCAATTCTTCTACATTTTTCGCCCATCCCTATTTGTCATGTATATATTTCCTTCGTGGACACCTCACATCCATTGATATGGATGCTTCCGCAGACCCATTCCAATCTGCGAACACTCTTATGATGATACGTTACACATTATTCTTTCCTATTCCATTCCAAACCCAGTTTTTCTAATTCTTTAATTTACTTAATAAATCTCATATTTTTATTAAAATATAATCATTCCGTGGACATTATTCTTTCCAATTTCTTTTCACACCAACTTTCGTACTCTTATACCTTACCTAAAAATTCTCATATTTTTATAAAAATATAATCATTTTGCAAACATTATTCCTTCTAATTTTATTTCCACACCAATTTTCAGACTCCTATAACTTACCGAAAAATTCTCATAGTTTTATAAAAATATAATCTTTTCACACACAGCTTTCATAATTTTGTAACTTACCTAAATAAATTCTATATTTTATAACAACATTATTTTTCACTACACACTAAATTTTCTATTGGAACGTTATTCATTCTATTAATATTGCAAAATGTCACATCGCACATGAAATTCTTCATGAAAATTTTTGGGGTGTTATACTAACACTCAGTAAGTAATGCATAAATTTCATGTGCATGATATCCGTCTTCATAAAGCATGCATGTAATACCCCGGAACTAATGTTCCCACATTCGAGAAGTAATCAAACTTGGAGGAAAGTTATATAACTCATTTCGTATTAATATTTGGTTAATTACGACACCTATTTATGGGGAAAGATTATGGGGTAAAAAGTCAAATAAGAAAATGTGAGAAAAATGTTGTCCTAGGCATTTTCGGACGCCTACGGATGACATTGCAGACGAGTCATGTCATCCACAAATGCTTGGAGCATCGCCTCACGCCTTGGGACGACTCAGGATGAGATCTAGCGTCCTAACTTCACTGTGCCGTGGGGATGCGGATGAGGTCCGGACAATGCGGACGCGGATAGCCTCATCCAAATTAAATCTGTAAAATCCATGGGGACATGCGGATGCTTGTGGACGAGCACGGATGAGGACAGGTCTCGTCTGATTTGAATCTGTCCAAACTATGCACACTTGCAAATGACATATGCGGACGTCAAACGGCGTCCGAATGTCGACTGCGCAGGGTACGGACAAGGGTGGGGACGCCAATTCTCGTCCGCGATCACAATTTGGCCTGTGGATTTTACACTTGCGGATGACTATGGACGAGATCAAGGCGTTTGCACTCGTTCTAAAGATTGCAGGACTGCATAAATTTAGGGATTTAAAACTTGATAGTTTGTCGCGTAGTCCATAAATATGCGATCTCTCGACGACTAAATGGCTCCCAGACAGCGAAATTTCCCTCCAAGCTACAGCTCCAGCTCGTTGTAGCCAGCCTCCCCTCTCCTACGTGAAATTATGACCTCCTAGTAAGCCTCTCTCCTTTTTAACTTTCAGCTTACCCTCCAGTTTGAGGTAACTTTTCCTCTTCCCCTACGTTCCTTCTTCTTCTTCGTGAAACTGTGAGAGTACCACTGAAGTGAGGAGTTCAATTGTCCCTGTTAAATTCTTCAACAGTAAGGTAAGGAAGTGAGTTAGTCTTAGCCAAGGAAGGCCCTACCCACAAGTAAAACGTGTGTATGTGTTAATTGTTCTTTGTAGTTGAAATTCTGCAAATTTCCTGATACCTTAGTTCCTGTGTTTTATTTTAATGTTGGCCTTATTATTCCATTTCTGCCTTGCTCAATATTGTTGCTTGTTCTGTTGTTACCTTTCAATGCTTATTTACTCTCACTGGTTGTTAAGTTTTACTTGGTTGAGTTGCTCTAGATGTTAAGCTTTGATTTGCTTTGTAGTTATATTCTCATGCTTATTCACTAGTTGAACTAAGAATCATGACATCAAGCTTAGTAGAGTAGAGTTACGAACTCTGGATTTCATAATGTGCTAAGTAGAAATGGGCAAGATTAAAAGTTAGTATCGTTCTATGAATGTTCTATTTTGTGAAATTGCTATTTGCTCTGCATGTTGTTCATTATTTTCCATATCAAGTTTGTTAATTACAATATCTACAGTGCAACTTTCCTTTGTTCCAAGCATGCTACTCTATATTGCCTATTATTATTACTTTATGTTGTTCATCACTATCAAGAATGTCTACTATAATACTCTCCCTGTTATTATGCTTATTGTTTAAAACATGTTAACTCCTTCAGTGTAGTTACGTTTGTCATAATACGAGCGTGTCGAATCAACTGGGCTTGTTTAATTGGCACATTACTCATTTACCCCAAGCATGTAATCTGCTACTAATTATAAAGTATGTCAATTAACTCTAGTTTAACCTTCAAATGTGTTAACTATTGTTAACCCTCAAGCATGTTGATTTGTATTTTTCCTTTAACTTCGAGCATGTAAATCGACCATTAACCTTTCATGTATGCTAACCAACTATCAACTGTAAGTTAAGATGTAAGTTAATTAGTCTGCCGTTACCATCAAATGTTCAAGCATGTTAAACTACCTATTAATTTTCATGTATGTTAAACTACGACTTCATGTATGTTAAATTTCTACTAGTCTTCAAGCATGCTCATTTCCTTGTGTAATTCAACCCAAGCATGATTAATTGACCATTATTTGTTAAATCAATTCAAGCATGTAATTAACATTAATTGAGCATGCTTCATTATAAATTAGTCGTAATTAGCATGGTTGTCGCATACTAGTTAGTATAATCTCAGTTTCCATACATTTTCTTATGGTTGCCCTATAATCATACTTCGTTTTCATTATGCGTCTTTAAATTCCGCCATTTTATTGAGTTGTCATTTCCTTTCATTAATGTTATTTACCTTCTGTATATGCGTTATATAATTGTCATCACACATCATATTAATAGAAACAAATAAGGAGCGCCACCTTGGGGTGGTGATCAAATGCATTGAGAGAGAGGAAAAATGATAAGAAAATGAAAGAAGAGAAAATCCCCAAATCTCCAACTCGAAGTACGAGTAAAGAACGAAAGAAAGAATGTAAAGAAAAGATTGGTTTAGGTGCCCCCAATCCATAAAGGACTAAAAGAGAGGCATCGCATAAGCATAAATCTCATTTCCTTTACTGGGCCTTTGGCTCATCCTTACTTGTGGTGTAGGTAGTGAGATGGTAATACCAAGAGTAGAGAAGGAGGTCTTCCGTGTGAAGCCTGTGGAGTATCCAGAGGAGACGCGACTAGAGTAGACTGATGGCTTAAGGAAAGGCGAGGAATATGTTTTGTAAGGGTTAATTAGTGAACACGTTTTTGTAAAAATACTAACTATGGCCCCAACTTGTATTTTGAATATGTGATGCTTTTAACCGTGAACTTTAAGCATGTTTTGATTAATATTCCCATTTAGTAAATGTTTTAAATAAATGGTTTTATTTCGCTTCCACTATATATTTGCAAACAGATTTAAATGATTTTATCTTTTCACGATTTAATTGAGTTTTAGAAAAACGTCGTGGCGATCGGGATTCAATGAGGACTCTGGCACTAATTTCAAATAGATTTCAATTGTTTATGATCTTCGAGTTTTCGAAAAGGACTCACAACTATTAATAAAAGGGTTTTAATTTAAATGTTAAATTTTAAATTTAACGCATTTTAGAGAGAATAAAAGGTAAAACTAGAAATTCGGGTCGTTACAATGTAATACATTCTTTCTTTTCTTTTCTTTCTATGTTGAGGTTCAACATTGTGGACCACTTGTAATACCCTGATTTCCCGTAACGAAATTAAGTAAGGATAATTGAAAAATTAATTGGGGTGTCATTTGTACCGATTAATTGGATAATTATTGAAAATTTATTTGATAGAAATTATTAGAATTGGTTAAGTGGAGATTTTGGATTAATTAAGATATGGAATTATGTTGAAAGAAATGTAAATTAAGTAAGGGGAATGATTAATTAAAGAAATGGATAAATTAATTGGAATTAAAATAAAAAGAATAAAATAAAAGAAAGGAAGAAACGCTGACATTTTGATTGCTGAAGGAAGAAACAAGTTAACTTGGAAGTGGTCGATTGTAGCTGTTGACTGGTGCT
The DNA here is from genome assembly GCA_022433065.1 of Begonia loranthoides. Lineage (NCBI taxonomy): Eukaryota > Viridiplantae > Streptophyta > Magnoliopsida > Cucurbitales > Begoniaceae > Begonia > Begonia loranthoides. Next base: position 31,172,428 of record CM039483.1, read on the forward strand.
GAGCGGTCGACTATAGCTGTCGACCGCTCCCACGCAAATCTCAGCAGTTTGTGATTTCTAAGAACGATTCTCTGCGGCTATTTCTCCACGTAATCTCTCCTTTATAGATGGCAGCCAAGTGAGGGTGTTAAGTGAGATTTATGGGGAGAGGTGAGTCATATATGAAAAGCCTCTGGAGAGTTTGAAGACAGAAGAGAAATGAAAATGTAGAGAGAAAGAGAGGAGAAAGAGCAGAGTGCTCTCTAGTGCTGG
>CM039483.1:31177628-31278138 GCA_022433065.1 Begonia loranthoides
CATAGGGAATTGAGTCGTAAATTACAAGACGACTTTGACAAACTTTATGAGACTTGTTTAAAGAAGACTCCAAAACACCTGGGGACTTTGTGTTCTAAGGAGATGAATGCTGAGGCAGAAGAAGAAAAGCAAAGAAGTGACGTCGACAAAGAAGAAGAGTCAATAGCAAAAGGAGATGAGGAGGAAAAGCATGATTTGGGAGAAGTTGAGCAAACTTCGGAAGTGGAAAAAAGCGAGAGTGAGGAAATCACAAAAGGCAAAGAGGAAGAAACAAAGTTGGAGAAAGAGAAAGGAAATGAAGTAAATGAAAAGAATGAGAACGCAAGGGAGCTACCTTTGTGCGAAAATATTGATTCTCCTAAGTTAACTATTTCATTTCCCATGGATGTTTCAACAATTTTGCAGGATTTTCAAAACATAAATACGGAGGACTTACCCAAGGATGAAACACCATGGAAAAAGATTGAAACTCCGAAGATGGAGTATAACAAGGTATGTCCATACGACCTTCACTATGAAGAAGATTCAAAGAAGAATCTTTTCGAAGGGGGAGAGAATGATACAATCCAAAGAGCCAATGAGTCCTATGCACAAGGAGCTAAGAGAAGCATAAAAGAAGTTGTATTTGACCCCGGAGATTGGGGTTGGTTTCATCTACGTATGGAAAGCGAGCATGGTAAGCTAAGCATTAATTTTCACATCATTAACTTATCTTTTTATGATTAGAAGATTCGAGGACGAATCTTTTTGAAGGGGGAGGGAATGATGTAATCCAAGGATCCATCATGAGCCAAACCATAGCCAAGACCCAATGGACATTAGGAAAGTCCATTACAAAGAGGATGGACCAAAGTATACAATCTTTAATGAATGAAGACCAAGATTTTGACCCAACAAATAGCAAGCCAAGGTCCACTAGGGTAATAAGCATTATTGAAAGTCCAATGGAGGCCTAAGGAAGAAATGGAGTGAAGAGAAAATGGATAAAACTGAAGTTAAACCAAACTAGCACGAGGCCCAGGCCCACCAAGCGCGCCGCCCAGAAGTCAACGGGCGCGCCGACCAGACAGCTGACCGATAGCCCGCCCACCGACATGCACACACTGCCCCGACAGCGGGCCCGCTAGCGGCACCAACTTGGAGCCCACCAGCGTTGACCAACCGTGCGCACCGCCGCAGCTTCCACCACGCGCGCCGCCGCAACAACTATAATGACCACCGCGCCGACTAACAACGACCTGCTGACCACCCGTGCTGACCACCGCGCCGATCACCGGAGTGCGTGTTCACACCAGCCGCCCGCACGCACCGCCGCACTTCTACCAGAGTCACCCACCAAACACCGTTGCACCAAACTGCAACCGCCAGCGTTGACCGCCACCCGACAGCGCCGCACCAACCTGCCCACAGCGCCTGCCCACCAACACTGACCTTCTACGCGCGTTCACACTATTAGCCTCCGCGCACCGTCGCCTGCTGCCGCGTGCGCGGCCGCCCAGCGCTGACTGTCGATTGCCACCTCGGCAATCCTTTACCTAACAATGATTTGTATGAATTCTTTTGTAAATTTTTGGACATATTTTATTATTTCTATGTCCCTTCTCTTTGCCTATAAATAGAGGGGCTAGTCTTCTTTGTAAAAACAACGTAGAACAAATAACACACAACTTGAAATTTGAAAGTGATTCTTTTCTTAAGTTCTCTTTGAGGACTTGATCTTCTTCAAGTGTTTGCTTGAAAAGATCGAACTTGATAGCTTTGGTTCAACCAACAGGTGTGGTTCGGGTCAAGCTCCTTTCTTTGATAGTTTCGGTTCCTACCTCTTTATAGGTAACGGGTCAAACTCCTAAATCCTTTTAATCTCCAAGGCGTCCTAGTTATTATTCTGCGTTGTTGTCGGGTCTCGGATCTCTCATATCCGGTGGTTCGCATCAGTATGTAAGCTATCTCTAAAAACTGTCCTAGGCAGTTCATTTAGATAATAGAACCCTTATTCAAAATTATGAAAATTTCTCCATAGCCGCATCTTTTTCGATGAGTTACATCTGATCAAGCTTGCAAGTTGTCCATTGACTTCATCTTTTGAAAGTTAGGTGATATCTCTTACCAATACCCCTTTCTCTTCCTTGTTTCATTGAGGAAGAACATCTAGCAAATGCATAGAAATTTGCAAAAAACTCAACTTGGAGTGTTTTTCATCGAAGGGAGACCATTGAAGTCAAAAGGTGCAGAAGTAGTGCCTATTCGGACCAACTTGCGACTCTTCCATCATAACTCACTTATCCCATTGATTTTTATCGTGATTTTTGGAAGGGATTTTCTTCATTCACAAGGAAAGAAGTATCCAAAAATCATAGTAATAAGCCTCATATCAATTGAGATACACTTGTCTGATGTTTGAGCTAATTCACAACCAAATGGGTGCCTACATCCAAGGAGTTGCCATCTTTGCATTCATATCTCTTCCGTCCGAGCGCATTTCGCCCTAAAATGTTGAGGGATGTTTCCTCACATATAACAAGTGTTGCTTTCCAAAATTCATGGGAAGAAGTTTTCAATTGACAAAGTTATTACGTCCTCAAGTTAACCCAAAAAATCCAACGAGAAACTGTCTATTCGAAAGCAACTTGCAAACTTTCTTTTTGGGTGGTGCATCAACCACGTACACCAAAGCTTCTTTTTCTTAACATTAAGATACACCACCAAAGCCTCAAATTCATTAGAGGACAAGTTCAAAGCTTTATTGGTGGTCGAAGCCACCAAAGCTCCATTGGTGACATATCGTCAATGCCTCCTACGTATCTTACATTCTTCTTTGTTCTTTTTTAATGAAAACATATGCATGAAAATATATATTAATTCTTTTCTTAAAAATATGATTCATGAGAATTGTGATAGTGACTCGGCTTTACCGTTGATAAAGGCAGATACGTGGCGGTTAGTAATGTCATAATGCTGATTGGGTGAAGCTGTGATCTTCAGTCTTCATGATATATATTCATGCAATGGTTAAGTGTTCGGATAGGTTAAATATCATTTTCTTTGTTTTGTGATTAGAGAATGGAGGCGAACTACTCATGTGAGAGAAGTCGTAGAGTGAGATAGGTTTCTCAGTTTTCTTCTCTTGTTTATAAGATTGTGTTCTGATCCTTTGTTGTTGTAACTCATCTGTAATTGTAACCTTGAGGTTTTAATAAGAAAATTGCTCGACAATTTCATCCATGGACATAGGACATTAAAGTCTGAACCACGTAAATACTTGGTGTTGATTGTTCTTTCTGTTTTCTACTTTTACGTTTCTGTATATTTTCACAACAATTGGTGTGGTAAACGTGGAGATCGACGTTCAATTCTTAAAGATTGAGTCTTTAAAAGATGGCAAAGTTTGAGGTCGACAAATTCATCAACAACAACGACTTTAGTCTTTGGCAGATAAAGATGAAGGCGTTGTTGGTCCATCTAGCGAAAACTGGAGGTTGTCTATCTAGCGAAAACAAGAGGCCCTCTATGTGAAAAGATCCTTAGCCAACAAATTGTATGTTAAAAAGAAATTGTATACTTTTAACTAGGGAGGATTTGAAAGAAATGAGAAAGCACCTGGATGATTTCAACAAAATACTTCCTGACTTAAGCAGCATCGGAATGAAGATAGAGGAAGAGGATCAAACTATCATTCTGCTTAGCTCGTTACCAAAAAAATATGAGCATTTCGTGGATACCATGTTATATGGTAAGTAGATATTGACAATGGTTGAAGACAAGGTGGCTCTAAACTCAAAAGAACTTCAGAAACGGGCTAATACAAAGGATAACACCGATGGTGAGGGATTGTTTACCTGAGGGAGATCACAGAATAAAGATCATAAAACTACAAAAGGGAAATCTCGATCAAAGTCCAAAAGTGGTAGAAGACGATTCTTCTTTCACAAAGAAGGTCATTTCAAAAAGGATTGCTACGAAAGGAAAAAGAAATTAAATGAGAAGAAAACTGAGAAGGGTGATGTTGTTGTTGCTTCTGATGGTTATGAATCCTCAGATGTCTTGTTGGCTTCAGTGACCAATTCAAGTGACCTCTGGGTGCTGGATTCAGGGTGTTCATTTCATATGACACCAAGAAATGAATGGCTACAAGGATTCACTAACACTACTGGAGGCAAGGTGCTGCTTTGAAATAATCAATCATGTCAAATAGAGGGTGAAAGACATCTCCAAATTATGATGCATGATGGCTATATTAGAATAATTTATAATGTCATATTTGTTCCAAAGTTGAAAAGAAACCTACTGTCAATTGGCATGCTGAACAAGTCTGGTTGTATAGTTCGGGTAGAAAATGGAACAATGAAGGTGTTACAGCCCATTTCAGTTTATGAATTTTTCATAAAATTTTGAATATTTTAAAACTCATTTAAAATATACTTAAAGAGAAATATCAGAGTACGTTATGCGGAATAAAAAAATTTAACTATTTATGAAAAACAACACAACTAAAATAATTAAAAACCATAATAAGGTCTTTATGCCCTTTAAACAACTTTTATTCTTTACAGCCATAACCCCCGAGGTCAATACGCACATAGTAACACAAGCTTGCATCGCATCACACTTCTTCCACATTCATCTCATTTGGTTCATAATCCATACCTACATCACATGAGGAATAATGAGTCTATTGCCCAGTAAGAAATAAAATATGAAATGCAAGTGTAACCTCTATGACCACTCTACCTGCATAAGTCTGATATATTCGTAAGCTGGGTGAGAGCAACCTCTTCAGTTTCTGAAGCCACCACTTGGAATCGTTTTTACGTAAGAGCAACTTCTTCAATCTCTGAACTCACTAAAAATGAGTCCACTTACATTTACATTTATTTACCTTTTTGGGTGGGAGCAACCTCTTCAGTTTCTGAACTCACCACCCGTTGAGTAAGAGCACCTCTTCAGTTTCCAAACTTACCCAAACGAGCTGTTTTCTACCTGTGAGCAACCTCTTCAATTTCTGAACCCATGTAGAAAACACCATTTATTATCTTTGTTATTAATCCATGTAATGCATGACGTACAACCCTACTAACATGCCTGTATGAATGTCACACAGCAGTTCGTATATCGCAAACAATGTTACAAACAATTAATATAATCATACTTCAACTAACACTAGCATACTATTTCGAACAAAATAGGAAACTAACATGATTCATCTTAAGAACTATGAACTACAACAGTCATTAGATGTAATTAACAACTTTAATGAAGGAACAATAGCAATTAACATATCTCTTGTACCACAATTATTACCACTTATGTTATTCTAGGGTTCATACTGTTAATTCATCGGTTCATTGAGAGCATAAGGGAGCGTACTTGTTTTAGAGAACACTAAACATAATAATACAGTTCATATAATTGTCGAGAGTATACTTAAAAAACCATACCAAAACCAAGCAGAACCTATTTCTTTGTCATGTGACATTAATAGGTTATTTTATATTATCCATAATATTAACAAACCCAACAACCAATATTCCCACAAACTGAAGCTACTCACAGAAGGAAAACATCACAGGAAAACAATCATGGACAACGAGTTCATTAACATGACATCTAATTTATAGGAACAACTATGAAGGAGAAACGTCTCAACAAAACCCATAATATAGATAATATTTGCAAGGATTAACCACAATTCATGCAGAGTAGAATTTATTTTTCATGTTATAACTTCAGTCTGTTATCATTTATTCCCATAGCAATCAACATTATAGAGAACAACGTGAATAAGGGAGCTATTAACGAAGACACAACATCACAGAGAACGAATCTAAGAAACATGTAGTAAGAATACTAGCAGACCATTCTTTTTCAATAACTTGCATGAAACAGATATGAAAAATTGCAGAGAACACACAAGTCCTAATCTCGTGTTGTCGGTCCTTACAGACAAATCACAGACAATATTTCTTACCTCACGTAGCTCTTCTCTTCCCTTTCCACAGTAGCGATTCTCCCCACCGTTGCCAGAACAACACACTCACAGACAACTCTCTCTCAATTTTTCTAGAAGGAAAAACCTCTAACATACACGTTTAATTTATACAACGTCCCAGACAACCCTTTAGCCTCCTTATGAAGGTGAAAAGTCAAGAAGGAAGACATTCCGACATCCACTGAAGCATCAAGAGTCGAAGGTTTTCTGTTTCTGGCGATTAATTATTGATGTGGCTCGAGGACCGATCACCCACTCGCGAGCCAAGAGGCTCGCTTCTTTTCTAACACACTCTTATTTTGCAGGGAACAATGATTTATTGGACTTTACGGAGGAGATCATGCATGAAGATAATGAGGCTCCGTGCCACGTCCTCACGTGGAGCCATGCAGACTCAATTGGCTAGCTCGTTTATTTCCCGACTTCAAGGAGCTGCAAAGTAGCTAAGTTTTTCAGACCAATTGAGATAGTTTGCTCGAGTTATTACATCATATTTTTATGTTTGTTGCTGGTTATGGATTGGAACATATTTTTGTGGATTTTTAGAATTTTATTTAGTTTGTTTTTGGAAGGTGCTCGGTTTGCATGCAAACCGAGCCCTTTTGCCCTATTTTGTCTTTCCAAGGGTAATTTCATCTTTTGTTTTATAATGCCATTAGAGGGTATTTATTTCCTTCTAATGTGAATGTTAAACTCGATTTGGAAAACCCTAAAAGATAGCTTTTGCTCTTGTTTCTTGGAGACCCGCGGAGTCACCCTCTCGGCCACCTTCAATCTATCAAATCGGTTTGTTTGTTCTTGCTAGATTTTGAACAAATCGATTCTTGCTGCCACTTCCAGCTCCCCTTCCTTGTGTGGTGGTATTTGTGGCATAGAGGTAGAAGAAATAGCAACACTCGGTGGAGAGAGAGCCATTCTTTGCATTGGCCGAACTAGTCGCCCCTCGGTTCTTAGAGGATTTGCAGACTTCATCAGTTTGTCACCTTTTATTCATCCATCTTTTGAAAAGGAATCCTATTTTCTTGAAGCTCTTGGTTGTATCTTTGTTGGTCTGGATATTGGTGGAGTTTTTGTTGAGATTTGGAATCGATATTCATTGTTTTTAAAAGGAAAGAATCCATTCCGAGAATCTATTTTGCGATTGACAGATTTGTTCCAAGTTTTGTGATTTTGTTTTGCCCTGTGAATACTTATTATTTGAAGCTCATATTTGGGAGAGTTATTGCTGGGGTTGTTATGTATTGTTCCTCCAAATTTGGGATTGAATAAGTGTATACAAATACTGAATTCGTTGAAGCATTCTCGAGCGCCAGAATCTGTCCCATAAAACCCTAATCTGAGGGTAAATTTGGTAATAGCATATCTCCGAGTTTAAAGCGAGTTTGAAGCTAAATTTTTTATATGATTCACTTTAGATTATTGATTTAAGCTCCTGCAAATTTCAGCATTTAACTCCATATGCTCCTTGAGTTATACCCGTTTAAACATTGAAGACTGGATTTTTCATATAGCCGATTTACAGGTTTGGCAATTTTTGCACAACTAGGGTTTGGGACCTATCATTTGGTATAAAAGCCATTTTTGGCTTTTGGGTTCAATTTGGTGATCTTATTTTATGCTGAGAATGAGTACAAGAAGTGGTACTAATTATCACTATATTAAAGGAGCAATGCCTAGCTCAAGCTCACCTCCCGCCAAGATAGAACAAGACAAGGCCAAGAAAAATTTTCAGCAACAAATTGATGAGATTAAGAAAATGATGCCTAAATTACAACAACTTCGAGAGGAGCATTCTAGTGGGCATGTGAGGGACCCTAGGACTCCTAGACCAAGAAACAAATTCAGCACAACCATTGAGTAAGGGGCCGAAATAAAAACTTTTATGATTGGGGTGAGCGAGAATGCGATATGGAAGAGCTTCCGAATTCGGGAAGAAGATCTCATGATAAGAATGAAATGAAGCTTGTGAATTTATCCATCCCTCCATTAGCAACGATATTGAGTGTGTGGATTGGTTGGAAAAAGTCGAAAGCAAATTTGATTGTCACAAATTTTCGGATAATGGTAAGGTGAGACTAACCTCCTCAGAATTTGTGGGATATGCAAAATCTTGGTGGAATAATTTGAAAGCTCAGCGGCTAATTGATGGGGAAGATGAACTTATTACTTGGAAGATGATGAAAAATTTTATGAGAAAAAGATTTGATACATCTCAGTTAAGGGCTAAAGACATCCGTTGCTTGGAGTGCCTTAAAATTGGGCACAATACTTCAAAATGCCCAAAGCAAAAAGATATTATTATAAAAGAATGCTTGATTGATGAGAGAAGCCAAGTTGACTCCTTGGCAGCCACTAATGAAGAAGACAACTTGAAAGTAGAGACTATTTATGCTCTCAAAGGGCCACTATTCGTGATGGAGACTCAAGCGGCTGAAGAAGTTTTTTTTGAAAGATCAAATCTGTGATGATGATCATATAGAGAATGGAGATAGTTCATTGGCAACAATTAATGTGGCCGAGAAGAAACATGAAGTAGAAATGGGAGATCAGCTTTGTAAGATTTTTCAAACACCAAGTCTACGGGAAGAAGTGGAAGAAATTAAGTAAGAAGCCCCTCCTCAAGGGGTAAAACTCACGGTCTTGGAGGAAACGCTTTTAGAAGATAAACAGCCCTCCACTTTGCTTAACCAAAATGTTTTATGTAAAATGGAAGAAGCAAGCATAGTGGAGCATGGAGATGAATCATTTGTAGCAACCTTTGAAAGAGAAAGTGATTTTAAAAAGTTAACTTTCGGTAGAGAGGAAATGTTTTTGACAATAGAAAGACCTCTCACTACAGAATGTCGAGATGAGAAAAATCAAAGGGAGCTAACTTGTTATGATTTTTGTTGGGGCATGGACAAAGTATTTTCTTCGCTCATACATGAAAGAAGATCTATCAACTATGCTTACATGCATATGGATGAAGATTGGGGCTTAAGAGCGTTGCCTCAATCGAGTCTTTATTTGCTAGTCTACGACAACGGAGAAACAAGCAAACTAGCCGAAACTAGGTGCTTGAGGTATGCACTACTAAACAATTTGGTTACTTGGTTCTTTAAAAGGGGTTGGATAGGAGATTCCTTTATTGTTGGTCCTGATTTTGAGTTTTGGAAAGAAGGTTTTAATATTGAAGTTGAGGAAAGAAATTCGAGGATTGAAGATTATTTTGATTCAACGTTTCTACCACTACTAGATCTGAATGTTTTCTTGTGCAAATTCACCATTGTTCTCCCATCTTTGGCAAGACGATATGCAAGATCCTATATTAATGAAGTGTCTCACGGTGGAAACAAAAATTTTTCATTTGATCCGGGTGGACGATATTTGGTAAACCTATGAAAGAGTTATTCCGGGAAACACATACATAAATTTATTCTCAGATTGTGGAAAGATGAACCCGCTAGTATGTTGCTTCGATTTTCTATAATATTTTATGGCGAGCTCTGCTCTGGATATTAGGGATTGTGTTCTTTATGGGATTGATGCAGCGTGTATGAAATTTCAGCTTATTTGGATGAAGATTGTTGATTGTGTGCCATTTTCAAGATAGTATCCAAAACTGTAATTTTGCTTACACCATTTCAGGCAATGGGTTCCCTTCAGCATAACTTCTGTGTCAGAATGATTTTAATTGTGAATTTTGGTAGAGAGTTTCCTCACTCATAAATGTTTGTGTTGTCCAAATTTCGTACAAAAATACGTTGAATTGCCCAAGATATAGCTATTACAAGTTCACTCTGAAAATTGCCATTTCGAGAAATCAATCTTGCCAATCCGAACAGGTCTCAGTGATTCTATCATAACTTTTTATTCCATTGGCGTTTGACTTTGAAATTTTGAGGGTTTGTTTCTAACTTATATGGTGATGAACTTTCCAAAAATCAAGCCTAAAGTCCACCAATTAGCCGATTTTTATTGCTATCGAAATTGTACCAACTGCTGCCAAGTCTGAATTTCCACCTGTGCAATTTTGTGCTTCATGGTGTTTCATTTGGGTTGATGGAAACACACACACAATGCAAAATGAAATTGTATTCATGCTCAAGCTTCCAAACAAGGGTGTAAGGGATTAATGAAGAAGTAAAAAGGATAAATGTGTTGAGCCATGGATTTGAGGTCAAATCCTCAATCACCCGGCGAGGATGATGTGCCCCGAGGACCGATCACCCGCTCGTGAGCCAAGAGGCTCACTTCTTTTCTAACACACTCTTATTTTGCAGGGAACAATGATTTATTGGACTTTGCGGAGGAGATCACGCATGAAGATAAAGAGGCTCCGTGCCACGTCCTCACGTGGAGCCATGCAGACTCAATTGGCTAGCTCGTTTATTTCCCGACTTCAAGGAGCTGCAAAGTAGCTAAGTTTTTCAGACCAATTGAGATAGTTTGCTCGAGTTATTACATCATATTTTTATGTTTGTTGCTGGTTATGGATTGGAACATATTTTTGTGGATTTTTAGAATGTTATTTGGTTTGTTTTTGGAAGGTGCTCGGTTTGCATGCCCTATTTTTTCTTTCTAAGGGCAATTTCATCTTTTGCTTTGTAATGCTATTAGAGGGTATTTATTTCCTTCTAATGTGAATGTTAAACTCGATTTGGAAAACCCCTAAAGGATAGCTTTTGCTCTTGTTTCTTGGAGACCTGTGGAGTCACCCTCTCGGCCACCTTCAATCTATCAAATCAGTTTGTTTGTTCTTGCTAGATCTTGAACAAACCGATTCTTGCTCCCTCTTCCAGCTCCTCTTCCTTGTGTGGTGGTGTTTGTGGTGTAGAGGTAGAAGAACTAGCAACCCTCGGTGGAGAGAGTCATTCTTTGCATTGGCCGAACTAGTCGCCCCTCGATTCTTAGAGGATTTGCGGATTTCATTGGTTTGTCATCTTTTATCATCCATCTTTTGAAAAGGAATCCTATTTTCTTGAAGCTCTTGGTTGTATCTTTGTTGGTCTGGATATTGGTGGAGTTTTTGTTGAGATTTGGAATCGATATTTATTGTTTTTAAAAGGAAAGAATCCATTCTGAGAACCTATTTTGCGATTGACAGATTTGTTCTGAGTTTTGTGATTTCGTTTTTCCCTGTGAATACTTGTTATTTGAAGCTCATAATTGGGAGAGTTATTTCTGGGCTTGTTATGTATTGTTCCTCCAAATTTGGGATTGAATAAGTGTATGCAAATACTAAATTCGTTGAAGCATTCTTGAGCGCCAGAATCTGTCCCATAAAACCCTAATCCAAGGGTAAATTTGGTAATAGCATATCTCCGTGTTTAAAGCGAGTTTGAAGCTGGATTTTGATATGATTCTCTTTGGATTATTGATTTAAGCTCCTGCAAATTTCAGCCTTTAACTCTGTATGCCCCTGGAGTTATACCCGTTTAAACATTGAAAAGACTGGATTTTTCATATAGCTGATTTACAGGTTTGGCAATTTTTGCACAACTAGGGTTTGGGACCTATCTATTATTGTTTCCAGCCGATGTCTCGGATGACAATCGATCGATTTATGCTTGGACGATCAGCCACCCATTCACTGAACATCCGCCAGATTTTGGCTTCCATTACGCCGGTTGTTCGCGCTGGTCGATTGCTATCGATGCCATTTGACCACCAACATTGACCGCCTACTTCATCTCACAATATTCGACTGATTTTCTGATTTTATTTTAAATCCTTAATTTTATTTTTAAATTCTTATTTCCTAATAATAAATAATAACATCCTTATAATTCTAACACACTTCAACATTTTATTCTTCATAATACAAACACCAATAATAAAGTGTAACAGATTGACAATGACCAACATATTATATTTTCACTTAATCCAAATGTTTACACCAAACTGAATACTCCAGGTATTACAAATGGTTCTGAAAGGCATCCTTACAGCAATGAAAGGCAATCTGCATAATGGGCTTTATATTCTTCATGGCAAAATTGTTACTAGAGTGGCATCTACTATAATTTAGTATCATCAAAGTGACACTGAATTATGCCATCTCAGATTGGGTCATGTAAGTGATAGAGGCTTATATGAACTGCACAAACAAAATGTTTTGACAGGATATAAACTGTGAAAATTGCATGATTGGCAAAAGCAGTCGAGTGAATTTCAATAAAATAGTGCATAAAACTCAAGAAATATTGGAGTACATCCATTTTGATGTATGGGGACCCTAGAAGATTGCATTTAAGGGAGGTGCACATTACTTCATATCCATCATTGATGATTTCTCTAGAAGACTGTGGGTTTATTGTCTCAAGACAAAGGATCAGGTGTTTGACAACTTTAAAACATGGCAAACTGTCACGACCCAAATAGGACCTGAGACAAAACGAGGAACAACCCGGCCCGAAGAAACGAATTGTCCAACCCTTTTTCTCTTAAATTTTGTTAATTAACAGCAGAAGACTTAAAATATTAATATTATGTCAGGTTCCGACAAACATGAGCTTAACAGGTCCAACAGCGATATCTGATAGCATAGTAATATAATCCAAAATAAATAACTGTACATAAATTAAAAACAAGATTATAGTTGTCCAAATAAAATATATCTCACAAAATGATCCCTCATGGATAAACTATTACAATACAAAAAAAAAAAAACTTTGTCAGAGCTAAATCTTAACTCGGCAACTGGAAGACTGGTTGATAAAATCCTAAAAGGTATTATTTGGGGTGAGTTGACTAAACTCAGTAGAGATTATGTTTTTAAAGAAAAAATTTAATTAAAAAGATATTTAAGCATGTATGAATTTAAAAAACTCATTTTATAAATTCCTTTCAGAGAAAAGATGTACAAAAGGGCACGTATGTGAAATCACCCACTAATATGTGGTATATAATTAAAATAAGCTCTTGTTGTACAAATTAAAAATCACAGTGAAAATGAAGCCACTCACGGACTCCGGGCACACCATGTCATAGGCATTTAATAGAATAAAGGCGATGCTAGGCGATCGCAAAAGCCAAAGAAATATCCTGAACAGGTTTAGGGATTCTCAACCCAAGGACACGGTACATACAGTTGTCCTATTACCTATTTACACTTTAGGGATTCAAACTCAAGGACATTTGAAAAATCTCCTATTATCCAATTTAGTAACAAACAAACACATTCCGTACGAGAGAATGTGTGAAAACAAAATAGACCCCAAACCAGATCGATCAAACTTGATTCGCACGACCAAGTTGATCCAGAAATATTTAAATGCATGTTTAATTGAAACATGTAGAATGAAAATAAAATATAATATAAAAACATGACAGTTATGAAATGGACGTGTCAATTTAATATGAGATAAATTTAAAAAATATTCACTTTAAAAAAATTATGCAATGCAGTACATAAAATAAACCCTTACCTCGAAGTGGCTTACACTGGCTAAAATCCAAAATCCAAAAAGCCCAATCCAAATAGCTCAAATCTAGCTGTCAACAGATTTTTAATTAATTTTGGATACCTATCCAAAAATAAAGATATAAATTGTTTGGTCATAATTTTTTATATCTAAATAATTTTACTATCCTTTTAAAATTTAATTCAAAGTAATTGGGTAAGGAATGCCCAAATTTTAGCCCAAAAGCAAGCCTAAAACTGGCCCAATGAAGGCTGCCCAAATGTTTGGACCACAGTCTGTTTGTCTGGCTTGCAGACTACAAATTAGATTAAGGCCCAAGGGTCTATTGGCCCGCTTAATGGCCTAAACAAAATTCCGTCCATGCTCCAACTTCTGAGGACCGACCCACTCAGAGTATTCCAATCTGCTTTGTGGGAAGGATTCGAACGCAGACGACATCAGCAAGATCGATGTCGTCTTCGGTTGAGACTTCTGATCTCAACTCTCCGTTTGATTGACCGAGGATAAGGTCGAGGCGGGAGACATCGTAACTCAACGCTTCAGAGCCGTGAGTCACCGACCTAACTATCGAAGCGAATTCATACAACATCCATTGTCGAAAATCATCTAATTCATCCAATTGTGATGTTTCAAACTTTTCCAGACCAAAGGCAGCAAACAAAGCATCAACCGAAGAGAAGAGGTTAGATTTTATACCTCAACAATTTCAGTTTTCAACTATGCAAATTTTCTCCCAATCGACCGAGGACTTCAACCCTTTTCCTTTTTTGCAAACAGTTTCCTTCAACAATCCAACCAGAGCTTCAGAACTAAGTCAGTGTATAGAATTTATAGAGTGGGAGAGATGAAGGCTTGCCTAAATTGTCAATGACCCAGTTACAGAGCTTTGCAATTAAAATCGTCGAATGTTGTTTTGATCTGGAGAAGGAATTCGATGCGAGGGGAGACTGAAACAGAGAGTAGGAGGCGAGCGTCATCTATCACTGGAGAAGGGAGAGGATTCGGGAGGAAATCGCGACATCTCCCGAAATCCTTGCCAATTTCTTCAAAAATGGGGGAGACGTGTGCTGGAACACGTTTTTCCCTAATTATTATTTTTTTTTTTTTTTTGGCTTGGACCTTTCTGGGCCAGATATTACACAAACCATGGTAGAAAATCAGACATCTAAAAGGGAGAAAAAACAACGATATGGAGTATTGCTCCAAGAAGCTTAATGAATTCTGCAAATCTGAATGAATTATCAGGCACCACATGGTAAGCCATACTCCACAGCAGAATGGCTAGCCTAGAGAATGGATCGGACAATATTGGAAAGAGTGAGATGTATGCTCTTATGGTTAGAATACCAAGAAATTTTTGAGCTGAAGCAGCAAAAACTGCTAGTTATCTCATAAACCTATGCCCCTCATCTGCACTAGATTTTAAAACACCATTTCAGATGTGGCATAACTACCCCACAGATTACAATCACTTACGAACTTTTGGGTGTGGTGCATATGCACACGGTAAACAAGATAAACTTCAATCGAGATCACAAATGTGTATATTTCTTGGTTATCAAGCGGGGTGAAGGGATACAGGCTATGGTCTCTAGAACCGGGACAACAAAGGGTTCATATTAGCCATGATGTAGTGTTTAATGAAGGTGTATTTCCATTAAACACGACTATTGATGTACCAATTGAGAAAAATGCAGATTTACAACATGAAGATCAGTTTGAGGTGGAGATTGACTTAGATAATGATAATGCTCAACCTCAAGATGCTCAGACTGATAATCAAAATCGCCAAACAGATGTTACGACTCCAAATCAGGATGAACAACCTTTGGATTATCAGCTACCAAGGGATAGATCCAGAAGGGTAACCGATTAGTTCAAAGACTTGGATATGCTGATAGAATAGCATGTGCTCTAATGGTTTCGACTGATCTTGAACATAATGAATCAATATCTTATTAGGAAGCAATAAATCAGACAGATTCTGATAAGTGGATAAAAGTCATGCAGGAGTAAATGGAGTCATTAAACATGAACAAAACATGGACTTTGGTTGATAGACCTCCATCTCAGAAGATAATTGGCAGCAAATGGATCTATAAATTGAAGGATGGAACAAATCCTTAAGAGAAAAAACAGTACAAGGTAAGACTTGAAGCAAAAGGTTTTGCTCAAAGAAAGGAAGTTGATTTTAATGAAATCTTCTCACCAGTGATAAAGCAAACTTCAATACGGGTATTTCTCTAGCTGGTTGCTGTCCAAGATATGGAGTTGGAGCAAATTGATGTAAAAACTACGTTTTTGCATGGAAATATAGAAGAGAGGATATACCTCAGCCAACCTGAAGGTTTTTTGTCTTCAGATACCTCCAAGGTATGCTTACTGCATAACTCATTATATGGCCTAAAGCAATCACCTCGGCAATGGATAACATGCTTATTGCAGGGAAAAGGCTAACTGCAATAGCTAAATTGAAATATGAACTAGGAAGGGAATTTGACATGAAGGATATGGGGCAGGCTAAATGTATACTGGGTATAGATATTTGCAAGGACAGAAACGCAAATTGTATTAGTATGTCTAAAAAACATTACCTTATGAAGGTATTAAGTAGATTTGTTATTACACCTGGTAAACCAGTATCCACACCTTTGGGAGCTCAATTCAAATTGAGTCATGATCAGTGACCCAGAACTAAGGAAGAAAAGTTATGGATGGATAAGATACCTTACTCGAATATATTGGGGAGCATAATGTATGCATTGATCTGTACCAGATCAGATCTTGCATATGCTGTGAGTGTAACAAGTCGTTTCATGTCAAATCTTGGGAAAACTCATTGGCATGCTTTGAAGTGGAACCTGAGGTACATAGCAGGTTCACTTAATGTAACTCTAATTTTGGGAGGACACAAGTTAAGAAAAGATATTCTAACCGGATATGTGAATGCTGATTTTACAGAGTGTGTAGATTCAAAGAAATCCATATCAGGTTATGTTTTTATAATGTATGGAGGTGCAGTTTGTTGGAAAACCTATTTACAAAAGGTTGTTGCTTTATCCACCACTTAATCTAAATATCTATCGGCAAGTGAAAGAGTTAAGGAAGCACTTTGGTTAAAAGGTCTAGTTAGAGACTTTGGAATAGAAAGTTCAGACTTCATCATCTACTATGATAATCAAAGTACTCTTTATCTAGCTAAAAATCCAATCTTTCACGATAGAACTAAACACATTGAAGTGAAGTATCATTTTATAAGAGAGGTAATTTCTCTTGGACAGATTAAACTTCAGAAGGTTGGAACTGAGAATAATTCTGCATACATGTTTACACAAGTACTACCACTAGCTAAGTTTAAGCATTGCTTAGACTTGGTGAATATTCAATATGACTAATTGTCTGGTGAAATGATGATATAATCATTCAAGTTATTTTTTTTTAGTAAATCCGTGTCAAGGTGGAGAATTGTGATGGTGACTCAGCTTTACCGTTGATGAAGGCAGTTACGTGGCGGTTAGTATCTCATAATGTTGATTGGGTGAAGCTGTGATCTTCAATCTTCATGATATATATTCATGCAATGGTTAAGTGTTCGAATAGGTTAAATATCATTTTCTCTATTTGGTGATTAGAGAACAAAGGTAAACAGAGGTGAACTATTCATGTGAAAGAAGTCCTAGAGTGACATGGGTTTCATAATTTTCTTCTCTTGTTTGTAAGATTATGTTATGATCTTTTGTTGTTGTAAGTCATTAATTTTCTTCTCTTGTTTGTAAGATTATGTTATGATCTTTTGTTGTTGTAAGTCATCTGTAATTGTAACCTTGAGGTTTTAATAAGAAAGTTGCTCGACGATTTCATCCATGGATGTAGGATGTTAAAATCCAAACCATGTAAATACTTGGTATTGATTGTTCTTTCTGATTTCTGCTTTTACGTTTCTGTATATTTTCACAATAAGAATGGATGAAATATTACATGTATTTTAACATATCATCTAATCATAATATATCCTCAAGTATCAATATTAACCAACATAATTCTTATCATAATCAAATCATCCAACTATTACATACACATGTAACCAATGAATATCATCCTAACATATTGTGATATAGGCCAAAAAGACCATACACATGCAAACATTACTTATCTAGAAACCTTAGCACAACTGTCACAGTTTACTTAGTTTTTCCTTCCTTAAACATTTTCAAGACTAGAGAGAAGATGGCTATGTATATTCTATTTTTCCTTCGGTCTCCATATCAATTAGATATAATTCCAATTAAGTATGAAATTGATATCATGAATTATCTTTTAAGTTGAGGTTTCAAACTTCCAACTGATTATCTAACCAAATAAGTAAAGAAGATGTTTAGTCATTCCATATAACTATGTCATTTCACCATTAAAAGTTGACAACCTTTCAACTTCCTGGTTGCCAGCACGTCTATTGCAGACACCTACGTATCCGTTGTCAATATCTGCCTTACACTCATTTCTCTAATGTCATAATGAGCGTTTCACGTGATAAAATGAAAGTTCGGATAATCTTACAAGTTGCATTTAGAATTAAGCATCATTAAATCGAATTAAATCAAGCTCCATTTTAAATCAGATTATAAACCACGCTTAGTTTTAGTTTGTCCCAAAACTTACTCGATCTGGTTTGGTTCTTAAAGTCAAGGGAAAATGACAAATCAACCATTGTGATTTCAAGTCAATGACAAGTCAAACATTGTGGTATAAATTTTAACAAATTAACCACTAACGTACGTGTAAATGACAAATCAACCATCGCAGTTACCGTCGGCGTTAAAATCAATCGGGACACCGCCGTGGTGTCCTGGGATGCCGCAGCGGCGTCTTACATAGTTTAGGGTTAAAATTGTTAAATCGCCAAATTTTAACAATTTTAACCCTAAACTATATAGGACACCGCGGTGTCCCGGGACGCCGCAACGGCGTCCTGCCAAATTTTAGGACGCCCCAGCGGTGTCATGATGAATTTTAGGGCGGCGTCCTGACGAATTCACAATTTTTATTAGATTTTCGACCTATTCAACTTCAAACGACCATAACTTTCGCTACGAGTGTCGGAATTGGATACAGAAGGTATCAAATCGAAGCTCTCTCAGAGATCTACGACTTGTCATAAATTTATTCTATGACCCCCGTTTTCGAGCCCTAAATCAATCGTTTAAGCTCTCAAATTTGCGATCAAATATTTTTAACCCTAAAAATGCAGGACGCCGCCGCAGTTTCTTAGAACGCCGCTGCTGTGTCCTAGGACGCCGCCGCGGCTTCCAGACTACGTTTTAACAGAAAACGTGACTGCGATGGTAGATTTGTTATTTTTTCATATGTTTTTGGTTAACTTGTTAAGACTTAAACCTCAGTAGTTGACTTGTCATTAACATAAAATCACAATAGATGGTTTGTCATTTTTTCTAAAGTCAAATACTAAACCTGTTTGATTCGAAGTGAACCGTACCTCTCTGACCTATGCATCTACAATCCTATTTCAAACCACCTACTAACCGTTTTTTTTTTCCCGTTCTCTCTCTCCGATTCAATCTCCGCTGCTAAATACATCTTTGGCGAGGCTCCCATTTTTATATATTTTTAAAAGTTTAGATCCGAACCCATTTTTCTTCAGCCAAATCCCATCTACCTTGTAGACTTTTACCGCTTTTAGATCCATAATGGCTACAATGGAGAGCTTGATCGGCCTCGTTAATCGAATCCAACGAGCCTGCACTGCATTAGGAGACTATGGCGGAGAGGGAATGTCTCTTTGGGAAGCCCTTCCTTCCGTTGCTGTCGTCGGGGGACAGGTTTTTACCACCTGCCACTTTCTTCCTCTTTTCTATTTACCTTATTATCATCATATTTTTCTTTTGGAAACTCTTGATTCTGAATTGGACTTTAGAGTTCGGGGAAATCTTCGGTGCTGGAAAGCGTCGTTGGAAGAGATTTCCTGCCTCGTGGATCTGGTAACATTCATTTGCATCCATGTCTGTCTAAAAATTTGTGAACTTCTAACAACGATGTTTTGCTAGTTTAAATGTACAACGTATGCATTGTCAATCAGTCGAAGAATGTCATGATTCGTGTCATTTATCACTTTATTTACATACTATCTAAGTTCTGTCCTTTTCAACATTTCCCTGAAAAAGAAGAAAATAAAGGGGGAAAACGCAATGATTTATGCATCACGATTAGAAATGGCTGAACTTCTTGCAATTATTTTTTAAACGAGAATTATTGTGTCATTATCCTATTATTTCAACATAGTCCTTATGTGTTCTACATGAAGCAAGGTTGATGTTTTTTTTCGGTTTTGTTTTGTTCAACTGTATTTTTTTGTTGTTTATTTGTTTCTGTTGATAGGAATCGTTACAAGGAGACCATTAGTGTTACAGCTGCATAAGATAGAAGGAAAATCTGAATATGCAGAGTTCCTTCACGCTCCAAAGAAGAAGCTCACTGACTTCGGTAAGCACATACTTTCAGTAAAAAGAGCATCTTTTTTCCTTGGACTAAAAGCATATGGATTGTTTTTCATTAATTTGTATTGCACCATTTTGTTCAGTTTTCACAATTTTCGCTTTGAATTACTTTAGTTCCTTTTATCCAGTATTAATCTAGCCTCCTAGTAGAATGTGCAAAGTTTGATTCTTTAGCGTTCAATAATTACTTATTGTAACAGCAGTGATACAAATACAAGGTAGGACTGCACTGAGACGTCTCTTATTATTGATGAATTTCTGGCTTGTGCTCGGTCTGATGAGTTCTAAAGTTGATTCCATTATAATATCATTTAATAGAATCATGATTCCTATTTAGAAACATTCAATATGTTCTAGAATCTTGAGAATGTTCTTCACATTTTCATCTTTCTTCCCCTATCTTAATATAAGTTTTTGGAATGCTGATTGTTTTGCATCTATGGCACTTGTTTATAAGTAAAGTACCTTGTATATTGTGATAAAATTTATTTTGTTTTGATACTACTCTCAAGTGAAATTCCAATTTTATATTTTTTTCATATGCAGCTGCTGTGCGTAAAGAAATCCAAGATGAGACAGACCGCATAACTGGGAAAACAAAACATATATCAAATATTCCAATTCATTTGAGCATATATTCTCCAAATGGTTTGTATTTTATTTATTCAATAGCATTTAACTTTTTCCTTTTGAATCTAATCATGTTTATTAGAGACAGCAATATAAGAATATCATCTTATTTGCAATTTACTTGTCAAATAGTTCTTTATGAGGATAAAATTAACTTTTGGAGCTCAAACTTTTACTAAGATTGTGATAAAGAAAAAATTTGCAAACAAGACAAAGATATCAATTACTAATTCTATTCCAAATATTTCCATGAATATCCAAAAACAATCAGCCTCCTGTAAATATAATCCAGTCCTAAATCTAATGCAAAACAAATCTCAAATCTAAACTCAATCCTAATCTAACAATTGAATCACCAAACCAACTCTATGTAGAATTCAAATTCAAATACTCGAATATGGATTTAAAACAATTAAAGATCAGAGCTTATCCTTTTGTTTCCCTCTCCAAGCGTAAGTCAACTTGATAGGTGACCTATCAGATTGCATCATTATAATAATTATTAACACACAGCATATTAATTTTTTTTTTAATAATAAGCATTATAGCATATTAAATTACCACTTATCTTAAGCTTAAATTGGTTTAATAAATCATTAACCGACTGTTGTGGACCTGAACTGAATAGTCCAAGTGATTGACATTTTACTTCGAATGGGAGCAAATTTATGAGGCAGTGTTTTGAATTCAAAGTCCTCTGAAAAGCTCAAGCTTTTAGATTAAAATTCATTTCACTAATGACTTCAGTTGAGAAGAATGTGTAGTGTTAAACAATTTGATGCAAAAAAGTTAATGTTCTTTCTGGCAGTTGTGAACTTGACTCTTATAGATCTTCCTGGTTTGACAAAGGTTGCTGTAGGTACTTCCTTCTATCCTTTTCAGCTTGTAAACTGTTGCAATTTTCCATAACATGTTTTTGGTTTATTAATCTATATAATAATGGGTTTTGCAGAGGGACAACCAGACAGCATTGTTGAAGATATTGAAAACATGGTTCGTTCTTATGTTGAGAAAGTGAGTGTCCTATTTATTAATTTCTTGAAAGTTTTTCAAATCTATTTCGAGAGTTGCTATCCATATTTCAAAATCAGTTAGTAGAAATGATGCAGCGCAGAAGATGGTTATGTTTAGGGAAGAGAAATACAGAGATATGGGAGTATAGAAAGAGAAGAGGGATAAAGAAAAATTGAGAATTAAACTTAGGGAGAGAATTTTTGGGAGAAGCGATTCAATGGAATCCTATAATTATTTTGATAGACCACTGATTAAATTCACTTACTCTAGAAGAAAAGAAATAAAAAAATAGGTCATGAATGTAATAATAGGGATAGTTTAGTAATGATTATAGTGACATGAAAGGATGCACCATTGTAGTTTAGTGGAATGAAAATGTATCATTTTAATTGTAGCTTTTAAGATTCCCTAGATGATAATTATTTAAAAAGGAGATTGTAGCATAAAGGATAATCAAAAAGTATTTTCTGAAAAATGAATTTTCTAAAAAAATAGGTAACAGATCTCTTGAATGTTTTTGCTATAGTTGTAACTTCGTTTTCTAGTTTTTGTTTTCTTTTAATTAAATTCTTCGGGTTCTCATGACATTCAAATCTACTAAACAATCTAACTAAGGGGCTCTTTTTTAAACGCCACATTACAATAATATGAACTAGGAGAATAGCTAAATAAGAAAGAACCATAAGTAGCTACTAGACACCATGAAAAACTAAATTGTAACTATAAGTAGTAATAGTGGTCTATAAAGGCTCTTATTCATATCCAATGCAATTATAGGTAGAATGAAACCTTGATATAGATTTTTGCTGGGATTTTCAATTCTAGGAAATAATGTGTTTGTTGCTTACTGCGATTTGGAAATGTAGATCCTATGCTTTTCCGTAGATAAAAAAAATGAAGAGTTGGAGCTTCTATGTTCATTGATCCTATCGTTTTTGTCATCGGTTTAAGCTCAAGAGCATACAATGCTGCCGACTAATTTCATATCTTTTTCTTTAATAATACATTTCTTCCCGTAGTTAGCCCAATAGGTATGATTTGGTGATTTTTTCTTTTAAGTTAATATTTTTGTTAAATTTCGTTGTTTTGTAGCCTAACTGCATTATATTGGCAATATCTCCTGCTAATCAAGATATTGCAACTTCAGATGCTATAAAACTTGCGAGAGAAGTTGATCCTTCAGGTATCTGTATTGAATTTATCATGTTCATTCCATTGTAAGTCTTCAGTACATATGCTTAGCATTTTCACTTTCTATCATTATTTCTTTTTTTAGGTGAAAGAACATTTGGAGTACTTACAAAATTGGATTTGATGGACAAGGGAACCAATGCTCTGGATGTATGAATTCAGTAACGTTGGTGCACAATGTCACCTCACCATATAACTTGGAATTTTCGTTGACTGCCATTAAATAAAATAAGCTTGTCATTACATTATAGTGTTACTTTATGCATTTCATTGTCACAGTTTGA
Organism: Begonia loranthoides; assembly: GCA_022433065.1. Classification (NCBI taxonomy): domain Eukaryota; kingdom Viridiplantae; phylum Streptophyta; class Magnoliopsida; order Cucurbitales; family Begoniaceae; genus Begonia; species Begonia loranthoides. The sequence goes on from CM039483.1 coordinate 31,200,652, forward strand.
GAATATCTTGGTAGGAATTGCATAACGTTTACATCTAGGCCAGTATTTTTTGGTTTACATTATTTGTTGCTGTGGATCTTTTTTATAATTTATAAAATATCAACCTTATTTTATTAAGTGGTAAGCACAATATTAATAGAGGTACGTTTCTTTGCTTGTATGTTAAAGGTTATTGAAGGAAGGTCGTACAGGCTGCAGCACCCCTGGGTTGGAATTGTGAATCGTTCACAAGCTGACATCAATAAGAATGTTGACATGATTGCTGCTCGCAAAAAGGAACAAGAATATTTTGAAACAAGCCCCGAGTATGGACACTTGGCACATAAAATGGGCTCAGAATATCTTGCAAAGCTTTTATCTAAGGTAGGTACTACTTATCAATCATTTCTTCTTATCTAACTTTTTAAAATTCTTGTCATGATTTATTATTCTTTTACTGTTTCTGTTTTTTAACTAGCATCTGGAGACTGTCATCAGACAACGCATACCAAGTATTATTGCCTTGATAAATAAGACGATTGATGAGCTAAATGCAGAGTTGGACCGAATTGGAAGGCCTATAGCTGTAGACTCTGGGGTAATTGACATCTGCACATTCATGCTTGGATTGTTCGTAATCATCCTCTTTTACTCACGTTAAGCTCATTATTTACTTTTACAGGCACAACTATACACAATTTTAGAATTGTGTCGTGCATTTGACCGTGTGTTCAAGGAACATCTGGATGGAGGGTAAATGCAATGTCTTTTTTAGGATTCGTTGTCAGTTTCAGTTGGGCACCCACCCTTATATAGATTTTCTCTTGAAGCTTTTGATAAAAGTTCATCATGTGAAAATGTTTTTTTTATCCCCGAAGAAATTAAAAAAGCATATTCATTGAACACAATTCTATGTCATCATCAAAGTACTGAAATTGGATTTTTTTCCTACATTTTTACGTGTGATATATTGGCTTTCTATTTTTTTTGGAAATATATAATTTGTTAAATTGATTTGGGAAACGTGATAATTTGCTAGTGCTTAGACATTATTAATTCCTTGGTATTATTAATTCAGACGACCTGGTGGAGATCGGATATACGGTGTTTTTGACCACCAACTACCTGCTGCCTTGAAAAAATTACCACTTGATCGACATCTCTCAATGAAAAATGTCCAGAAAGTTGTGACGGAAGCTGATGGCTATCAACCCCATTTGATAGCTCCAGAACAAGGATATAGAAGACTTATAGATGGATCCATAAGCTTTTTCAAGGGTCCAGCTGAAGCGTCTGTGGATGCTGTAATATTCATAATTATTCATAACTAAATTTTGAAAAATGCTGCAATTGATTTCCTGCTTTGATTATCTGAAAATAAATATTTATATTTCTCTTCTGTAGGTACACTTCATTTTGAAAGAACTTGTGCGGAAGTCAATTGCTGAAACAGAGGTAAGTTGCTTTAGACTAGAGAGGGACTCATTTCATTTCTACATATTTAATTTCTTTTCATTATTACTAACCTGATTTACCTCATAACTTGTAGCACCAAAATTGTATCTCCAATGACCCAACCATTTAATGTACATTATTAACCTTTGACATTATGAAAAAAGCAATATTACAATATAGAACGTAAAAAGAAGAGAGAAAAAAAGCATTTTATGTATCGGCAATTGGAATTCTTGTATTTCCTTGAGTGGATGTTCTTTTATGTTTGTTTATGCACAAAGAAAAGGACAATTTAGTGGCTTTCATATCTTTGAAATTTGAACCTCTTACACAACCTTCTCACAGTTAAGTTTTTACCTTTGCTTTTACCATTTCTTTGGTATCTCGAATCGCGTTTCTTGTCCTAGCATAGTACAAAAGAGGAAAATTGTGTTTGTTTCGTATCTCGTCCTAACATATTGTGAAAAGGAGAGTTGAGTTTGTGTTGCATTTGGATGTGTGAGTGTGTATACATATATATTATTTGTTGAATGTGTACTTTGTCCAAGAGGAATCTGATTCTGAGCCAATGGGGTTCATCTTTTTACAAGCAAATATTATTATGTATTTAGTACTCTAGTATTTGGGTAGTTGCATAACTCTAATGCAGAGATTCAGGAATCATCTATGTCAATTTCAGGAACTTAAACGATTTCCGACACTTCAATCTGACATAGCAGCTGCGGCAACAGAAGCTCTAGAAAGATTTCGTGAAGAAAGCAGGAGAACCACTTTACGATTAGTGGAGATGGAATCTAGCTACCTTACAGTAGATTTTTTTCGGAAGTTGCATATGGAATCAGAGAAAAGTCCAACCCCAGGAGGCCAAAATTCTGACAGGTTCACAGATAATCACCTTAGGAAGATTGGTATGTAATTTTTCATAATAATATGTCCAACTAATAAACAAAAATAGACATGAAGGAACATGTTTGTCTGTTTGTTTCAGGGTCAAATGTCAATTCCTATATTGGAATGGTATGTGAAACACTGAAGAATTCTATTCCAAAAGCTGTTGTTTACTGCCAAGTACGTGAGGCTAAAAGATCATTGCTCAACCACTTTTATGCTCAAGTGGGGAAGAGGGAGGTAATACTTATGATTTATGAATGCAGCATCTTGTTAGCTACTAATAAATTACTACACTCAGTATAATCATCCACATACATGAAGTTGTTTCAAATTTCTCTCTTACTTTAAAAGATAATATATTATAATAGAATTAAAAACATGTATCTCAAGCTATCTCAGGGGATTGTCATTAAAATGTTTTTCATAAACTAGGAAATATTCTTCTAAACATTTTAGTGCTGCCAAATTGAGTATGGTTCTTTCCCATACGAAATTATGAGTTTTCTGGGATTTTTCTTTGATTAGGCTTTCATAAAGAAGAGAAGATAGAATAGAATCCTCCTTAATTTACATGGATTTTTCCTTTTTGAGATTCTATTAGCTACGACCCGAAGGTGGGCTTAATAGAAACGCCGGGTCTAAAACCTCATTCTCAGAGAAAACTCAATTTCTCTACCCAAACCTCAATTGACAACGAAAGACTTGTTATAAATTTAAAGTTATAGTCCATGTGAGATGGACTAAGATCCAAATGATAATTATGGTTATTAGTAAAATAAGAAATAAAGTATTGTGCAAAAATCCAAACAACCAACGAAATTTTAAATTATCATATAGACTAGTTAGTTCTCACCAAGAATACAAATACTCGAGAAAAACAGAATATTGAATCTCTTGAACTACTACTCTTGACCACCTCGACCCTTATTTGGGAAGGCGGTCATTCGGAGTGAATGACTAACTCATTAAGAAAATTATACTATATGCAATGCATGAGAAAATGAGTTTTACCTTTCATTTCAAAACCAAGATGCATTAACATGTCTTGAATGGATTTACAAAACCTTTGAAAACTCATTAACAGTTTTAACGAAAGGCTCCGAGAGCCAACGATGAGGTAATTTTCAAAAAAAAATAATTGTGTACATAGATAGCTATAACAACATAGGCCCCACCGATTTTACTCTAAAAACAACTTAAGTGAAAAGAGGAGGTCACTCAAGGACTTTCGGCACACTTGCCCACTAGGGGCGTAAGAATGATAGCAATCTAAAGATCCAGACAGTCACACGAGTCATGAAGAAATATGACGGCGATTTAAAGATCCACCAGCGTCATTTCGAAACGATCATAAAACAATCATACCTTTATTAAGTTTATGAATTCGAAACCTAAGGAGTGTGTCATCACCGCCCTATCATTCATTTCGCGTCGTAATAAACAAAACATCTTCACGCTGTATAAGGTATACTAGGATAGCACATGTTTTGACATCAAGACCGTCCATAACAGTGAACAACATAATAAGATAATGAAATACTATGCACGCGTAAATTAAACCTGTAAAAAACGCGGGTACATATACTATAAAAATAAATGTGCTGTCGAATAGTCCCCGTCAGATTTTCATATGTGTTATCTCACAAAATATCAGTTTTGAAAATCATAATGCAATGCAAAACAGTATAAAATCCTTAGTTGGATGATGGTTGCTTTTCTTACCAACACAGGCAACTACCTCGAGAACAGACTCGTAGTCAATAATTTGTCTAAACCTATAAAAGAGTCAACCATATTAAGTTTCTATTCAAACACAACGGGAAATAATTGGGAGAGAGTTCTATACTAGGACTAGAAAAAATTGGAAGGAAAGAAGTCATGGCTGCGAATTTTGCCTAGTCAACAACCCAAAAAATGGCTACCGCGGTCCTCCAAATCCAAAAGTGGATTTCAATGCGAACCTACGGACCGTATCACGGAATGTATCGCGAACCCCCAGGGTTTGCTGTAGACATCCGGTCCAAGTGTGGATAACCCGCACAAACGCTTGTGGGTCTACTGGGGACGCTCGGTCCAAGTGCAGACAACCTGCATGGATGCCCGAGGTCTGCCACAGATGCTTGGTCCAAGTGCGGACGACCCATGCGGATGCTCGGTCCAAGTGCAAACGCTTGGCCCGAGGCCCTTTCCAGCGCAAATGCTCGGACCCAATCGCGAGTGACTAGTTCCACATTGCTCTTGGGCAATCCAAAAAGACCCTTTAATGGTCAACCGGGCTCACCCAACGGTTGACTGGGGACGACATTTTCAGCGAGAAACGTCAAGGAAATGCATCTCTTTTTACCGATTCTCATCTCCCAATGGCGCAATATCTTGTATAAACTCTAAATTGACAAGAATAATGCAAAAACAAGCCAAGATTTCGAGTTTCCAAGCTCGAAATCTAAATTCAACTTAAATGGAAACTAAACGAGAAAATGAAGTTAGAGTTGATGTACCTTGGAAGAGTATTCACAAAGATTGAATATGAGAGTGTCGCGCACGTGGTTCCAACATCTAAGGCTCACTTTGCGAAGATTGGTTTTACCTCTCTCTCTCTCTTCTCGCGGGTGTCAGCTAAATGAGGAATAGAAAAGGAGTTTGCACTCTTCCTATAAATAAAACATCTTTATCTAAATTATAAAATATATAATATATTATAATATAATACATTATATATTAAATAAATCTTCGGATTCAATTTCTAAATGTTACCCAATTTGACTTGTGGTTATTCCAACTTACCGAATATCATCCTCAAACATCACCGCGTGGAAACTCACAACTTCCACCAATTTGACCAATTGACTAAAATTTTCCACGTGACCTATGACAACCACCTCAACTCAAAATATCTTAACCAAATAAAATGTGAAAAATTTACACGTAGAATTTATTATTATTATAAGATTTGTGGTTTTACCTAATATGTTTCCCAACAAATATTAGTAATTTCATTGGTTCAAGTTGATAACGAGGAAAATATGATGTATGAATGTTACTATTTTTTGCTTCAAGTCAAAAAGCTAACTTCATTTTTAATATACAATGTCTTTTGATTCACAAAATTTCCATAAAGGCTAATCCAGTCCTCCCTGAAAGGCGGTTTGTAGGAGATACTTGACAGGCCGAGTGAATTAGATGAGTTGAGAGAAATAGAAATATTGAATTAGGATAGGAAAGTAGGTAACTTTGGAACTGACTTTCATTAGTAGGGTGATGACAAAAATAGGAAGAAAGCAACATAATAATATTACTGATTGATATTATTGGGTGTTAATGAGCATTGTATTTATGAATGTCAAAATACATGAATTAGGAAGTCTTCGAGTAAGATGATTACTTTTATTTTGAAGAAGTATTTATGTGCTATGGATGTTTTAAAATAGAGATTTGAAATATGTTCTACAACTCATTATAACATGTATTTCTGATGCAAGTAAATTATCTTGTTTCTATAATTAGCCTCAACTGAGTGTATAGAAAACTTATAAATTCTGATTTTATTCCAAAGCATAACAAGAAGTGGGCATCATGAACTATAAATTTGTATACAAGTAGAAATTATGAGGCTATATATTAGACGAAGCCATGCATATGCAAGAAAAACTGATAAATTTTGTGCAAAAGATTACAAGATGGTAGGTTGAGGTGGAAAAGTACACATGACGGTGTAATTTTATTAAGCCATTATTTTTTGTTTTTCTTAGAAGATGATGACTCTAACTAACATCCTGCGGTGTTAGTGCAGAAAGCGCAACTTGGTGGTATGTTGGATGAAGACCCGGCATTGATGGAGCGTAGAACAACCATAGCAAAAAGGCTCGAACTATACAAGTCAGCTCGAGACGAAATCGACTCAGTGGCATGGAAATGACAATGAGATTGATGTGCAATTTTTAAATGCATTATAGAGGGGAGAGACTTTCTTCCATTTTAATTCTTTCTCAGGTAAAAATGAAGACAGACAAGCATGCATCATCAATTGACTCGATTGTTCATTTGTTTGTTTCCTCCCTTCTTTTGACCAAATTTATTCATGATGATCATGTTATTATAAATTTCAACCTTTGTTTTTTGACTAATCCCACTCACATTTCTAACAAATGCATCAAATCTCATTTACCACGAAAATCAGTCATTCTCATTCTTCCCCTACGCGCTAAGCCAAAGCTCCTTCTCTCCCTCTCTCCTTTTCCCAATCATGCCTCTCTCTCCCTCTCTGCTCATTCCTTTCCCAATCATTTTTCTTTTATTCCTAAAATACCCATTCACTTTCAATATTCAATGTCACATTTTGATGCTAATTTATGTAAGATAGTGAAATTGCAAAGCATGTATAAGATATTTATTCCTGTTTACTGAGTCAATCATTGAATTACAATCTCTGCACTGCTGCTTCCACCCAAGACATCCGACACTTTTTAATTCATTTTTCTCAATTAAATTTAAAATATGTAATTCATCAAGTTGGCAAACCCTAAAAACCATTTACTTTGTTCAAGTGTTTAATATATACTTTAACTAAATATTGGAACAATTAAAAATTTGGTGTCACACTAATATCTATACCATGAGAGACTTTTATGATCAATTACTGATGGACTTAAAGTGAGTAAGGTGATTCATCACAAACCTTGGGAGCTCCACCAATGTTCAATGTTTGAGTAAGTGCGATATCCATAGCTGGCGCAATCCCTATTAACACTTGGCTGATATTATTACAGAGACCCCCTGTCAAAGAAAGATACTCAATTGCAGATAAAGTTGTGCAATCTAACATCGTTGCCAAAAGTGGAGAATAATAGTTCATAAAGTTTCATCTCAAAGTACTAGAATATCCTTGCCTAAAACTAATTAAACCCAAACAACACAATAATAAATAAACTATTCGACCTATTTTAGAGATATCATCCAAGCCTAATGAGAGAGCATCTAAAGAGATTAGAATGAGATGTTGATAAGGAAGAAAGAGTTTGCATGAACTTACTGCTACTTGTCTGTCGCATCATCTGAGCCTAGGACCGTGTGAGCCTAGGACGTAACCATGAGCGCTTGGATGGCACCAAACATTGCTGCAAGAGAGCATATCCTCAAGATGGAGCCAGCTCGATGGGCATTCCCATATTGATATGGGTTTAAAGACTTTACAAGGCTCTTTTGATCAGTTCAACACTCACAACACAACATGACTTCTTTTTTTATTATAGAGCTGTGTAGATGGCATAGAGCTCTCTAACTTGAATGACACATTGGATAATCAAACAGAGAAATTTCCAAGAAAAAAAAAACAAAGAAACACCATAATGCTGAAATTTGTTCTGATAAAACATATATGTTAATATAAAGTTAGCATAAATAACCAAGGAATTTTCTATGAATTTTATAAAACATGATATAAAATGTTAACATAATATCCATCAATATAAACTTATTCATATATTATAAAATTGTTTTATTACATTTGCATGTTGGGCATATTACTCCTAACAATTGAGCTCTCTAACTTAAATGACACATTGGATATCAAATAGAGAAATTTCGAAGAACAAAAAAACAAAGAATCACCATAATGCTGAAATTTGTTCTGATAAAAGATGCCTGGAGTACAAAAAAAATCATGGAGGTGAATAGTGAAAATATAAATAAAACAGGAAGTCATAGAAAAATTCAATGCATAGTCTTCAGGATATACAGCATGTTATCATAACTTAGTAAACAACAAATCAGTAGCTAACTAACATCTCTTAACCGGACTACACTATGTTGGGAGTGGAACTGTACTTATTCTTCTTACAATAACACATTTAACTGAAACACCATAACACTTCTCTAAAAGCATTGGGAATGATTACAATGAACCTGAGGGCGAACCAAATTCTGGAAATTAACATTATGCCAAAGGCCATTCGACACAAATTTGATGAGAAACCATTTGAGCTCCCTGTGACCTGCTGCAAGTAAAATACAATAGTTATAAATTGAAAGTAAATTTATGGATGACTACATCACCTGGGATCCCTTGAAGCATATCACAACAGACAGAGTTGGCATATCAAAACTAGATTCGCAGTTTTTTTCAGTTAATATAACTAATGTTTGTCAGCAATCAAAAGGATAGAAGACAAGAAAAAATATATTGCATTCAACAGAATCTACAATTCAAACAAAGTTTCACTATTTGAGATAAGTAAAGAATTAAAATCAAGGGATTTTGGTTCAAAGGTGAACCACAAATTAAAAACTGCAAAAAAGTTAGGGTGTACAGAAAAACGATTGTGAATCTAAAAGGAAAAAAGAAATTATCAAGCCAGTGTAACTCAAAAAAAAAAAGGAAGACAGTCATTTTTTCAAGTGTGTCAAGCTAAGTGCTAAAAACATCTTTTTTCAACTGGAATTTTCATTGGTTCCAGTCACCAAAGAACATTATAATATTTTTGCAGCCAAACTGTCTTCAGAGTTAATTTATGATTCCCACCCAAATTACGTCATTGATACAACAACAAAATGTTTCCATTCAACAAAAATATCATCCAGGATAGTTTCGTTGCAAATAAATACTGTGGAGATACCAATATCACAGCAAAACAAAAGGCAACAAGATCGACTAAAATTAAATAGATGAAAATGGAGACAATGCAATAATAATGTCCGTGAGATGCGGAGTGGACAAAAAGGGGTAGAATTCATTACCTATTTTTTTAACACGGTTGAGGATCATTGAAGGATTTTTTGTAATGGAATTCCCACTTCTGTACTCTCTACAGACTTTACGAGAGGTTCCTGCTTCATCCTGCTATGGTTTGGCATATAAGTTTTCCAATGGTCAAGTTGCTCATTAGTAATTGGTGAAACAATATCTTCAACGGAGGATCGGCTTTGAGAAGAAGACCCTTTACCAACAAATCCAAGGTTCCTATAAAGGCCTTGATCAAGCGTTTCTTCTGATTTTGAGCCATAAAATTCCTTTATATCAGTCTTTTTGTGAGAAACACCGGGTAAATGACTGCCAGCAGAAGTTAATCTGGAGGCTTGTACGTGTCCAACAGTGTTATTGGCATCATTTAATGAATAACACGACACAGAAGAACCTGACCTTTGAGTTAAATACCCACTAATTGCATTATGAGGGTTTAGATCCCCATCTGTCTGGTTAAAATTTGACAATGAACTGATGCGTTGAGGTGAGGCGATGCTGTAATCGATAATAGTACCCCTTCTAATGCTGTGATTCTGTTTGGAAAAATCAGGAATGTTTTCAGCAAGAAAATTGACTGATGAAAGTGAGGGCAGAACCAGGCAAGATGGCTGCACATTGATTGAGCAGCTGGGCTCCGATGACATTAACTGTGGTTGTGGCTGTTGTGGATGTTGTTTTTGCTCCTGCCGTTGCTCATATTGTTTAAGCTGTTGTTGCCGCTGCATTGTACCAACCAACATGTTAGCATTCTGAGAACTCATCCTAACAAGATTGTTTGGCACTACAAAACTCGGCCCATTCGGTGGGCATGTGCTGCTATATCCAGAAGTAACACCATCAACAGACATAACGGAAGGTGAATAATTATTGGAATTACTAGTTTGGCATTTCACCAAAGTCTGACTAAATGGATCAACTGGTTCCTGCTCAATTGCTATTAGCTTGGTTCCCTGCAATGATGATTGCAAAACAGCTGGCTGGTTCATTGATGGTCTCAGGTTACACACTGATCTGCCTAATAGCTCAGCGTGCAAGGCCGCTAGAGTTTGTGGAGAAATTTGACCAGAGACTGCCAACGCTTCAATTCCAAATGCATCCAATTTAACATTTTGTTCTAAAGGTCCACAATAAATATTTGGAATAGCATTTTGTTGTTGAGCTACTCCGCTTAGCCTCTTTAAATATAGCCTGAATTTCTGCCAATCAATATCACCAAATTACTAACTAAATTATCTCAAAAAGGAAAGTATAGAGAAGTGAATAACATTACAAATCTGAAGGGTTCATACAAATCAATATCACCAATCAATAACTAAATGTTCCCAAAAAGAAAATAACAGAAAAGCACTGGTTGTTCCTATATGCAGGAATTCTCAGCAGTGAAAAACAAATTGCCAAAAGGACAAGAAGTGAGTAACATTAAGTATTTAAAGGGTTCATATATTTTTTATGGGCATAATGTACTTTTTTACTATTGGAGCTTAAAAACGTATATCCATGTTCAATTTATTAGAAAGATGAATGTCTGTGATCCTTTTCTAGTCTACATCCATACATCACCAATGAATTCATTAACGGCAAACTCGTTTGAAGAATTTAAAGACTTACAAATAATAACAAAAGACTAATAAGATCTAGTATAAAAAATACTTGATATTATACGGCGCTTTTTCCATCTAGAGGGAAGACAAAAAGGGAATATGACCAGAAATGTTATAGACACGCGAAGACTCGACAAAAGATTATTCCTTTTCTAGTTTGAATCGTAAATTTAAAAAACAAAAAATGTAAAGCACACTAGCATGTTCATTATTTGTAAGTGCATGGCACATTTGCATCCCACACGTCAATAGCCAACATTCCAGTCTACAGATTACAAATGCTCATATCCATCAAAAGCTTATCTGAGGTATATTTGTTGTCAAATTATTTATATTTTATGCTTTATTACCTTTGTAATTGGTAGCAATGATTTGTGTAATGATATTAAACAAACCTCCAGGATATAGCATATTTGCATTTTAATAAATCAAAGTTCATCAAATAACGTCATCTACACTTATGTGAGAAAAATGTAAGTTCTCTCAATCATATGATACTGTCATGCCTTGGTTCTTCAACTTTACTCATTAAACGCAAAATATAATTTTTTTAATTACCATGAGACTGATAGGAACTATAATATTATTGAAAAAATTTACATACTCACACACATTTTCAGGCTTTCGAGACCCTGGAGTCTCCTTACACAATTCTCGTTTCCCCCTCCTCAATTCTCTCATTTCCCCCCATTATAAACTTCCCCTCAATAATTACGTAATAACCTACTAATTATAATAACCACCAAACAGTTACAATACAATAATTATTCACTAATATTAATAAAAACTACTATTTATTAAATAGTCTATCATTACTCCCGTCCTAAAAAGCCACCTTGTCCTCAAGGTGGAAGAAAATGAAAAAGAAACTTAAAAGTTTTCTCCTTTTCCTCCGTTGGCTCTTGCAAGTTATTTCTTCTTCTAACAAATTGATATTTTCTTCTCCTTATTTGTTTTTCAGATCCATAAAGATAGTAAAAATCCATTAGATATCATAAAACTTTAACTTGAATGCTTCCTCTTTGAAAACCCAAATTTTCATATAAATGGGCCATAATTGGAGTTGGCCCAACACTTGCCCTCTTCAACCAAATTAGGGCATCTGTAAAACAAATGGATTCTTTTCCTTCTTCAAGTGGAATTACAAGTTTCTCCTCAGCGACAGCATCTTCTTCTCCATCGATAGCGGTTTCTTCATTTCCGCCGTCGGTGGTTTCTGTCGCTTCCCCTGCAATGTTTCCATTTTCGTCAACTTTTGTTGCCTCCCCTGGTTCTGCTGTTGTCGGCGCTTCCATTTCCACTCTCTTTGGCGCTTCCCTTTCCACCATCGCCGGTTCCTCTCCTGTAATCGCAACTTGCCCATCCTGTTTTTCCTCGATTTTTTCCGTCACAAGCTCTTCGCGTGCAATTGTTTTCTGGCAACAATTGTCCATGGCCGCTGATTCTTCCTCTCTTTTAATTGCAGCTTCCTCTTCTATTGCCTCTTCATTTTCTGCCGGGGCCATTTTTTTACCCACGTTCTACCCGATTTCATTTTCCCTCTCGGCCTTCTTTAGTGCCTCCAACCTTTCTTCGTGGATCATCTCCTTCAGATTCTGTGACTGAATTCGTACATCTCCAATTTGCCTGCACGGAACTTTTCCGAGAACCCTTTGTTGTCTGTCTTCGAACTTTGCAACCAATTGATATAATAATTCTCGGATAACCAACAAGCTTTTTTCTATAGCAGAAAGTTTATCCAGATCTTTCAATTCTTTCTTAATAGTGATGACTTCTTTTCGCCAATCATCCATAGCTTGCTTTTGTGATAATTCTGAACTTGTTAGCATACTCTATGGCCTTCCAAGATCATGCTCTGATACCAAATTGATAGGAACTATAATATTATTGAAAAAATTTACATACTCTCACACACTTCTAGGCTTTCGAGACCCTGGAGTCTCCCTACACAATTCTCATTTCCCCCTCCTCAATTCCCTCCTTTCCCCCTATCATAAATTTCCCCTCAATAACTACCTAATAACCTAATAATTATAATAACCACCCAACAGTTACAATACAATAATTATTCACTAATATTAATAAAAACTACTATTTATTAAATACTCTATCATTACTTCTATTTTTTATGTATCCCCAGCTATTCTCAATTCCTGCCAGGCAATTCTTATATATCTGAAAATCATCTTCCCACACAACAACATAAAAAAGAGGTGTAATTAAAATGAACACAAAATGCCAATGAGACAAGCCATACCTGCAGATGGCTAGCAACATTTTCTCTTGTTAAACCAGGTACGTTCATTAATTCAAGAATCCTCTTAGGCACAGCCTCTGAAAGAGAAGCCAAAAGTTTCAGATAAGTATCAAGTCAGTTAAGTCAAAACAAACAGCAATTTATCAAAAATTAATCATTGACTAATAAAAAAAAAAGAAAATGAAATACAAAAGCTAAAGAGTCATACTATCTAGGCCGAGTTGGTTCACAGCACTGACAAATTGTTGGTGCAACTCTACAGACCATACCACTCGTGGCTTCTTTGAGGAAGAAGGATCATCATTTTCCAGTTCACTGTCGTCTTCTTTTGAACTGCTCCTTTTTCTAGTAGCTCGCAGGATTCCTTCTTCACCATCGTGATCAGAAGAAGCACATTCTGCATCATCAGTCCCATGCATTTGCTTATCATTCTCTTCCAAACTTCCAGAATTTTCAAGTTCCTTATATTCATTCCATTTTTTTCTAACAACATGCTGCCAGATATTCTTCAGTTCTTCCTCGCGAATGGGCTTAATTAAATAATCACAAGCCCCATGTCTGATTCCTTTCATCACAGCACTTGTTCTTTTATCAGCCGACATCACTACAAAATATTTTATCATGTTAACTTCAATAAAAAAAATATGGTAAGTATCCATTTAAGATATAAGTTATTTACTTATGACAGGAAGGTCCATCTCAAGCCCAACATATTCAAGGAGCTTATATCCATCCATATCAGGCATATGGACATCGCTCAATACCACATCAAAACAGCCTTTCTTCTCACGCAGAAGGTTTAGAGCAACAGCAGCTTGGGAACATATAGTCACTGTGAACAGAGGACGAAAATCAATGGTGGAAAAAAAGAAAGAAGAAAAGGCATAGCATTAAAAGGAATGAAAAGCATATAGTACCATCCTGTCAGATGTATGCATGTATTTCAGCATATAAAAGTTTAAAAAAAACTATTGGATGCTAAACATTGTTCGTACCAATCCAAATAACTAACGGCACCACACCGAATGTCAGATAGAAAAGCAAACTTAATACACAAACCAGCATTCAACTTATGAGTACTTGTCAACTTAAAATAACAAGACCAACAATTAAATTCAAGCTCTTAAAAGATAAATTCCCACTAAAATAAGTTCAGAAAACCCAGGGGATTTAGACATCTATTATGAAAAGATAAACACAACTTTTGAATGATTCAAGGAAAAAACATAGAAGATTAAATTGGATGGACAAAAATTTTCCCTTTTATCAGTAACAGATCATTATGGAAAGGCCAAGAACACAAAGGAATCGCTAGATATGCAAAAGAAATAATTATTCTGCACAAAAGAAACATCATTGTCGCTGACATGGTGTATGATGCTTCAAGAATTTAGATAATTTGTCTGTATTTCATCACAGGAAGCGAGGGCTTCTTCAATGGAAAAACTTCTTTTTTCTTGGTCCAAGTTCAACGGTAAACAAATGGAATACTTGTCCCAGAAATTTTCAGAACATGTTTACCATTTCCATAAAGGATACAATTGATGACTTTAAGCTCCCAATTATCTCCTCCGTGCTATGTACTGATGAGAGGTATGTTTCTGATTTATGTTACAAAGAGTCCAGACCATTTTATCTACATAATTGAAAAGCTAAGGATAGTGTAACTCGAAAACTTCTGAGTTGGGCTACTTGACATGTTGAGTTTTAGAAAAAAGAAAACCCCTATTTCGATAGGAAATTAAAAAATCTCTCCACATACCAATTCCATGAGCATAGTTAGGAGAAGATCCATACAAAACAAAATTCTGAAAAACATTTGGTCATCCAACATGAAAAATTTCATAACTATGGATAACTTTAACAGTCGGTGACAATAGGTATACCATGACTTACTCACATTCAATTTTATTGTTTGGAGTTGTTTTGCATCATTAATTTTTTTCTGCGCATTTTCACTGACTAACTTTTTTCTTACTGTTTAAGGATTTAAAATATTAAAGGGTATACTACCATTTTCTTGATAAATCTTGTTAGTTTACCAAAAATCAATTAAATCAGAGATTTCAACATGAAAAAAAATTCAACAGTTAAGGCCCAACAAAATACTGACTTAATAAAAGTAAATCAAGAATAAAATGTAAAAATATTATCCAAAGTGATACATATTTCACCAAAAACTTTTGGAGAGTAGTATTTTTCAACGCTCCACCATCGTCAACTATGCCTAAAATTCTCTTAGAACAAAGAAAAAGGAAAAAAAAAAGATTATCAGCAAGAAACGTTTTCTATTGAAATCAATGACCTATTAAATCAAAAATTTCAACGTGAAAATAGTCTATCTTTTGTTAAACCAAAAATTAACTACATCAATGAAATCTTTCAAGGAATCTTTCAAGGCTCTGTGCTATCGACCATAAACACCCCACGTACACGTCTAGTTGCATGTAAACGCCAAAAAAAAAATTTGAAAAGAAAAGAAAACAATCTTGGTTGAGCTTTCGCAAAACTACAGACGCAAATTAGGAAGCCAAATTTCCCCGTTCAATCCAATCAATTAGTGATCCAATTCTAGAAAAAAATTCAATTAAAAAAATCAAACTATGTGATTGAGTATGAAAGAAAATGAAACATTCTACTAA
This sequence comes from Begonia loranthoides, assembly GCA_022433065.1. NCBI lineage: Eukaryota > Viridiplantae > Streptophyta > Magnoliopsida > Cucurbitales > Begoniaceae > Begonia > Begonia loranthoides. The sequence continues at coordinate 31,216,216 of CM039483.1, forward strand.
ACCAAACATCTAACTTTGATTCCCGCTTTACAAGCATCAGCACAATATCAACTAAATCAAACTAATTGATAGAGTTAGAAACAAACACTAATTAAATAGTGATACTAAGGGAAAGAAAATAGCTACTTACCGTGATATAGACACCGGCGTAGCATCTGCTCGATAATCCTCAAGCAGGTGGTGTCATCGTCAACAACAAGAACCCTCAATCCCGCGGGAAACTGATCCGAATCAACAGATTCTACACCACCGTTACTGCTACCCTTACTTAAGCCATAATTGCTCGAACTTGCCCCTAAACTGGACTGCGATACTCTCTGTACGGTAGCCATAACAAAGAAAACCACAAAATAGACCTACCTCCAACTTGACTCTCCGTTCTTCCTCCTTCTCTTACATCTTACATTGAGAAAACAATGAAATTGGCCACTTCTTGAGCTCAAGCACAGCTAATTGGTAACAGATCTGTCAGAAGAAGCCCTAGAATTTGCGAAGAAAATGAGGAGAGAGAGAAAAGAATCAGAGTAGCGAAGAGAACCAAAAACAATTCTTGGTAATGAAGTTGGAGTTTTGGATTAGAAGAAGCTCCAGAGAAGTGAAAATCTTTCAAATTCCAATCAAGAAACACGAAGAACCAGAAAAATAATTGAAATAGTAGAAATGAGGAATGACAGAGCGGGCCAAGCACACTTGAAGGAAGCATCTTCGTGTTAATAAACAAAACAAAAAAGCAAATTACATTTCACTCCCCGGTCTTTGAAGCAAATGACAAACGAACTTTGTTGGACACTTGACCGTACGAGTATACGACCGTGACCAACTCAAACAACCACGTTTCTCTTTCCCCACTCCTCCCTGCAAACGTCACTAACTAACAAAACATCTATGACATGTCTCCCCTCCACACAAACCTATGCGCCTCTAATCATTTCAAAGGAACGAGTACTATTCAATTCTCTATATTTTTTATATTTTTTTGGGAAAATGACAAATCAACCCTCGTGGTTTTCGATCAATGACAAGTCAACTACTGTGGTATATTTGCTAACAAGTTAACCACTAACGTATGAGAAATTGACAAATCCAACATCACACTCAAGTTAACCCAGGAAAAGAAAAAGCCTAGACGCCGCTGGGGTGCGGCGTCCAGGTAATTTCTTTGCCTAGACGCCGCTGGTTTGCGACGTCCAGGACCCACCCACCTAATCACTTTCCCTTTATGAAAAGGGAAAATGAAAATTAGGGCTCTCAGTCTCGACTCTCCCTTCCCGAATCTGAAACATACCCTAAACCTAGCGGTTTGTGAGAACTGAAACGAGAAGAGAAATGTATTTTGGCAAAGTTGAAGCATTTGTTTTCAAGAAAATGGCGCATTGGACTGCTTGGAGTGTCGAAGAAGCTGATATTAACCGTGAAGCTGTAGTGGGCCCTTCAGAGATATTATTGGCGAATGAAAACGAGGTACGTGGAATTGGAAATGAAGTTGCAATTGTGTTGCATTCTGTATCTGCAAGTCTAAATGAAGAGGACAATGAGGACCTCCGATCAGTGTGCCAATCCACTAGTGATGAAGACATTAACATGGCACAGAGTAGGTCTATACGCCAAGCAGAAGCACAATGCAGCTATGTTGGTATGGGCCTTGGCAAAAAATACAGTTCATTGACGAAAATTAGAGAAGAAATTGTTGATTATGCATTGAATAATGGGTACGACATAAAATTCACCCATAGTGATGCTCGTCGGTTGAGGGCTGTCTACCAGGAAGGATGCACATGGAGGATGCACACGTCACAAATAGGACGTGAAATGACGTTTCAAATAAAGTCCTACAACGACGTTCACACTTGCTCCCGAAAGATGAAAAGCCACCATGCCACTGCCAAATGGGTGGCAACGCATTACTTAGACAGATTTAAAAGTCAGGCCGATTGGGACGTATCTTCCATAATTGAGACTGTCAAGAAGGACGTCAATGTCAACATCACACCCAGCCTTGCTAGAAGGGCAAGAAATGCGGCAAAGAAAATTAACGAAGGTGATAGCAATGAGCAATACAAGCTCATTTGGTCCTATGCTGAGGAGATTCGGAGGTCGAATCTCAAAAGTTTACTGCGTGTTGACCTTGATATGAGTGTATTTAAAAGGATGTACATGTGCATGGATGCATGCAAGAGGGCAGTGTTGAACCGTGGTAGACCTGTTATTTGTTTAGATGACTGCCACTTAAAGGAAGCGACTCCAGGCCAACTGCTAACTGCTGTCGCCATCGACGGGAACGATGGTATGTATCCGATTGCTATAGCAGTCATAGAAGAAGAAAATAGGGATTCATGGAGGTGGTTTATAGAATTGTTGCTAGACGATCTAAACACCCATCTGGCAATGGATGGACAATTATTTTGATCGACAAAAAGTGTTGTACATTGCTTTTGAATTATGTGTTTATGTTATGCATGTTTTTTCCAATGTCTGTCTCATATTATGAAAGTTTGCAGGGACTAGTGCCAGCTGTGAGAGAGGTGGCATGGCAAGCAGACCAACGGTTTTGTATCCGACACCTGTATGACAATTTTCAAAAACAATTTAAAGGCAGGTTGTTGAAGGATGCAATGTGGGCTGCATCAAGAGCCACAACAGTGGGGCAATTTGAGAAAGAGATGGCCAAGTTATTTGTCCTTGACCTAGCGGCCCATGAATATCTATGTGGAATAGAGGTGACCTGCTGGGCCAAACATGCTTTCTCTTCCATCCCAAAGTGCGACATAAGCCTCAACAACCTCAGCGAGTCCTTCAATGCCTGCATCCTACCAGCCCGGGACAAACCAATTCTAAGTATGTTCGAGATCATTCGAAAGGGCATCATGGGTAGGATCGTGAAAAAACATGAAAAAATGGCTCACTCGACCGATCTGTTGTGTCCAATGATTAGCAAACGGCTCGCCAAAGTCCAACTTGCCAGTCGAAATTGGAGTCCCCAATTTGCAGGAGCGGCCAAGTTTGAGGTCAGCAACAATACCGACATGTACTCTGTTGATTTGGACAGGTGTACTTGTACTTGTAACCCGTGGGAGTTGACCGGCATCCCCTGTGTCCATGCAATTTCGTGCATTTACTTCATGAGGAGATCTCCTGAGGAGTTTGTGCATTGGTGCTATCACCGGAAAACATACATGGTGATGTACTCCCATTTTCTCCAACCCCTCAATGGCCCAATCGAGTGGCATCCTGTGACGAATCTGGATCCAATTATCCCACCGCCGTATAAAAGGCTTCCAGACAGGCCCCGCGTACGTAGAATACGGGATGTGGATGAGGCTCTAAGCCGGACAGTGCTTACCAGAAGACATTTAAACGTGCATTGTGGCCGGTATGGGGGTGTGGGCCACAATGCCCGCACGTGCGAAGGGGGAGGGGAATCCAGTGCAGGGGCTGGCAGAGGCAACAGAAGGGCGGCTAGAGCCAGAGGAAGAGGCGGCAGAGGAAGGTCGGATGACACATTTATGGGTTTCAGAGTCCCCGAGATAGCTCCTGATAGAGTTCATGAGACGCAGGTCAGCGCATTATCGCATTATGCTTTTAATTGATATTTGAACTACGCTAATTTCCTTTGTAATGTGGTCTGCAGGAGTTTGATGCTGAAGGTTCTCCCACACCTACGTATACAGATGTGGACCTTAACTTGCCGTGATATAACCCTTTTTGCTTGCGACAAATGTACATGACAGTCAAAGGCCATTGATGTAATTATTTTGTTGAAAATAAAATGAGTTTGATAGACTTGCCAATTTTTTAAAAATTTGAACAGAATGTCCCTTGTTTCTTGACTCCACATAGTTATTCTCGTACATCCTGCACCAACAGCCCAAACAATTCCAGTATCATCCAAACATCTCATTCATCCACTAAATGTAAACTAGACCTAACCTCCCAACATATCATTGACAACTAGACATACATTTTAACGTACAAGTACACAAAATCAACTAAACTACGCATTCTTCTTCTTCCTGGGCTGTTTCCGGCGCAAATCTGTGACCAGAAACGACAAGTTCACGTCAAAGGCTACTTTCTCAGCTCGGGCGAACAACGGACCCTCATACTGAAAGGTTGGAGGTTCGTACAGGTGGAATTGTTCCTTAATGTGGCACTCTGATATCACCCTCATCCCCTCAGGGGTACACCGAAAGACGCCGAACGGCCTGTAATGCAAAGGGAACAAGTGTCGAGCAATTACGTGGAAAGCAAAATTAAGAATTTACACTAGGAAAACTACATACTGCTGTTTGTCAGTGGGAGCTGTGATAATGGAGATTGATTCTGGCAACAATGTTTGGTAAGCGAATTGCATGTGCAGATCAACGGACGACATAAAACACTCATGTTTCGGGTGTGACTGCAATTTAAACAACACATTATATGATCTCAGTAAACATTAACTCCAACCTAGAGAAACAACATGATTACTTACGTGAATCCATCCAAGTGTGAGTAGATCGTGTCGTTGTTGATAATTGAAAACTTCTATGTCTGCTTCTGCCGTCGTATAACACTACATATAAGTTTGGATGAGTACTAAGATAAAATCTTATACACTAACACCCAAAAAAGGCCTCTCACCGTATCTGGCGTTCCTTTCTGATCTGGGAAGATGAGTTCATAGACGAGGTACATATTGTCGGTCAGCTTTCCTGTAAGAATTGCTCATGTCACCATGTTCTTTCGAGTATTTGCCCGGACATAGTCTTGGAACTTACTCATCAAATCATGAGCCTGCAACAAACGGTCAGCGTAACCATGAATGAATACACATATATACTGAAATGAAAGACTTACTAGGCGCAAAATTTTAAGGGGCGGCGGCTTGAGAGGCACGGCTGGAGGAGTTTGTAAGCGACTTCCGACAGGTTCGCTGCAAATTAACAACACGTCAGTACATGAAAGACAAATAAAGTGAAAATTGGAATTCACGTTCAACAAAATTAACTTACAATCGGAATGTCGCATCTAGTGCGTCCGAGGAGGATGACGCACTTCCTGAATGGGTTGATCGCCTCTCCCCTTGCTTAAGTGCTGCCACCATCTCACGATGCCACTCCGCTGCTTGCACATGCCACTGTTGTTCTATACCCCACCTCTTTTCTGCGATAGCCCACCTCTCTTCTGTGAGCTTGGCCGCTTCTTGTATTTGGCCTTGTTGCATTTGTATCTGGTCGGCCATCAATTGCATTTGGCTCATGGACATATGATGGAGCTCCTCCATCTTGCTCATCCAGTTGAGCATCTAAGCAGGTATCGAACTAAAGTGAGATGACTGAGGAGGAGGAGGCAGTGCATGCGAAGGGACTGAATGCGAAGGCCCAGGCGGCAATGGATGTGCTACTACCTTCTTCCCCTTGCGGAACCATTCACCTTCTATTTGGGTGATACCCATTCGGTCCAATAATGAATTGTTGTACATGTCATTGACCGACTCTTCAATTCTTGGCTCGTTCTCCGGGATGGGTACCCCAAACTGCTCAATGATCCTCTGGATTAGCCAGTTGTACGGCAGGGACTTCGCCGACTTATTGAGCACCTCTTGCATGTAGCTCAGGATTATATATCCAATGTCCATCTTTTTTCCCATAAACACCTTCTCCAGCATATAGAGATCCATGCTGGTAACAAGGTCGCGATGCCCATTTCAAGGCAAAATGGTGTACGTCATGATCAAGTGGATCAATCGGGCGAAGGCATTCAACTCCTTTCCCGTTGGCTTTCTGTACTCGAAAACCCCGGGATCCTGGTGCAACAATCTAAGCACCGCTAACCTACCTCCTTGTTTTACAAATGGTGGCTCCCGAGCCATATGATATATGATAATATTCTTCGCTTGGCTCATCCAGTACACATCCAAGCATCATGTTTACATTGTTGGAAGTGAAACTCAACTCCCTTCCAAAAACGTACGTCCGCACCTCTAATGGGTTAGTGGATATTCGCAAATTTGCGTAAAACAATCTTATAACTCTCTCGCAGTAACTGCCCCTCAAATTGCACAACCCAGCTAATCCAGCAGCTTGAAGCATACGATCAATTCCCATTTTTGCGAAAGAGTCCAAATCTACTATTTTGGACACAGTAATTCTACGATGTAGTATATCTTCTAAATACCGTGTTTTGCAATTAGCGTTCCAGAATAATTCTTCTTCAAGGTCGGCGGTTTCTTCGTCTTCCACCGCTGTCGCGGGTTGGACATCTTCCACTTCCGTAGTTTGAACGGGTTCAACGGCCTCCACCGTTGCCTGCCGACGCTTTGACCTCAATTTCTTAGGCCGCGATTCCATGCTGATCGTTGAGAGTAATTTGCCAACAACCTACAGTATAATAAAAAATACAATCAAACAAAAATTTGTGAATAATAAAACATCCTAAATCAACAAACCACAAAAAAATAAACAGAATGCAGTTTCATAAATCAACAAACACAATTTAGCTTTAGCCAATGGTACAAGCAGTTTCATAATTGGAAGTAGTGTATCGAGTTTCTTAGTACCATTATCGATTAGAATTGCATTTTCTAGCAAACAAACCCAAACTGCTATTTTGTTTTTAACAAAACTAAAAATAACTTACAAACTCAATTTAACTAACAAACAAAATAACAAGGAAATTACCACAAAAAATAGACGCACTGCAGATCTACCACAGGATACTAACAATCTATCAAATAAAGGCGAGAGAAAGGCGAGATCCGAGACCGTTCTGTGGTTGGCGTCGCGTGGTGGTCGCCGTTCGGTGGTTGGCGTCGCGTGGTGGTCGCCGTTCGATGGTTGGCGTCGCGTGCTCGTCGCCGTTCGGTGGTCGGCCTTGCGTGCTCGTCATCGCCGTGCGGTAGTCGGCCTCAGGTGGTCGTCGCCGTGCGGTAGTCGGTCTCGTGTGGTTGTCGCCGTGCGGTAGTCGGACTCGTGGCCGATTGGGGGAGAGTGGGAGAGCCGATTGGGAGGGAGAAGAAGAGCAGGGGGTCGGGTAGGGGGTAGGAGAATGAGCCCTAACTTTTATTTTCCCTTTATAAAAGGGAAAATGATTGGGGTGGTCCTCAAGCCTGGACCCCGCTGGGGTGCGGCGTCCATGCTTAAGGCTTTGCCTGGATGCCGCTGGTTTGCGGCATCCAGACTTTTTCTTTTCCTGGGTTAACTTGAGTGTGAAGTTGGATTTGTCAATTTCTCATACGTTAGTGGTTAACTTGTTAGCAAATATACCACAGTGGTTGACTTGTCATTGACCGAAAACCACGATGGTTGATTTGTCATTTTCCCTATTTTTTTTCAACACCTTGTTCCAAAAATTCTCTCTTAAATATAAATACACTATAACTTTTAAGTGCCACAATATATTCTATCGATGATGCTAAAAATAATTTCACTATATTCATTGAATTCATCATTGGTCTTCACCATGTACCATCTGTACATTACAGACAATACAAACAACATTAGATTTAGCTGACCAAAGCATGGGCATTTTAGAAATATAACTACTCCCTCAACAAAATTTCCTGTGACTCTAATTTCCATACTCAAGAATTAGTATTCATATCTTAAGCATTGCTTTGATACCAAGCTGTCAAAGCTTGATCCCTGCACTTCGTGTTGGGCGACCGAATCCCGACTCATAGATTCCTACATTAGGAAGAAAATACGACCATATTCATAAAGCAAGTTGTCACACATTGCTATTGAATCGTGTTAACTCTCGAAGATTTCCTCAGTTGAACTCCTCACACAGATCGCAACAGCTCACGGTTACACCAACAGCTAAAGACAGCAACCTATTCTCCTTTCTCTGTCTGTCTCACGTTTTCTTTCTTTTCTCTTCTCTGCACTCTGTAAAACTAAATAACCAGAAGCGCTCTCTCTCGCACTCTTTCTCTCTGTGTTTCTTCCGTTTCAGCTTCATTTCATTTATCATATATAAGCAGAGGAGAAAGCTTCCAGGAGAAGCTTATCGATGATGGACGTTCACCTATCACCATGAGGTGGTCCAATATATAAACGTCACATTGACAATATTATCGGTTCAGGAGAATTGAGGGAAAATTATCAGGTAAACCCAAAAATCACCGCGTGAAGAAACTGAAATTCTGGCCATTTTTAGCAAAACCATATGGCACAGGTCGACAGGCACAATCGACCGATCCCACATGAAAATTGTTTCCCATGAAGCCATTCAACACCGGTCGACGACTACAGTCAATTGAAAAGTCCCAATCGACAATTACAGTTGACCGGACCCAAAAAAACCCAATTTCATTTTATTTTTAATGAATCTCTGCTTTTCTCTCTCCTCATCCTTATATTTTCATTAACATATATATACTTATACATATATAGGCTCTTTATTTAAATGGGTTTAAATCCTCAATTTTTTTACAATTACCATGTTAATACACCATTACGGTGTTAATACACCGTACATCATTACGAAGCACATTCCCTTAAAAAAATGTATAAAATTCATTATATTACATTTTATGGAGTAATTTATTCGGGTATTACATGAACCCCAATATAGGTATTTAAATAGTCAAGAATTCATTTGTAACCTATTTCTTCCAAGCTGTTCTAATAGCAAACTAATTATTATACAAACAAAAGACTAGGGCAGATTCATTATCAAGAAGAATCTAACAAATGCATATATATGCAAGCAATTCATCTATTTAGAGAACAATTCAAGAAGAACGCCTATAAAACATGCAAACTCATTTCTTCTTTATGATTGGCTAACAACATGTTAGTTCTTATCATCCGAAACATAGGAACTAATCAAGCAGAGAAGCATATTAGCAGAAAAACATCACAGAAACAATAACTTGCAGAGAACAAACAATTTTCATGCAGCAAACAATCCTACTCCCGTAATGTAGGTTCTTACGGACAAAGAACATACATAATCTCATACCTCACTTAACTCCTTCTTCTTCTTCTTTAGCAGCAATTCCCTCTCCTCATAGTTGAAGTGTTCCACAAAAATATAGAACCAGAAAACACTAGAATATTGAGAGAGAGTTTAGAAGATAGGCAAGCGTTTCCCCTCTGATTTTTCTACTAAACATTCCCTAAATACACTCTGAACTCACAAAAGACGCCTAAGATATGCGACGCTTTGATCTCCAGGGACTCTTCAAGCCTTCAGACTTCAGTTATACATTTTCAGACCTACGTTCAGACTACCGATTGATCGATTCAACGTCCACAATCGACCACCAACTTAATCAATCAGCTGCTAAATTCATTTTCTGATATGCCACGAGGTCCCTTGACTAGATTGAGAGCCCAAGAGATTTCTAACTTGTTTGCTCATTTTGCAGGGGATCAATTCTATGCTAATCTTTGAGGAGAACCAACATTTGAAGACATGGAGAAGCCCTTCAATTTATTGGTTTGGACACATAGAGGAGACACCTCAAGTGAAGTCCCTCTCAGCCCTCAAGAAAAACACTCCCACTAAGGTCGTGAGTTCAATCCTTTTTTTTGGTATAATTTATGTTGGTGTTTTGAAGATTTGCATGGTTAAAGAAAAGGAACTTATTGCATGAGAAATGAAGTGAAGATATGGACCACTCAAGCTAGACATAATCGGCCATTCACAATGCCCTAGCCGAGTGGCACATTACCATTTTTTTGTCATTTGTTTTCTTTTTCTTTTTTTCCTTATTTTGTAACCCTAATGTTGCACTATAAATATTACATTTCAAGCTACTGAGCAGCTAGTGAACATTTGCTAAAGCAAACCCTAGTTTTTGAAGAGAAACTCTTCACCTCTTTGTTGAGGAACAATCAGCCAAGCTTCTTGGAGAGATCCGAGTGAGTGAGCCACCATTTCTTCAATCCTTGTTCGTTTTGGTTGAAGATCTTAATGTCCCTCCTTGCCCTTCTCCCTCTAAGGTAGTAGTTCTAGAGAGTAGTAAGTGAGGTAAAATGCACATCTCAGCCCGGTTGGAGACACTCCTTGTGGAGTTCAATCAAAACAAAGGTGCAGATCGGTTCACCTTTGACTCCTCCCGAATTTGTCTTGCATTTTTATCCATCATTCCCAGCACCAAAGCCACTAAAACCACCGCCAAAATCACCCCATATGCATCAGGTTTCCAAGGAAAGAAGAATCATCAAAAAAGGAGTTCGGGTCCAGAAGTTACATACCTTTCTTTGCTGAAGACTCAATTTGTCGATTCCCACCGACCTTCGAGCAGCTTTCGTACGAGATCTCGAGTTGCATACAGGATTTTGAGCTCATTTTTGGAGGGGAAAAACTAGACATATGTGAGAGTGAGGTATCCAAAAACCAGCTTCATTGGAGCTTTGGAGAAGAAGTTGGATCGTCGCTAATCTGAAGCAGTTGCTGGAAAGTAGCAGCTGCCACCTCCTACTTGCTTGAGCTACTTGCTTATAGTTTCTCCATTTTATTGATCCGAATTTTTGACCCCTCTTTTGGAGGCAAGTCATTTTCTAGAGAACTAGTTAATTACCATCTATTGATGATCAACCGCCAACCCGTCCGTGAAATCGTTCGTGAATCCATCCGATCCAAAATATTATTTATTCACATAAATAATATGAATTCTAAATAATTACATCCACAAACTCATCCCTTAATATTAACAACATTATCACCCATGTTATATCAACTACAAAGCATGAGAATTTCACAATAACCAAATATTACTTTTTACTTAATCCAAGTTTTACACATAGCTGAATACCCGGGGTATTACAGGATGAGTATACCATCATTGAGATCATCTTCCCGCAGCAAAAAGGGACAGCAAACATGGTGAGAATTATGTTCTGTTACATTAAGTAGTTCAGAAGGTATTATATTAGTACTCATCTGTGCGTTGTGTTCTTTGTATGCAGTGCTATAGGGAGAACGAAACAGAATACTTCCAAGTTCAAATGGAATAATCGCTCCTTACACTAGGGTCGATTCACGTAAGTAAACTTCTTGCTTTTTCGGTTTGTCGTTCATGTTTCAACAAATCTAATGCATGCTTCCCTTGCATTTCAGTCACACCCAAAGCAACTGTGTTTTTTGCCGTCCGTAAACTTGCACACTCACTTCCCTCACTAGGCGTTGTTGGCTGAAGCAATTGTAATCGTCGTAACGTCAAGGAACTAAGACTGGTATATATTTTCCTTTGAGTAGATTCATATTGCTTTATGGTTATGTGCTGATTTTTCCCTTTGTATTTCAGCCCACATGATATCTTTTGGTGTACGAGTGAGAGATTGGAAGTGATCCAACATTGCAAGAAGAAGGAAAACTTCCACCATCACGATGATGTACCCGTGAAAGGTCCATTGTTCACCAAAGTGTCCCAGGTAATTGTGGACCCACAGTTGTATTTTGAGATCACAGATTTGTGGAAGAAACCTGGCAAGAAGGCAGTTTAGGGTAGTTCGGGATGTGTAGGGATACAAATAGAGATACACATTTTTGTTGTACATCATAAAAAATTATATTCATGTTTATGTTTTGTTTTGTTTAATTTGATAATATCCATTTGGAAAATATGTGGTTTTGATAATATATGGTTTTTGATAATATTACAGGGGGGATATACTAAAACAATGAAAACTCTTGCAAAAATTTCATTTTTTTGAAAGAGAAATTGACTCAAACCATTTCATTCTTCATCAACAAGTGCTTCAACTTTGATAATCGCTGACAAAATCACTGAGAAAATTGCAAGGACTGTAGTATGAATACGATTTTTATACAAGGCAGACAACGCACGACGATCCGTGGTGGATCATTATCAATCTGCGGTGGTTCATAGTCAACCCACGTTGGATCATATTAAATCTGTGGCGGATCGTAGTCAATCTGCGGCGGATCATTTGAGGATCCGCGGCGGACCATCAAACGATCTGCGATGGCACAGTACATGACCCGACGCGGATCGTTATTTTTCAAAATATTATAATATCGATGCTTCGTGGCGGATTAAACTTATTCGTGACGGATTGGCTATGATCTGCGGCAGATTAAAACGATCCGTAGTGAATTGTCTTGTGCCCTAGTATATAAGACTCGACTATGAGCTCCAACGAGGTTACCGCGAACCACGAATACTTGGCGATGCTTGGTGCAATGTTGGAATATAGCTCAACGGCGATGTTCTGAGGGTTAAGTACTACGGTTTTCCTGTCGACCAATACGAAGTATTCGATGTTTGTAAGTTTTGGAGTTGGAAAGAGGTGAAAGAGTTGGAGGCTAGGGTTTGGCCATTATCGGTACAGTTACAGGACTCCGAGTGCTCTGTGGCACTCCATTGTATTCGACCTCCTCAGAACACTCGGAATCATGTAAATGTACCGACAATGGCTGAAACCTAGCCTCCAACTCTTTCACCTCTTTCCAGCTCTTAAATTTACAAACATCAAATACTTCGTCTTGCTCGACAGGAAAATCTTACTACTTAACCCTCAGAACATCGTTATTGCACTCTACTCTAACATTGCACCAAGCGTCACAAAGGATTTCATGGTTTCCTGTCAACTCACCAGACCGTACTGTGGAGTCTTATATACTAGGGCACAGGAAAATGCTCGCATACATCGGTTGAGAGCTGCCTGCCAGGAAGGATGTGATGCACACCTCGAAAATGCAAGGTGAAATGACGTGATGCAAACCTAGGGTATATGAACCCTAGACCCAACAACTTTTGCGGAATTAGACGGATCGTCTCACGATTTCAAGATCAAAAAAGGTGGAACTACGACCCTAGCCAAACCTGTCAACTAGAACCGGAGTATTCCGAAGAGGAGCTTGACCCTAACCAAACCTGTCGGCTAGAACCAAAGCTATCAAAAGTTCGATCTTTCAAGAATCCACTTGAAGAGATCAAGTTCTTCGCAAAGAACTCAAAAGAAGGAAATCTCCCCAAAAAAGCAAAAGCTCTCAATTTCAATTTGTCAAAAGGTTTTTTTCACAATTGTTCCCTAAGGTGCTTTTATAAGCTAAACATAAAGTAGATCTAATCCTAAGATAAACTATGATAAAATAAATTCAAACGTAATCCTAAGATAAACTAGGATAAAATAAATTCAAACGTAATTTAAAAAAATAACAAGATAAGATCTAACTAACTAATGACATGTGTTTGGCATGTGCTCGATCCACTTCTTTAGGTGGGCCTTCATCTTGAATCTTTGGATCTTCAAAATAGTAATCCAAATAATCCTTTGAAAGCTTATTTGAATTACGCCTTGTATGAATTCCTTCAGCCACATCCTAAGTTGATCGTCATATTGATTTGGGCCTCCAATTCGGGTAAGTGAAATCGGAATTCTTAAGCAGAATCGTAGGTCTCTATTCATGGGACTTTTGGCATAGCAAACGAGCTCCGACTTTAAAGAATAAGCCCATTCTGGAAACCTTGGGATGTCAGCTACAATCTTTATGAAGAACACTTTCTGATATAAAATACGTAAGGATGTTGAAACCACCAAATAGTAGTCAAAGGTCGGACCAATGATTCTGCATTTTACCATAAGTTTCTCAATCTTGTGCTTGATTTTCCACATAAGCTTCATCTTGAAGAATACTATAAAATATTTGAATGATAGATGAATATAATTCATCATCTTTCTCCTTTGAATCTTTTTTTGGATTTCTTCCTCAAAAAGTGGATGTCTTTATTCATCTTCTTCATCCTTGCTCTAGTCTTTCGGTCTCCAATGTCTCCTAATGAATCATTGTATTTGTAGGTTTTCTAGATCACATCATTCCCCCTTTCTTTGAGAAGATTCGTCCTCGAATCGCCTGTATCATACAAAAGCAAGTTAATAATATGTAAAAAAAATTTCACCTTACCATTTAAACTTGGTGTGACGATTTTATATTCATGAACATTGATGTGCTCCAAGGTTTGGAATGGTCCAACTCCTTGTCGTTGAAACTTCCTAACACATTCGACATTTTCCTTTCCATCATGATAAACAAACTCATTAGTAGATAAGGATAAAAAGTTTAATGAAATAAAAAGATTAAATCCATAAATAATTTCAAAATGTGAATAAGATATAATAGAATGGACAATCTTATTATATATAAATTTATCATGCATTAAACACTTCTTCAGATTATCATATAATTGATTCTCCCTCAGAGTAATAAAATTTAAATCTAAGAGTTCAACATGCTTTTCCACAATTTTGCGATGAACCAAACTGTCATTAAAACATATAATAGCAAATTTTTCAATAAAATATTTAAACACATGATTCATCATCCTCATAAAAGTACCAGAATCTTTGAATACTTCATATAGCATAATCAATCATCCATAAAATCCATGTTTAATTTTAAACACAACATTCCAACTATCATTATTTTTTAATAGAATTTCATAATATGTAATTTTAAAATCAATCTTAAATAACATGCATGCTTCATATTTTATTTCAAACATAAATTTCCAATGATCATCTTTCAAACCAATCCTAGAAATCAAACATGCTTCACAATTCACAAAGATACCAACTAAAGCCATTAAAATACCATTTTTCATATAATTCATACAATTGGTACATGCTCCAAAGATACCACTTTTCAATTCATAAAGATAAAACTTAGGAACAAACCATATATTTTTCTTGAATAATAATCCTTGATGACCATAAAAATTGGCACATGCATTTTGTTCACAAATAATCCAAAATTTTCCATGAAAATCTATGCATGCAACTTTTCCACAAACATTCCAAAATTTTCATGAAATCCCACACATGCAATTATTTTATGACTATAAGAACGTAAACTTGCAAACCTTTCACAAGCAAACCAAAATCTCCCAAAACTTAAGTCTTTATCTTGAAAATTTTTAATGATTTCAAATTTCAATAACTTAGTTTGAAGAGTAAAAACATACCTTTTTGACAATGCGTTGGCAACCACAATGTCATTAACTTTGTGAATGACATATGGAAGCACCTTGTTGTACTCTATCCATGGAAGTTTAATCCCTTTTAGTGGTGTTATTTTCCTTGGTATTTCCTTTGGATGTGTGTCTTTATTATCTTGCAAAATAAGTGAAACATCCACTTGAAAAGAAAAAGTTAGCTCATGGGAGGTAAAAGAAATATTTTTGCATATAAATAAATTTAACTCTTTAATTTTCTCACTCTTTTTAACCACTCCAATTCCTTTCCTTTCATTTTCTCCCTCGGATTTTACCTCCTCTCCCACTATTTTTTTCTCCTTCTCTCTCTCTCGGTTTTTCTTTTCTCATCCTCCAATTTATTTTCTTCCTCATTGCCTTTTTCACTCACTTTATTTTTGGCTTTTCTCTCCTTGGCTCTTTCATCTCCTTTTTCACTTTCGCATTTTTCCTTTTAACTTTTCTTCATCTCTTCAACTTCCATATTCTTTTCAACTACTCCACAATCTAAAATTTCTTTGGCATTTTCTTTGGAAAGTTCTTGGAAATCTTTGACAACTATCTCTTGATCTTTAATAGCTTCCCTTTGAACCTCATCGATTTCCTCCTTGATTGCATCAAACGTACTCGATGGATGATAAACTCTTCCTCCATCAATTTGTTGCTCCCATTTATCACACTCTTTTCCTTTAGCATCATGAACATTTTGTTTTTTCTCAAGTTCTCCCTTTTCTGCCAACTTGTCTTCTTGGTTGACATTGCTTCCTTGCTTTAATTCCTCTAGATCCTCATTCACCACTTTAGAATTCAATGGTGTTGTGGCTATTGGTTTTTTCTTCAAATAGGATTCATAAAGTTTCTCACAATTCAATTATGATTTCCAACTTAATTCCCTCCAATAATGTAAAGGAACAAACCTCTTTCTCATAATAGCCTTCATATTTTTCCAAGTTCGAATTGGTGGGTCTCCATACCTCCTTTGATCTCTTAAAAATTGTGCCCACCAAATGTTTGCGTAATCCGTGAACGTCATGGCAACCAATCTGATTTTCTTTTCTTCTGAGTAGTTTTTGCTTCAAAAATAAGATCCACTTTTTGCTCCCACTCTAGATATGTTTCCGGATCGCTTTCTCCTTGGAAAAGTGGTAAAATTACCTTTTTATGGCTTAAATTTCCATCTCTCCCATCACTTCAGAAATCTCTTTCAAAATCTCTCTTTTGGTTACTTACCTTTTTCTCCTCAAACTTACTTCTTTCAAAACGTCTCCTTTCTCGGCCTTGTGTTAAATTGGGATTTTCAAATTGATCAATCCTTTAATTTAGGGCATGGAATTGACCTTGCATATCCCTCATAATTTCTGCTCAAGAACAAAGAAAAGCAAATAAAAAGGTTAGTAAAAAAAATATAATAAAAGTATGGACCTTTCCACTCGCTCACGTGTTTCACTCAAATAATGAATCACTCCACTCGTGTTTAGACTTGATTGGCTTTTTCAAATTGATCTCACAACTCTGCCTTTTATCACTCTACCTTCCCTTTTGAGTTCTTTACTCAAAACTCAATCAAAGAAAAGAAAGCGTTTTCAATCAAGTAAACACTTTGAAAAATCAAACTTTTTCAAACTTTAAATTCAAATTGCCTTCAAGTTTGATCAAAATCAAGTTATTCAAACTACTTATTGTGATTAACTAGTCTAAGAAGCAAATACCTTGAATTTGGAATAAGGTATTATGAAACTTTTCCAAAAAGGAAACTTTTTCCTGAAAAATTTCTGAAAACTTATAGAAATAAACCGGAGATTAGATATTTGAATAGCACTTTTTGAGATGAAAACAAAGATGATTTTCGATTTTGAATAGGCTTTTTGTAGAATAAACAGCTCACTTTTTTTTTGGAAATAAAAATCGTACTTTTTTTTGTAAGATTGATAAACAAAAGGAATAACTTTTTGATATTTGATCGTAAGGGTCAAACCTTTTTTTGATAGATGAAGAGAAATGAAATATTTTTTTTTTTTTTGATATTTTGAAGGTTGATCGTAAGGATCAATAAAATAAAACTGATGCGGAAAAATAAATATAGCACCTTAAAACGTTCGAGCCTTCGCTCTGATACCAACTGATGCGAATCTAGGGTATACGAACCCTAGACCCAACAACTTTTGCGGAATTAGACGGTTCGTCTTACGATTTCAAGATCAAAAAGGTGGAACTACGACCCTAGCCAAACCTGTCAACTAGAACTGGAGTATTCCGAAGAGGAGATTGACCCTAACCAAACCTGTCGGCTAGAACCAAAGCTATCAAAAGTTCGATCTTTCAAGAATCCATTTGAAGAGATCAAGTTCTTCGCAAAGAACTCAAGAGAATGAAATCTCCCCAAAAAAGCAAAAGCTCTTAATTTCAATTTGTCAAAAGGTTTTTTTCACAATTGTTCCCTAAGGTGCTTTTATAAGCTAAACATAAAGTAGATCTAATCCTAAGATAAACTATGATAAAATAAATTCAAACGTAATCCTAAGATAAACTAGGATAAAATAAATTCAAATGTAATTTTAAAAAATAACAAGATAAGATCTAACTAACTAATGACATGTGTTTGGCATGTGCTCGGCATGTGCTCGATCCACTTCTTTAGGTGGGCCTTCATCTTGAATCTTTGGATCTTCAAAATAGTAATCCAAATAATCCTTTGAAAGCTTATTTGAATTACGCCTTGTATGAATTCTTTCAGCCACATCCTAAGTTGATCATCATATTGATTTGGGCCTCCAATTCGGGTAAGTGAAATCGGAATTCTTAAGCAGAATCGTAGGTCTCTATTCATGGGACTTTTGGCATAGCAAACGAGCTCCGACTTTAAAGAATAAGCCCATTCTGGAAACCTTGGGATGTCAGCTACAATCTTTATGAAGAACACTTTCCGATATAAAATACGTAAGGACGTCGAAACTGCCAAATAGTAGTCAAAGGTTGGACCAATGATTCTGCATTTTACCATAAGTCTCTCAATCTTGTGCTTGATTTTCCACATAAGCTTCATCTTGAAGAATAATATAAAATATTTGAATGATAGATGAATATAATTCATCATCTTTCTCCTTTGAATCTTTTGTTGGATTTCTTCCTAAAAAAGTGGATGTCTTTCATTTATCTTCTTCATCCTTGCTCTAGTCTTTCGGTCTCCAATGTCTCCTAATGAATCATTGTATTTGTAGGTTTTCTGAATCACATCATGATGTTTCAAATAAATTGTTATAACGACGTTCACACTTGCTCGAAAAAGATGGAAAGTCGCCATGCCTCTGCAAAATGAGTGGCAAGCGGAGTATTGATTTTGCATCTGACACTTATATGTAAGGAACATCAGATAATGGGATTGAGTGAACAAATGTGCAAGGATCAATAGATGTAACATCATCTAAAACAGTTTATTTGAGACAAACAGTTGGAAACAATACAAATGTTTTGTAACGACGCGACTTTTTAAATCCTTTTAAAAATACGTGAAATTTAAAATTTTGAAATTCTTTACCAGAGTGCGCCTTAAAGTCGGACGCTACCAAACCTTTTCGTTAAATTCGTTGTATAAAATTCTTTATTTAATAAAAATGCGGAAGCGTAAATAAAATTTTTCTTTGAAACTTAGCAGAAGCATAAATTATTTGTTTAAAACAAATAATAACAATTAATAAAATATTACTTTAAAATTACAGCTCTTTCCTCTTTACTTTAATTTGCCAACCAGCTACAAGTCTCGCTCGTGCAAATCCTTCATCAGCTGCTTTTTAATCTGTTCGTCATTTGTTCCTTCGTACTTGTACCTACATCACAAGTACTATCCTATGAGCCTAAATCTTAGTAAGTGATATTTACCTATCATGCTACTATGTGCTCATGTTGTACATTTTTAAATCATTGTTTCTCTTCTTTCTCTTATCTTCTTATCTTTTATGTCTTAACCATCGTTCATGTCAATCCATTATGTTTAATTCGTCATTATTATCTTTTCGTCTTATTTTTTCGTTTCATCATTTACGTTTTATTCATTGTCTTCATCTTTTTCATTGTTTTCGTCTTTTACATTTTATTCATCATTTTCATCTTTTACCTCCGATATAGCAGCGATGCCATAATCCGAAAGCTTACTAATCATTGGTCGTTATGTCCTGACATAATCCAAGGACCTTTGCAACCTCGCATCATATTGTTGCCTTTTTCTTTTTCTTTCACTCATTAATGGCTTATTATTCGTTTATTATTTAATTCATTATCGTTCGTTCTTTATCGTTGTCTTCGTACGTTTAATACTTTTTATGACTTAGGATTCGTCTGTTATTCGTATCATTTCATTTGTTGTTCGTGAATGCATACAAATTTCTGGAAGCGTAAATAAACATCGAAACATGTTATTAATGCAGTAAACAGCGAAACGTGCATTTAAGTACTATAAACAACAAAACATGCTTTTAAAACTGTAAACAATTAAACATGCTATAAAAACTGTAAACAACGAAGCATGCTAGGAAAGCGGTAAACAACAAAACATACATTTCCTAAACTTGCGATGTAGGGTCCGAAGACCAAAACACATGCATATCACTTACTTCGTTTCTCGTGACGTTCAATGCTTAAGCTAACTTTTCATCTTCTTTAGTACCTTCACAAATTATAACATTCAATCATTAATAAAGTCATTTAATCTACCTACTAGATCTTGTTTTTCTATCGTAATCTCTCATTACTTAATCAAATCTTCTAAAGAGTACTTACTTCGCTTAATAACTAATCTCCATATTCATCTCTAATCATTTGCTCGTCTTTGTCCAATTTCCACAATATATTAATCTCACTAGTGCCTTCAAATCAAAACCAACCAATAATTGAATAATTCACATCACAACCAAGTACTAACAATTTAATATTGCTCTTAGAAATTGACAGCGATATTATCCAACAACAACCAACATACTACAAATCTGCAACAAAGCTAATACCTACCTATACATCAAAGTTGAAACCCAACATATTAATACCTGAACTTCCAACATTCAGTTCCGTTAGAAATTTCTACACTTATTATTATTCATCAACAAACCATTAATACTTTCATTCACACAATCTAGAAACATAGATCTCACAAAGCAATAACTTTCGTTGACTGACTTCTCAGAACATACATCCAGCATATTCATCAATATCTCACCTTATATTTGCAAACCTGATCCTCCATAATTTCCATCAATGAGGTACAGTCAACAGGGTACAGACATCCAGCCAGTAATATTCAAAGAACAAAAAACTAAATTGTAAGTCCACAGGTATTTACAGCATTGACCACATCTTCATAAAACCAAAGGCAGTGACAGTTTCTAATATGACAAACCAATCCCAAAATCCAATAGACAGCATAACAATATAGAACCATCGATCTTACGTACAACACTACAAATCAGAATGCAATACTGAACTTCAGAGAGAAGGACCTCACCTTCTCGGCCTCCAGAGGAATTTGTCCAACAACTCTGCCACACAAAGTATCCAAATCAACATGTTATTGTTTTCCGACAATTCATCCAAATGAGAATACCCACATCAGAATTCAGAATACAGGGGAGAAATCTTTCTCACCATGAAGACACAAGGCAACAATTCTGCCTCTTGCTGTTTCTTCTTCTACTTTGCCATTTAATCACATAGCCGTAGACAGGGGATTAAATTCCCAGCTTCCCAACGTCCTTTCCCTTTACCTCCACAGCCGACAAGTCATGAAGCGTGGAGTAATTACAGGAAATAATTGGAAGAATATGCCAAAATGGTTGATGAAGGACTGTCGGCAGAACAAACAAAGGAGTGGACTGAGTCGTACTATACCGCGAATCAGACGACAAGTCGTCCCTTTGCAAACCGACACACCCGAGCAAGTCGTCCATCTCGACCCAAGCCACAGCCTCTGCCCGAGAGATCCGCGATTCAGCTCCCTGCAATGAGCTTCAACCAACAGTCCGACAGTACAAAGCAACGGAGGAAACCCAATCAAAACTAACCCTTTACAGACGCCGGAAATCGCCTGTTGAAGCTCCGACGTCGACCCGCGTACTCGTCCAATCCGAGCCCTAGTTTCGACAACCCGCGAACGACGCCAGCCACTGCATGCCGGAGTCTTCGTCTGAAGCCTTCGCCATCGCCGATCCTCCGTCTTCGCCGGCGAACACTCCGATCTCTCAATCCCGATTCACCCTCTTTCTCCCTCTCTCTGTCCATTGTCGGGAGACGCAGAAGAAAAGGGGAATTCCCCCATTTTTTTGTTTTATTTTTAATCAATTATTTCTTTATATTTTAATTATAATTAATCCCCTTATTTAATCTAATTCTTCAACCTAATTGAAATTCAATAAATTGTCTTAAATTTAATATGTCAATTATGTCTTGTAATACCCTAAAAATTTTCCAATTAATCCAAATACTTCAAATCACTTTTCAACTATTTTTATTAAATTCCAATATAAAAGTTTGGGTTATTACATGTTTGATGCAGTTAGATGAATGACACACCAATTCTTAGTATACATGTACATTAAATACTTATAATGGAATTGATAATTTGGTTTGCGTCTGTAATGCATATATGCACGATACAGATGTAAAAAATTAGGTTGATATTTATGTTTTGTTTATTTGGATAATATTTATTTGGAAAATAACTAACTTGGATAATATATGGTTTTGGATAATGTCATAGGGGGGATAGACTAAAAACAAGGGAAATTCTTGCAAATTTTTCAATTTTTTGAAATATAAATTGATTCAAACCATTTCATTCATCATCAACCAACAACTAATATGTTCATTGCAACCATTTAAACAACTTGTGCATAACACCGAAATATACATTGCAGGGAAAATTTCTCTATCCGCAGTGGAAAGTTGATATTCCATTGTGGACACACGTTACACGTTGGTCCACTGCGAAATGTATGACTGTCCGCGACAGATAGACAATATACCGGAGTGAAAAGTCAATTTTTCGGGTGGATAGAAAACGTGGTCGATCAAAAAGTACAGATTCAAAATTTTATCATTAATTACAATTCAAAATGCAATACCGATTCAAAATTTCATTTACAGATTGAAATTTCATCATTATATTGGTTTCGACGCATCGTTAATAGACACTTTGATTGTGCATTATTTTCTCTAATTAAGGTAGGTTGAGATCCACACTTGTGTTTGTTTGTGTCTGTAGACCGTGAGCATCATACTCATGCATAACACATTGTAAATAAAATTAGCATAGTTTAAAATGTTACACATGAAAACGTTAACGCAATAATGTGCTCACCTGCGTCTTGGGAACTATGTCGGGAACTGTCGCTGGGACTGTCTATGGGAATGTCTCGGGGACTAGTCTCGAGGACTCTGAAACCCATAAATGTGTTATCTGACCTTCCTCTACTGCCTCTACCGCCTCTGCCTCTGGACCGGCGGCTGTCACATGCACTGAACTTTAGGCCTCCACCTTCGCACATGCGGTAATTGTGCCCCACACCGGCCACACGTCATGTTCAGATATCTCACGGGCAGCACTATCTGGCTTGAGGCCTCGTTCACATCCCGTATTCTTCGTTTTCTCGATCTTCCAAGATGTTTCTTAAATGAGGATGACATAATTAGATCAAGATGCGTCACTGAAGGCCACATTATTTGTCCGCTAACAGGGCGAAAAAGTGGGAGTACATCGTGATGTATGTTTCTCGGTAGTAGCACTCATGCACAAAGTTCTCGGGAGATCTTCTCATGAATTGCATACACGGGATTGCATGGACACACACTATGTCAGTCAACTCTCACCAGTAACAGTTACATGTACGCCTATCCAAATCGACACTGTACTGTTCGCTACCATTACTGACCTCAAACTGGCATCTTTTGAAAATTAGGGACTCCAATTGTATCCTGCAAGTTGTAGTTTGACAAGATAATTCTTGACCTTCGAACATAAAAGGTCCATCGAGCGCGTCATATTTTCATTTTTTTAATGATCCTTCCCATGATGCCCTTTCGTATGATCTCGAACAGACTGAGAATCAGTTTGTCCCGGGCTAATAGGATACAGGCGTTGAAGGACTCGCTTAGGTTGTTGAGGCTTATGTTTCACTTTGGGATGAAGCAGAAGATATGTTTGGCCCAACATCTCTCATATGTTAGCCTAAATGTGTTAGGCATATTTATATTTTGATGATGAGCAATTTAACTAAAGTGTAAAAGTTGTTTATTCATTGAATTAATAATTATCTTTTTTTATTTTTAAATTGGAAATACCCTTGATCAAGGGTATTGGGATTGTTTAATATGTTCTTCTAAGTCTATGCAGTGATATGGAAGATTTGTATGACTTAGAGGATGCGTCTCGTGCAAGATTGAAGTGCTATGTACACATGCAGACGTAGTTTGATGAAGTGCGGATGGCGTGGAGGCGTCCGGATTCAGCGTCCTCAGTGCAAACTATGTTAGAGCGGACGTTGCGGATGCCACGGACGCCATTTCGAGTCGTCCGATTTGAATATGCCATTTTGAAGATTCATGCGGACAAGTCACAGGGACGAGGCGGACGCCATTTGGCGTTCGCATCCCTTCAGCGAAGCGGACGGGAGAAGAAGCTAACTAAATGGCCACGGAAGCCACGGACACCAATCCATGACGTCCTATATGAATCTGTCTTTCAGAGCTCGACGCGGATGATTCACGCGGACAATGCGGATGCTGGGTTTTGCGTCCCATTTGCCTTTGTCAATTTTGGTGGAGAACGCGGACGATTCACGCAGACGCTGCGGACTGGAGAATGGCGTCCGCAAGTACGCAGATTTCAGCAACGACTAGTTTCCAACGGTCGGCTGCGGACGATCCTAAAGGTGTTGAGGACGTATGCACTATGCAAGTCTATAAAGGGAATGTGTGCTGAAGAGAAAATCAACCAAGCAATTCTTAAGCGAAGCTCTGCCGAATTTCTGACTCGATATTGTGTACGAATTTGAGTGCTAAAAACATCCTCCAAACGATTTGAGTGATATCAATTTATTGAAGTGAGGATTGTTGTATTTGTGAGAGCTTGACATTGTTTGAGAGAAAAGTGTAACTCTCTACGAATTAGTTGTGTAACGGTTCGATTGACACCCGTGCAAGTTCAATCAGTTGTAACCAAAAGCGGTTAGTGGAATATATCTTCAAGGGAGGACCTTGAAGCGCGGACGTAGGTGTGCTTGGGCGAACCGCGTTAACAACTCGGTGTCGATATTTCTAACTTTATCTCTTATATCATTTGTTATATTGTGATTTTTTTGTGTTTAAGCTGATATTGGTTAGAAAAATTATTATCGCACGAAATTTATTAATAAACCTAATTCACCCCCCCTTTTAGGTTAATTTCGATCCTACAGCATATATTCCTCGTAGATAGTTGTGGGCTACAGGGTCAAACAAAAATAGCTTCGCTATCTCTCTCTCAAAGTGCCTCACTGTTGTGGCTCTAGAAGTGGCTCACATTGCATCATTGAACAACCTGCCTTTAAATTATTTTTGAAAATTGGCACATAGGTGTCGAATGCAAAACCGATGGTCCATTTGCTGTGCCACCTCTCTAACAGCTGGCACCAACCCCTACAAAGATTCTAAGTATGAGTCAAACATTGGTACACAACGCATATCATAAACACAGAAGACAAAAGCAATTAATCGCACCTTTTGTGGGTCAAAATGATTGTCCATCAATTGTCGGACGGGGTATTTAGATCGTCGAGCAATAATTCCATAAACTAGATCTAAGAATCCCTGTTTTTTGTTTCAACCACTGCTACAACAATCAGACACATTACATCATTCACGTCAATGGTGACAGTAGTGAACAGCTGGTCCAAAGTTCCTCCCTTCAAGTGGCAACCATTCAAACAAATAACTGGTCTACCACAATTGAACATGCTCATCTATTGGGAGTAATGTGCTCAACAAGCAAATGTAGTAAAACAATTTTGTGATATATGAATAAATTTATATTGATTGATATTATGTTAACATTTTAGATTATGTTTTATAAAATTCATAGAAAATTCTTTGGTTATTTATGCTAACTTTATATTAACATATATATTGAATATATGTGGGATAAAATATAAAGAATAATAACTAAAATATGTCAATGACTTATAGTTGAAGTATGAAATCTTTAAATAGTTCATAGTCATAAATATAATTTATCTCATTAAGAATGTATAGTCATATCCCGACTAAATATGTAGTGACATAAGATAAATATGTTTTATATAATATGATTGTATAGGACTAGACCAGATAAAATTATATTGTTCTGATAATTTTTGTTAAATATAAAACAATTAAATTTATCATAATGATGGTCATATATGCATGATCTTAATTTGTTGTATTTAACAAACTCCTATTTTATTTTAATTTATTCTTTAATTTACTCTGTAAAGTTTTGTACGAGTTACGATTCGATACCTTGTATATTGGGATTGAATTAAAATGAATAGCTGAGAATGTTAATATCGATACATGAAATCTATTTCTATAGATTCCCTTATTTGTTAGTTCAAGGATCGAATAATTAGCGCGCAATTCATAATCGTTATGAATTAATTATTCAATCAAGAACTAATGGTAGTCAAAGATAAAGACGCAATATGAGAGGTTAATGGATAATAAACCTAGCTTTATTGCAAATCTAAATGGAGGGTTAATACATATGTAATGACTATATCAATGGACATTAATTAGAGTAAATATACTATATAGTTTTTTAGAGTGCAACTCTAAGTATTTAGTAGAATTACTTTAGAGTTAATAATTATATTAATTAATATAAAGAGTTTATATTACTTAACGAAATATTATTGGAGCTTAAAACTATAGGGTCATCGGTCCATTCGTCACCTTCTATCATTATTCGAATAATAGAAAAATGAATAAAGAAGATTACATAATTAATTATTTAATATATTCAATAATAAGTTTATTATTTTTCATTAGATGAAATAATTGAATTATTGATTATTCAATTAATTAAGACAAAATGACAAAAGTTGTCATAATTAATATATTTGTTATATTTCATTAAATGAAATAATTGAATTATTGATTATTCAATTAGTTAACAAATATAAAGTAACTTTTGAAAATAGTTTTTAAAATGGATTTTGTCAAATTTGAGTTAATGTCATAGTGCCCAGTGTTGAGCTATGGTGACAAGACTTTTTATTTGCCATAACATTTTTGTTATAAATGTATTATAACTTAAATGAAAGATTAATAAATTAATGTCATAGTGTCAAGTGTTGAGCCATGGTGACAAAACCTTTTGATTTCCATAACATTTTTATAAATGTATAAAAGCAATTGTAACTTTAATGAGGAATTTGTAGTGTTTTTCTCTAAATGTCATAATGGCCATTATGAAGCAATACCACTATAAATAGAGATCTAAACTCATTAGCAAAATGAGGTTGAAGTCTTTGAGATTAAATAATCCATTTTGAGAGCATAATTTGTGTCTTCCGTGTTGGCTTTAGAGAAGTGTTTTCTAAATCCAAAATAGATCGTCTCATGTGTTGAGAATACGATTTATCATAAATTGAGTGTGATCTTGTTTTGTTCATCACGCCCACACGTGCTTATTCAAAGTGAGGAGGATTGGCAGAGAAGATCGAATGTTGATTTTGTACCCGTGTGAAGTAAGCTACAAAGGTAATATTCTTCATCTTTTATATCAGATCTAAATAAAGATTTTTAAATATATATTATTATTAATATATTATAACAACGATCCGTTTTATGTTCATGTTAAAATTATTTTTCATGATAAATAGGTTACGCACGTTACCATTGTTATGAACATTGATAATTCCGCTGTGCGAGGGAATCTAAAAACCAACATCATCTTACATGCAGCCAAACACATGTACATTCTTTTAAATACACTCATCTCTAGGTGAACACGTAGCAAGTTTCCAGGATTAGACCTCCGAATCTCCTCAACATAAGACCATATGAGCTTTTATTGCTCGTTGTCATCCCCTTTGTTCATTTTTTGGCCGCATTTCTTAGTATTTTAGCAAGACTGGGTGTGATGTTGATGTTAAAGTGTTTCCTGACTGTCTCAATTATGGAAGAAAGATCATAGTCGGCCCGACTTTTAAATCTGTCCAAGTAATGTGCTGTCACCCATTTGGCAGAGACATGACGATTTTCCATCTTTCTCAAGCAAGTGTGAACGTCGTTGTAGCATTTTATTTGAAACGTCATTTCACCTTGCATTTTTTAGGTGTGCATCCACCACGTGCATCCTTCCTGGCAGGCAGCCGTCAACTGATGAGTGTCACTGTGGGTGAATTTTATTATGTACCCATTCTTCAACGCATGATCGACAATTTCTTCTATAATTTTATTCAATGAACTATTCTTCTTGCCAAGACTCATATCAGTGAACGTGCATTCTGTTTGTGGTGGGCGTCTAGGCCAACTCTCGGCCATATCCATGTCTTCGTCACCACTGGATTCGCATAATGAACAGACCTCCTCCTCGTACTCCTCGTCTAGAGTAGTCGAGACGAAATAGACCATTTGTAACGACCTGATTTTCATACATTTAAAAATGCGTTAAAATTTAAGAAAAACATATCAGAGTGCAAGCTGAGCTGTTAGGAATGCTTAAAACATTTCATAAGTAAAATATTTTGAAAATAAAAACATTTGCGGAAGCGTTGATAACGAACTTAGAAATTGAAATACAGTTAAATACACTTTAATTATATTTAACGAAAATAAATTAAACAAATGAAATACACTTAAATTACAATTGAGTAAAACTTAATTTAATTACAATTAGGTTATCTCTTATTACTCGTAGCCTGGCCAACCACTAACCCGCTCGCGTGCAAATCCCTCATCAACTGCTTCGAGTCCACACACTATCTTTTCCTACGGATACCTACACCGCGAGTAAACTGTAAGCCTAAAAAAGCTTAGTAAGGAAAGGGTTAACAATAAAAAGAATCGAATTTAAATACAATTATTAACCTAGATGATTTACACGTGCTGATTGATTAAGTTAATCTAAACCTAATCGCTTAATCAATTCATATTCAATTAATATCTACAGACAACCAAACTAACGAAATGAGCAGAGCTATTAACAAAGCAACCATCAACTAATCCTAAAATTAGCAAGGAACTAACACCAATAAAATCACAAACTAGGGCTACAGAGCACTCACAAAGCCATAAAACCAATCCAGTTTGTCCACTACTAAACTAACAGCAACAGATTCATGTAAAATAGTTATACACAGAACATGCAGCGTATCGAGTACAGAACATTCGACAAATGAACATATAAACACAATCCAGAGAGCACTATCCATACAATCCAGAGAACTACACACAATTATCCAACGGAGAAATCACCAACAGAGAAATCACTAACAGGTTCATCCAACAGAGAATTCACAAACAAAGAACAGAAATTGACCAACCATACTCAACGCACGCACACATACTCGTGGGTAGGGCTTAGACGGCTGACACACCTAATCCTTACCATTTGAAGAAAATCATAACAGAGACAGCAAGCTCCATCACATGGCGGCAGCTCCCGATCACGAACGGCAGCTCCTTCAGCTCTAGTAGTCCACGGTAGCTCCACACCCGAGAGAAAATTCATCTCCAAAATACCTCCCTTTCTTTGTTAACTCAAACACACGTTGAATATAAACATAAATGACAATTTGAAATGTAAACCAACCTATCCCACGATTTCAACCGAAAGCACTTGCTAAAGATCCGGCCACAACCTGATTTTTCGGATTGCACTCCTTCGCCTCTGCCTTTCAGCTCCCTACCGAACCGTCAGACAAGAAACACTAGAATGGACCGGATGAACCGAACCACGAGCAACCCAGACTAGCCCTCACTAGCGAACCGAAGCTCCATGCTCCTGTCAATTCCAATCATCGCCGACACCAAGCACCCCTACCATCATCACACAATAGCACCGAGCAACGGATCATGAAGGAGGAGGACAGAAACCATCAACTTACCTCGTCCGGTCGCTAGAATCGCAGCAGCAACGTTGATCCCGAGCCCGCACTATTTGTCACCGCCGGAGCCGCTCGGCAGGAGGTCGCCTGCCCCGACGTCATCACCTGGCTCACCGTCGCCGTCGCTGTCACCTCGCTCGTTCACTTTTCGGTGCTCGGTCCCCGTCTCCCCTTCGTCTCTCTCCCTCTTTGCTCTGTTCTGCTCGCGATCGAACCCACACAGAGAGAATGGCCTTTGGCCATTCTGTGTTTTAACACACGCTCCGTTCTTGTTGAACCGGTTCAGCCTAATAATCCAACAATTAAATTGAATTAAATCCAATTAAATCTAATTTATTCATTAACTTTAAAATACCTCATTTTATTATTTTAAATCCTTAAATAAATTTCTTAATGTAAAACAATTAAATTAATCCTTAATGTACAACAATTATAATAAATCTCCAATATTATAATTTAAATTTGTTAAATTAATATTTATTTTAACTACCGTAAATTCTATTTAATCTCAATAATGAAATTCTTACGAATACGTTATTCGTAATACTCCGATAAAAATAATTATTCAACTTTAAAAAGTCGGGGTGTTACTCCATTATTGCAACTTCGTTTCCAATTCCATGTACCTCATTTGGTACGTGGGCCCCACTTCAACTTGGTGGTTAATAATAAATTTCTCGACACTTCAAGACGCCATTTGATGTTAAAAAAATGCTTCAACTTTGCCAAAATATGGTACAATTCAGCTCTTAGAAATCTCTATGGTTCTCTAATCGCAGACAAAATCACTGAGAAAATCGGGACGACTGTAGTTTGAATTTATACAAGACAGACAATGCGAGACGATCTGCGGTGGCCCATAAATATGATAACTTTATTTTTAAAAATAATGATCCGCGGCAGAACAGTAGACGATTCACGTGGACCGAAGTCAATGCGTTTAACGGCAAACACAGGAACATTTTTTCATAGTTTAGTAGTTAATTTGTTAGCAAAAATAATTTAGTGGTTGACTTATCATTAATCACAAAATACGATGGTTGATTTGTTATTTTTCCTTAAATTTAATAGAAAATGTCATGCTACATCATTTAATAATAACAACTAAAATACTTTGTTGAAATAAAATTAATTGATCCAAAGATTTTTTAAACTAATATCAAATATCGAATTAATTAAAATAATCTCTAAATGTGGAAGCTCCACCAGTAAAGGTAAAAATGAGCCAAATGATGGTTTGGCTCATACCAATAGAGTGTGTAGGCTCATATCATTTAAGAAAGTAAAAAATACATAATTTATAATAAAATTCTTTTCATTACTTAGTATAATATGTTTTGAATAACCTCAACAATAAAATCGTAAGAATTTTGGTTCAAAATGAATGCAGGAATTGCAATGGAACACTAAATTGCAAATATTACCTTAATATTAAGAAGATATTTTACCTACAAACAAGAGGAAGGAATGACTTCTAAGTTTATTATACCCAATAACTATTTTTGAATTAATGTATTCTTTATTCACATTTAAGTCATCGACGGAAATTCCAAATCTAGCCTTCAATAAAGAAAATAAACAAAATCAATTCAAGGAATTACCAGTTTTTGCGAGGAGAAACTCGTAAACGTGTGAAGCATATTCCCGTCATAAACCCATTAAAATATCTTCCTCTAGAGAAAAAAAAATCGGATGACGTGTAACGCATGGGCTGGGTTTGCGCAGTTTTAGATATTTTCCTTTCCAGAAATATCTCGTCTAACTTTCACCGACGTGGCCTTTTGTTTCCCCGATATGTCCCTCTCTTTTCTCTTTATTACTCTACTGCCATTCTCCATTTCCTTTCCTCTTTATTTTCTTTTTAATTAGCTTAACTAATTGAATTAATTCAATAAATTGTGTGGAGAGCATTGTACTTGCTTTTAATAATTCATTATTTTTTAGCACTAATACATCATATTTTAAAATAATTAATTTGACTTATTTATGTTGCTAATTTGGCCAACTTAATTGATTGAGTTGACATGGATAAAAATACAATAATTACTACATTGATTTAATCATCTAAATCTTAGTGTTTGATATATTTTTTTAATTTAGTCATTATTATTTTAAGTTTTTTTAATTTCATTTTGAAATAGTCATTTTATTAATTTTTATCAATAAAATTTAATCATGTGTCACATTGTCTTATTTTTTACTCTTATGTCAATAAATATATTTTATATTTTCTCATAAAAAATTAGATAGTCAATTTAACAAGAATTTGATCAAAGATTAAAACATAATTAATTAAATATGATATTTATTTTTAAATTTATAAACGAAATTTGATGAAATGATAATTTAAAAATAAAACTAAAATTATAGGAAATTTAATAAAAAATTAAAATTAAGAGAATTGATGTCAATCAATTATGGGGATCAATAAATATTAATGGAGTCTTTTAATAAGTTTCATAGAAGAAATAAAAAAAATTATAGCAAGTAATTATAACAAAATATAAATGATTGTTTTGGGGGGGCAGTTTCGCAATATACGTCTCTTATCAGAGCATATTTATAAACACCTCCAGGCTATAAATATCCAATGTTAATATCTTTTTTATCGGGTAATGGCGCTGGCGAAGGAAGAAGAAGAGGAGGAGAAGGTTCGGAGCTCTGGAAAGAGATTGAAATGCACCGTGGATGAAGATGATGAAGACGGAGAAGAACGATTTTGCAGCGAAGACGACCGAAGAGACGATTTTCCACTGAAACCTGGCTTGTTCTACTACCCAATCGCCCCCACTTCCTTCGTCGTCTCCGATGCTTTGGAGCCTGATTTTCCTATCATTTATGTCAACAAAGTCTTTGAGATCTTCACTGGATATCGCGCTGATGAGATCCTTGGTCGAAATTGGTGAGCAATGACTCGATTTTATAAGTACAAGTCGTATTTTGGTTAATCTTTTTCCGTTCCATGCCTGCTTTTTGTATGAATTGATGGAGTTTGCATCTGTAAAAAGTAGAAACAAAACCGAGATTTTTTGTTTTGAAAGGAACTTGTGAAAGTAAAATTTCCATTATTTGGTGTAGCCGGTCGTGAATGTTGTTTTTGTTTTTATTTTGGGTAAAATGATTTGATTTGCTACCAATTTTCCTTTCTTAACAACTTAATTTCTTTCATTACTGATGTTTTTAGTGGGATAATATTGTCTATTTCTGTGGGTCTTCAATTTGGATAACTGTTTCATTGAGAAAAATTCCCTGATTGGAAGTTTTATATGGAAATGTATTTCTTTACTCATAAGTACTGTTCTTTGGTTATAATATTCATTATCATTTGTAATTCAAAGATGTATATCTGGTGATCTTATCATGTATAGATCCGAGCTCTTCTTGTTAGAATCAGTACGGACTCATCTGACTAATCATTTCTTGCAGTCGGTTCTTACAAAATAGGGATCCTAGTGCCCAAAGGCGACATCCTCTGGTAGATCCAGTTGTTGTTTCTGAAATAAGAAGATGCCTTGAGGAGGGAATTGAATTTCAAGGCGAGCTTCTCAATTTCAGGAAAGATGGGACGCCCTTGGTGAACAGGCTGAGACTTGCACCCATACACGACAATGATGGAATTGTGACACATGTAATTGGGATTCAAGTATTTTCTGAAGCAAAATTAGATCTGAACCGAGTATCATATCCAGTTTTTAAAGAGACTTGCAATCAATATAATGATCATTCGGGAGAATATGCTTCTCTGACTGGACGATTGCCATTCATCCAACGGGAGGAGATATGTGGGATGCTTCAGCTATCTGATGAAGTCTTGGCCCACAACATTCTATCTCGCTTGACACCGAGAGATGTTGCATCTGTTGGATCTGTGTGCCGAAGAATTCGTCAGTTGACTAAAAATGAGCATCTAAGGAAGATGGTATGCCAAAATGCATGGGGAAGGGAAGTCACTGGCACGTTGGAACTGATTACTAAGAAGTTAGGTTGGGGTCGTTTGGCAAGGGAACTGACGACTCTTGAGGCTATTTGTTGGAGGAAACTGACAGTTGGCGGGGCTGTCGAGCCTTCACGGTGCAATTTTAGTGCTTGTGCCGCTGGAAACAGACTTGTGTTATTTGGAGGAGAAGGCGCTAATATGCAGCCTATGGATGATACATTTGTCCTTAATCTTGATTCAGCCCATCCCGAGTGGCGTAGAGTGATTGTACAATCATCCCCACCAGGGCGCTGGGGCCATACTCTCTCGTGTTTGAATGATTCTTGGTTAGTGGTATTCGGAGGGTGTGGGAGAGAAGGATTACTAAATGATGTCTTTGTACTTGACTTAGATGCCAAACAGCCGACATGGAAAGAAGTTTCTGGTGGAACTCCTCCACTCCCTCGATCATGGCATAGCTCTTGCACGATTGAAGGATCTAAACTAGTCGTCTCCGGTGGATGTACAGATGCAGGAGTTCTTCTCAGTGACACATATTTGTTGGATCTTACAAAAGATAAGCCAACCTGGAAAGAGATTCCAACTTCGTGGACGCCGCCATCAAGGTTAGGACATTCTCTTTCGGTATATGGTCGGACAAAAATTCTCATGTTTGGTGGTCTAGCCAAAAGTGGGCACTTACGGTTAAGATCAGGTGAGGCTTACACCATCGATTTAGAAGAGGAAATGTCTCAGTGGAGGCTGCTTGAGTGTAATACATTCACTGGCTTAGGCAGCCAAAGCGCAGCCGTTCCACCTCCTAGACTCGATCATGTAGCAGTGAGCATGCCCTGTGGAAGGATCATAATCTTTGGAGGTTCCATTGCCGGATTGCACTCACCTTCTCAGCTCTACCTATTAGACCCTTCGGAAGAAAAGCCATCGTGGAGGATACTAAACGTCCCAGGCCAACCACCCAAATTTGCATGGGGACATAGCACTTGTGTGGTCGGAGGTACTCGAGTTCTGGTCTTGGGAGGTCACACTGGGGAGGAGTGGATACTCAATGAGTTGCATGAGCTACGCTTGGCAAGCAGACAAGACTGAGACACTTACTGTCGAACTGTTTCGCCAGCATTGTAAGTAAACAATTTCAGTAATCAATACTCACCATTGCAGCTTCTTGTGTTGATTGGTTTTGTGGTGTTTGAATTTGAATTTTCACTCTATGTTGTACATATATACCACTTAGTATTGCCTATTATAATACGACTCGAGTGTTTGGGGTTTTGTATGTTCAGGCAGCTTGTGTGCTCTTCTTCTTGCAATTGTTTCAAGACCAGGGAGTTAAATAGATACTTTGTTGAGCTTCGAGATTAGAACTGTCTTTTCAAGCGGCTTACATTCATTAGTAAGTTCTGCTATGAGTTTAGTTTGAACAAGAATTTCTTGCTGTTTATTTCTTACTTGCGCGAATGTAGCATTATATCTATTTGTTTAAGGGTGGATGATGGGATTCTGTATATATAGATCTAATTCCATTCAACTTATTAGAGTTCTTGTGGAAGTGCATCTAGTAGTACAATACAAGAACAATGAGAGGACTGTATCCTCGGCAAGTTAGCAGGTTGGAGGTGGAATTAATTGATGGAGATTCCTTATTCTAAAAATATCTTCTATCAAAATATTCATCATCAAAATAATTAAGTCTAACATATTTAGGCTAACAGAGAGCTCTCAGGAGGAAGCTCTAAGCTGTGAATAGAGAAAGAGAGAAAGTGAGGGAGTGAAATCGTGAAGGAATAAAAGAGAAAGGAAGAAAATAGGAAAAGAAGAAAGGAGAAGGTGAAGCTCTTCTGGATTTCTTTACGGGTGTGCTTCAAGTAAGAAGAATCTTGCATGGCTTTTATGGGTTTATGTAAATAATTGTAGAAAATAAAAGATGAATTCCTTTAGTGGTATGGGATGCGTTAAGATAAGTGTTATGTTGTTGGACGATGCTTCCAGTTGCTACTGCTTCTGGGTTTTGCGAAGTGTTACTCTGCTGCTGTTAATTGAGTTTAACTGCTGTCATTTATTGTTTGGTGGAGAAATTAGATAATGTTCATTTTTTGTTGTGAATTGTGAAGCTTTGGACGATGAAAAATATAATTGGCTGACTCTGTTAAATTGCACGCTTAATAATCTCCTGCTGAAAAGTTAAATGGATATTTACTCTGCTATGGGAAATTGGTTACCGAAAGGGGTTTATTGGTGTTCTGCTGATTTCCATAATTGTTGTTACTTTTGGATTACTGCTTTGAAAGTTTAGTTGATTTTACTCTGTTGGTGTGGTTGTTCCCTGTCGTTATAGGCATGATAAATATGTTGGTTGTTGTTACTACTTGGGTTGTGCATGTATACGGTTGAAGAGTTGTCCTCTATTTTGTTACAGTTTTGATGAATTAAGGGTATTGTCAAAAATAATTCATTGTTAAGGAATATTGTTATGCTAATGGAACTCAGTGAGTAGTTGTTAGTAGATGGTCATTAATGATTAAATGTTATAGATTTGTGAAGGTATTTAAGATTAAAAAGTGCTGAAACGCTTTAAGGACGCGAGGTAAGTGATACTGCTTGTGTTTTGCCGAAAGACCTATATCACAATAATTAGGGTTGTACGCTGAATGTGTTTATTAGACTTAGATTTTTTTATAGATTTAATATGGTTCATGCCTTGAGGTTTATAGGATGTATTGATGTTTGCTGTGTGTTTATTAGAATTAAGTTTTTTTAATGATGTGTTTACTAGATTTTAAAAGAATTGATATGGATCATGCTTGATGATTATAGGACTGATATGATCATACTTGACGATTATATGATTGATATGGTTTATGCTTTGAGGATATAGATCTGTATGCATTTACGAGCATTCATGCATTATGGTTTTCAAAACGATACGAAAATGGGTTTAATGCGAGGCACAAGTTCACCTAATTAAAGTTCATCACAGTTCTATAAGCAAGTAGAGGTAAAGAAAGGAAAGAAAAATGGAAAAAGGAAAACAAAAATGGAAAACGAAAACAGAGAAACTGCATACAGATTTAAAAAGTTCCATAGCATGTGCATGTTTTATTTTATATTACTTACTGAGTCTTAGGCACATAGTTTAAGTCTTGATGATGTAGGTACACGTACGAGAGCAGGTTAAGGAGCAGCTGATGAAAGATTTGCACGCGCATATCTTGTGGCTGGCTAGGTGTCATGGTCCTACTTTCGAGAGGCTTTATGATGGACCGTGCGACACCCGTTATTAGGGGGAACAACGAGTTAGCCTCCGAAGTGTGCCAACGGCACCAATTGCCCACGACGTTAGAACGAGCTTGATGTCTAACGAGCGAGTAGTAAGCGAGCGAGATTAATCCAAAAGAGCGTCATTGAGCATAATGAGTATAGTTTAAGTGTAAAAACTCGTATAATTGATTTTCAGCAAATTACATTGGGTATGGGGGTCTATGTGCAATCATGCCTCTCCCCCTAAAGAGCAATCTGCACCATCTCCACCATGGCAGGAATGAACATGCTATGGTGGTGAAGAGTCACTTGCCAAAAATAGAAAGTAAAAAAAAATACAAAGGAATTGCCATAAATGGAAAGCAATCTAACTTAATAGCATGGGCAGCCATGGACAAGCCCGGATTCTTACATTCTCCCCCAACAGAGCTGTTGACGTCCTCGTCAACTTGTCTTCAGCTTGAATTCTTCAATCTTCTGTGTGACATTCTTCAACTTGTCTTCTTTCTCCCAAGTGACTTCATCATCTCCAAGTCCCTCCCATCTAACCAGGTACTTCGTGTGTAGGCGGTGACCTGTCTTGACGCTCCAATCTGCTAAAATTTCTTTGACTTTCTTTTTCTTCCGATAGTTGAGGGCGATGTCTGGTCTTGTAATGTTGTTCCTTGTCTGGTCTTCATCGTCTGGATGGTATGACTTCAGGTTGCTAATATGGATTACCGAGTGGATTTTAAGCCACGTAGGTAGATTAACTCTGTAAGATGCCACCCCGATCTTTTCAATGACTTGGACTGGACCTTTGTATTTTCGGACAAGTCGCTTGTCTCTCTTACCTCTGAATCGGAGTTGTTCGGGCAATAACTTTACCAACACCAGGTCTCCAGCTTTGAACTCCACTGGTCGCCGCTTTCGATCCGCCCACTTTTTCATGTGCTTGGAGGCTCGTTCCAAATACGCCCGAGCTATTTCATTATTTTGCCTCCATTCTTTGGAGAAGTTGTAAGCTTTTGGACACTTCTCAGAGTATGGTTGGTCGAGTGTGTGGGACATCGTTGTCTCAAATGGGCTCAATCTGGTCAAAGAGCTTTTCTGGCAGTTGAAACAGAATTGGGCCACGTCCAGGAGACTCGGCCAATTCTTTTGGTTGGTATTGATAAAATGCCACAAGTATTCCTCGAGTAAGCTATTGAAGTGCTCTATTTGCCCATCGGTTTGAGGGTGATAACTGGAAGAGACATTCATACTTGATCCCAACAACTTGAACAATTCCACCTAAAAAGATCCGGTGAATCTCGTGTCTCTATCACTGATGATGCTTAAAGGTATACCCCATAGTTTGACAACATGCTTGAAGAAGAGCTACGATGTTGTTTCAGCAGAACAATACTTTGGGGCAGCAATAAAAGTTGCATATTTGGAAAAATGGTCTATGATCACCAAGACTGTTTCAAAGTCGCTTGTGGATGGTAAATTAGAGATGAAGTCTAGAGATATGCTTTCCCAAGGTCTTGTTGGCACCGGTAATGGTTCTAGCAAACCCACCACTTTGTCTTTTTCTACCTTGTCTTGCTGACATACCAAACAGGTCTTGGTATATTGCATCACGTTGTCTTTTATGTGAGGCCAATAATATCCTATTCTTAATAGGACATAAGTTCTTTGCCATCCCGCATGACCGACCCACAAGGTATTGTGGCATTCCCTCAATAGGGTTCGACGTAGGTCATTACTTCGGGGCACATAAAGATGGTTTCCCTTGGTTAACAACAAGTCTTCCTCGATCCAGAATTGTCAGGTCTTCTTTTTCTTTACTAATTGCATGACGGCCCGTGCAGCAGGGTCGTCTTGTAGACAATCTCGAATGCAATCTCTCATAGACCAAGTAATTCTACTCGTTTGAAGTTGAGACAAATAGCAAAGACTGGCACACTCTGCTTTTCGACTAAGGGCATTAGCTACCCGGTTTGATTGGCCCGACTTGTGCTCAAAATGAAAATCAAATTCTGAGATAAGTTCATGCCACCGCACTTGTTTGGAGGTCAGCTTTGGTTGTTCAAAGAAAGGACAGATTACGTTGTTGTCAGTCTTTACTATAAACTTTGATCCAAGCAGGTACTGTCTCCATACACGAAGGCAGTGTACTACGGCCAACATTTCTTTCTCTGAGGCAATGTACCTTCTTTCAGCTTCAGCTTGCTGCTTTCATAAGCGACAGGATGACCATTTTGTAGTAAGACTCCCCCGAGAGTGAAGTCAGATGCATCAGTTTCGACTTCAAATAGCAAAGTCACATCTACTAGAGCCAAAACTGGACTTTGCATCATAGCTTCTTTTAAATTAGCAAAGGCCGTTTGGCATTCTTGGTTCCACTCCCAGAGGACTCTCTTCTTTAACAGTTCGGTGAGCGGTGCTGCTTTCTTGGAAAATCTTTCCACAAACCGCCTATAATAATTTGTGAGACCAAGAAAAGAACGCAACTCTGTAACTGAAGTGGGGTTTCTCCATTCTTGGATTGCCTTGATCTTGTCAACATCCATACGAAGCTATCCTTGTTCAATAATGTGGCCAAGGAACCCAATACTTTTCTGAGCGAATGAGCACTTTTCTTTCTTTATATATAACTGGTTCTGTCTCAGCTTCTCGAAGACTAGACGAAGATGAACTTGATGTTCTTTAATGCTCTCGCTGTAGACCACGATGTCGTCCAAGTATACCACCACGAATTTGTCAAGGAATTCATGGAATACTTGGTTCATTAGAGTACAAAAAGTCGCGGGAGCATTTGTCAGTCCAAAGGGCATCACCAAGAATTCAAAAGCTCCGTATTTGGTCATACAGGTCGTCCTTTGCTTGTCGCCTTCTGCAATCTTGACTTAACCTGAGCGCAAGTCGAGCTTTGTGAAATATTTGGCCTTGTATAGTTGACCAAAAAGATCTGTGATGAGTGGGATGAAATACTTGTTCCGAACAGTGACTTTATTTAGGGCCCGATAGTCAATACACAACCGTAAGCTACCGTCTTTCTTCTTTTGGAACAACACAGGTGCTCCAAAGGGTGCCTTTGTTGGTTTGATGAACCTTGCTTCAAGTAGTTCATCTAATTGCTTCCTCAATTCCGCTAGCTCTGGTGGAGCCATTCTGTAAGGCGCTCTTGTAGGAGGTTTAGTCCCTAGGGTCAATTCGATTTGATGATTAATGTCTCTGCGTGGGGGTAATGTCTTTTGGCAAGCATTTTGGCATAGTACTCTTGTACTCTTCAAGAACTTCCATGATTTCAGATGACACTATTTCTTCTTTGCCTTCATTCATGATTGAAGGGACAAGGATATATGTGGGTTCTCGATTCTTCAATCCCTTTTTGAATTGCATTGCAGAGATCATCTTTATGTTGTTAGCACTTGGTTGCTTGAGAATAGCGGGGACTACTGTTGGGTTGTTCCTGGTAATTACCATGCACTTAGCCGATGAGATGAGAATGACTTTGTGTTCCATCAAGAATTCCATCCCTAATATAGTATCAAAATCATCCATTTGTGCCACAATGAAGTCAATTTGTCCCGTCCACGTGTTGAGTTTTAGCTGAGCTCTTTTTACCACCCCAACTACTGACATTGCTTTTGCATTCACCATTTTCATATGGCCAGCATTCTTTTCCAGCTTTAGGCCTAAACGGCGGGCTTCCTTTTCTGTGATAAAGTTATGTGTGGCTCTCGAGTCAATCATAGTACTTTTGGCAGCCCTATTATTGACAAGACTTTCCACATATATGAGGCCTTTATCAGGGGTCCTTTTCAACTCTGCCATTTGTTGTTGAACTGCTGATAAGAAAGTCATTGTCTCTACTTCAGCCACTTCCACAGGCTCTTCTTCGGCAACCCCTTCAGCTAGGTTGTCGTTATGGATCGAGGCTTGTAATGCTGTTAATGCTGACCTATGAGGACATTCTGCAACTCGGTGTGGTCCCTTGCATAAGAAGCAGGACATAGGTCTATTCGGTGGTCGTTGATTACTAGCCCCTTTCCATGGCTCTTGGCTTTCTCTTGGGACAATGGCTTTCTTTCAGTAGTGCCTGTAGTCGGCTTTAGGCCCCTTATATTACTTGAAGTGCTCGGAGTGTTCTTCTTTTGGCCAGGATTTTCGTTGGTATAATCGAATAGTCTTTCAGCTGCAGCGAGAGCACTCGAGAGGGTCTGTACTCTCTTTTCATATAACTTTGTTCTGGCCCAAGGTTTCAGCCCTTCAATGAAGGTGAAGATCTTGTCTTTTTTGGACATGTCTCGAATATTCAGCATGAGGCCTGAGAACGTCTTAACGTATTCACGAATGTTGCTAGTCTGTTCTAGTTCTCGTAATGATCGGCGTGCATTGTACTCAACATTTTCGGGAAAGAACTGATCCTTCAACTACTTTTTGAGCTTTTCCCAAGTATCGATGATACAATCACCATTGCAAATGTCATTATATTTTTTACCTCCATCAGAGTTTTGCATCTTCAGTAAGATGCATCGTGACCAATGTTACCTTTGACTCTTCACCAGTTTTAGCTACTTTGAAATATTGTTCCATGTCAAAGATGGAATTTTCAATTTTCTTGGCATCGCGGGCTCCCCCAAAGGATTTTGGCTCGGGGATTTTCACCTGACTACGTCCAACCGAGCTTGAAGCTTGTTCTTGGTTTCCCATAGCTCTTATAATGGCATTCAATTTGATGTTCATTTCAGCAATTTCAGCTTTGAAGGATTCGAACATCACTTTGAAGTCTTTCGTCAAGACAGTTAGGGTGCTGGATAGTTGAGTATGAGCATTGTCAATCTCTTCGACGCGCTCTAGGACACCAACCATAGCACTCATGCAACTTTCTCCACTATCTACCCCTTTTCCTTTTCTCTTCGGGACTCGAGGTTCTCCACTCGATCTAGCAGCTCTGGGATCGAGATGAAGTCTATCCGGTTGTGAATAGTAGCTATCTCATTAGGAAATTCAGCCATTTCCTTCATTCGTTCCTCTAGGAAACGAACGCTATCAAGTATCTCTTGGAGCTCCTTCATCTCCTCTTCTAACCCGATTAGCCGTTCGAGTTGGTCCATTGACGAGCTCTCTTTTTTCGATGAATTCTTTTTCGGCATGGTTTCTTGCGATTTGAGCCAACTGAGCTCTGATACCAACTGTCACGGTCCTACTTTCGAGCGACTTTATGATGGACCGTGCGACACCCGTTGTTAGGGGGAACAACGAGTTAGCCTTGCTCACGATGTTAGAACGAGCTTGATATCTAACGAGCGAGCAGTAAGCGAACAAGATTAATCGAAAAGAGCATCATTGAGCATAGTGAGTATAGTTTGAATGTAAAAAGCCTTATCATTGATTGTCAGCAAATTACGTTGGGTAGGGGGGGTCTACGTGTAGTCACGCCTCTCCCCCTAAAGAGCAATCTGCACCATCTCCACTATGGTAGGAGTGAATATGCTATGGTGGTGAGGAGTCACTTGCCAAACATAGAAAGTAAAAAAAATACAAAGAAATTGTCATAAATGGAAAGCAATCTAACTTAACAGCAAGGGCGGCCATGGATAACAATCTTGGACAAGCCTGGATTCTTACACTAGGCTAAAGAATTTAAAGAAAATAGTTTGTAAAGAGTTTTGTAA
Organism: Begonia loranthoides; assembly: GCA_022433065.1. NCBI lineage: Eukaryota > Viridiplantae > Streptophyta > Magnoliopsida > Cucurbitales > Begoniaceae > Begonia > Begonia loranthoides. The sequence goes on from CM039483.1 coordinate 31,258,093, forward strand.
AGTATTTAAATTATAAAAAAAAGATTTTATATATTTATGCTATTATATGAAAAAGGGTTTTACAAAAAAGATTTTAATTATCGGGTTTTAAGAATGAAAAGTCTTTCGCTACAAAACTCTTTAAATGAATTTAAAGAAATGAAAAGTTTTAAATTTTATGAATTTTCGAAATCACACGTTTTAAATGCAAGAAAAACCAGGTTGTTATAGTTATATCCAAGAAAGACACTCTTGTGATCGAGTCTGGAGTTTATGGGAATTATAAGGACAAAGATTAGGAAAGCAAGAGCAAAATTTATTTTAACATCTTTATTTTTGTACATTCATTTTCCATGCATGAATTCCATTATTATGAATAAATGTGTAACAGAGAAAATTTAACATGCAAGCATATCTTTCCTTTCTCCAAATAAAGCCTGGCTCCAGTCGCTAACCAATGTCCAGGACTATCTTGAGGGCCTTTAAAAATCTCTGAAACATCAACAAACTTCAAAAGCTTCTTAGTCTGTATTGGCACCGGAGGTCCCACTGGGAAAACACTCGAATCCACCACCACGGGTGGCTGTTTTTTCTTTTCCGGGTCGCCAGAAATTGAGGTGCTTATCGAAGAGAAAAGCCCGGATTTTTGCGAAAACGAAGAAGACCCTCTCGTCCAGTTTGATTGAACAACACGAGAATGTGAGACTTCGGAGTAGAAAAGCTTGAGATGGAGAACATGTCTTGAGTCTTCTTTTTTGGATATGAGCAATTGAGCTCCGGTTACTATGAAAGATGTGTCTTCTTTTGAAACCCAATTTGGATCATATTTGACTGGAGCTGTACACACATGGGAGAATCTTTTTCCATTGATTGGTTCTAGGTATCCTTCTTCTTCATTGTCTTTTGATCCTCTGCAATATGATGACGTGTCATCTTCTATCTTGTTTTCTATGAAGACGGGTGTGTTTGATAGATGTTGGATGTGTAAAGCCAGTCTGTTAAGAGAGAGAGTTCGTCTACATAATCAAATAGCAATGCTGTTACTCAATTTAACTAAATCTAGGACGTGCTTTAAGTAATTAGGCTGTGTGTCTGCTTGGATCAAACTTGGACTTTAAATCATTCTCCAAGGGCCAACCCACGGGGTAGAGCACAGACCAAACATTTGGATCAAACATTTTGCTTCAGACCTGCCTTGGTCCAGACAATTGTCTAATAAATTGTAAGTTCTGAGTCTTTTACTTATGGACCAAGCCGACCAAGCATGGTCCAATGATGGGTTTGATTCGTTTCTGTTCATTAGTTTGTTGCGAGGGGGAGAGTTTGAAAGAAAATTGACATCAATCTCATACACAATCAAATACAAGAGGGAGAGCGTGATACCTGTTGCATTTGATTCCTTCAAGATAGAGTCTCATCCCTGTCACAGGCCTCTTCCCAGCCATAACCTGCACATTTTCATGACATTTTGATCATTCTCTCAACTAACCCCACCCTACAATTTATGAGTGTGTACCTGAGAAGTGTTAATGTAGAGCTTAGGACCCATCATGTTGAAATGAAGGGATGGTGAAGAAGAAGTCATATTTGGGGCTGGATTTAAGGGTAGCTCGTTGTGAATTGGAGCCCAAACCCTGTGTACTTGGAAGTCCAGAAAGTAGTGCAAATCACCTATTGGAGGCTTGTCTGCAGTCACAACATAACTCACTCGATCAACATCCAAAAAGTAGAGAGAGAGAGAGAGCGAGAGAGAGTTACAGCGAAGATAGAGGTTGATGGCATGAGAGAGAAACCCTTTTCCAAGGACGCCATTTAGGAGAGAGGTAATGGGGATGAAGCGAAAGTAAATTGCATCAGGAGATGAAGGCACTGTAGGAAGCCACCCACAGTGGTTACTTTCTGCGGTACACCCTCCCTTTTTTGAGCATACAACTGTTATTCCCTGCAGCATTAAAAATGGGCACACTTTACATTCTATGCTATCCCATCCTTGGACACAATACAGAAAGAAAGTTTTCAGTTTGAAGAAGTGGTATTCAGATTAAATTCAACTTTGCTCCAAACTTACATCTTTTGTGCTGACAGAAGAGAAGCCGGTGAAAGCAACAGTTTGCGTGTCGAACAAGTTGAAAGCCTGGGGAGCCTGAAGTGGATTAAAAAGACACATGATCTTCCCAAATTAATAAAATATACAAACACACAAATGACCTTGGTTCTGTGGTCTTTCGCTTTGGAGTCAAGTGGGGAGAAATTGCAGGTCCCGTTGAACAGCTGATCTCCAAGATCATCAAGATACTTCTTCAGCTCTGAGGCTTCCACTTTTGATGATCTTTCTTGCCTCACTACAACCACATCATGCCCTCCCATGCTCAACCCCACAATTACGTGGGTCCCGTACTTGTCGATGAATCTGTGCCGTTCATCAAACAACATTCATTGTCTTCAATGAATTCGTTTCTTTTTTGTTATATTTAATGAAAATAAATCAATTGGAGGGCCATTAAAAACAAAATTAACATTTTAAACAAAGACTAAATCTAAATGCATATTTTACGATTATTTATGAAAAGCCCAAACAATTGGAACCATTCATTATGATTTATGTTACATTTTTAAAATTAAAAAAAAAAACTATTTTTATTTTATTCTAGATGAGAAAATTTGGGTTGGACTGACTGAGTAAAAGGGTGAGAAGAAATCATGGTCTTTCTTTTTAAGTATGATATAATGTAAAGGAGGAAACAAAAGTATAACAAGCAAGTTGGTGCTACTCATTCTTAATTGTTCCAAATTAATAACAATTACCCGCTAATTATCAAATTAAAATTGTGGAGGTGGTGGGCAACTGCATTCAATTGATGGCGTTCATGTTTTTTTTTATGATATCTTATTATAACAAAAAAGATTTTATAGAATATGAAAAATAAATAACTGATTTATTGGGTACCTTGCCAGTGCACCGGGATTCCAGGAAGTCGGAACGGCTCGCCGGACTTCGTCGGCGAGAAGGAGAGGGTGACGGTCGATATGGAGATCGAAAAGGGTAACGAAAAAACCATCGAGGCCTAAATTCTTTGTGTTTTCTGCATCAGTTGCCCAGCATCCACTTTGAAATCCAAACATGGCGTTAAAGAATCCTGACGGAATCTTTCCAGGAACTGAACTTTTCTGGTTAAAAAGTTCAGACATCTACACAGAAAAATTCCATTATCCATAACTGAAAAAAGAAGCAAGAAGAAGACGAAGACGAAGACGAAGAAGAAGAAAAAGAAGGAGAAACCTGGTTGAAGCTGAGAATATCGGATTGGTAGCGAATCTGATCGCCTTTGCTGCACTTTATATCGACGGAGACGTCCGAAATGGAGCCGAAACCTGGGACTGAAAGCTCTGTTTTCTGGGCTTCGTTGAGGAGAACTAATCGTTCAAGGCCTTTACAGAATTTGAGCCTGAAATCTGAGGTTAAATCGAAGCCTCTTCCGAGGCTGCCAAGAGCAATCTTCACTACAGCATCATTCATTGTTTTTTTTTCGTTGAAACGGAAGGAAGGGAAGAAGGGTTTTAAAGGACGAAGTAGTGGAGAGGAGGAAAAAGAAGAAACTGTAACGTTGGGAATGGCAGACCAAGAAGGCAGGAAGGGACCCAAATTTCAGATTTCTAATATTTCTTTTTTTGAAGATTGATTTCAATCTCAACGTGGGCATGAAAAGTAAATAATTATAATGACAATATAACATACACGAACATAACAGTAATCATATCGTCAATCAACTTTCCATTTCTTCAATCAACGTTTTAATATAAACAGTAAATAAACTATAATCCTATCATCGATCAAAAACTCGAAGAAATAACATTATATCATCATCATAATGTTCTTTACTATCATATCTTGTCTAAAGTTCCTTTGAATTTAGAGTTGTTTTTATTTCAGCTATAGTGCAGAGTCTCCTTTTCAGAGAGCATAGTATCAACAAAATGCTCGTATATAGGGGTGTGCGAAACCGAACCGATACCAAAAAATCAGACCGAAACCAGCGGTTTCGATACCGGTTCGCTGCAGATTTACTTAGTACTGGACCGAAATCGGTTCTGCTCAAACGTAACCGATTTTCATGGTCTGATTCTCGGTTTCCGGTACCATAGAACTGGTACCGAGTGTAGAACCAAGAATTCAATTAAATTAGGGCATCGGTGAGTCTTCTTCCAAAGTTTGGAATCTGTCACCCAGCACTCGGCACTCCGCAACCCTCAGCCTCTCACCGACTCACCCGCGACATGCCGCGTCCCACCTGAGCTCCAGCCCTTCGTCTCCCCTCCGGCGCTGGCCTCCCAAGTACCGAGCTCCAGTTCGGTAGTCCCAACTCCCGAGTCTCCCGACTGTCTCCCTCGCGGGTCGCTGCTCTCAAGTCTCAACTCAAGAGTCTGCTGTGGTAGTCAAGTGAAGTCCTGAGCTCCAGCCTCTAGTCCCGACTCCCGAGCTCCAGTCACCGACCTTCGTCTCCCCTTCAGCGCCAGCCCTCCCAAGTCCCGAGCCTCAGTCCCGAGCTCCAATCTCTTCCGGCTTCCGTCGCCAGCTTGGTCACTGGTCAGTATTCTGTTCTGTTCTGATAATGATTTATGTGATTGTTGAATCGTTGATGAATCTATCTGTTGATGAATATGAATCTGTCTGTTGTTTTCTGAACTCTGAAGTGTTGGTCCTCCTGTTAGTGTTGATGAATTCGGTTCTGATAGTGTTGGTCCTCCTGTTAGTGTTGATGGATTCAATTCAACTCATTCAACAGATTTCAAGTTTGCCCTGTTAAAGAATTACCTGTGGTGGCGTTGGTCCTCCTGTTAGGCATTGTTGTTCTACGTGATTTATGTGATTTCTCACAAACACACACACACACTCTATCTCTCTCTATGCATCTATCTCTGGTATTTTTTTCAGTTATATCAGTTAGTTTGATAGAATAGATTGAATCCTCTCTTATCTCGAGTTTAGGATTCTTCTGATTTTTTTTTCTCTTTTTTGTGGTTTGAGAAGTTGGTCTGATGAAAAATGAATGTATAACTGTTTTATTTTGTAATTTTTCTTTTATAGGATTATTGAATTTGATGCTTTCTTGGTTGTTTAGAACGCTACTTGCTATTTAAATTGTTTTTCATTTCTTTTCCTAATTTCTTCAAGTTTCTGTGGGATTCATTGTATTTCTGAATTTAATTGCTTATTAAATCAGGCATTTACTCCTTGCGAAAGTGAATGAATTCGTTGTCTCTTCTCTATTTAGGAAAGTTCTTGTTCAGTCTGAGTGTAGAGGATCAGTTGGCAAAGCCGAGCATATATGGTAAAATAGGTCTAAAACCCTCAAGAAAATAGAAAAGTGGGTACCTATCATTGAGAGATTGTAGTTGAGAAAACTGTTCTAGGCGGTGTCAATGCCACCACAGGTAATTCTTTAACAGGGGAGACTTGAAATCTGTTGAATGCTAGCCATCGCTTAACCTGTGAACCAAAAAGCAATATGATCGGTATATTTCTACTTCTCTATAGCACAAGTTTAAATCATCTTGCACAAGAATGGAGTGTTGAGCAGCAATTAAATACACATGGGTCGCCACTAAGTTGGGGCATTAGCTATTGATGGAGGTGTTTTCTTCAGATACTGGTAAAGACAAAGCGAAACGAGTAACAGGAAGCAATGGAGAAATGTTTGAGTTTTATGTGTTTCTGATTTTATTATATTTGAATATTTTTAGTGAGTTTGACTCCTATTTTAAAGAGTTTTGTGTGTTTTTCAGAGAGTTTTATGTGTTTAGGATTTTTTTTTTTGCATTTTTTATTTTTATAAAATTTTATTATAATATTGAAAAAAATATATATTTTATATTCGGTACCGAACTGGTACTGAACCAGAACCGGTACCGAATTTCCGGTCTGGTACCAGTTTGGTACCCAGTTCTCATGGGACTGGTTTGGTGCAGTTCCACTTTGGAACCAGACTAAACCGGACCGTAAACACCCCTACTCGTATACCTTCGACGGAAAACTCAAAATAATAATGGCCTAATGCTCTTTACTAATTGTAACTCCAATTCTGTTAAAATCCAATCATCTAAGTATTTTCACATCTTCTTAGAATAATCCATGGTCAATGTACATAATTTTTCTTTAAATATTGATGATTAGCTAAAGAATGTTTTAGATATAGAGTCTCTAATTTCAACCAAATAGTTAGTGCAAATTTTTCTTCAGGTATCTCTATGAGAATTTCATCTCCAAAATTTAACAAGATTGCACTATGGACTTTAGACTCGACCTTATCAACTTTAATTATATCGGCGACTTTCAAATTTCCATAGCTTTGACATCTATCACCTTAGCAAACTTATCAAGCATTGCCTTCATTTTAATTTTTCATAAACTGAGATCATTATCTCGAGTAAACTTATCAACCTTAAATTTAGCAATTCAAGAAATAGATTAAAGAAAACAAATCTTGAACAAGAAACTAAAACCTAGCTCACTGTAATTTGAAAGTCATTGATTAGTTCACGCTCATCGCACAAATTGTAAAAAAAAAACTCAACGAACAGAACAATAAAGCAAACTCCTGAACACAAATCAACAATCAACAAAAAGATTTAATGTGGTTTGGACAATTTATCCTACCTCCACTATCGCAATGGAGACTCTTTTTTATTAGGAAAAACTGTCTAAAAGTTTTAGCAAAATTCCAAAAGAGAAATTATACAAAATCACAAAACCCAAAGAAGAACGAAAGAAACCTAACTCTCTCAAAAATTGCAGAGCAGCACCCTCTCTGTGTTTTAATATATACGTGTCTCAAAAAGAAATCCAAATAGTTAATGCTTAATATTTTTAATTGAATGAATTTTGAATTTGGACCTGCTAGAAAATTTAGCCTTAAAACATTCATTAAGACTATTTCATCTCGAACAGGTGATGGTCTACTCAGTTTCCTAACCGATCAAAATTTAAGATTGATTTGATCAGAAAAGACATACGAGTTACATGAACCCTTAAATTCTGAACACGGAAATGATACTTTTCCCTTTGGAGTGTTTGAGGGACAGGTGAGAACGATGACTCCTCAATTGCTGAGTAATGGAGACATCAATCCATCCGTCAACTTCAGTATTGCAAGTACAAGTTGTCAATGGAAATGATCAAATGCGTTCACACCATGGGTCCTTGTCAAGCCATTCTTGACTGAATTGACTCTTTATTATTATTATCACCATTATTATTATTTAAAAATGAAGCCATTTTGGTACATGTTGTTTGTCCTATAATTATAGTTAGAGAAAAATGGAAATAATAGGTGTACTTAATTAAAAGTTATGTTACATTTGTTCTGCATGTGACGTTATATGTTTTGCACACAGTTCGAAATTATCATTTTTTGTCATTGACAATGATGATGACGTGTTATTAAAAATGGGTTTTAAGATTAGTAAATTTACTTCGTGGATCTTATAATTTGAAATCAACAATAAGTTAAATTGTAAAAAAGTTTTGCTAACAACTATCTTGAACTATGAGAAATTTTCATTGACGACCTCGCAGTCACGTTTTTTGTCCAAATCTATTGACCCTCTATTTCGTTGACGCCAAAGACCGTAGAACAGAGATGAAGAATGCCAATTATTGGGGGGCAAGAGACGTCCCTCCTGCCAGTTATCGGCGTTGGAAAAATTATCGGGCGATGGCAACGATTGTCAATGGCAGTTGGGTCGAGAAAAGACGTCCCCTGTTTGGAATTGACAATCAGGATTGAATCTATCAATTTTCAAAGGCAATGGCGGACGATCATTCATAGTTGTTGGATCGAGAGAAGGACGTCCCTTATAGGGATTGACGACCATGATTGAATTTGCTATTTTCCAAAGGTGATGGCAGACGATATTCCATGGCCGTTGGATCGAGTGAGGGACGTCCCTGGATCAGAATGAAAGGTTAGGATGGACTCCAAATTCTTTAATGTTGAAGGGGCACGTGCAAGACACGCATTTTTAAAACGCAAATTCCTTCAATTAAGACGGATGTCTCTCGTCCATAACAGACAACCCTCTCCCCAAGACTAAGTCGTTCTTACAATTACGGACGTCGCTAGCCTCACAATGGACGTCTCTCGTCTTAAGAAACGTCGAAGCGACCTCGGCTAGACTGGGCGAACCCTACTCAAGCTGACCTCGGCTCTGCGAACCCCTGCGCTCCAAAGACGATCGATCCCCTTCTCTGCGAAGAGTGAAGACACTCGCCTGACATCTCGATTTAACTCGAGAACGAGATCGACTGTATAAGGTATGTAGTTCGACCATTTGCAACTGATTGTTTAAACCCGAGAAGGAGATGGACTTTATGAAAAAAAGAGGATTGCCAGTAATTACATGACTTAGTTTTCCTTTGCGTTTTGGAGATTTTTTCGCTCAACCTGATGCCTTGTTTTGAGACAATGGATTGAGCTGGCCTGAGGGAAGAATTTTTTCGGGCATTTGGAATGAATTTGGATGAATAATTCATTCGATTGCTTGATGGAGAATGTGAATTCAGATTCTGGTTATTACGTAATTGTAAATGTATGTTGTATTATGAATTGAAATGTAATCTACCTATTTCACTTTGAATATTTGGATTTCTTGAGTTGAAATGTAATCTGTATTTCTGTGTCCCACAACTGAACTTGATGGATCTTGATGTGCAGCATCGGTGGCTTCATGTACAGTTTTTAACTAAAAAAATTTGATGTGCAGTCCAATTGAACTTGATGTGCAGTTTTTAATTCGCAAATTGTTCCTTATGATACAAATTGTTCCTGTTGCACTTCTAGAAAATCGAAAGTCAATAATTTACTTGTATCCATTTACTTATGTTATCACTACGTACTCCTATTGCAGGGCTTATCTTTGAAAAGTACCAGACGTTGATGCTGCACAGTTATTGGCATACAAGAAGTTTAAAGTCAATGATGTTATTGTGGTGTAGTGGAATTGATGATGTTATTGTATTTATTATTGAACAACATCTATTTGAGATTTATCAATCATTTTCTTGTATTAAACTTCGATTAGTGAAATCGATGATGTTAATGTATTATTGTACAGCTTCCATTTGAGATTTATGAAGTTGAATAATTGAAAAACTTTGATCGCATATCATAGTACGTTACAACCAAGTTTGTCATAAACAACCAATCAAAATTCAACTTTTACAATAACCACAAAATGCATAAAAGACTACAACCCAAATAATGTTTGCAATCCACAATACATATAAATATGTTCTTTTCTCGCACACTATTGCTACATCATGTCATGCAAAGAAGTTACATCCTCCACTTCCTCTCTAAACATGAACCAAAAGAAATTGTTTAGTGTAGACAAAATCAATATTGATTGATCTATAATATTAATGAAAAAAACCTTCATTAGTACTGACTGCTACTAGTGGTAGAGTCACGTGACATTCTGCAACAATTCAGTTAGTAGAATCACGCGATATATGTGGTAGATCCTCACGTACCTGAAACAAAACGAGAAATCTGACGAATCGATCATGAATGTCATGAATCTAACATGCACTTTTGATGAACAAAATTCAAACCATTAACCAACCTCAAAGAAATTTAAGGCAATAGGCATTTTTCTGTCTCAGCAATGGATACAACTTTGTCATAATTAATTGCAATGCTCAGACACAGAAATGCAGGTTTCCAAATTAACTGCAATGCCTCCATCGATTGCAGGTTTCAAGAAATACATATATTCAAAGTGAAATAGATTACATTTCAATTCATAACTCAACACACATTTACAGTTACATAATAACCAGAAGCTGAATTCACATTCTCCATCAAACTCGGATGAATTCTTATGCACTTTTTGGGCCAAACAGGTTTAATGTAGCTACAAAAAAATATGTTTCAATTCATACTTTATGTTTCAATTCTTCGTGCTTCAAATTAGAAGCAAATAATTCGTACTTGGTCTCAAACTTTGACAAATTGAATGGAAGCAATCGGATGAATTATTCATCCAAATTTATTCCAAATGCCCGAAAAAATTCTCCCTTCAGGCCTGCTCAATCCATTGTCTCAAAACAAGGCATCAGGTTGAGCGAAAAAATCTCCAAAATGCAAAGGAAAACTAAGTCATGTAATTACTGCTAATCCTCTTTTTTCATAAATTCCATCTCCTTCTCAGGTTGAAACAATCAGATGCAAATGGTCGAACTACATACCTTATACAGTTGATCTCCTTCTCGGGTTGAATCGGGATGCCAGGCGAGTGTCTTCACTCTTCGCAGAGAAGGGTATCGATCGTCTTTGAGGAGAAGGGGATCGATCGTCTTCGCAGAGCTGAGGTCAGCTTGAGCAGGGTTCGCCCAGTCCAGCCGAGGTTGCTTTGCAGTCGGAGGTTGCTTCAAGCCGACGTCTTTCTCGTCGCCTTGGTGCTTCAGACATAAGAGCAGCGCGTCGGAGCAGCAAATTTGGTCTTCGGGTGGGAGGTTTCTGCAGCTTAGAAGAGACGGGGCTTCACGGAATGTGTTGGATGAAAACGTCTCATAGTTTAAGGTGTTCCTTGCAAAGTTTTAAACTATAAGGTGATGAGTAAAAAGGTGCCCATAGTTCAGGGTGTCAGATAAAAATAACCCTAATTATTATATAGTTAAAAATTTTAAATTTTCAAAATAATATAATATTTATATGTAATACATTATATAAAAGACATAAAAAGATTTATATTATTGACAAATAAAAAGAAAAAAGTAACAAGTGTTTTTTTTATTTGGAAAGTTGAGGGAAAAGATAATCGGAAAAAGTGTGTCAATATGAGAAAAGGTAAATGGAGTGTATAAAAAAGTCAAAAGATCGTAGGTCATTTGAAATAGGTTGTCATTGTTAGGTTGGGTAAAGTTAAAAGTTGATCCATTTTCAATTTTTTTTAAATTTTAGATTAAATAAAAAAATAGCAAAGTTCAAAATAACCTTTAAACTATGAAATTGTACCACCAACAAAAAAAAGGAAATATTTTAATGATATAAAAGGAAAATAAATATTTATTGAGTTGGAAAATATTTGAAATATTAGGAAAAAAATAAAATAAAAGAAAAATATCCACTGTTGTTAGACATTATATTAAGAAATGAGATCGTTTTGGAGAAAATAGACGCCAATTGTGGACGATTAGACGTCCACTGTTGGATCTATTAAATGGATGAAGCTGGCACCGTTGGATTGAAAGGTGGAAAGGAAAAGATGTTTTGCAAAGATTCCCTAGCGGAAGGATAGGGTATCGTGCGAGGAATATTGATGGTGTCGTTTTGGTGAAAAATGTCCATGGAATGAAGAGATGCAACTAAGAAAGAGTGGGAGTGAGTTGAATCGTTGAATTAAGTAATAAAATATTTATAGTCGTTGGATTAGGAAGGTGGAATAAGTTTCCATAGATAAATGCTTTACCATCGGATTAAATAAATAGACAGGTTGTAGCTGTTAGATTAGAAGGTGAAGAAGGAAGATGCTTCTACCAAAAAATGTCATGTGGAAGGATGAGTGGCCGTTGAATAAAGTATTAGGATAAAAGAAAGATCGTTAGATTAGGAGAAAGATACTCTTGCAGACGGGAAAAATTCCTTGCGAGAGGAGAAAATTGTCATTACAAATTTCTAAATAATCACCAATATCCTTATTTTCTTTTATCCATCCAATTCTAATAACCCAATTATTCAAATTAGTTAATGGCACATATCTCTTTAACATAGTATTGATAACTTTGCTTGTCCCTTCAATTTTGCATTTTAGGATATAAGGAAATCCTTTAAGGATATCCTCCCACCTTGCATTCCTTATTAATTTTTCTTGACTTTGAAAATTCCAAGCCTTCAATTCATTCATTGAAGCCAACAACAATTCATTTGCTTTCTTCATATTCAAATTTTGTTGGTCCCTTGTAATGTAATCCAAACTAATTGAAGCCATAAACTTATTCTCCAATTGATTTCAAAATTTGGTGTCCTCCTTATCGATGAGCCACATTAATTTGTAAAGAATTAAATACATCAATGTCTCTAAGCCCAGATCCTTAACCATATTCATGGAAGTCATGACATAATTTTTATTATCAATGAACAAAGAACAAATCTTGAACTTGTTGAAACATCGGCTATGAAAAGTTTCCTCTTTTTGAACTTCCTTTTTCTCAAATTTGAAGGGTTAGAGCACTTTGAAGCTTCATATTGAGAGGTTACTCTTGAATATAAAACAATTCTTCTTGTTGCTTCTTTTCTTCATTATTTGCTGCCCACAATGAATTTTCATTAGTTGTTGTTAGTGATTCTTCTTTGCTCTTTTTATAGTCTTCTTTGGAATTCTCTTCTTTTGAACAAACTTTCTCAAACATATGATTTTCCATAAATATTGATTCCATCATAAGTAGTGACCTTTCATGAGAAATTATGATCTCTTCTTCTTCAATTTCTTCTTCTACATTAGTTGTTGCCAATGAGTCAACTTTGCTCACTATATGTTTAGCTTCAAACACTTGTTCTTTCAGGCAATTTTCTTCATCTATTTGAGACTCTATAGACTCTGATTCAATCACAAGTACTATTCCTTTATGTTGATAGATAATTTCCACTTCCTCCAAAGGTTCTTTAACTATGACTTCGTGAACTTGTGTTTGCAATGGTGGTGGGAATACAAACCTTTGTGATTTTGCCAAGTTGTCAATTCGTTGGGTTATATTTTGCAATGTGGCTAGTATGTTATTGATTTGGGATTGTTGACTTTGGGTAGGAGTGGCTCCCCTTCACTTCATCATCTGCCCTAGTTGAGGATCGAAGAAATTCGGCTCATTAGGAGGGAATTGATTGTTGAAGGACTTGGATGACCACTTTTCATAGTTCCTCGATTGTGGCAAAGACATAACTGATTTGAAATATTTTGGGGCATACCTCCTTCTCATGAATCTTTTGATCATAACCTAGGTATTGATAGTTTCTTCTCTATCTTTCCTTCTATCCCGCGAGTCTTGAAGAAACAAGTTTCACTTTAGCCTTATCTGTAAAATAGCAACTTGAAAAAATTTCATCAACCTCTTCTTCCCACTATATATATATTCATCCTCCAAGTTTGCACTTCTAAAAGAGGGAATAGAAGTGTCTAAGCCTTCATCCTCTGCTATGTAATCCTCAACATAAATACGGATTCTAGTCATCATATAGAATAGAGAACTCACAAGAAAACTAATACTTTAACGGTAGGGTTCATAAATGTTGAGGATGTCCACAGTTTGGAGTTTTGTAGATTTTTTGGGAAAACTTTGACAGTAACGTAAAACGGCTCTCATGAATGAATTTTAGCACAAAAATTTAACACAATCTCAAGTGATGAGTGATAAAGAAACCCTCCAAATTTCATTGGCAAATTTGAAGGGATAAGTGAGATATGGCCAAAACGGTGTAGGTTGATCAGAAACTATGAAAAATCAAAACTTTCTATTCTAAGGTGATCTCCAACAAAGAAAACTATTCAAGTAAAGATTTGGTAGAATGGAAATAAGCTTTGATACAAAATGACTTTCTTTGGGTAGCTCTAGAATGCTCTGATACCAAATGATGTATGACTGACTTCGGTGTGTAGCAAGTTGGTTGGGAAAAGATTGACAAAAATTATAACCTTTTTATTCCACCAAGGAAATCCTTTTAAGAAAAGGAATTCACTCCAAGAAGAAATATTGATAGTTTTTGTACGACCTTACGGAAGAAGTTCACTAATGGAAATTGGTGAGAAGATTGTACCGAATCGATAAGTTCAAGTAATGTTCACATATACTCAAACTTCCAATACTAACAATCGCAAGGGTCAAAGTAATCTAAGAGAAAGCTATCAATAGCCACAACTAAAAGAGAATTTTATTTAATAAAAACTTCATTTCATAAATAGTTTAAGTGAAGTATAAATAACCCACAACTAAAGAAAAACTAATAAAATAAAGATAGATTTCAGCTTATCCAAATCTCTAACCGAAATATCTAAAATAACTAAAATATCCATTCGAAAGTATAAATAACCGAATAACTAAAAGATCTTAGGCAAACTTAAAATAAGATAAGATAACCAAATAACTAAACGATCTAGGCAAAGTTAAAATAAGATTTTGCATGATCTAATAGTTCATTTTTCAGGATTCATCTTCAAATTGATTTGGGCTTCAATCCTGTGTAATTCAGAATGAGCTTCTTTAGCAGAAACAAAGCTCTCTATTTGGGAAGCTTTTGACATAGCAAACAAATTTCAATTTTAACGAAATATATCATTTAGGAAAACTTGAGATGTCCGTTACAATCTTTATAAAATTTTTTTTTTTTTATATAAGATGGTTAAGACTATCAAGTTTACTAGAATAGTTCTCAAAAATTAAATCATTGGTAATTTTGGAATGTCTAAGAACTCTTCTAAATTTGTGTTTGATCTACCACTTATGCTTTATTTTAAAGAACTCCATAAGACATTTGTAAGCTAAATAGGTGTATTTTGTATCTTGAATATATTTTCCTCTTTGATCACCTACAAAAGAAACACTAGAATTATCGTTAAAAAATCTCTTTGCTCGATAGGGATTGGAGGGAATATGTGGCACATCACTAACAAAAGTGCTTGTAAGGGGGACTATTTTGCCGAAGTTCAAGAGACTCAGTGGTGTGTTTCCCATAGTCGTGTCTACTCTTTCTGTAAGGATCTTGACAAAAGTTGTGACGTCATTAAACGAAAAAAAGAATGAAATAAAAAGAAAAGAAAGAAATAAAAAACGAAAAGACATGTTTTTTATGAAATTGTATTCGATACTCATATTATATTTATGCATATCTTATTCAGTGTTATGATCATAGTTTAATTTTGTGATGTAAGTAATGATTAAATTATCGAGGAACTTGACATTAGAAATAAATGAAAGTTAAAGTTGAAGAGGAATTTTCATGAGTGAAGGTAAAACATTGTCAAAACAAAATTAACTTATGGGTAAAGACTTGAGGAAAATAAATTGAAAAGGAATTTTTTTTTTAATTTAATTATGTTTCTTTTTATGTCTGGATTTAAGTATAAATATTTTAAAGATATTTATGTTTATTTTTATGTTGAGTTTTATTATATTGAATTTTAAATGAGATTTATGTCAAAGACTTTCGCTATATGTGATTTTAAAGATATCAATTTTTACGAATTGATTTATAATATATTATTTATAAAAAATAGCAAAAAAAGGTTTTAATGCTATGAGACAAAAACATTCACACGGTCGATTGTACCCATAGTAGTTGTCGACGGGACAACACTTTCAGCGCGAAATTACAAGGAAAACGCGCCACTTTCACATTTTTTCACCTTGCATCAACTCAAACTCATATCTAAACTCTAAATTCACAACAACAACACACAACACAACTAGAGGATTTGCGTTTCCAATCTCAAATTCGAAACCAACACAAAACGGAAACTTCAAACGAAAAAACGAGTTTAGAAATTGACATATTCGAGAAGTTTCTTCACAAAAATCGAAGATCGAAACACCATAAACGAAAATCGAGTTGTAAAACAACAAGATTCGCTTGTCGATCTCAATCTTAATTCGTACCCGACAAAATTCAGCTCAAACTTGAAATTAATTTATATATTTTAATAAAATTAAGGGAAAATGACAAATCAACCATCGTGGTTTGCGGTCAATGAAAAGTCAACCATCGTGGTATATTTTCTAACAAGTTAACCACTGACGTATGGGTAAATGACAAATCCAAAATTGTAGTCACGTTCGCCGTTAACAAACTGACTTGGCGCCGCGGCGTCCTGAGATGCCGCCGCAGTGTCCTGGTTTGCGAAGAAAAGTTGGCAAATTTTGGCCTGGATGCAGGACGCCGCCGCGGTTTGCTAGACCCGGTTGCAAATTTTATAAGCAGTCAGTTAACTGCTCTCGATATTCAGGGGCATTTTGGCAATGATTAGCGAAACCTAGGGAAGTCCGAGAGCTGAAGAGAAAGAAACTTTGTCAAAGTTGAAGATTTGTTGACAAGAAAATGGCTTCTTGGAGTGTTGAAGAATCTATTATTAATCGTCAAGTTTAAGTGGGCCCCACAGCAACATTATTGGCTAATGAGAACGAGGTACGTGGAATTGGAAATGAAGTTGTAATTGTTTTGCATTCTATCTCAGCAAGTTTAAATGAAGAGGATAATGAGGACCTCCGATCAGCATGCCAATCCACTAGTGATGAAGACATTGACATGGGGAGAGTAGGCCTAGACGCCAACCAAAAGCACAATGCAGCTTCGTTGGTATGAGTCTTGGCAAAAAGTACAGTTCATTGAAAAAAATTAGAGAAGAAATTGTTGATCATGCATTGAAAAATGGGTACGACATAAAATTCACCCACAGTGATGCTCATCGGTTGAGGGCTGCCTGCCTGGAAGGATGCACGTGGCAGATGTGTAACGACTCGAATTTTTGTAAATCATTAAAATGCGTAAAAATTTAAAATTTTCTTTTTAAAAAAAATCAGAGTGCGTAAATCCGAATCGCTACTAACTCTTTCTTAAAACACATCATGAAAACCAACCTAGTAATTATGCAGAAGCGTTAAAAATCATCTATTTTAATTCTTGCGGAAACATTATAAAATATCCCTTTTTAAATCATAGCGGAAATGTAAGAGTTCTTTCAAAAGAAATACTAAACAATACTAAACCATTCAATCATTTCGTTTCTCAAATAAAACTGAACTATTACTTCATTGATTCAATACCGTTTACTTTTCTTTAACTTCGTTGATTCATAGCTGTTTACTTTTATTTGTCTTTTGCCTTGCCAGCCCGAATTCTGTGCCTGCGAAATCATCCATCCCTGCTTCGTTCGTGTTCATCATTTTCTTGTTATCTGTTCGTCTTTTTACCTACACCACAAGTAAGGACGTGAGGTTACGCCCAGTAAGGAGATGGGGTAAAACAATATGCATTTATCTCTTTAGTTCTTGTTGGAATGAGGCCACCCAAACCAACTCTTTCATTACGTTCATTTTCTTTGTTCGTTCTTTAAAACTCGTACATCGAGCCTAGAGATTGAGGTTTTTCTTTTGAGATGGCATAGCTGTACGGAACCTAACCTCCTGTGTGCATACTAGTCCCTTTTCCGACTTGGTGAGGGTGTATCCTAGTAGCTAGATTAGATCTGGACTACCCATCTACCTCAACTCCCTAGTTCCGGCATATACCTGCCTTTAGGGTTTGTTCTTTTTCCAGCATATACCCGCCTTTAGGGTTCTTTCTATCCCGGCATATACCCGCCTTTAGGGTTCTTTCTTTCCCGGCATATACCCGCCTTTAGGGTTCTTTCGTGTTCTGGCATATACTCGCCTTTAGGGTTCTTTCTTTATCCTCACTCATGCATGTGGGTACCATCATGAAGGTTACCCCCTACTTGGTTTCTATTATCATGAAACTTAATCCATAAAACTTACATTGAATCACAACGATTGAATGCATATAGAATCACAATAATTGAATGCATATATGAAAATAAGAGACATTATAATATTGAATTCTAACAGTGATTAATACAATATAACAAGCAAGTGACATACGACAAGTAAACATGCTCATTAAACTAAGTTAGAAACATGCTGAATAAATCTATATAACTAAAATGTTTCTATCCAAAACCAAGAAATAACATTTAAAGAAAATAAAAAAAATCCGAAATGTCTTATAACGATTCATACATCTTAACTCTTTAAACCCTTTTTGGCTTCTTTTGTTTAGTTACCTAAAGTTTTTCCTTCATTTGTTTAGTTAACTAAACTTTTTTCCTTAGAGAACTCATCGTTCATTCTTACTCACCACTTGTCTTTATTTTCAATTCATCATTTTCTACCTTTCCACTATTTCTTCATGCATCACAATATTCATTTATCAATTAATAACTTCTACACGACTATTCTGCAGTAATTCGTTCAATTAAATCATACTCTAAATCAAGTTTAACAGAAAACTTACGTACCACAATCATGCTAACATCCCGTATTTAGCCAACAAGGATCTAACTATTAAACATGCTCTTTTCATGGACAATATAATTAAGCTAATACCCGATTTCATGCTTAGCCCAGATGTGTACTTAGAGGTTTACATGCTCAAGTGTTGACATTATTAATTAACATGATAGTTATACATGCTTAAATAGGTGGACATGCTAATTAATTCATTACATGAAATCCCTTGCTTAATTTATGCTTACACTTAATTTCACAAGTTATCATGCAATGGCAGTAAATTATTTATATGCGTAAGGAATTAAAACGATAGCTACACAACAAGTAAATATTCAATAGCTCTTTAGCTTACTTTCATCTTTAGCTTCCTTTCATACCTTCGATTAGTTAAGCATTTTCGTCACATAATGTGACTCTTTCATACCTTACATAATAACTTATCATTTACTCGTCCCACTTCCGTAACATCATCCCTTCATTTATCACATAATGTAACAAAACAAAGTTGAACATAAAAAGGAAGATATCACAGATTCACAATAATTCTATAGAACATCTAACAGCTATCAATATCCATTTTAAGAACACTAATTCCAACTCACACACACTTTACTTGGGTGTAGGGCCTCCTCTGGCCAAGACAACCCAAATCCTTACCTCGATCTTATCGTGTGTTCGCACTTCATCATTATCCTTCCCTTTCCTTCCGATACCTTCAAAACATTGAATGACCTATCGTTAAAATCACATATTAATAACCTACTTCTACAACCCACATCCAAGGTCCTCCCAATTTAATATCCAATTACAACCATTTCTATTATCTACAATCTAATATACACTTAACATGCTTCCAGACCAATAACATTACAGAGATCTCACCAATCAACACTATCGAGCACACTTGAAGTGTTCCAACGTATCATCACTCACATAACTTCCAATAGTTATATACCCCAAAGAAATATTCAGAATCAACATGTAACTCAATAACTCATCGCTAGAAGGT
Organism: Begonia loranthoides; assembly: GCA_022433065.1. NCBI lineage: Eukaryota > Viridiplantae > Streptophyta > Magnoliopsida > Cucurbitales > Begoniaceae > Begonia > Begonia loranthoides. The sequence continues at coordinate 31,277,130 of CM039483.1, forward strand.
AGAACCCAATAGCCAACATAACAGAGAAGGAAGCTCACCCTTAGAAGCTCTCGACCACCTCTCCAAAATGCTATGGTCAAGCACCCCCAGAGAGCACCAACTTCATCCCTCTCTGCTTCACTTCTTCCTCTTCCTTCCTCCTCAACATTCATCACCACCAGAGTGCTCTGGTCAAGTTTGGTCTTCCAGAGAGCTCCACCTCCAAAGAGCAATTTCTGCTCTCGGATCCAACTCTCTCTCTCTCCCTCAGTTTTCTTCCCCTCACCCGAGTTCAGCCAGCCCCTGGATGTCTTCTGCATTCCCATTTAAAAGCACAAATCCATAGCTCAGCCGACAATATCCCATAAAATCCTTCCAACCTTTAAGTGCGTTCCCCACGTGCATTTACAACCCATAAATGGAGAGTACAATGCCCAGTTGGAGTTTTCTGCATTAGCAGACAAAACTCCCCAACCGAACCGGGCAAACCATTCACAGTTCATCCTCCCCTCTCAGCCAGCCGAAGTTCCCTGGCCAACACGAGGGAGCCACTGCTGAGGTGGGGAATGGATGATTCGCCCTTCGAATCATCCCTCCAGACAACAATAAATCCATAAAAATGCAAGGGAGGAAGGCCCAATTAAATATTACCTCAAACCATCGCCGGAACTACGCCCGCGGGAGCTCCGATTCGTCTCGCCGTTCGCTAGACGTCGCCACCCGAACGAGAGCCCTAGCTCACCGTGAATCCCGACCCGCGACGCTGACAACCTCACGCCGCATGTCGCATGCCAGACGGCATCTCCTGCGAGTCGTTGCCTCTCGCCGTCTCTCCCTCGCGTCGCTCTCTCCCTCTCTTTAGATCTCATTTCCAGCGAAAGTGTCATTTCTTCCCTTTTTTTTTTAATTTGTTTTTCTTTATTGATTATTTATTTATTTATTAATTATTATTATTATTTATTTCATTTTTATGTTTATTATATATATATATATATATATATATATATATATATATATATATATATATATA